>OU343056.1:51538748-52281481 GCA_910593695.2 Ocypus olens
TGTCAATAAATAAGAATACGCCATCTGGTGCCGTCATCCACTGAACTAACCTTTTTCCTGGTCTTTCTCAGTGCACACTTTCGCTTCTCAAAATCGAATTTACGCGTAGAGTATATTTTTTTTTCTGTTCTTTTCAGGATAATTCTTAAACGAAATGGCCGATTGTGAAAATTTTTCAAGTAATGCTTTGGCCATCACCGGATCAAAATAAATCGTTGCGAATGTGTCCTTGCTAATACAATTTTAAAATTAAATTACGCAATTACAGAAAAAAAAACAACGGTATGCCCCATGAAACCGGATTGGTAACGCTCTAAATTACGATCGAAATTTGCATGACGATAATTTTCAAAAGCAGGAGGTTTACGTAAGCACTGTAGAAAAATACGTACTCGCTGCTTGTTATATGATCAATGCATTTTTTTTTCAACCCAACAATAGTTTTAGCAATCGCGGCGCGGTCGTGATTTGATGATATGAACATGTTAAAAAATTTTAATTGCAAGTGTTGAAATTGTAGTTTTTTTGCTATTTAAGATAGCTGCAATTTTTTAACGCCAATCGTTTTTTTTTAAAAGGTATACTTTAATTATTAAAAAAGTTGATTTTTTCGATTTTTTCCATTTTCAAGTTTTCTTTGATGACGCGTCACGGGCTTCAAATTACAATTTGTTCTTGCAAAAGTACATTTTCTGAAGTGTCTTGAAGGGATCTTTCCGGTGATGTATAGAAACCCCAAATCGAACCAGTGGTTTCTTCAGGAAATCATTTCAAACCAATTTTTGATTTTTCTATCGAATTTCACGTTTTCGTCAAAAAGTAAAAATTGTCAATTTAAACTGGATCCGACTAATTTGCACACAAGAGGCACAGATTTGCAAACCGCGTCCGATTTGGGTTCCTGGTCTAAGCGCTACCGCCGTTCAAAATTTTCTAAAAAAATTTACAAGCGTGTAACTTCTGAATCCACGGACGGATTTTTGCAATTACAACTTCAAAATCTGGCGAATTTTATGTTCTTTAAAAAAATAATTTTGTATTTTTTTTTGTAAGCCTTAAAATTGGAGTTTTTTTCGCTGTGAGCAAATTATTTTTGAAAATTCAAATTTTACAAGCGTTCAACTTCTGAATCCTCAGACGGATTTTAGCAATTGAAAAGTCAAAATGTAGCGAATTTTATGTTCTTTAAAAAAGCATTGAAACACTTTGTAGACATTTTTTTGTAAGTGTTGAAATTGCAGTTTTTTTCACTGCGAGCAAATTATTTTTGAAAATCCAAATTTTACAAGCGTTCAACTTCTGAATCCTCAGACGGATTTTAGCAATTGAAACGTCAAAATGTAGCGAATTTTACGTTCTTTAAAAACGCAATGAAACACTTTGTAGACATTTTTTTGTAAGTGTTGAAATTGCAGTTTTTTCGCTATAGACAAATTATTTTTGAAAATCCATATTTAACAAGCGTGTAACTTCTGAATCCACGGACGGATTTTTGCAATTGAAACGTCAAAATGTAGCGAATTTTACGTTCTTTAAAAAAGCACTGAAACACTTTGTAGAAATTTTTTTGTAAGTGTTGAAATTGCTGTTTTTTCACAGTGAGCAAATTATTTTTGAAAATCCATATTTTACAAGCGTGTAACTTCTGAATCCTTGGACGGATTTTTGCAATCGAAACATCAAAATGTAGCGAATTTTACGTTCTTTAAGAAAGCATTGAAACACTTTGTAGTCATTTTTTGTAAGCGTTAAAATTGCAGTTTTTTTCGCTGTGAGCAAATTATTTTTGAAAATCCAAATTTTACAAGCGTGTAACTTCTGAATCCCCTGACGGATTTTTGTAATTTAAACATCAAAAAATAGCGAATTTTATGTTCTTTAAAAATACGTTAAAACACTTTGTAGTAGTTTTTTGTAAGCGGTAAAATTGCAGTTTTTTCGCCGTGAGGAAATTATTTTTGAAAATCCATATTTTACAAGCGTGTAACTTCTGAATCCTCGGACGGATTTTTGTAATTGAAACATCAAAATCTAGCAAATTTTACGTTCTTTAAAAAAGCATTAAAACACTTTGTAGTAATTTTTTTGTAAGCGTTAAAATTGCCGTTTTTTTCGCTGTGAGCAAATTGTTTTTGAAAATCAAAATTTTACAAGCGAGTAACTTCTGAATCCCCTGACGGATTTTTGTAATTTAAACATCAAAAAATAGCGAATTTTATGTTCTTTAAAAATGCGTTAAAACACTTTGTAGTCATTTTTTTGTAAGCGTTAAAATTGCAGTTTTTTTCGCTATGAGCAAATTATTTTTGAAAATCCAAATTTTACAAGCGTGTAACTTCTAAATCCTCTGACGGATTTTTACAATTGAAACATCAAAATGTAGCGAATTTTACGCTCTTTAAAAAAAGCATTAAAACACTTTGTAGTCATTTTTTTAAAGTGTTGAAATTGCATTTTTTCGTTGTGAATAAATTATTTTTGAAAATCCAGATTTTAGAAGCGTGTAACTTCTGAATCCTCCGACGGATTTTCGCAACTGAAACGTCAAAATCTAGCGAATTTTACGTTCTTTGAAAGATCATTGAAACACTATGTAGTAATTTTTTTGCAAGCGTTAAAATTCCATTTTTTTCGCAGTGAACAAATTATTTTTGAAAATCCAAATTTTAGAAGCTTGTAACTTCTGAATCCTCCGACGGATTTTCGTAACTGAAACGTGAAAATCTAGCGAATTTTACGTTCTTTGAAAGATCATTGAAACACTTTGTAGTAATTTTTTTTGCAATCGTTGAAATTACATTTTTTTCGCTGTGAACAAATTATTTTTGAAAATCCAAATTTTAGATGCGTGTAACTTCTGAATCCTCAGACGGATTTTCGCAACTAAAACGTCAAAATCTAGCGAAGTTTACGTTCTTTGAAAGATCATTGAAACACTTTGTAGTAATTTTTTTGCAAGCGTTGAAATTACATTTTTTTTTGCTGTGAACAAATTATTTTTGAAAAACCAAATTTTAGAAGCGTGTAACTTCTGAATCCTGCGACGGATTTTCGCAACTGAAACGTCAAAATCTAGCGAATTTTACGTTCTTTGAAAGATTATTGAACCACATTGTAGAAATTTTTTTTGCAAGCGTTAAAATTGCAGTTTTTTCGCTGAGCAAATTATTTTTTAAAATCCAAATTTTACAAGCGTGTAACTTCTGAATCCTCAGACGGATTTTTGAAATTGAAACATCAAAATGTAGGGAATTTTACGTTCTTTAAAAAAAAGCATAGAAACACTTTGTAGTCATTTTTTGTAAGCGTTAAAATTACAGTTTTTTCGCTGTGAGCAAATCATTTTTGAAAATCCAAATTTTACAAGCGTGTAACTTCTAAATCCTCTGACGGATTTTTACAATTGAAACATCAAAATGTAGCGAATTTTACGTTCTTTGAAAGATCATTTAAACACTTTGTAGTCATTTTTCTAAAGTGTTGAAATTGCATTTTTTCGTTGTGAATAAATTATTTTTGAAAATCCAAATTTTACAAGCGTGTAACTTCTGAATCCTCCGACGGATTTTTGCAGTTGAAACGTCAAAATCTAGCGAATTTTACGTTCTTTGAAAGATCATTTAAACACATTGTAGTAATATTTTTTTGTAAGCGTTGAAATTGCATTTTTGTCGCTGTGAACAAATAATTTTTGAAAATCCAAATTTTACAAGCGTGTAACTCTGAATCCTCAAACGGATTTTTGCAATTAAAATTGCAATTGTTTTTAAAAAGCAATAAAAACCTTTGTAGTAATTTTTTTGTAAGCGTTAAAATTGCATTTTTTTCGCTGTGAACAAATAATTTTTGAAAATCCAAATTTTACAAGCGTGTAACTCTGAATCCTCAGACGGATTTTTGCAATTGAAATTGCAATAGCTTAAAAAAAAGCAATAAAACACTTTGTAGTAATTTTTTTGTAAGCGTTGAAATTGCATTTTTTTCGCTGTGAACAAATTATTTTTAAAAATCCAGATTTTAGAAGCGTGTAACTTCTGAATCCTCCGACGGATTTTCGTAATTGAAACATCAAAATGTAGCGAATTTTACGTTCTTTAAAAAAGCATTGAAACACTTTGTAGTAATTTTTCTTGTAAGCGTTAAAATTGCAGTTTTTTCGCTGTGAGCAAATTATTTTTGAAAATCCAAATTTTACAAGCGTGTAACTTCTGAATCCTCTGACGGATTTTTGTAATTGAAACGTTAAAATATAGCAAATTTTACGTTCTTTAAAAAAATCATTGAAACACTTTGTAGTCAATTTTTTGCAAGCGTTAAAATTGCAGTTTTTTCGC
Source organism: Ocypus olens (assembly GCA_910593695.2). Taxonomy (NCBI): domain Eukaryota; kingdom Metazoa; phylum Arthropoda; class Insecta; order Coleoptera; family Staphylinidae; genus Ocypus; species Ocypus olens. The sequence continues at coordinate 51,543,083 of OU343056.1, forward strand.
TGAGCAAATTATTTTTTAAAATCCAAATTTTACAAGCGTGTAACTTCTGAATCCTCAGACGGATTTTTGAAATTGAAACATCAAAATGTAGCGAATTTTACGTTCTTTAAAAAAAAGCATAGAAACACTTTGTAGTCATTTTTTGTAAGCGTTAAAATTACAGTTTTTTCGCTGTGAGCAAATTATTTTTGAAAATCCAAATTTTACAAGCGTGTAACTTCTAAATCCTCTGACGGATTTTTACAATTGAAACATCAAAATGTTGCCAATTTTACGCTCTTTAAAAAAAGCATTAAAACACTTTGTAGTCATTTTTTTAAAGTGTTGAAATTGCATTTTTTCGTTGTGAATAAATTATTTTTGAAAATACAAATTTTACAAGCGTGTAACTTCTGAATCCTCCGACGGATTTTTGCAGTTGAAACGTCAAAATCTAGCGAATTTTACGTTCTTTGAAAGATCATTGAAACACATTGTAGTAATATTTTTTTGTAAGCGTTGAAATTGCATTTTTTTCGCTGTGAACAAATAATTTTTGAAAATCCAAATTTTACAAGCGTGTAACTCTGAATCCTCAGACGGATTTTTGCAATTAAAATTGCAATTGTTTTTAAAAAGCAATAAAAACCTTTGTAGTAATTTTTTTGTAAGCGTTAAAATTGCATTTTTTTCGCTGTGAACAAATAATTTTTGAAAATCCAAATTTTACAAGCGTGTAACTCTGAATCCTCAGACGGATTTTTGCAATTGAAATTGCAATAGCTTAAAAAAAAGCAATAAAACACTTTGTAGTAATTTTTTTGTAAGCGTTGAAATTGCATTTTTTTCGCTGTGAACAAATTATTTTTAAAAATCCAGATTTTAGAAGCGTGTAACTTCTGAATCCTCCGACGGATTTTCGTAATTGAAACGTCAAAATCTAGCGAATTTTACGTTCTTTGAAAGATCATTGAACCACATTGTAGAATTTTTTTTTGCAAGCGTTGAAATTGCATTTTTTTCGCTGTGAACAAATTATTTTTGAAAATCCAGATTTTAGAAGCGTGTAACTTCTGAATCCTCCGACGGATTTTCGCAACTGAAACGTCAAAATCTAGCGAATTTTACGTTCTTTGAAAGATCATTGAAACACTATGTAGTAATTTTTTTGCAAGCGTTAAAATTCCATTTTTTTCGCAGTGAACAAATTATTTTTGAAAATCCAAATTTTAGAAGCTTGTAACTTCTGAATCCTCCGACGGATTTTCGCAACTGAAACGTGAAAATCTAGCGAATTTTATGTTCTTTGAAAGATCATTGAACCACATTGTAGTAATTTTGTTTGCAAGCATTGAAATTGCATTTTTTTCGCTGTGAACAAATTATTTTTGAAAATCCAAATTTTAGAAGCGTGTAACTTCTGAATTCTCCGACGGATTTTCGCAACTGAAACGTGAAAATCTAGCAAATTTTACGTTCTTTGAAAGATCATTGAACCACATTGTAGTAATTTTGTTTGCAAGCATTGAAATTGCATTTTTTTCGCTGTGAACAAATTATTTTTGAAAATCCAAATTTTAGAAACGTGTAACTTCTGAATTCTCCGAAGGATTTTCGCAACTGAAACGTGAAAATCTAGCGAATTTTACGTTCTTTGAAAGATCATTGGACCACATTGTAGTAATTTTGTTTGCAAGCATTGAAATTGCATTTTTTTCGCTGTGAACAAATTATTTTTGAAAATCCAAATTTTAGAAGCGTGTAACTTCTGAATTCTCCGAAGGATTTTCGCAACTGAAACATGAAAATCTAGCGAATTTTACGTTCTTTGAAAGATCATTGAACCACATTGTAGTAATTTTGTTTGCAAGCATTGAAATTGCATTTTTTTCGCTGTGAACAAATTATTTTTGAAAATCCAAATTTTAGAAGCGTGTAACTTCTGAATCCTCCGACGGATTTTCGCAACTGAAACATGAAAATCTAGCGAATTTTACGTTCTTTGAAAGATCATTGAACCACATTGTAGTAATTTTGTTTGCAAGCATTGAAATTGCATTTTTTTCGCTGTGAACAAATTATTTTTGAAAATCCAAATTTTAGAAGCGTGTAACTTCTGAATTCTCCGACGGACTTTCGCAACTGAAACGTGAAAATCTAGCGAATTTTACGTTCTTTGAAAGATCATTGAACCATATTGTAGTAATTTTTTTTTTTTGCAAGCGTTGAAATTGCATTTTTTTCGTTGTGAACAAATAATTTTTGAAAATCCAAATTTTACAAGCGTGTAATTCTGAATCCTCAGACGGATTTTTGCAATTAAAATTGCAATTGTTTTAAAAAAGTAATAAAACACTTTGTAGTAATTTTTTTGCAAGCGTTGAAATTGCATTTTTTTTCGCTGAGAACAAATTATATTTGAAAATCCAAATTTTAGAAGCGTGTAACTTCTGAATCCTCCGACGGATTTTTGCAATTGAAACGTCAAAATCTAGCGAATTTTACGTTCTTTGAAAGATTATTGAAACACTTCGTAGAATTTTTTTTGCAAGCGTTGAAATTGCATTTTTTTCGCTGTCAACAAATAATTTTTGAAAATCCAAATTTTACAAGCGTGTAACTCTGAATCCTCAGACGGATTTTTGCAATTGAAATTGCAATTGCTTTAAAAAAGCAATAAAACACTTTGTAGTAGTTTTTTTGTAAGCGTTGAAATTTCAGTTTTTTCGCTGTGAACAAATTATTTTTGAAAATCCAAATTTTAGAAGCGTGTAACTTCTGAATCCTCAGACGGATTTTTGCAATTGAAACGTCAAAATCTAGCGAATTTTACATTGTTTAAAAAAGCATTTAAAGACTTTGTAGTATTTTCTTTTTAAGTGTTGAAATTGCAGTTTCTTTCTTTTTTCACTGTGAGCTAGTTATTTCTGAAAATTCATCCATGACAGCTGGAAAGAGGAAATAACGGAAAATTTCATTCACATTTTATAATTTTACTTTTATAAAACAAGGGTGTTTAATAACAACCAATAATATTAGAAACAAAAATTTCGAATTAATTATTAAGCACTTAAGTTTGAGTGCAAAGAAGAAACACTAATGTTCCGGTTTGCTTCACGGGTGATAATAAAACGTTGTTAATCCGAGCGGATCTTAATCGTAATTAACATAATTTCAGATTTCCGGGGGCGTTGCTGTGTACCGAAACTGAGCTCGGTTTTTTTTTTTCGCATATCCACCCATCGCCGGTAATGGCACTTTCACGAGGAACGGCAAAAAGGGGGCCCCGCCGTAGCCTAGCATTCATAGCCGCCAATGGTGCATTAAACCATGCAAAAATGTAACGTGGAAACGCCATATTTTTTTCCAACGCTTTTTCACCTGGAAGTGCACTACTTTCTGTGCATTATTTACACCCTAAGCTAGAGCCTTCCCAAAATGCCGTGACACATTGCGGATAATTTCAAGGCCGGAAACTTAAATTATTCAGTGAATATAGTGTGATACAGAATCGGTGGCGAAGTGATCATTTCGGTGATACGGTCGCGCGTAGATTGTTATCGCGTTCTCTTTTCCACCAGGTGTCACGACATTTTGGTATGGCTCTATTAATTACATCAGCAAGATCAGATAATGGTAGTTAAGAATAATTGAAAAATTGACTGTGTTAGGGCAGAAAGACCAGAGTAAAGAAGAAGGTAAGGATACACACAAATTGTAATCATTTGCCTTTTCCGAATAAATTTGTTATCTCTCTCTAGTTATAAAAGTTTAATGTATTTCATTATCTGTTCCTTATAATTTCTTAGCTTGGAGAATACTTCACTCAAATGCGACCAAAATGAGATATGCAGAATTTTTTCAATAAGGGATTGTTCGACTTTTGCAAATAAGTTTAACTAACTTAAAAAAAAATGTTGTGGCCATCATGTTACTTTCTCCGATTTGATCATATTTATGCTATCATGGTTTATTTTCAATTTAAATCCTATTTTAAATGTACACCGAACGTTTTGCAAAATCTGATGAAACTGACGTTTAAAACGTCAAAATTGTGAAAGATGAAAATGACAAATTTCACTTCAAATTCGAATAGTATAGAATGTACCTATGCCTATACTAGGAATTGTTAAATTAATTTATGAATTACATTTGCAGTAACATCATGGATTAAGTTGTAAACAAATTACATTCTCCCAACGACTTTTTATATCTCTCCTTGATGATCCGACATCAAAGTAACAAGCTCAATTACATGAATAAATTTACTACCGATTAGTGAAATAAGAAAAAAATGCAAACTTGTTTTTTCTACGGTAATCACGGTGATTTTAATTTAAACAAATAATGATATTATTATCGTGCGGTGCGTTATCGCTGATGATGATCAGTCCTTGCGAGCGGAGTTAATTACGAAACAAACAGAAGCAGAGATGTCCGCCACGCAATAAATGGGAAACCGTGCTGGAGGTGTCCTGAAGAAGGTCGAACGAATTGCCAATGGCACCGGCCATCATCTCGTTTGTAATCAGGAAGAGACGCGCAAAGTACGAAACGACGGCCGTGAAGTCTTTCTCTCGTTTACGTGTGAGAGTATTCGTATTTTCTATGCACGTACTTGATTTTCTTTAAAACGTCAATGTTTCTTCAAGAGAAGTAAAATTGTTGTTAAAGTGTGTAAAATGGTGTATGTTTTTTTTTCCAAGAGCTCATTCTGAACACCGTTTGTCTATGAAAAATGTTTTTTGGGACTTCCAGGAATGGAGATACGCAAAATTAATTTGTCGTAAAAGGAAATGCCTAAAAAACGATTTAAAAAAAAATTCTTCAAAAATGTTTTTTTTATTTTTTTTTAAGTCTAGGAGCTCATTCTGTACACCATTTGTCTATGAAAAATGTTTGTGGGACTCCCAGGAACGGAGATATGCAAAATGACTTTTGTCGTAAAAGGAAATGCCTAAAAAACGATTTAAAAAAAATTTCTTCAAAATTTTTTTTTTATTTTTTTTTTAAGTCTAGGAGCTCATTCTGAACACCATTTGTCTATGAAAAATGTTTGTGGGACTTCCAGAAACGGAGATATGCAAATTACTTTTTTCGTAAAAGGAAATGCCTAAAAAACGATTTAAAACAAATTACTTCAAAATTTTTTTTAAGTCTAGGAGCTCATTCTAAATACCATTTGTCTATGAAAAATGTTTGTGGGACTTCCAGGAACGGAGATAAGCAAAATGACTTTTGTCGTAAATAGAAACGCCTAAAAAACGATTTTAAAAAAATTTCTTAAAAAATTTTTTTTTATTATTTTTTAAGTCTAGGAGCTCATTCTGCACACTATTTGTCTATAAAAAAATGTGGGACGGAGATACACAAAATGACTTTTGTCGTAAATACTGCTTAAATCAACTAGAAACGCCTAAAAAACGATGAAAAAAATGGTGATGTGGCCATCATGTTACTTTCTCCGACTTGATGGTATCATTTATATTTACGCGTTTAGTTTATTTTCAATTGAAATCATATTTTAAATGTACATCGAGCGTTGCGTAAACTCGGATGAAACTGACGTTTAAAACGTCAAAATCATGAAAGATGGAAAAATTATACTTCAAATTCAAAAACTCGGTTTACTCAAAAACTAACGAGATTTCGAAAAAAACTTATTCTTTAGAAGTTGTTCATTTTGGCATTCTCTACAATTATTATTCACATAAATTTGCTGTAACTATTATCGTTTCATAATTATAAACCAAAAATTAAAAAAAAATAATACATTTTTTTCTCGAATAGCAATGATTTTATGAAAAATATTTTCAAGCAAAAGATGTTCATTTCTTTGTTGTCTTCGATGTTTGTTTAAATGTTTTTGTGATATTTTTCATATTTAAGAAAATATTGGCAAAATACAAAAAACAGTTAAGGTAAACACCCACTTCCGGTGCACGAAATTTTACCAAAAGCTTTTCAGTTCTTCAGATTATCAAATAAGACGTATGTTCAAAGTTTCATATCAATTGCTCTATTAGTTTTTGAGATACAGCGCACACGGAGACACACACACACACACACACACACACACACACACACACACACCATCACACACACACACACACACACACACACACACACACACAATTTTTTTTTCCAGAAATTGTTGAAATGGCATCTAGGGACCCCAAAACGGATATTTCCGTAAAAAAAAAAAATTGAAAAAAAAATCACGATCACAATACTTTCTCGTACTTCGTAACGGAGAAAGTAAAAATGTGGGACTTCCAGGAACAGAGATACGCTTTTATCGTAAATAGTGCTTAAATCGACTGGAAACTCCTAAAAAACTATGAAAAAAAATTCTTCCAAAAAAATATTTTTTTTCATTTCTGCGATCCTATTACTCCTGGTAAAAAAATTTGTGTGAAAGTTTTCTTAAAAATAAATTCAAAATGTGAAATTATTCTCGCGCCTAAATTGCTTCTTTAATTCCACACGAAATTGTTGTGAATAAATAAATAAATAAATGTAAAATTCATTACAGGGGCTGAAGGACATTGTAGATGGCGCTTTCTAACTTTGTAATCCTTAGTTGGAATAAAGTTCTTTCTTATTATTATTATTATTATTATTCGTTACAGAATGTAGGGGAGATCGCGAGAGAAAAAAATTTGTTGGTATTTTAAAGTGTAATTTTTGTGTATTTATTATAGAATGCTTTGTTTAATTCCAGACGAAATTGTTACTGTAAAATTGGTCCATTGCGGACAATATTAAGCCAATTATGTAATCGCTATAACTTTCTAACAAGTTCAAAAACACCGCGCGGCAATTTCTCTTGTGTAATTTCTTCTTTAATTAACATTCTATTGACGTTTCTCTCAATTTTACACCGAATAAAAATAAAAACGGGCAAAATTTTATCAAAAATTATTCAATATTAATTTAAATTTAATATGAATAACACGGAAATTCGCAATATCCGGCGTGGCATTAGCCAGTGAAGTAGTGGCTTCAATAAGTTATTTGACTTAAGTTTAAAGAGTAATATTCGTAAATTTCGTCTTTATTTCATATTTTTAATGCTTAAGTGAGGATTTTTCAATTTTAAAACTATATCAATTGTAAATACAGTCCCAGATGCATTAAATAAATTTAGACTTAATTTAGTAACACAGAGTGTTACAAACTCGATGCATTAGCATTGCTATATAACTAGAAGAGATAAAGGATAAATTGTTGGTTTAATGATTGCAAAGTTGCGTCTTTTCATGCTGAATAATTTGTTGAAAAGAAATTTAAAATATTCCGACTACTTCCGGAGATATTCGAAAAAAACCAAAAACGCCAATTTTGGTTTTTATTTTTTTACGACCTTATTACTGGTTATTTTACAAAATCAAGAACACTTTTGTAAGCTCTTCAAGAAAATAATTTAATTTTTCAGATGCAACGTTTCGTTATTTAAATACCAACATCAACTTTATTTTTTTAAATACGGACCTGGATTTTTTATTTCATTTTTGAGTAGCTTTTCACGTCACAAAACTAATGATGTGTCGCACTTGCCACAAAATTGTTTGCCATAGGAGTTTTTTGAAAATTTTTAAAGCATTAGCATTGCTATCTCGGTAACTATTAGAGATAGAGAGTTTGTTAAATTAAGTCAAAGTTGCGCATTTTAATGCTTAATAATTTGTTGAAAAGATATTTAAAATATTCCAACTACTTCCGGAGATATTCGAGAAAAACCAAAAGAGCCAATTTTGGTTTTTATTTTTTTACGTCTTTATTACTGGTTATTTTGAAAAACCAAGAGCACTTTCTTAAGACACTTTTGTGAGCTATTCCAGAAAATAATTTTATTTTTGAGATACGACGTTTCGTTATTTAGATACCCACATCAACTTTACTTTTTTAAATACGGACCTGCATTTTTTATTTCATTTTTGAGTAGCTTTTCATCTCGCAAAACTAATTATGTGCCACACTTGCCACAAACTTATTTGCTATAGGAGTTTTTTTTTAATTTTTAAAACATTAACATTGCTATCTCGGTAACTATAAGAGATAGAGGGTTAGTTAAATTAAGGCAAAGTTGCGCATTTTAATGCTGAATAATTTGTTGAAAAGAAATTTAAAATATTCCGACTACTTCCGGAGATATTCGAGAAAAACCAAAAAGCCAATTTTGGTTTTTATGTTTTTACGTCTTTATTACTGGTTATTTTGAAAAACCAAGAGCACTTTCTTAGGACACTTTTATAAGCTCTTTAAGAAAATAATTTCATTTTTCAGATACGACGTTTTGTTATTTAGATACCCACATCAACTTTATTTTTTTAAATGCGGACCTGGATTTTTTATTTCATTTTTGAGTAGCTGTTCACCTCCTAAAACTAATTATGTGCCACACTTGTAACAAAATTGTTTGCTATAGGAGTTTTTTGAAAATTTTTAAAGCATTAGCATTGCCATCTCGGTAACTATAAGAGATAGAAAGTTGCTTAAATTAAGGCAAAGTTGCGAATTTTAACGCTGAATAATTTGTTGAAAAGAAATTTAAAATATTCTGACTATTTCCGGAGATATTCGAGAAAAACCAAAAAAACAATTTTGGTTTTTATTTTTTACGACTTTATTACTGCTTATTTTGAAAAACCAAGAGCACTTTCTTAAGGCACTTTTGTAAGCTCTTCCAGAAAATAATTTTATTTTTCAGATGCGACGTTTCGTTATTTAGATACCCACATCAACTTAATTTTTTTAAATACGGACCTGGATTTTTTATTTCATTTTTAAGTTGCTATTCAACTCCTAACACTAATGATGTGGCGTACTTGTCACAAAATAGTTTGCTGTAGAAGTTATTTAAGGTTTTTTAAAAATTGAAAAATTTGAAACAACAAAATAAAAGTATGATTATTGTTCAGCTTTACGTGTTTTCGACAATTTACCATAATTAAAAAAAAGCATGATAATTTATTCATAAATGTTGTTTTGTCGTTAATAACACGACTCAGAGTTCACGAAATCTCAGCGCAGGGAATAAATTGATTGCAGCAAAAAGCACTGACATTTGCGTCGAATTAAAAAAAAAAGAAAACGTGATGGCACGTGAGTTTTGCGTTCTTCCTCTTGCGCCATAACAAGGTCAACCTCAGTGGTTCCCAAAGTCAGTGCTGCTGCCTTGCAATACAAAAGTACATCTTGACCAATTTGGTACATTTTTACAAGTTTCAGCATTGCACCAATAGATTTATAAATAATAGTTTAGTATTTTTCGCCAACCACCGACCAAAATCGTAATTATATACATTTGCGGTTGGTACCACTTTTTGGTATCCGTTGGTAAACTTGCTAATTTGAAATGCCAATTTTCAACAACGCGCAAATAAATTTATAAATAATAGTTTTGTATTTTGCGCCACCAACCAACCAAAATGGTAACTATATACATTTGCAGGTGGTACCACTTTTTGGTAACCGTTGGTAAGCGTGCGTACCATGGAATGCGTAAAATCCCCGCCGAAAATTTCACACAAATTCGCAAAATATTTTTACACAGTCGTAAAGAGAATTAAAAGGGCTACAAATTTAGTGAAATAAAAAAAACAGTTTCCACTAAAAAAAAAACGCCCGAACTGTATACCTATAACCAAAATATGAATATATAATAATATGTCTCCCTCGCGTGATTAATTTCCTTAGCTATTTTATACATCATTCGATTCAGAATTAAATATTCTATTATTTGATAAGTGACGGTTCGCGGGTTAATTTCTGGTACGGCCGAGGAACAAGAGGTGGTAATACAGATAGGTAGGGTCAGTTGCAGAGACAGCTGGCTGCGTGACCGCACCTATCTGTATTACCACCTCTTGTTCCTCGGCCATACCAGAAAAAAACCCACGAACCGTCACTGCATTTGATATACAGCTCGTTGCAGAATTTAACTACGCAATAATTGCATATTTGAAACAACAATATTTATCATTCCCCGATTTTTTCAAGCACGTTTAATAAAACAAATATAAAGATTATCTGCATTTCAGGGTTTCAATTACCAATGAGCTTTTAAAAATCCAGTTAAGTCATGTTCGTACTTTGACTATATACTATAGTATATAGTCAAAGATCCAGAACATATGAATATTCAACCTGTTCATGACTTTGCAAAATTAAGTCTTACATAGACTACAAACAAATAACTTATTGAAACAACTACTTTCCTTGCTGGTGCCACTCGGCACGGATATTGAATGATACAAAAGAAATTTGCATGTTACAGTATAGTAGTCCTAATAAGACTTAATTTTGCAGAGTTGCAAACAGGTTGAATATTCATACATATATTCAGGCTACTTTCGTCTGTATCGAATGTTTTTAATACTTCTGCAACAAGTGAGGTCTCAAATTTATTTAAAAATTGAATTAATTAATTACTTAAATTCGTATTTCTGCGCCTTTTCGCCATCTAACGGACGATAGATGAACTGCTAAGTGCATTTTTACGCCAGCGCCAAAATGCTCGAACTTTATACTTATAATCAAAGTGTTAAAATTCAGTAATGCGCCACACATAAAACGATAGACGATTTAATTTTAAATCGAATGATGTATAAAATAGCTGAGGAAATTAAGCGGTTTACCCGTAATTTGCGAATGAATATTAAGCACGACACACTTACCGACATTTACAGTGCACTGTAACTTAAATACTAAATAAAGAACAATTGGAAATATTCTTCAATCAAATAAGGGTCCCAATTCTTATTACTGATAATCGCTCAACTTTTTATTTTGTTAATGCATTACAATCTGAGAAATACTAATCTCCATACCGGTGCACCCTCTGTTATTGTGGGGAGAAACTACTAAACCATTATTGGATTTAATATTTGGTTTAATAATAAAAGACTGTTTAAAAACTTAAGAAGAATGTTATCTTAGAATGAATTTACTTGTAAAGAATAAATATTTAAATAATTAAGCAGCAGAAACAATAGTTTAAAATAAACGCCTAATAACAGGCAACTCAATATACAGGTAATTGCAATTAATTTATTAATACTAAAAATTACCAATTTTAAAGGATTAAACCAAACTCAAAAATTAAATCTTAGGTGAGGGAATTATTAATAATTTATTTAACCGAATACTGGCATAATTGACACACCAACATCTACTATTTTTCAATTTTAATGACACCTTCAACTAAATAATTTTAAACTATAATTAAACGTTGTAATGATAATTGAAATCAACAAATCAATTAAAAAGCTGAGGAAACTTAGCGATTTTCAAGTAATTTGCAAATTAAAATTTAGCATTTTTGCGCGTTTTCGCCATCTACCGGACGATAAATGAACTGCTAAGTGCGTTTTTACGGCAGCGCCAAAATGCTCGAACTTTATACCTATAATTTAAGTGTTAAAATTTAGCAATGCGCCACACATGAAAGGATAGACGATTTAATTCTAAATCGAATGATGTACAAAATAGCTGCGGAAATGTAGCGGTTTTCTTGTAATTTGCGAATGAAAATTAAGCACGACCCCTTTACCGACAATTACAGTTCCCTATAACGTAAAAATTTAATCAAGAACAATTTTCAATATTGTTCAATCAAATACGGGTCCCAATACTTATTACTTATTAATTATTTAACTTTTGATTTTGTTAATGCCTTACTTCATGAGAAATCCTAATCTTCATATAGGTTACCCTCTGTTATTCTACGGATGAAATAGTGAATCATTTGTAGATTTAATATTTGTTTTAATGTTTTAAGAATATTTAAAAACTTAAGAAGAATCTTATCTTAGAATGATAGAATGAGTTTACTTGTAAATATTCAAATATTTAAATTAAAAAACAATGGTATATAGACGTCTAATTTCAGGCAACCCAATATACGCGGAAGCTTTACAGTGAACTGAATTACCGGGTATATTTTCGTTTGCAAATAACTGAAAAACCGCAAAGTTTCCTAAACCATTTTACACATAATTCGATTCGGAATGATATACTTTATTATTTGATGTACAGCTCATTGCTGGATTTTTACATTTTGACTACTGTTCGAGGTTTTTGGCTTAATAGTTTACACCTTGTCCGACAGATGGCACAGTAATGACCAGAATTATATAAATGTTTTATATTTTTAAATGATTTGTTGATTTCAATCATCCTTAAAACGTTTAATTATAGTTTAAATTTATTTAGTTAAAGGTGTCATTAAAATTGAAAAATAATATATGTTGGTGTGTCAATTATGCCAGTATTGGGTTAAATAAATTATTAATAATTCCCTCACCTAAGAATTGATTTTTAAGTTTAGTTTAATCCTTTAAAATTGGTAATTTTTAGTATTATAAAATTAATTGCAGTTACTTGTATATTGGGTTGCCTGTTTTTAGGCGTTTATTTTAAACTATTGTTTCTGCAGTTTAATTATTTAAATATTTATTCTTTACAAGTAAATTTATTCGAAGATAACATTCTTCTTAAGTTTTTAAACAGGCTTTTATTATTAAACCAAATATTAAATCCAACAATGGTTTAGTAGTTTATCCCCACGATAACAGAGGGAGCACCGGTATACAGATTAGTAATTCTCATATTGTAAAGCATTAACAAAATAAAAAGTTAAGCGATTAATTAGTAATAAGAATGGGGACTAGTATTTGATTGAAGAATATTCCCAATTGTTCTTTATTTAGTATTTAAGTTACAGTGAACTGTAAATGTCGGTAAGTGTGTCGTGCTTAATTTTCATTCGCAAATTACAAGAAAACCGCTAAATTTCCTGAGCTATTTTATACATCATTCGATTTAGAATTAAATCGTCTATCCTTTCATGTGTAGCGCATTGCTGAATTTTAACACCTAAATTATAGGTATAAAGTTCGAGCATTTTGGCGCTGCCGTAAAAACGCACTTAGCAGTTTATCTATCGTCCGGTAGATGGCGAAAACGCGCAAAAATTCGAATTTAATATGTTTGGCTTTCTAAGCTTTTAGATCGTAATTCTGAAGGATAACTTTGATAATTGGAACGTTAAATCATCATTGAACTTATAATTATTTGATATTTTTAAATAAACATGCTGTGAAAATCCTGAAATAATAAATACTACCGTCGCAATTTTTAATGGTTGAATTCAGTTTAATTATTCAAACGTTAATTTATAGGGGAATTATTCGTTTAGTAATAAACAATCAAGTAAGGTTTGTTGATGTTCGAAAATTAATGTTTATTTTTAAATTTCTTATGGAGATTTTTTTATACTAAATAACTCCTGAACGTGTTCACCTAAAGGTAATACAATGAGTGCAGAAAGTATTCTTATACTTTTTAAGAATTTATTAAGAGTCAATGTAATGCATACGTAATTTTTCACAATTTGTATTAGAAGACTAGGAACGAAAAGAGGTGACTTGTCTTAAAATGCACTTTCTAGGAATTTATTTTTCGGTTCAGAATGTCTACCCAAAATCGATTTTGGGTAGATTTTCTACACAGGAAAATAAATTCATAGAAAGTGCATTTCAAGACAAATTCTCTTTTCGTTCCTAGTCTCCCGATACCTTTGACTATATACTTTTGGACTGCTAGCGCCACTTCATGTGCGTCTCCAAGCAACGATGGCGCGGCGGGACCTTAAATGGTTGCGGTATGTTACTATTTTGTGTCCATGACATATGACTCTAAGCTCGCATTGCATTTTGTGATACCCTGCAATTTATTCACGATATACTCAACAAACATACTGCCTGTTCTATCAACAAAATTACATGACTTACCGTTGAAAAATGCGTTCTTTACCCTGAAAAGAAATTTGTGCAGGAAAAAAAATATACATAATAAACAAATCATGTCATAAATAATTTATTCAATAAAAATGTAACAAAACCTTAAGCATTAACTGGAACACTAGGTGAAATTCGTGGATGTAAATGCAGTTTGTGTCGGGTGCTGTTTCATAAAATGCGTTACTATTAAAAATCCCCAGCATCGGTTCTATTTAATCGGGGCTCCCGCCATGGATTTGGATCTCACGAGCCCGCCGGATTTCGTCATAAAATTATTGCCTTGCCATTGCGCCAAACACTGCGAGTTCGTCTTCATGTCCACCTGTATCTTCTCCCACACTTTCTTCTTCGGATTCAACACATCGTCGGCGGTGCCGTCCTCGAAGTTCTCCACCAGCACGTGCTCACCGGGAACAGCTCCATCTGGGGGTATTAAGGTTTCCACTTGCTTCGGTTCATCACTAAAACGTGTACATTGTATCGAATCGAATATAAATTAATCGTCAAACCTTAAACTACAAAAGAAAACGATCTCACGGTATATCGTCTCTAATTAAAATTTAATACGCTTCGTAATTATTGTTAATGTAAATATCGTATGTTCAGTAAAAAAAACCTCAAGTGTGCCATGATTTTTTATCTTAAAAATTTAAGTTGGCATATATGTAAAGAATAGACACTAAACGTCAAATCTTCCTAAAAGTCATAATTATTCCGTGGTCACTATGGTTTATAGCAACCAGCAAAAAACGTTACTAGTTGGAAGTTATTTCCGAAATGGGACTAAAGTGGACGGAAATTGGGTGTATTCATTCGACGGACCTTTGACAGAGTTTCAGGAAGAATTTCCTAATGTTCCCATTATTTATGATGAATTTAAAAATACCTTATCATGATTTGTTATGTCTCTGTAAACCAGGAAGTGGTAGACCAGTCAAACGAACTCAGGATACTATTAACACAGCCCAAGTTAATTAATTAATTTTGGAAGATGAACCTACGACTTCTCTGCGTCGTTTGTCTCAGCAAATGAATTTATCGGTAGGAATATGCCACAAGTAACATAACCTCAATATGTGTTACCAACTTAAATTTTCAAAAATAAAATCATGGCACACTTGAGGTTTTTTTTTAATGAACATACTTTATAACGATAACACAAATGAATCATTTTAACTTGACTTACACGGATGCACACAAAACCATTCCCTGAGATTCGACGCCCCGCATTTTCGCAGGTTTCAAGTTGCACAACACGACAACCATCCTGTCCTGCATCTCCTCCTGCGTGTAATAATTCACCAAACCGGAAACCACCGTCCTCAACGTCGGTTCACCGACGTCAATCTTCGATACGTACAACGCATCGGCGTCCGGATGCTTGGACACCTCCATTATCCTACCGACACGAACGTCCAAACGTGACGGGCTTATTTCATCCGCAACGGCCAGTCCTTCTATCGGATTTAAAGAAAATTGTTACCGTCGCTCTTAGAGGGAAACACGGATGGCTATTTACTTTGTTTTCCCGGCAGTGGGTACGCCTTGGCGGCCAGGGCCTTCAGCTCGGGCTTCTCGAACGCCTTCCTGATCGGATCCAGCAGCCGGTTCATGTAAACCTCGACGGCGGCCTTCAGATCGCCCGGGTGGACCTCCATCTTCGCGAAGGCCTGCTCCAGGACGTCGAAGGTCTCGTATTTAACGTCGCCGCCGTGCTCGGCGTCGCGCGGTATCACGAATTTCTCGTCTTTTTGGAAGAGGGGGAAGACAACGTGCTTTATGAAGGAGAGGACGCCGTTGTTTTCCACGTTGCCCGGTTCGCAGAAGGCTTTCTTCAGCTTTTTCTTAACGTTAGCCGGAGAGTCCAGAAGGTCGATCTTGCTGTCCTCCTCGGACGAAGACATTTTTCCGCCGGTCAGGCCCGGCACTGCGGTAAATAAGCGCGGTAAATAACTTCAAATAAGCAGAAAAGAGTTTAGGGAACTATCGAAATAACATCATTCGTTCGGGAAAAACAGAATTGAAATTTGTTTGCGATGGTTTTAAAGATTTTGTATTTTTCAAAAATATATATTCGCTTGTTTAAATGAATGCATTTTGAGAAGTTTTTCAGGATCACTAACTAAACTAGAAGAACATGAAATTATTTGCTAAAATTGAAAAATGAGTGAAAAACGAAAGTTTTTCAGGACCACTAATCAAGTTAAAAGAAGAACAGTATGAAATTATTTGGTAAAATTGAAAAATTAACCTTAAAAATGAAATGTCGGATTGTAACGTCTGTCAAAAAATGTCTTGTTCTAGCGAATACATTTTGAAAAGTTTTTCAGCAACACTAAGCTAGAAGAAGAACGATATGAAATTATTTGGTAAATTTGAAAAATTAAAAATTCTTTGTAGTCTTAAGCTTGAATTACATTATACTTTTTCCGTCTTTTTTCGTCTAGATTCTCATTAGATTTTACTTCGAGACAATCTAGTATGAATGTAATTCAGAAAATTCCATCCAATTTCCGTTCAAGTTTCTTGAATGGAAATATGCAGCCGGTCCTATTTTCCGTTCGATATTGGTCCAAGTTTGGTACTGCCAACGACGAAAAAAAAAACAACAAGTATGAGTTGTTTGTGCCAGCAACATAACCTTTATAACCTGGTGACCGCGTTGATGTTTTCAATTTTATTCATTTTTACAATCTCAACTCTTAACTTCACTTGGACTTGGACATGCGAACACAAATACTTTTTATTTAGTGGGTTGGTAATTACGTTGTCCGCTAGCGGCGCCCTCTATATCGAATGCAATGAACTATAAATCGAAAGCAAAACTTGAACGAGAATCTAGACGGAAAAAGTATAATGTAATTCAAGCTTTAGTAAGACTTAATTAGTTGCAGAGTCACGAACAGGCTGAATATTCATATATCCAGGCTATTTTTCGTCTTTATTCGTATTGTAACCTCAAAAATGAAATGTGGGATTGCAACGTCTGTCAAAAAATGGTGGTGGATTGCGGGCGGTTGCATAAAATGCATTACTTACCCATCGGATTCATAAAGTGGGACCTCTTTACGTAGCCCAGCTGAGGTAGATATTTTTCGGCGAAAATAAATATTTTCCGTTGATCGATACCTCCGAATTGAGCATCCACCTTTAAATATTCCTCGTCTAATGCTTGCAGGCCTGCAAAGAATTACTTGATTTTCCAAAGGGAAATTTATACAAAAAAAAAAAAAAAAACAGAAAACGAGTAAAACATGATTAACCTAACTTTGGTAAAACTCGCGCAGACTGTTTGGTATAGAGAAAGTTTTTAAAAGCAGAGGGCAGCATCAACAATGTCAATAGCAATAATAATAATAATATAGCTATTATTACAACTACGGAAATATGAATAGTATATTCATATTCATTGGTTGTCTTTACATCCATGTAACTAGCCAACCTTGGGAAAAGTATTCATATTTCCCGTGTTGTAATCAATAGTTTTTTTCTGATTGAAAGAATATTGTTCTGTAAATGGAAAAATATTGGATTGTAAATTTTTGAATTTATCGGATTGGTAATGTTGCTAAGGGCCTTGTTTGTAAATATCATGGTTGCCTGGTTTGATTTTTGTGTTGTTTCGTAAATTGGTGAAATGTCAAACTATGTGTTAACGCAAGCGACGAAAGACCGTGAATGTTTGGTTCCCGTAAAATCCATAAAGGATACCTTCCTAAGAAATTGGAGGTGTTGTCCCGAGCGCAATTAAAACAATTCTTGCGAGAAGCTCCTAATGACATTTTTTTGATGTTTATATTTTCCTAGGAAATATGAGCACTTCATATTTCCCTAGGGAAATATAAGTGTGTTATGACATATCGTAACCGAGGCAATATCACTCAATATTGTTTCAATCAGAAAAAAATGCTTCATTCGTGCCACAAAAGAGAGTTTTACACATGTCAAAAAAATAGGGTGATTAACACAGTCTTAAAGCCGTTTTACACTGCACAATTTATTGAACAAGAAATGAGTTAATTTCTCGTACAATTTAAATTGTCTACTTTCATACAGTAAGTACAATTTACTGTATGAAACTAGACAATTTAAATTGTGCTAGAAATGAACTCATTTCTTGTTCAATGAATTGTGTAGTGTAAAACGGCTTTCAGTAAGTTTCAGGCTGCCTTTTGTCTTTATTTAATTTATCAACCCTCATTTGCCCTAGAGATTTAAATTAAAGGAAAGTAAATGATCTGACTTTTTGTATGTCATTTCCTAACATGTGTGCCGACTTAAATTTTTTTAAATAAAAAATCATAGCACTCTTGAGATTTTTTTTAAATGAAGATAAAGGTGGTTAAAATTTAGAAGTAACATTATTTATGTTGAGAAGTATCATAACCTCAATATGTTACCAACTTAATTTTTTTTAAATAATAAATCATGGCACACTTGAGATTTTCTTTTAATGATATTCTTAGTAGCATATTATATACAGGGTGTTTCAAAATTCATGCACCAAAAATTTTCTGCGTACTCCTTGTAGATAAAAAGAAAAAAAACCCTTATGACAAATCTCGATTTTCCACAAAATAACATGGATTAAATCCCCTTGCAGAAATATTAAAGAGACGCCAATGCTCCCCATTAATGAATAGTTTCGTTCGCGCGTAGAAAGGCGAGAACACCGCCGTACACGTTCGCGCTCGCCTGGTCTCGGGTCTTCGTCTCTCGAGCTTGTACTGCCGGCATTAGATAAACAAACGGTGTGGATTTTAGTGTTTATGCAGCACACAAATTAGGTCAATGTACCATCGAGTTATTTAGAAGTAAATGTCGTGTCAGTCAGTACAAATTTTCGTGATTATCAAACGGTATTAACGCCATAATTACCAACTCAGTTTACAAGCAGAAACTAACTGAATTCTTTTTCGGTTTTTCAATTGATGGGGGTGAATTTGTAGAGGGCATTGATTGGTCAAACTGTGAAGCCCCATCGTCGCCCTTGGAATTTTTAAAACCGATTTGTATCTTCGAGGAAACACACATGTTTTTACGGACTTTCTAAAAATGTGTTATTCCAAATAGGTTCTTGGCCTTGGGTAACAAAGGAATATCATTTTACAGCACCTACCCCCCGTGATTTTAAGTAATAGGACTGCAAGGGATACAATTGTACAGCAATAAAAATGCACAAGTGTAGGAAGCCGCCAGGAACAATAAAAAAAATGCATAATAAATAAGATGAACTTGAAATTTCTGCGTCGGTTTTATTAAGCCTCACCGTACTGTTTATGTTAAGATCAAATTTCAACAGCCCGCTCGAAATTAGGTCACCATTCATTCATGCGTCCACACTTAAAATCTGTTCTATTAGAAATGCTCTTACATTTAATTATAATATTCCACGCATCAATCATCACGGAAATTCTCCTGTAGTCAAAATGATAAAATCTTACCACAACATTCAGCACACAGTGGACATATTTTGCGATAAGAGAAGCACTTTCTTAAACTCGCTTCGTTCTCTGTAATAATGATTTGTCTGCCAGTGTATTTATCTTCATTCATTCATTGTACTTCTATACGAATTTATATTTCTTCCCCAAACTTGATTTGAATTGTAATTTTAATTTTTCTTTTGAATATTAATGTTAATTTTAGTTTTTAAGTCGCGTTTATTATAAACATAGATTATTATTAATTTAGGTTAAGTATTGTGTTTACGATGTATTTTAATTTTTCTTTGTATGATATTTCTCTGTAATTAGATCTATTTGTATGTGTTGAGAATTAAATAAATAAATAAATAAATAAACCTTCTCACCTGGATACAGAAGCCCGCTGACCAACGGATGATCGACCTGCTTGACCACCTCGGCGCCCGCCTTCTTGGCGTCGTGCTCCGTGATCACGGAACTCAACCGGTAAACGTCGAGCGTGTACTCTTTCGACAGCTGATAGTCGGTGCCCTTGACGAACTTCAATTTCTCGATCGGCACGTCGATCGAGTGGAGCATGGCCTTGATGGCCTGCTCGTAGTACTGGGTCCTGAGGGCGAGCAGCTCCCAGGGGGCTTTCATGTTGTCCAGGTAGGCGTGCAGGTCCGCGAACAGGATCGTAACTTCGGCGCCGGCCCTCAAGAAATCGGCGATCTTCGACATGGGCACGAAGTAGGCGACGTGAGGCTTGCCGGTGGTGGCCGTGCCCCAGTAGATTTTCAGGTCGCGCTCCTTCAGGATGGTTTTTATTTTTTCTTCGCCGAGGACTTCCTGCAGGTTTCTCGAGAGGTACTCATATTTTTCTTCCGGTGTCATGTTCTTAAAAGTGAGAATAATTAAATTAGATAAGGTTCAACACAGTGCTTTTGATGGTAGAGCCGTGTATTCTACAACATATGCCTTCTTTTTGAGGAAAAAAAAAAACGAATGATAATTGAAATTGAAAACCTTTACAGAAGCATTCAATTAACACGTTCGCTGCCACCGACACGCTAGTGCGTCCGACTTTATACTTGAGTAAATGTAATCCCAATTGCGGTGGCAGCGAACGTGTTAAATAAAAACGAAAAGTGTTTAGAATGATTTAAGAATCTTAGCTGAGCCTGAAATTAGTAGTGCCATGGCACCTCGGCTCTACATAACGAGCCGGCCCTGGTTCCACAACCATAAATTATTTTCTGTAAAAGAATACGCTCTTAAAAGTGAGTAATAACAGAGATGAGTGGAGATATTGACAACGGAATACAAAGGGGCGAGCCGGCTTTTTTCGTCCATATGCTAGCGCCACCTAATAGGAGACAATCTGAAACAGGTAACCGAAACAGTCATGTGATCTCATTAATATGTCAATGTCAATCTATTCATCGGCGTAAAGACGCTCGTGGAGCAAAAGAGAAATACTCTGGGAAGAAAAGTCTAGCGGCCCTGATATAAGAGAGGAAGACTTATGGTAAAAATTGAGTGAAGTAAGATCACATGACTGTTTCGGTTACCTGTTTCCGATATTCTCCTACTAGGTGTCGCTAGCGTAGGGACGAAAAAGTCAGCTCGCCTGTTTACATTGGCATTGGCAATCTCTCCACTCATCTCTGGTAATAAATAAATTAGATAAGTTTGAATGTTCAATAGCTATAGTTTATTTTCTATAAAAGGATATGTTGCATAGAGCAAGAGCAGTGGCGGATTAAGTTATGGACAAAAAACAATTGCTTGGGCCAAGGGCGTTTCCAACCAACTAGTCTAGGGAGGGTAATTAAAAAAAAGATAAATAAACTGGTGCTTCCCCTCTCATACACCTGTTCCGTGAAATCTCCCTATCCTTTTCCAACATTTAAAGCATTGGAAAAATTTACCGGTTATATTATTTGTTTGGAATATGGAATATCGGTAATTTTTAACAATAAAAATTTGTAAGCGAAAAATTCTTAGGGGGGGTAATTACCCGATTACCCCCCCTTTGAAACCGCCACTGGCTTGGGCCCATAACAGCTGTTTGAAACTTGCATTTTGCGTGGTACAGAATTTTCAATCGTTTAATTAAACCGTGCTATAATTTTTTTATCTTAAGCCTGTCACAACATCAAACTGTTATAGCTACAAACATCAAGAATATTTCCTAAAGATTTTATTTAAATTCAGTGAGATATTTTCCAAAAATTCATATCTATATAGGCTGTGGATGACAGGCGACAGAAATTAAATTACTTGGGTGATACCGTGGTGATATCAAACTTTGTTGTCTAATCAATCAAACAAGTGAAAATTATTAAAACACTCTTCAATTGCAATTAATAAATATGTACTAAGCAATAATTAATGTTTCAGCCCATCAATTATTATTTAACATTCGTTATTATGAATTGCACTGATTATTAAATTGCAACAATTGAATGTCACCAATTCATCAATTGTTTCATCAGAGAGCCATATGGTTAACCTCAAAATTTGGTTTCAATTCGAAGGGTAAATATCAATTTACTCACCGTTTTGCTGAAGAACAAATATTTACAAATATAATCGCAACGTCCTCGATTTTGATTTTTCGACGATTTGGAAGTTGTAATTCATCAAATTCGTAGATAACACCGGACGGCACCGATTGCAAAAATCCACCCAACGAGTGCTAAATTAAAGATGGGAACATAAAGTTTGCTAACTTCAGTTGTGTGGTACGAAACTAATAAGTAATCATCTTTGACTATATACTAAAGTGAATTCAGCCATTAAATAATTGCGACGGCAGTATTTATTATTTCAGGATTTTCACAGCATGTTTATTTAAAAATATTAAATAATTATAAGTTTAGTGATGATTTAACGTTCCAATTATCAAAATTGTTCCTCAGAATTACGATCTAAAAGTTTTATCTAATGTATTTAATACTTCTGCAACAAGTGAGGTCTCAAATTTATTTAAAAATTGAAATAATTACTTAAATTCGTATTTCTGCGCCTTTTCGCCATCTACCGGACGACAGATGAACTGCTAAGTGCGTTTTTACGGCAGCGCCAAAATGCTCGAACTTTATACCTATAATTTAAGTGTTAAAATTCAGCAATGCGCTACACATGAAAGGATAGACAATTTAATTCTAAATTGAATGATGTATAAAATAGCTGAGAAAATTTAGCGGTTTTCTTGTAATTTGCGAATGAAAATTAAGCACGACCCCTTTACCGACAATTACAGTACCCTGTAACTTAAAAATTTAATCAAGAACAATTTTCAATATTGTTCAACCAAATACTTATTAATTATTTATCTTTTGATTTTGTTAATGCCTTACTTCATGAGAAATCCTAATCTACATATAGGTTGCCCTCTGTTATTGTACGGATGAAATAGTGAATCATTTGTAGATTTAATATTTGTTCTAATGTTTTAAGAATATTTAAAACTTAAGAAGAATCTTATATTAGAATGGTAGAATGAGTTTACTTGTAAATATTCAAATATTTAAATTAAAAGACAATGGTATGTAGACGTTTCAATTCAGGCAACCCAATATACGCGGAAGCTTTACAGTGAACTGAATTATCGGGTAAATTTTCGTTTGCAAATAACTAAAAAACCGCAAAGTTTCCTGAGCCATTTTACACATAATTCGATTCAGAATGATTTGCTTTATTATTTGATGTACAGCGCATTGCTGGATTTTTACATTTTGACAATAGTTCGAGGCTTTTGGCTTAGTAGTTTACACCTTGTCCGACAGATGGCACAGTAATGACCAAAATTATATAAATGTTTTACATTTTTAAATGATTTGTTGATTTCAATCATCATTAAAACGTTTAATTATGGTTTAAATTTATTTAGTTGAAGTTGTCATTAAAATTGAAAAATAATAATAATATAAATAATAATAATAATATAATCTTTATATAGTAATATACTATCTAAATACACATATAAACTAAAAAATATGTACAATATATAAAATATAAAAAACAATTTTTGTAACGATAATATAATAAACTTAAAATTTTAGAACTTAATAATAGATGTTGGTGTGTCAATTATGCCAGTATTGGGTTAAATAAATTATTCATAATTCCCTCACCTAAGATTTGATTTTTGAGTTTAGTTTAATCCTTTAAAATTGGTAATTTTTGGTATTAATAAATTAATTGCAGTTACCTGCATATTGGGTTGCCTGTTTTTAGGCGTTTATTTTAAACTATTGTTTCTTCAGTTTAATTATTTAAATATTTATTCATTACAAGTAAATTCATTCTAAGATAACATTTTTCTTAAGTTTTTAAACAGGCTTTTATTATTAAACCAAATATTAAATCCAATAATGGTTTAGTAGTTTATCCCTACGACAACAGAGGGTGCACCGGTTTCGAGATTACTATTTCTCATATTATAATGCATCAACAAAATAAAAAGTTGAGCGATTAATTAATTATAAGAATAGGGACCCGTATTTGATTGAAGAATATTCCCAATTGTTTTTTATTTAGTATTTAAGTTACAGTGAACTGTAAATGTCGGTAAGTGTGTCGTGCTTAATTTTTATTTGCAAATTACGGGTAAACCGCTTAATTTGCTCAGCTATTTTATACATCATTAGATTCAGAATTAAATCGTCTATCGTTTTATGTGTGGCGCATTGCTGAATTTTAACACTTTGATTATAGGTATAAAGTTCGAGCATTTTGGCGCTGCCGTAAAAACGCACTTAGCAGTTCATCTATCGTCCGTTAGATGGCGAAAAGGCGCAGAAATACGAATTTAATTAATTAATTAATTCAATTTTTTAATAAATTTGAGACCTCACTTGTTGCAGAAGTATTAAATACATTAGATAAAGACGAAAGTTGCCTGAATATATGTATGAATATTCAATCCGTTTCCAACTCTGCCAAATTAAGTGCTTGGAGACACACATGAAGTGACGCTAGCAGTCCAAAAGTATATAGTCAAAGAGTAGAGGTAGTTTGTTGCCAGTGGCCAGTGGCGGACGCATTTCAAGTAACTACCAAACAATTATTCAATGGTGTTAGTAGTCGGCAACTTTTTATACAGTTTTGGTTTGAATAATTAACATTAGATCTCTCAACGTTTTAGTATTAACATAAAAATCATTAAAGTGAAGCCGCAAATGAAACTACAATTTTTACTTTTATTAACTGAGAAACGGTATATTAAATTTTCCTAATCTATGTTTTGATACGTCAGTTTGACATTTATTGTGAACACGTGCGCTCAAGTTCGGTTTTAATCCCAATAGATTAAAATCGAAATGGGGGTTGATAAGCAGCAGACGCATCGTCCGGGGGCACTCAAGCAGACTAATAAGTCGCACAAGCATGGCAAGCACCGCTCCAAGGGCTCGGTCAGTATCGCCACAAAAGGTAGGTTATGTCCATTTTAACATAACCTATTAAATTTTTTTCTAAAATTTACTATTAAGGGAAACAAGGTATACCTTTAGATTTTATGATTTTCACATTTTTCATGAAGAGAAATATTTCACATGGAGACCCGAGAGCTCAACTTACGCCATTCGTGAAGGCTACAGTGCAAGTTGCGGCGTAAGTGTAGAATCTGATCTTTTGACCGGGGCACCGCTTGTCGATGAATTTTAAACTAAAAGATCAGTAGTTAAACTATCGTTTTATGATCGGTCAGAGAGTATAATATACGATATTTCATGTG
Organism: Ocypus olens; assembly: GCA_910593695.2. NCBI lineage: Eukaryota > Metazoa > Arthropoda > Insecta > Coleoptera > Staphylinidae > Ocypus > Ocypus olens. Next base: position 51,568,024 of record OU343056.1, read on the forward strand.
ATTATGATATTTCTTTATGTATGTATTGTATCGTATGTTCATTAAAAAAAAACCGCAAGTGTGCCATGATTTTTTATTTTTTTTAAATTTAAGTTGGAATACATGTTAGGAATTGACATACAAAACGTCAGATCTTTCTAAAAGACACAATTATTCGGTGGTCACAACGGTTTACAGCAACCAGCAAAAAATATTTCTAGTTGAAAGTTATTTCCGAAATGGAACTAAAGTGGACGGAAATTGGGTGTATTCATTCGACGCACCTTTGGCAGATTTTCAGGAAGAATTTCCTAACGTTCCCATTATTTATGATGAATTTAAAAATACCTTATCACGATCTGTTGTATTATTTCATGAAACGGATATTTTTCTCCGTAAACCAGGAAGTGGTAGACCCAGGATGCACAGCTCAAGACATTTTTGAAGATGAACCTACGACTCCTCTGCGCTGTTTGTCACAGCAAATGAATTTATCAGTAGGAACATACCGCAAGTAACATAACCTTAATATGTGTTACCAACTTAAATTTTTTTAAATAAAAAATCATGGCACACTTGAGGATTTTTTTTAATGAACATACTTTATGAACTCTGAAATAAATTATATAATCATCATTATGACTCCTAACTATCCTTTTTTCTTTAGGAAAGATAAACGTAAAAACCATTTCGAAGAAACAAAAGTCGGAACTGAACAAAGACCAGAGGAGGCACCAGGCGCAACAGATTCGGAAGAATAAACGCGAGGAGATACTGAATAGGAAACGATCGCTGGGAGCGATCGATCACGCCCCGTTTCTCACGTGCATTATACCCCTCAACAAATTCGTCACCGCCGATTCGACGCTGACCATTTTAACGGGATGCGATCCGGCCGCAGTGGTTAACAAAAGCGTCTCGGGCGTCACCCACATAACGCTGCCCAGGTTCAAGCAACGGTTCGCTTTCGTCTCGCCCGGCACGGACAACGATCTAGCCGTGCTCGACACCCTGAAGGTGTGCGACACGGTCCTGTTCCTGATATCGGCCAATGCCGGTATTGGATTCGGTTCGGAGCTCATCGATAAGTGGGGGATGGATATTATGGTCGCTGCATTTGCACAGGTACTATATGTTGTCGCTTGGGTTGGTTGCATTGATTGTAGTAACATGAAAATAACTGGTGAATATTTTTTTGTGTCAAATTTGTTTTCGGTATTAATATACCTAATCGAGGTTAATTATCGGTAGTAATATACCTAGATCGAGGTTAATTATCAAAAAATAGTTTTTTGAGTACCTTGTTACCGAGACAATAACATTTGCTGTCTGGTTAATAACCGAACGCGTCAGCTCGAGGTTAATAAACAGTTGACAACAAATGTTATGTCGAGATGAATTACTAAAAGGTAACAAGTAAGAAAGAAATGTTTTTTGATAATTCCTCCAAGTTCACGGTATATTTGGGTAAATAATTTATCAAATGAAACAGAAAAAGTTATGGTTTATTGCAACTAAATATGTTTTCTTCAAAGTCTCACTAAATTTAGTTACCATTAACTATTATTGAAAGTCGCGCATTTTGCTTATAAAAATTAAAAATACCAATCAATATGCCCAACATGATAAAAAATATGGACCTTATCATGAATGTTTTTTTATAATGCATGTTTTAAGATTGTAATCTTTCTGATCAGGGCTTGCCGACTCCGATTTTTGCGCTAATCGATTTGGAATCGCTGAACGCCAAGAAACAGACGGAACAGAAGCAGAACGCGCAGAAACTCGTTGCCAAATGGATCCCCGAGGAGAAATTGATTTGCGTCAACAAGACATCGGACGGACTCAACGTTTTGAGGAAAATCGGGAATCAGAAGCAGAGGAAGGTGTTGTACAGGGACAGGAGGCCGCATATCTTCGCGGAGAGCCACGAGTACGTTCCCAATAATCAAGGTAACGTCACTATTTTTTTAGGTAATCAATTGTTTGTAGTTATTAATTAATTATTTCAACAATACCGTGAGAACAAAAAGTCGAAAATAGTTGGCAGCCCTTAAAAAAATAACCTACCTCATTTAATAACCAGGTGGACTAAAGCCGAGAGTCACATTTACACTATAAAAAGTAACCAGAAATGTTTTGGCGGTAAAATTCAAATTATTTAAAATTTGTTTACCCATAAAATTCATTCAATAATTTTAACAATACATAAATAAATTTTAGGCAAATTTTCTTTCTAATTTTGCGAAACACCGTACTGCTAGCCTGTCCTAAATATTATACATGTTTATGATTTGATTACTTGCACTACCCTTACCTAATGAATCGACAATTTTGTGTACAACGACAGTAGATTTTAAAGCCTTTTGTATTAAAAGCTTATATACGTTAATTTTGGATTGTTTTTAAACAAGCGTGAATGCTCTCAAATCCAACCTTTTCCGTTTCTTGGGGGTAGAAAATGACTCCGAACTAGTGCTGGGCGTCTATCCATAGTTAAAAATGAAATAACTATTTCCTAGAAGATCGCAGGATGAGTTTTTGATAGAACCGATTCTTACACTTTCAACGGGAGGAATAACTGGTTAAAAACACAAAAACTGACGCGAAATACGTGGAACCGGTGGGACACAAGTAAACGGTAACAGATCAGCTGATCATAACAGCGGCCATTGCTGTTTTAGTAATTTTGGCCTGTGTAAAAACGGCGCCCGCTATAATTTGATTTAGTCTGCCTGGTTATTAAATGAGGTACAACATAAGTTCAGCGGCGTCACTAAGAATGGGAATTTTGGCATGGAAAACCCTAAAATTTAAATAAAACTGATAAAACAACAAATAACCTTAAAAAATCACAAGATGTCAAAATTAAGAAAATGTACACTGCACTGCATTGGAGATTTCCAGATGTATTTCAATGTAATTTTACTTGAATTATTTTTAGGGATCTTTAGAAAACATGCTGCCAACCATTTTCGACTTTTTGATTTCACTATATATTGAGCAACAGCTGTACATTTCTCACTCTGCGCAAACAAAAATGTTATTGTAATATGTATAAATCGGTTTGTTATTAAAATCATATGATTTTTGCACAATTTAGGAAATGATGGTACATTAAAACTGACGGGATACCTTCGCGGAAGGCCGCTGTCCGTCAACAGCCTGGTCTACGTTTCCGGTCTGGGGTGCTTCCAAATGTCGCAAATCGACGCGCCCAGCGATCCGTTCACCAAAGACAAAAGCTCAATGGAAGCCGATGATTCAAAGACCGAAAAAGTGATGGTCCTGGAGAGGGTCGATCCGGCCAAGCAGGAGTCGCTCGACACCGAGAACGTTCCGGACCCGCTCGACGCCGAACAGACGTGGCCCACCGAGGAGGAGATCCGAATGGCCCAGGAGGAAAACGAGGCCGTGAAGCGCGTGAAGAAGGTGCCGAAGGGCTGGTCCGACTATCAGGCGGCGTGGATCCCCGACGAGGACGCCGAGGAGGTGAGCGACGACGACGGGGGGGACGGGGAAGAGGGGGAGGAAGATATGGACGACGCGATGAGCGAGGAGAAGTCCGGCGACGGCGACGAGGAGTACGAGACGATGACCGAGTCCGAGGTGCCGGCGAACGATCAGCAGTACGACCAGCAGATGGACTTGCTGACGGAACGGACGGATTTGGAGAAGGTGAAGGAGGCCAACATGGATAAGATGTTTCCGGACGAGATCGACACGCCGCAGGATGCCCCGGCGAGGATGCGGTTCCAGAAGTACAGGGGACTGGAGAGTTTCAGGTGAGCGAACGAGAGGACTGCATATTGGCAAATCCAGAAGGTATACTCTATCTACTCATAGATTAGACTCTTTTGACATCTTCAGTGACAAACGCTTAAAAATGAAAAGTACCAACACGGCTATGAGAAAAGTATAATTTTGCAGCAAGTTAATAATAATAACTTTTATTTATTTATTTACAGTATTACAATGTAATTACTAAGTTTATAGTATAATTACTAAAATTAAAAATTAAAATTAAAATTAAATTTAGACCTACGTGAATGAACACTTGTGATGTGCTGGAGTGTATGATGAGGAAAAAGAAAGTAAAAGTATATGGTGAGAATGACTATAATCATTCATTGCAGTGACAATGTCATATGCATTACATAACGTATATACAAATATCAAATGAAAGCTGCACATTTTGAAATCTATTTGTTGTCTAATATTTTTGAAAATTGATGATGGTGTAGAAATATAAATGATTTTGAGAGAATTGCGTATTTTTTAACATTTGTAATTAATTAAATAATTAATTAATAATAATAATAATAAATCATTTATTGACACATTAAAAGTACAAAAGGAAAATAAACTAAATATATATCGATTCAATAATACATTTAAGTTAATAGTACAATGTTCAATAGGACTTGAATCATTCGCAGTATTTGGCATTGGAGCCAAATATTGAGAATGGTCTTCGTTAGGTTGGTACCGGTATCATCATCATCAATCAGCTTGTAGCGTCCACTGCTGGACATAAGCCTCCCTTAGATTCTTCCATTCTTCCCATTGCTGCGCTGTTTGTATCCAGTTGGTTGTGATACGTTTTAAATCGTAGTTCCATCTCGTTGGAGGTCGACCTCTACTTCTATAGGCCTTTTGTCTAGGCATATACGGTATATACGCGACGTCGCCAATAGACACATTATTAACAGTTTGTTATCGTTCTTGATTTCCGCAATGGAGAACGTTCTAAGTGACGTGACGAATCAATTACACACCTACACGGTAATATTATTGAGCGTGATTTTCGTAAAAAATTAAGTTTCGTAAGTACTACTTTTTATGGCGAGAGTTGTCCGGTAACCTATAAGATGTCAAAAAAGTCTAATCTACTAGAAACAAATTTTCATGTTAATCCTTTCACCCCTGGATTTTTAAATTTAAAAAAAATGTTTTTGTTAATTATTATTGATGGGAAGCTTCTTAAGACCATAAATACCAAATTTGAACTCATTTGCTTAATTAGTATAGGAATGAATTGAAGTGACATCTAGTGATAAACAGCAAAATTATGGATTGTCATAGTAAGTAGAGACATGTAAATGTTGCGGTGGCAATTTCCACCACCAGGGCCGAAAGGGTTAAAAAACCATTGCTGCCACTTGGATCCACCAGTGGGGTCGCACTGGCAGGTTATGAATAAACTGTGTAAACTTTCCTTTTCCTCAATGGATTTATTTTTTTGTACGCAGGACATCTCCATGGGACACGAAAGAAAATTTGCCCAGCGATTACGCGAGGATTTTCCAGTTTGAAAACTTTGACAGAACCAAGAGGAGGGTGCTGAAGGAAAAAGACGAGTCGGACGGTGCGTTGCCCGGTTGGTTCGTCACCGTTCACGTCCGGGGAATTAATCAAACGCTGTGGAACACTTTCCAGTCGACCAATCCGCCCGTTATACTCATGGGGCTGATGCCGCACGAGAACAAAATGTCCGTTATGAACGTCGTCTTGAAACGGGTGGGCAGCTTCGAGGACCCGATCAAGTCGAAGGAGAAGTTGGTGTTCCAGTGCGGATACAGGAGATTCATTGCCAGTCCCGTGTTCAGTCAACATACCAACGGAAGGAAACATAAGGTTCGATCTTTGTAAATAAGTAATTGTGGAGGCTTTCACTCCGTGATACATTTTGAATAATTCAAATGAAACGAATAACTTTATTAACTTGGAGTAGTTACTACAGTTTCGACAATTTCAGCTTGTCATTTTCAAACTATCTTTGGAAAATGACAAGCTGAAATTGTCGAAACTATAGTAACTACTCCAAGTTAATAAAGTGATACCAACAAAGTTATTCGTTTTATTTGAATTATTCGATCTTTGTTATTTCATTCGTTCCATTTTCTTCTCCAAGGCCACATATTGGGCGCCAATATAAAAAAAAAGGTTTATCATTAACCTCTTCACGCCCAGGTTGTCACATGTGGTGACAAGTGAAAAAAAAAAAGAAAACCATCTATGGAATATTTTTTTACAAGTTTTACAAGTTTGTGACAGTGGAATAAAAGTTTTGAATAAATCTGGTATTCTGCTATAACCCAATCAAAGCAGCACGGCTGCGTAACTGTTCGAGCATCATTCGTTCGTTCGATGAAGAGCACTAAGCTCATGCTGCAGTTGCGTCACACCAACATTTTTACTTCTTCCAACAATTTTGGCGAAAGACCTTACCATGCGTTTATTACGGTTTAACCCTTTCGGCCCTGGTGGTGGCAATTGCCACCGCTAGATTTACATGTCTCTACTTACTATGACAATCCATATTTTTGCTGTTTATCACTAGATGTCACTTCAACAAAGCCTCACTAATTAATTTCTATACTAATTAAGCAATTGAATTCAAATTTGGTATTTATGGTCTTAAGAAGCACCCCATCAATAATAACGAACAAAAAATTTTTTTTTCATATTGAAAAATCCAGGGCTGAAAGGGTTAATGTTTTGTGCAAGGGCCCAAAGATACACCACTGATTATTGCACATGAATCAATGAAACTGTCCCGAAATTTCAGTCACACCACTGCTGCTTAACCCTTTAACTGCGGCTGTCGTCAATAAGCGACTCGGGTAAACTTTACCGTAACTACGGCTGTCGTCAATAAGCGATTCACATATTTTTTGCCGTTCTTTTATGCCGTGAATCGCTTATTGACGACCACTAGTAACATGATACGTTGGTTCAAATGGAATAAAATTTATCAAATTTTCAGTCTTTGTTTTTTTGCGTTCAGGCAGCCAGTTTCTTGAAAACTTTTTAGTAGCTAAAGGGTTAAAAGGCTAGAGCAATAACATGTATTCTCCCTTTCAACAGTTTGAGAGGTTCTTTCAACCGGAAACAACAGTCGTCGCCACGCTTTACGCACCAATACAATTCCCACCGGCACCGATTTTGTGTTACAAGGAGGTTAACGGCCAATTAACTCTCGTGGCAACTGGAAGCTTGTTATCCTGCAATCCTGATAGGATAATAGTTAAAAGGATCGTACTCTCAGGTATACACATTATTTACACAGTTTATGTAACTATTTAATTACTCAATGCACCACAGGTCATCCCTTCAAAGTCCATAAGAGGTCGGCTGTTATCAGGTTCATGTTCTTCAATCGGGAGGATGTGGTGTACTTCAAGCCCATCAAACTAAGGACGAAGTACGGGAGGACGGGACATATAAAGGAACCGTTGGGTACGTAGGAAAATTGTGAAAAAAAAAAATTGGTCACCGTTTTTTGTCTAGTGTGAAATACTACTCATAATGATTAGGCGTTGAAGCCACATTTACACGAGTAAATTTTAGAAAATAGATTACAAAGGTGTCCTTTTTTTTTGGCCGCAATTATGCTTACAATGAATGAGTATTTCATCGTTAAACTGGATTAAAAAATAACCGCAACTAATTATTCGAAAATTTTAGGCACGCACGGTCACATGAAATGCGTCTTCGACGGTCAGCTCAAATCTCAGGACACGATTCTTTTGAACCTGTTTAAGAGGGTGTTTCCGAAGTGGACTTACGAAGAATGCTTGGTCAGCTGTAGCAATACGAAAGAGGTCAACATGGAAACGTAACCTCATCCGTAATTTGATTTTTAAATGCCGATTTGGGAGATCATCATGTACAAACAGTTATGTACGTAGAGAAATAAATGTTTTTTTTTTAAATACTTATTTACTTGTATCACATAACAACACCACCACTTTCAGAAGTTACAATTTTCCATCAATAATGAAAAGCTATTACACGAAGCTTCATAATTCAAAGTGTTTGATTTATTTGTTTTGGCGAAAGAATAAATCAAAGTGTTATACAAAGTAAAGCCGGACGGATTTCTCGTGGACCGAAAAGGCGAGGTGGCGCACGGTGGGGCGGCTCGAAGGGAAACTGTTTACGGCCAAATACAGTCAGTAACATAATTTATACGAAGCGCCACTCGTCTTTGTAATGAACACCATTTAATACGGTGTATTTAAAAAACTTTTACAACAGACTATACCATTAAAACAACAAATAGGCGTGCATCTGGAATGAGGTCCCCTCCACTTTGCCAGTGCGTACCCGACCTTCGAGTCCACAAGAAATCTGTCCGGCTTTAAGTAGAGTGTTTTATTCCATAACGAAGTAGAAGTTTCCTATATAACGAATGTTAAAAGTGTTAGTTTACATCAGGAGCAGCTTGTGAAAGTTTGGCAGGGGAAATAAAACAGTGGCTCCCTCTATAAGGGTAATGGTGCAACCTGAGTGGTTATTACGGAGACACGTTAACATCTCAAGAAATATTACGAACTGGTTTGCATATTTAAAGAATTTTGTAATCGATAGTGAAAATCTAACCTAATAATAACTTTATTTAGCACTTTGCTATATAAATTACATAATATTTATAAAATAAAATAACAGTATATCTAATAATGATAATCAAGCGTTTAGCCCCCAAAATAGACTAAAAGGAAAACTCACCTTTGCAAGTTATAAAAAAACGCAAATCGGATGGTAAAGACAAAAATATTGTTTATTCCCAACAACACACCAATACTAATATGTAAAATTAATAAGTTATTTGTTTATAGTCTTGGTAAGACTTCATTTTGCAGTCACGAACAGGTTGAATATTCATATATTCAGGCTATATTTCGTCTTTATTAAATTTATCTAATGCTTCTGCAACAAGTGAGGTCTCAAATTTATTTATTTCTGCATTCGTTTATTGATTCCTCGGGGATTCTTTTATTCAAAGTATTTAACAATTTCGATCACGATTTTTCGATCTATTATTGATATAAAATTATTGTAAATATAGATACTGTTATGTAAATACGAGGAATAAATACATATACATGTAATTTTCCCATGTTAACTTGCTATGTTTCGTGATAAATCGATCACACGGTATAGCAAAGTGCTAAATAAAGTTATCTAATATTATTATTATAATCAGCGTTTAAAAATTCCCGCGCTTAAACACGTGCCGCCTTACCTCTCCCGCGATTGGCGGACGCCTCCGCCAGAAATGGCGTCCGAATTCAAGATGGACGCCCCAATACTACTACGCGATTTAACGATATGTCGCCTCTGCGCCGAAGACAACGACAACGGCACCCTCCTCTTCGCCAGCGACGACTCCAAGGAGAATTTAGGCGACATCGTCAACAAGTATCTGCCGCTAAAAGTAAGTGCCCCGCCGGCCGCCGCCCGTATTCGGAATGCAACTTGACTCGAGATTCTCTTTCGTCAATGGAAAAAACAAAACGCTCACTGATAAGTGCACTTCCGGTTTCCCCGTCACAATTCAAATTTCGAAAAGCGTACATTTGTGCCCCCTCCGCAGGTGGAAAAGGATGGGAGGTTTCCGGGCACCCTGTGCCCCGGGTGCACCATCCAGCTGGAGGCCACGAAATCGTTCTTCGATCTCATCGTCCAGGGACAGGACAGGCTGCGGGGCCTGTACAACGAGCAGCTGGACAGGATCCGACGGCAGGAGAAGCAGAAGGAGGACTTCGAGAACGTCTTCAAGGCGGTCAATCCGAATTCCTCCATGCAGACGTATTCCGTGCAGACGGATGGTACCGGGGAAAAAATTTACATTCAAGGTACATCCAGTAATGCTCGAGGAAAAAATGTCGCTAAAGGGCGAGCTCAATACAAACACAATTTTTCACCTCAATTAATTCTTCCACTTAATCCTTGCACTACGGGAGCCATCAATAAGTGACTTGGTAATTCCGCCTTGTATTTCCGGCAGTCGTTAATAGGCGATTTAAAGTTTTAATCGAAAGAGAAAAAAACACTACATATTTCACAAATTGCCATATTTTACCTATATGAGGGCAAAACGGGGGTCAACCCTTTCGTCCCGATCGATACACATATGTACCACCGAGATTTGAAAATTCCTAAATGTCGTAATAAACTTCATTCAGCTTATTTTAATTTGAAGGTCGATACGTGCCGATTTAACACGGTAAGCAAATGCGTGCACAAAAAACAGCATCTTGCTGTCGAAAACTATTTATATTCAGGGACGAAAGGGTTAAGGCATTGCTGTAGTTGTCTATAATTTTCCCCATAGTTAACGGGTTAAGCTCTCTAGTTTTTCTATGGGGGTCAACTTTTTCTGACTTTTCAATTTTGTGTTATTTATCAATTTTATTATTTCCTGCGCAAAATTGTTATATTTTTCTTTTAAAGTCGTGACGGACGGACCACTTTTCTCGCCAAACCACGAGATGTCGTTGCGTGTCGAGGGCCTGGATAAGCCAAGGAAAAAAAGAGGACGGCCACCCAAACCACCGCATCCTCCTGAACCGGTCGAGCCACTCGTGAATGAGGTGAAGGAACTGGAAGAGGAATCGGATGGCGAAATTGATGGTAAAAGAAGGAGACGGATAAAGAAACCTTCGAGATATTCCGAACTCATACAGGTTGGTGTGTTTTTCAAATATAACACTTGTGTTTTCAGTTAGTTATATATTCTTTCTATTTGATATATGAAGCACGAGTGTTGCAGATTAAGAAATTTATAATTTGTCATAAAATATTGTTAAATGCTTCACTTAGCCAATGTAACAAGATTCGTCAAAAAAATAATAGAAAAAAGAATGGATGAAATTTTTAATGCGAGCTGCATATAAATCATCGAGGAGCCACATTTCGCCACCCCTGGTGAAATTTTCTTAATGTTAGTATTAAAAAAATTGTTAACCCTTTCGGCCCTGGTGGTGGTAATTGCCACCGCAACATTTACATGTCTCTACTTACTATGACAATCCATATTTTTGCTGTTCATCACTAGATGTCACTTCAACTAATTAATTCCTATACTGATTAATCAAATGAGTTAAAATTTGGTATTTATGGTCTTCAGAAGTTCCCCATCAATAATAATTTAAAAAAAATTTTTTTTCAAATTTAAAAATCCAAGGCTGAAAGGGTTAAGCTTAAATTATAGATAGGCATGATTATAAATTTTCAATTTTATTACCATATAAAGGGTAAAGAATTGGATCGAATATTCAGGGAAGAAGGCGTTATCGACGACGACGAATATTTCTCGGATCCCGAAAGCAAATATAACGTGGCTAGAGATCCTCTCGCTGTAGATGCTGCGCCGGAAACAAATGAAGTCATTGGTCACATGCAGGGGAAGGACGGTGAAAATCTGGGACAGTTGGTGATGGTTAAAGGTGGTAGCAAAGTCCGTTTGAAGCATAAAAGCGAAACAGGTAATTTGAATAGTTATTAATTATATTCGTTAGATCGGAGAACCTTTCGGCCGTGTTTTTATGTGTATTTGTAAGCCTCGATCATTCTGTTTAATTCAATTGTTAATTAGAAGATGGAAAAATTCACATAAGTAGTATTTATTTATTGCAATCATATGACCAAATAAAATTTGCTGCCGCTCTAAATCTCATGGGACTTTTTTTACTTGAAACATTACCCAAATGACCTTCAATGACCTTGAAAAAATTCACCCGATTTGGTATCTGGGTCAAAAAAACGTGAATTTTTTCAGATTTTTTAAACAATTCTTTAGTGGTTAAAAAAATAAAATCTTAATTTTTTTTAGGGGGTTTCAAGGTCATATTTGGTAAAAAAAAAACTTGTAGGCAGTTGGTATTTGGCTCAAAAATATGTGATTTTTTCAGAACTATTTTTAATGTTTAAAAAAATAAAATCATATTTTTTGGGGGTTTCAAGGTCATATTAGGTAAAAAACCTTTTAGGCAATTTTTGAATTAAAAAAATATGATTGTCCTAAATGACCTTGAAAAAATTCACCCCATATGGGACAAAAATATTTCAAGTTTTTAAAACAATTCTTTAGTGGTTTAAAAAATGAAATAATTTGAGTTTTAAGGTCATACAAACCTTATAGGCAATTTTTTTATTGAAAAAAATTACCCTAAATGCCCTTCAATGACCTTGAAAAAATTTGGTATCAAAAATATATGTGATTTTTTCGGAACAATTATTTCGTGGTTAAAATTTTTTTTGTGAAAAACCTAATTATTTGGGTCGTATCGGTTTTTTTTTATTTGGGGCTTGCGGCTGTCTTCGTTAATGGGTGCCAGTGATGACATCTTCATATTTATTCGAAAATCCACGTCGGGGTGGCATTTATGACCGTCTTAACCCGGGATAGCCTTTGTGTATCAATTTTCCGCAATTATTTTTTTATGCATTTACAGTATCCTCACCGACCAAGAAAAAGGATAAGTTCGAGTGCGAATTTTGCGGCAGGGTCTTCTTGCATTTAGCACGTCTCGAAATTCACAAGTCGTTCCACAAAAACATTAAATACCAGTGCGGAACCGCCGACTGCGCGTTGAATTTCGAAACGAAAACTTCTCTCGACGAACACCAAAAAGAAACCGAACACACCGGCTCCACCTTGATTGAATGCCTGGAGAATTACGTGAGTAACGTTTCGATCAACAACAATCGAATAGAGACATTTTGAAAAATTATACATAACCTCCAAATATTAATTTTCTATTGCAGAGAATGTATTTTTGTAAATATGTTAATATCTTGAAAGCGAAAAAGAAGGTTAGTATAGATCAGTGATTCCCAAAGTGGGTGCCACCGCCCCCTAGTGGGTGCTGCAGCGATTCAGGGGGGGCGATGAATAACTGTAAGGGGGCAGTGATAATATAAAAGAAAGAAGGGACGATTTAGTGAAACGTGGGTTCAGTGCGGTAACCAATTTATTACCAAACAAAAAAAAACAATTGCAAATAGTCAATCTTGGTGATCCTATCAATTGCTTTTAAAATAAAAAATTCCAGGGGGCGCTAAGTAATATTTTTTCTGGAAAGGGGGCGGTAGGACAAAAAAGTTTGGGAACCACTGGTATAGATCAATGCAGAATCGAATTCTGCCTCAAAATGTGTAAAAATATACAGGGTGTCCTATTTAAAAAGATCGAAATTTAATGTGGTATGCAATTTTAAACACTATTTTATAATTCCAAAAATAAATCAGATATGTATTTTGTGGATTATGAAAATAAAAAAAAGTAGAATATTTCGAAAATGTCTAAATTTGGAGGTTATGTTATTGATGATTTTTTTCACAGAAATTTACGTAGAATTCAAACTTGCAGTAAAAAATATAGCGTTCCATTTAAAATAAAGCAGATATGCATTTTTAAAGTGAATTAGGAAATTTAAGAAAAAGTTGAATATCTCGAGAACGCTTAAATTTGGAGGTTATGTTACTCAATGATAATCAACGCAAAATCCAAACTTGCAATAATAAATATAGCATTCCATTTAAAATAAATCAGATTTGTATTTTTGAAGTGAATTATGGAATTTAAAGAAAAGTCGAATATCTCGAGAACGCTTAAATTTTGAGGTTATGTTACTCAATGGTAATCAACGCAGAATCCAAACATGCAATAAAAAATATAGCATTCCATTTAAAATAAATCAGATTTGTAGTTTTAAAGGGAATTATGGAATTTTAGAAAAAGTCAAATATCTCGAGAAAGCTTAAATTTGGAGGTTATGTTACTTAATGATAATCAACACAGAATCCAAACTTGCAATAAAAAATATAGCATTCCATTTAAAATAAATCAGATTTGTATTTTTTGAGTGAATTATGGAATTTAAAGAAAAGTCGAATATCTCGAGAACGCTTAAATTTGGAGGTTATGTTACTCAATGATAATCAACGCAGAATCCAAACTTGCAATAAAAAATACAGCATTCCATTTAAAATAAATCAGATTTGTATTTTTGAAGTGAATTATGGAATTTAAAAAAAAGTCGAATATCTCGAGGACGCTTAAATTTGGAGGTTATGTTACTCAATGATAATCAACGCAGAATCCTAACTTGCAATAAAAAATATAGCATTCCATTTAAAATAAATCAGATTTGTATTTTTAAAGTGAATTATGGAATTTAAAAAAAGTCAAATATCTAGAGAACGCTTAAATTTGGAGGTTATGTTGCTTAATTATTTTTTTCACAGAAATTAACGCAGAATCCAAACTTGCAATAAAAAATATAGCATTCCATTTAAAATAAATCAGATTTGTATTTTTGAAGTGAATTATGGAATTTAAAAAAAAGTCGAATATCTCGAGAACGCTTAAATTTGGAGGTTATGTTGCTTAATAATTTTTTTCACAGAAATTAACGCAGAATCCAAACTTGCAATAAAAAATATAGCATTCCATTTAAAATAAATCAGATTTGTATTTTTAAAGTGAATTATGGAATTAAAAAAAAAGTCGAATATCTCGAGAACGCTTAAATTTGGAGGTTATGTTGCTTAATTATTTTTTTACGTTACAGAAATTAACGCAGAATCCAAACGCAATAAAAAATATAGCATTCCATTTAAAATAGATCAGATATGTATTTTTAAAGTGAATTTTGAAATTAAAAAAAATCAAATATCTTGAGAACGCTTAAATTTGGAGGTTATTATTTTAAGGTTACTTGATGGTTTTGTTCACAGGAAGTTGGTGTTGATGTGACCGGAAATCTTATAATCGCAGCGAACGCTAATAGCTTATAATGTTTTTATTTTTTTACATCAGGGTCAAGTGGAACTTCTCCCTCAAACAAACCCCGATGCAAACCCCCCGGCGCACCCGAAATCCTCGCCGCAGGCCGAAGAACCGACCCCCCCGCAACCACCGATTAAACCCGAGCTGAAAATATCCTGCGAAATCTGCAGCAAAACCTTCTCCTGCAAGCAAAACTACGAGATCCACGTGAAGGCCGTCCACGAGAACCAGAAGCCCTACAGCTGCGACAAGTGCGACAAAAAGTTCCCCTACCTGAACAGCCTGAAGAGCCACATGCTCTCGCACAACGTGAAGACGTACCCCTGCGATTCCTGCGATAAGATCTTCCACCACCCCAGCAGCATCGTCTATCACAGGGAGGCCGAGCACAACAACGGCCGGAAGTTCGTCTGCAACAAGTGCAAGAAAACGTTCAAGCACAAACAGCTGCTGCTGAGGCACCAGGTGGTGCACACCAACGAGAGGCCGCACGTCTGCGGGTATTGCGAGCTGAGCTTCAAGACCAAGGCGAACCTGCTGACGCACATACCGACGCACACGGGCGAGAAGAAGTACTACTGCACGCTGTGCGGGCAGAGCTTCTCGCACAAGACGTCGCTGACGCTGCACATGAGGTGGCACAACGGGCAGAAGCCGTACGAGTGCGATATCTGTTTGAAGAAGTTTTCGCAGAGGGGGAATTTGGCTGAACATAGGAGGATTCATACGGGTATGTTCATGGAAATAATCTACAAATTGTTGCTTCTAATTATTTAAATTTGTAACAATTGCCAGTTATTACTGTACAATTTATATTTTTATTTTATCCTATAATGTAAACATGCCAATAACTCCTTAGCAACGAGTAATGTTAAGGTACCTATAACAACATTAGTGTTGTTATAAGTATCTTAATGTAACTCGTTGCTATGGAGATATTGGCAAACAAATTAAACATTTTTTTTTAAATTAAAATAAATTGAAATAGGATAAAATAAACTGTGTTATTACACACGTAACGTTATTTGCTTTTACATTACTCGATAATTTAAAACTTTTCTCTCGTAATGTAAAAGCCTTCATAACGGTACTTGCACCATATGGAGTAAGAGAAAGTACAGTAAATTCTCGATTATCCGTGGTCTTCCTTTTTTAAAATGAACAATCTGTAAGTGGAAGGGAATCCACTGAGGAACAAGATGCATAATTTTATTGTTAAAAAACTATTATCTCAAATAAAGAATAGTGAAAAAAAAACAAATGCAGTTGACCGATTTTTTTGTAAAAAGTAAACTACCGTTTATTAACCTCTTCAGGGACAGAAACACATTTGTGTATGTTTTAAAAATGACGAACACATTTCAAACAAATTTGATTAAGCACAATACTGCCATCTCTGGTCAAGCTCTGAAAGCTGCTACAGTTGCACCTCCTGTCCGGTTCTACTGGCGAGATATCAATTGTTTCTTAAAGGATTTGAAATTTCCAAATTAATTTGTCCCTGAAGAGGTTAAGTTGGAATTGTATGTGTGGGCTCTTACTCATGGTTGCCGTGGATAATCAGGAGTTTACTATATTGTGATCGTGAAATTTTTCAAATTCGAAACTTCAATGGAAACCCATTATTAAATATTATTTGTTACAAATTTCACATGTTAGTTTATTGTTAACCACCAGATGTCGTTCTTAATGAAAACTTGTCACTATTTTAAGTTTTGGTAAATTGGTTCGTTTTGTATTTCAGGTGAAAAGCCGTATTGTTGCAATTTCTGCGGGCGTCGTTTTACAACTTCATCTCAATTCAAATTACACATGAAGAGGCACTCTGGCGAGAGGCCCTGGAAGTGCGAGTATTGCTTGAAAACCTTTCTGCACAAGGACACCTGGAAGAGCCACACGAGGCGCCATAGGAACGAGAGACCGTTCCAGTGCCAGCAGGTATAATTTATTCTTGCGACTGCATTGTATGCATGCATGTATGTTTACTTATTACTAATCACATAATCTCTCCTGAGATATACAGGGTGCGGCATTTATCCTGAACACCCAAAATATTAAGGAAACTAAGATTCGGAAAAAAAAATATTTTTCCCATGCAGGAGGCCTATCTATTTTTTTGTATTCTAATGAGGTTTATTTTCAAATGGAAACCTGTATTTTTAATTAAAGAATCTGTATATGCGAATTAAATCAAATAAGTAGAAACGCCAAAGTGGCGGAATCTATTGCCTTAATGCTGTACTGAACCATATCCGGGTGGCTTTAGCACCGACAAGATATGGACATTGCCAGCGGCGGCAAATATAACAATAATAACGTGAACATTAAATATTGTTCATCAGAACACCTACAGACCGGTTTCGACCTTTCAGGTCTCATCAGTGTAGTTAGTTGCTGATGGGGAAACTTTTTTTTTTTTTTTGACATGAGGAGAGGAGATCTTCATAAGACACCCCTATAGTGGGGTAGTGTTGGATTCGCCGGGGTCGTGCCTACCAACTAAAACCTCTCCTCATATGCTCGGGCCTAGGGCTAGTCTGACCAAAGGCCTATTCTAGCTCGACGAGATGATTGATCTCTTAGAAGCGAGTAGCTACCGGCGGTCCGATCCCAGCCACCCTCGAGGACTGTGAGGGCATTGGGGGGACAGAGGGTGTAACGCTGTGGTGGCGAAACAAATTAATTTTATATTAATGAGGGTTTTAGGGATTTCTAAGTTGTACCTTAGGATGTCTCTGGGGGTGATGGGGAAACGGAGATTACTATTGGAATATAAGTATTCCAAACACCGTTATAGGTAGAAACGTCAAAGTGGCGGAATCTATTGCCTGAATGCTGTACTGAACCCAATCCGGGTGGCTTTAACACCGACAAGATATGGACATTGCCAGCGGCGGCAAATATAACACAAATCCGTTTCCCCATCAGCAACTAACTACACTGATGAGACCTGAAAGGTCGAAACCGGTCTGTAGGTGTTGTGATAGGGGAACAATATTTAATGTTTAAATCAAATAACTTTGATCAAAAACGTTTTTCTTTCCGACGCCTACTTTCTGCAATATAAAATTAACACGTTCGCTGCCACCAACGTGCTTTTGCGTCCGACTTATACTTGAGAATGTGCGCATGACGCGCCAGCGAGTCCATAGATTCAGTTGTTGGTATGCATCGTTACAAAATGTGGCCTGATAAGCCATGTGTCAAAAAAAAAAGCTGATTCAGGTGAGTAAATTTTCATTTTTGACGCAATTGCAGTGGCAGTGAACGTGTTAACATAATTTCAATTAAACGCAAAAAACAAATTAGTTCTTTAAAGCTACACGCACACTTGTCGGAATCGGACGGACGGCACGCATCGGCAGAAAATTGCTTAATACAGTTGTAAACGAGTCAACGCACACTTACGTTACGGCATGGAACGGATAGAAGTGTGCGCGAAGCTTAACGGTACATAAAACTCAAAAGTACTTCCATAATATTTTGGGTGTCCATGATAAATGCTGCAATCTGTAAGTAAGGTGTGAGCCACAGAATTTTCTTTCTGAGTTGGCCATGCCTGAGAGAGAGAGGAAAATATCAGTCATGTCTGAGATTAATGCATTTTTTTAAATATAATTCAATTGAAGTAATAATAATATGCTACATACCTCATTTATCTCACAGCCAACTCTGAAACAAATTTTTGTGGCTCACACGATATTATTTTTAATAGTAAAACGTTCATTTATAAAAACCTAACCTAGAAAAAACGCTGTCATCCGTGACAGTTAACGCGTTGACTGCCAACAACGAGGATATTCGTAGTTTTCTAATGCAGTTTGAAGGTCCTGGCAGTCAACGTGTTAAAATAAATAATGGAACCTTGTAGGGGGAGAAATGATTACTTCTCTCACTAGGGCGAGAAATGTTATCAAGATTTCAACTTTTACTCCCCTTAGTAAAAAAATCGATTTTTTTTATTAAAAAACCATTCATAGGTTATAAAAAAAGATAGTTTTTTGTTTATGACGATTCTAAAAAATAACACTAAAATTCGTAATTCTTATTAAAATGATGAAATGTGATTAACCACTTCGCGCTCATGCTACTTTGATTGGGTTATAGCATAATCCAGGGTTTATTGAAAAATTACTTTTTTGTTGTTGTTACGGTTTTCTACGAAATATTATTACACTGTCATTAACTCATTTTTGCCAAATAATATAAAAAAAAACATTCTATAGATGGCGCTAAAGCGGTAATTTTTTATTTGATTTGTAAAATATCTTTTTTTTGCTTGTCGCCATGTGGCGACCTGGGCGTGAAGAGGTTAATTATGCAAATTTAATAAACCCTGCAATAACGTTCCAGTGTCTGAGAGGTTTCACCGAGCAATGGGCGCTAAAGAAACACGAAAGACTGCACACCGGGGAGAAACCGTATTTATGCGAGATATGCAGTAAGGCGTTTGCCGACTCCTCCAATCTGACGAAACATAAGAAGGTCCACTTTAACAAAAACAAGGGCAAAAGCAAAGAAGTCGCACAAAACATCATCGATGTTAACATAGCCGGTAACGAAGAACAAGGTAACGATTTGAGCATCTTCAGTATCATTTATAGTTAAATGGTTATTTTGTTATGCTTCTAACCCTTACGGCCCTTGGGGTGGCAATTGCCTCCGCAACATTTACATGTCTCTGCTTACTATGATAATCCATATTTTTGCTGTTTATCACTAGATGTCACTTCAACTAATTAATTCCTATACTAATTATGCAAATGAGTTCAAATTTGGTATTTATTGGTTTTAAGAAGCTCCCTATCAATAATAATTAACAAACATTTTTTTTTCAAATTTAAAAATCCAGGGCTGAAAGGGCTAATGTTGATCTATTGATAATATTGATTGATTATTTTGCAGTTTTTTTCAGATCGTGTTTTTAATTTCTATTGTAGAATAAAATTACTCATTTGCCCGAGATTTAAATTAAAGGAAAGTAAATGATATGTTTCTCCAAATCAAGTAATTAATAAAAACACAAAGAGGTTTTTTAATTCTTTTCAAAAATCCGGACAGTCAATTGTCGAAGCTCGACTGTTCATAAAAACTTTTCATTATGTACAACATGAGTCTTATTAAAACAATCATAGAATTATACAACGAATAATTTATCTACAGGGTGTTTCTAAATGAATATCGGGGTTTTACTACAAAGTGTGAAAACCCCGATATTCATTTAGAAACACCCCGTATAATCGAATAAGCTAATTTTACTGTAATTTATATAATCATCTTCTCCCCGCCTATAAAATTTCATCTCTGCAGCTTCAAACCAAATACTGTATCTGACGTATCAAGATAGTACTTCAAGCGAGGAACCAACGCAAACGTTGGTGCACATTGTAGACACCATGGGCGCTAATACCACCGAGGGCAAACTGGATAACGAGCTATTCGCCAGTTCGGATATGTTAAAGGAGGCCGACAGTGATGAAGTCTCTGTAGATATTCAATTACAGGTAAAAAAATCATTATAACTTAGTAATGGTTACGGAAATATTTGCAGGCAGCTTCATGATAAAACAAAAACTTATTAAATTTGTTTTATGATACCCGTTTTAAAACTAGCCATTAAAATATTGTGTTTTTTTGTTGAGTATATTTAGAGCACTAGCAAATAGTTTTGGATACTGTAAAATTACTTGTACGCTGGATTCGATCAAGTCTGTAAAATGTGAATTACTGCAGAATATAAGGTGTGAGCCACAGAATTTTGTTTCTGAGTTGGCCATGCCTGAGAGAAAAAAAGCATAGCAGTCATGTCTGAGGTTAATTCATTTTTTTAAAATCTAATCCAATAGTCTCATGACGTAATAATATGTGACATACCTCATTTATCTCACAGCCAACTTTGAAACAAAATTTTGTGGCTCACACGATACAAAGTTACTACATTTTATTTGTAGTGTGAAGTAGAGATGGGCGAAATTACTCTTCTTAGTGAGTTGACTCACCGTGAAGAGTCAACTGAAAAGACTCATGACTTGAACAATTAACACATTGGCTGCCAACAAGTTTTTTGTAAAATGCCAAAAAAAGTTTTCTTTGTTTTTTTTTATAAAATGAGTAAGAATATGCTTATTTAATTCATTTTGATGCATTTTTTAGACGAAATTACGGGTTTTTTTATGTGTCAGTCACAGGTGACAGACAAAGCTCCAGTGGCAAAAATTATGTGTTTCGTCCCGTCAGGAAATGTGTCAGTCAGTCACGTGTCTCACTTTCACAAACATTCTAACAAATTCAACGGCCAATCAAACTCGTGACTGACAGTGCTAAATAGTAAGTTCAAAGTAGGCACTCTACATACATTTTTTAGATGAAATTACGGGTTTTTTATGTGTCAGTCACAGGTGACTGACAAAGCTCCAATGGCAAAAAATTATGTGTTTCGCCTCGTCAGGAAATGTGTCAGTCGCGTGTCTTACTCTCACAAACATTCTAACAAATTCAACAGCCAATCAAACTCGTGACTGACAGCGCTAAATAGTAAGTTCAAAGTAGGCACTCGCTGTCAGTCATCAGTGATTGACGTGGCCCCATTGGAATACTTCAGTGTCAGTCGCCGGTGACTGACAAAGCGGTCAACGTGTTAATAAAAAGTTTGTCTCAAAAAGGAAAATTTTTGCAGTGTAAGTACCGTGAAAAGTCGAGTAGTGAAAAGCAAAAAAAAAAGTCCTGAATCATTTACAACAGAGTCACTTGTCTCTCCACTCATTTCTAAGAATCGACTCACTCATGAGTTGCCCATCTTTATAATTGATTACAAGTTATTTGAAAATATTAATTTCAAAAAGCTAGTTTATTATACAGGGTGTCCCATTTTAAATTGCCACCCCAAATATCTCGAAACCTGAGCAACATGGCAAAAAAAAATTCAGATAAAAGTTATATGGTTTGAAAGGTGACCTTGAAAATGACCTTGGAGTTAATTTTCAAGGTCAAACTTTTATTTTTCAAATGGAACCCCTATTTTTTATTGCGGGATCGTATTCTACGAGAAAAAATACAATTTTTTCGTAGGAAACTTTTTTTGGTTTCAGGTTTGGGGTGGCAATTTAAAATGGGACACCCGTATTTAATTTGTAACTTCTAGAAAACCATTATAGGAAATTCTTGTCTTGATTTATAGAATTACTGAAACCTGAAAAAATTATTGAAACCATTATAGGAAATTCTTGTCTTGATTTATTGAATTACTGTTATCAAATAATAATCGATAATATTGTTTATTTCAGCAACTAGTGGATAATGACGGGAATGCAATTAGTTTAACGACAGACGATGGCCAACAAATTAAAGTGGTGTCCACTATTGTGGACGACGAACACAGCATTCAAGGCCTATTACCGGATGGAACGTTGATTCCCATCAACCTCACCATGCAGGATCGGAAGCCGGTCCCCTCGGAACCAGAAATGAAAACTGAACTCATCGACGTTAAGGTTCGTTATATTTATTAACTACTATAAACTAAAAAAACATGGCAATTATCGATGTTCAAAATCGCATTATTTTTATAAGCAATATTTAGTTAAACTGAGTGGAAATAATATACAAGGTGCTTCAGAGCTCTGGGAACGGTCAATCACGTGCTTATTTTTCAAAATTTCGAAAAATGTTTTATACAAAAGTTGTGTATAATAGTAAGCTGCACGCCCCAAAAATATTTAAATTTATACAGGGTGTCTCATAACAAAGTTACAGACCAAACTTATGTTTTTTTAAATGGAACACCCTGTATATTTTGTAATTTTTGAATTATATGGAGCAAATAAAGGTGAGTTACTTCAATACTCCCTATACCTATTGTTAGCCGTTTTCGAAATATTTGAAGATTTGTTGAAATGCATGATCTGGGTGAAATTTTATTTTTGCCCCAGTGATTGACGTTGAACGATTAAAATCATTTTAATTATTTGCTTGAAGGTTCGAACTATAGAGCCATCCATGATTTCATACAAAAAATTATACAGGGTGATAAAAAAAATGCGGTAGAAAAACCCAACTTATAAAGTTGAATAACTTCGTTTTTTCAAATGGCACACCCTGTATTTAGTAACGTATTCTTAAGTAGAATCCAATTATCTTTCAGATTGTATAAGGGTTCCCTGTTCCTAATCTCAATAGTTTTCTTGTATTTGGCGATTATCATATCAGGAATAATTATTAACATTAACATTTTTGTTCAATCAAAACTTACACTAAGAAATCAATTAATTACGTACGAAAATTTAAATTCTAAATTGATTCAGGAATAATAATTAATAAACTTACAGGACAACATTATCCTCCTCTCCCAGGACAGTCAACAGCTGGGCGAAAACAAGATGCAGTACATGAACAAGCTATCCGAGGCGAACCTGCACCCCAAACTGGAGTTCCTCACTGACGACGGTCAAAACGTGTGCTTCATCTCTTCTTACACCAACGATGATAACCCTTACATTAATATGCAGTAACTAGTCAACATTAAAAATTATTATCTGCAAAGGTAAAACAAATGTATCGAGTATTAAATGCCTTTATTTCCCTAGTACGTGTGTGTGTGTGTGTTTTACCTATAATAAAGCTTCCTATGGGGGCGGGGAAATATGCGGTGTGGGAATTAAAAAAAATATAAATATATATATATATATGACACGTGAAAGCCGAGCTCGCAAAAGATCAAAGTTAGCTGGTTTACATGGTGAAATTCTGCGTGTAGTCGTACTCGATGGTCGGTATGACGGACTGCATGAACTTCAAGAATATTATGAGGTACATGTGAACGCCTAGCTCGCCCCCGCCCTCCGTCACCGTTTCGATTATGCTCTTCATCACCTCGGCGTGCTTGCACGGGTGCACCGAGGCCATCTTGGGGATGCTCAGGTGCGGGTGCGGCTCCATCGTCACGGTTTTCATGGCGTAATCTTTGCTGATGTCTTGGAAAGTTCCGTCCCTCGTCAGGGGTTTGCGATTCTACAAGTGTTTAGGTGTTAATCTTTTATTTTCTTTTAAAATAGTTTTAATGACAAGTGTTTCCAAATTAATTTTAATAAGCCACACTTACTACACTTTACATGTTAGTCTTTTGTTTCCTTTTAAAAAAAATAGTCTTGACAGGTGTAAAGAATGTTATGACAAGTGTTGCCAAATTAATTCTAATAATAAGCCGCACATACTACACTTTACATATTAATCTTTTGTTTCCTTTTTAAAAGTGTTGACAGATGTAAAGAATGTTATTACAAGTGTTGCCAAATTAATTCTAATAATAAGCCGCACATACTACACTTTACATATTAATCTTTTGTTTCCTTTTTAAAAGTCTTGACAGATGTAAAGAATGTTATTACAAGTGTTGCCAAATTAATTTTAATAAGCCACACATACTACACTTTACATATGAATCTTTTATTTCCCCTTTAAAATAGTTTTGACAGATGTAGAGAATATTGTGACAAGTGCTGTCAAATTAATTTTAATAACAAGCCACATATACTATATCAAATTAGCCCTGTCAATACATCAATATTTATTTATTTTAAATAGATGGAACATCGCCAATATATAAACAAAGTAATGATCTTAAATGACAATAACAATATTCTTATTGACAAAAGTGCTAGAAGTCAAATTTAAGACTATAACGGTGGATTTCACAAACATTTATTTAACCCATTACTTGCCATTTGTACAACAAACTTAATGGGCTTTAGTGACACCTACTGGCAATATCGTTTACTTTAGATAACGTATCTGTGATACAAATTCTTCTTTAATAATGACGGAACAATATTCAGTTTTTCCAAATTAATTTTTAACATTTATCTTAGAATTTGAAACTCTTTGGAAAAAATTGTATATCATGGGATGTGGTGGGTTATGCCAGGACTCGTAAGCCGGTATTTTATTTTCAGCTGTGTAAACGTTCTTTATGCATATTGTCAGTCACCGAATACATTTTTGAAATTGAGTCTCGAGAAGAGGATTTAAGGTAAAAATACATCGAATAAGAAAATAATTTGTTATTAAACATTGTGAAATCAACAATTAAAATATGTGTAAAGTAATCGCAGATCCTAACCTCAAATTATACATTACGTTTACCATTTGAAAGATCGTTTACACAGCCGAAAATACAAGTGATATTTATGAAATCCACTAACTGTTTCTTGGAAATCCATTTATTTTTCTTTCACTCCAACAGAAAAGTCACCCTAGCATAGCCCACTCTGTTTAAAAAAAGCTTGCGAATGCATTATATACGGTGCGGAATTAATTACCTCGTCATATCCCGTGAGCCAGAGCCTTGGGGTTTGATAGTATTTATCGTAAGTGATGTGGAGATCGTAGGTCCTCGTATGTATTATACCACCGTCTTCTTCACCAGACTTTGTTTGGTTCTTGTTAGGCGATGGGTTAATTACTGTTGTTGTCTGTGCAATCAAAATAAATTTTGCATGTTTTATTGTTTTTACACAAATACCACGTGGAATACACAAGAAAAAGAATGTAGGAGAGAGAGAGTTATTGTTATTATAATTGTATTTTTGGATATATAGTATAGTTTTTTTTTTCGAGATTGTAAATAGTTTTGCTAAATATGCCAATAAAGGTCTTTTCTTCTTTTTTTTTTACACAAGAAGCGCAGGATTGTATCAGTAACATTATTATTACACCTATGTATACAGTATGTTTTTTTTATCGTTGGCCGTAGGATTTTACATGCTAAAAATTATACGTTGTGTTAGTGTATATTTTATCATAAAATTTTGAAGGAAATTTTAATTAGTAATAAATCAATTACTTTTCCACATGATGCGCTCAATTAGATTAACTTAAACATGTTTTATTCCATTAAAAAATGAAATTAATTCACTAATCAATCTGGCATTTCGAAAATTCAAGGTACTTTAATTATTTTTGCTCAGTTATTTATTTTAAATAATTTCATTTTTTAATGGAATAAAACATGTTTAAATTATTCTGACTAAGCGCATCATGTAGAAAAATAATTGATTTATTAGTAACTAAAATTTCCTTCAAAATTTTATGATAAAATATACATTAACAC
Source organism: Ocypus olens (assembly GCA_910593695.2). Taxonomy (NCBI): domain Eukaryota; kingdom Metazoa; phylum Arthropoda; class Insecta; order Coleoptera; family Staphylinidae; genus Ocypus; species Ocypus olens. Next base: position 51,593,691 of record OU343056.1, read on the forward strand.
AAGGTATAATTTTTAGCATGTAAAATCCTATGGCCCACGATAAAAAAAAATATTCTGTATATACATCTTTATTCAAAGAAATACTATTACTTCGCCTGAAGAAGCCACGGTGTCGTGAAACATTTCTTGCGTACAAATTCAACAACAAAAGTTTTTGAAAATTAAAAAAATTTAATACCTAACCACTTCACACCCATGCTGCTTTTACTTTGTTGTTGTTGTTGTTGTTACTTTTTTCTACCAAATATAAGTCCACTGTCACAATTTTACCCATTTATGCAAAGAAATATGATAAAAATATTCCATAGATGGCGCTAACGGGGTAAGTTTTTTCCTATAAAATATATTTTTTTCTTGTCGCCACACGTGGGGACCTGGGCGTGAAGAGGTTAACAAGCGATATGAATTTTCAACAAATAACCCGCATCAATTAAAGAAGTTGGAAAAACCGAAACTGCCACAAACCGGTAACCGAAAAATTACCTGTGCATCGTCGAGCATTCCGCTCTCCTCGAACTCCTCCATGTCCGCGGCCTCCTCGTCCTCCTCCTCTTCCTCGTCGTTCTTTAGATCGTTAAGCGCGGCGTCCTCCATCGACTCCGCCTTCGAGTTCTCCAGCGTCATCTCGGTGATCTTATCCTCGAGCCCGCTGTTGTTCGGATCGTAGTGGTGGGTGTCGACCCAGCCATTGTCGGCGTCGTCCGACTCGATGATCCTCTGGAACTCCTCGGAGTACTCCATCTGCTCGCACCGTCTGGGGCAGGGCACGTTGCGCGTGATCAGGAACTGCTTGGTCTTCGGCAGGTAGGGCTTCGCCTTGGCCTCGTCCCCGCCCGCCCACTGCCAGGTCGGGCAGTGGTGGACGAGGTGCTCGCCGGCCGCCACGAACTCCTCGGGGGTGAGGACGCCGGTCTCCCGAAATTTCGATTCCTGCAATAATGATAGTCTACAATACGAAACAAACACATCTGCAAACGGATGGATAGTCACTAGCTTATAGGAAAAAATGTGCAAATTAAAAATAGCACTTCAGTTTTAGTGCGATTATCTCGAAATCCGGTAAAGGGATGTTTTGGATTTTTCTAAATTGTAAAGTAGAATCGATTTTGGATGATTTTGAAAAGTTTCCAGTTTGTGGCAATTGTTTTTATATTTTTGAACGGCTTCGGGAAAAAAAAGTGCAAATTCAAAATAGCACAAGTTCAGTTTTAGTGCAATTAGACAAATACTGAAACGTTTCAGTTTAATGACCATTTTCGAAGGATGCAAGTACGGCAGGGTGTTTCAGAATGATTTTCATGGATTAGTACAACAATTAGGCAACAGATTCTGCCACTTTGGAATTTCTACCTTATTATTTATTCATTTCTCTAGATGTTTCCATTTAAACAATGTAACAAACATAGTAGTACATCAATCTGTTAGTGGCAAATATTGAAATGATTCGGATTCATGACCATCTTCGAGGGGTACAAGAAGGTCACGTGTTTCAAAATGATTTTCATACAGTGAGATCATAAAGTCGAAAATAGTTGGCAGTACATTTTCTGAAAATCCCTATAATCATTCAAATAAAATTATATTGGCTGTCTGGAATTCTCCAATGCAGTGCAATGTTAATTTTCACATCTTACTTATTTGTTTTAAAAATAGTTTTGTGTTTTTATTTACCAGTTTTGCATATTTTAAACATTAGAACAATAACATATTTAAGATTCATAATCTAGCTCTTTTATTTAAATTTCAGGGTTTTCGATGCCGAAATTCCCATTCTTAGTGACGCCACTGAACCTTTGTTTTAAGGGCTGCCAACTATTTTCGACTTTTTGATGTCACGGTAGAGTTAACTTTGGAATTTGTTTACAAGGACATTTTTCTGTGCTGCTCTACCTTTTTGAACCAATTAATTCGTCAATAGAGTGTCAGTTATCAATTGATAATAATTTTACAATTAAATCAGATTAGATATTAATACATATATATGAGAAAATAAAGTGGTTGATTAATAAATAATGTAACACGTTTAGTAAAGCGGATTTTTAATTTTGCGACAAGGTCAAAATCATTTATAACATCTCAATAATTTCAAATTGAAAAAAATTAATACACAGATAAAATACCTGGCAACACTGGTTACAGCCGAGTGATGTTTGCAAACATCCAGTAATCCATACACAACGAGAATACCTTTGATCACATAAATAAAGGAGAATATATTTAGGCCCCAAAATTATGCTTTAGGCTTTTAACAAACAAAAACTGAATAACAAAAAAAATCGCGAAAGCACACTCCGATAGACATTAACATCACGTCGCAATTATCGCAACTCACCTTTAAAACGGGGGTAAGGTACTCCGCGACCCCCAGAGCGGTCCCCTTAACACTATTAATAACGTTCTGCATGCCCTTGCGTTTGATATCCACCAATTCGTCGCGATCCACCTTGCACCAGTAAACACCGCCGCACGACTGTCAAAAATCAGCTGACCGGTCGATAATCGCAGTAAAAATGAAAATCCCCAGCGAACGATGGACCCGTTTGTGATAAAGAAACGCTTTTCGAATGGGTAAACGGTGCTTCTAATAAACAGGGGGGCACCATGTGAGCGCGCGATGGAATCGCACAATGAGCTGTTGATACAGGCCATCGCAGCGAACGACTTGAACGCCGTCACCTACTGTTTACGGAGGGGAGCCAATGTCAACAAGATATGCACGGGCGGCGTGACCCCCCTGGGGGCGGCCGCCCGCACCGGCAACTTCTCCCTGCTGAAACTGCTGGCCGAGAGCACGAAGAACAAGCTGCAGATCGACATAGAGAACGAGAACACCGGCCGGCCCCTCTACCTCACACTGGACATCGATAACGCGAAGAAACCGCACAACAACATCGGATATTTCGTGGTGTGCAAGGATCTGGACGATAACGAGCTGGGCGAGGGTCCCACCCCCGACGGCATGGATGCCCTAGAATGGGATATGGAGATCACCGAAGAGAATATAGACGACATTCCTCCCTCGCCGGAAATCAGCATTTACAAGTGGTACGCGAAAATCCTTAACCAGACCTCGATTGTTTTGAAGTCTCCGGAGTACGATATTTCCCGTTTGGACACGCACGGGCAGAACGTGCTGCATTACGCGGTGCGTTTCGGGAATAAGGACATGGTCGAGTATTTGCTGAACACGTTTACGGAGATTAACGTTAATCAGGGGGATTCCAGCTGGTGTACGCCTTTGCACATCGCTTGCTTAAATGGGGACACGGATCTTATCAACTTGCTTATTAAGAAAGGTAACCGTAATACTTGATACGCACAAAAATTTGGCTATTTTTTAAAACATATTTTAGATAAATCTCCAAACACATTGATAATATTTTGTGCATTTTGAAATTGATATCTAGCACTGATTTTTTTTTAATTTTTGGCAATTGTTTCAAATTTTTGACAGTAACAACAATTTTCATTCATATTTATTAACAATAGAAAAATTGGTAACAACGTTGTTACTGTTATCAGGTGCGAACATAAATGCTTGCAACACGAACCGCGAAACGCCGCTGCACTTCGCCTCGCAAAAGGGCGACACGATCGCCGCGAAAATCCTGATGGAGCACGGCGCCAACGTCAACATCTACGACATGGAGGACCGCTCCCCGCTGAGCCTGGCGATTTCCAACCTGCACGAAGACACGGCGGAGTACCTGATCAACAAGGGCACCAGGCTGAACCACGAGGAGAGCCTGGGCTACACGGTGCTGTACAAGGCGGTGTGGAACAACCTGTACAGGACGAGCAAGAATCTGTTGAAGGCCGGCGCGAAGATAGTGCAGTCGCACTTCCTCCTCCACCTGGCGACGCGCCACAACAACTTGGAGATGGTGAGGCTGCTGCACGAAGCCGGCGCCGTCATCAACATCAGGGACGAGCACGGGAACACTCCGCTGATGTTCGCATGCATCAACAAGAATCTGCCGATTGCCGCTTATTTCCTTGGGAACGGTGAGTGGTTTTTGACACAACTCCAGTTTCTGGTTTTTATTCTTGCCGCAATAGGCTTTGTTAGGGAGACAATTTTGTTGCTAGTAAAAAAATTATGTCATTGCATTTTTTTGGTTATGTGTAGTGCAATGTTGTACATTTTATTCTCGCTGCAGTTGGCTTTGTTAGGGTGATATTTTTGTTGGTAGTAAAAGAGTTACTAACAATTTGGTTATGTCATTGCATTTTTTTGGTTGTGTGCAGTGCAATGTTGTTCATTTTATTCTCGCTGCAGTAGGCTTTGTTAGGGTGACATTTTTGTTGGTAGTAAAAAAGTTACTAACAATTTGGTTGTCATTGCATTTTTTTGGTTATGTGCAGTGCAATGTTGTACATTTTATTCTCGCTGCAGTTGGCTTTGTTAGGGTGACATTTTTGTTGGTAGTAAAAGAGTTACTAACAATTTGGTTATGTCATTGCATTTTTTTGGTTGTGTGCAGTGCAATGTTGTTCATTTTATTCTCGCTGCAGTAGGCTTTGTTAGGGTGACATTTTTGTTGGTAGTAAAAGAGTTACTAACAATTTGGTTATGTCATTGCATTTTTTTGGTTGTGTGCAGTGCAATGTTGTTCATTTTATTCTCGCTGCAGTAGGCTTTGTTAGGGTGGCATTTTTGTTGGTAGTAAAAAAGTTACTAACAATTTGGTTGTCATTGCATTTTTTTGGTTATGTGCAGTGCAATGTTGTACATTTTATTTTCACTGCAGTAGGCTTTGTTAGGGTGACATTTTTGTTGGTAGTAAAAAAGTTACTAACAATTTGGTTGTCATTGCATTTTTTTGGTTATGTGCAGTGCAATGTTGTACATTTTATTTTCACTGCAGTAGGCTTTGTTAGGGTGACATTTTTGTTGGTAGTAAAAAAGTTACTAACAATTTGGTTGTCATTGCATTTTTTTGGTTATGTGCAGTGCAATGTTGTACATTTTATTCTCGCTGCAGTAGGCTTTGTTAGGGTGGCATTTTTGTTGGTAGTAAAAAAGTTACTAACAATTTGGTTGTCATTGCATTTTTTTGGTTATGTGCAGTGCAATGTTGTACATTTTATTTTCACTGCAGTAGGCTTTGTTAGGGTGACATTTTTGTTGGTAGTAAAAAAGTTACTAACAATTTGGTTATGTCATTGCATTTTTTTGGTTATGTGCAGTGCAATGTTGTTCATTTTACTCTCGCTGCAGTAAGCTTTGTTGGGGTGACATTTTTGTTGGTAGTAAAAAAGTTACTAACAATTTGGTTATGTCATTGCATTTTTTTGGTTATATGCAGTGCAATGTTGTTCATTTTATTCTCGCTGCAGTAGGCTTTGTTAGGGTGACATTTTTGTTGGTAGTAAAAAAGTTACTAACAATTTGGTTATGTCATTGCATTTTTTTGGTTGTGGGCAGTGCAATGTTGTACATTTTATTCTCGCTGCAGAAGGCTATGTTAGGGTGACATTTTTGTTGTTAGTAAAAAAGTTACTAACAATTTGGTTATGTCATTGCATTTTTTTGGTTGTGTGTAGTGCAATGTTGTTCATTTTATTCTCGCTACAGTAGGCTTTGTTAGGGTGACATTTTTGTTGGTAGTAAAAAAGTTACTAACAATTTGGTTATGTGTAGTGCAATGTTGTTCATTTTATTTTCGCTGCAGTAGGCTTTGTTAGGGTGACATTTTTGTTGGTAGTAAAAAAGTTACTAACAATTTGGTTATGTCATTGCATTTTTTTGGTCATGTGTAGTGCAATGTTGTTCATTTTATTCTCGCTGCAGTAGGCTTTGTTAGGGTGACATTTTTGTTGGTAGTAAAAAAGTTACTAACAATTTGGTTATGTGTAGTGCAATGTTGTTCATTTTATTTTCGCTGCAGTAGGCTTTGTTAGGGTGACATTTTTGTTGGTAGTAAAAAAGTTACTAACAATTTGGTTATGTCATTACATTTTTTTGGTTATGTGCAGTGCAATGTTGTTCATCTTATTCTCGCTGCAGTAGGCTTTGTTAGGGTGACATTTTTGTTGGTAGTGAAAAAGTTACTAACAATTTGGTTGTCATTGCATTTTTTTTAATTATTATAGGGATTTTCAGAAAATGTGCTGCCAACTATTTTCAACCTGGTGTAATTTTAATTACAGGCGCACCGGTGAATACGGTAAATCAAATCAACGGCATGACAGCGATGCACCTGTGCGTTCAAGACGTCCAGGACACGAGCACCTTCAAAAACTTCCTCGAGCTCCTCCTCTCGTACAACGTGGACATAAACGCAAACAGCTACCAGGGAAACGTACTTTTTTACTCGATAATCCTCGGAAATCTGCACGCGGCCAGCCTGCTGATACGGTACGGCGTCGACGTTAACCGCCGCGACGAGCACGCCTACTTCGACAACCTGAGTCTGGCGAAGAAGCAGGGGAACGTGGAGCTGGTGAAGCTGATCGTGTACGCCGGCTTCAACTTCGGCAACATGCTCTTCGACATGAAGTCGCTGAAGAGCCCCGGCGACGATCCCATCTACGACTTTCTCGTGGAGGCGAGGAGCGGCCCGATGCACCTGCGCGAGCTCTGCCGGATTAAAATCAGGAGGCAGCTGCGGGAGCAGGTGATGAAGAAAATCTATCAATTACCACTGCCTTTGATCATTCAAAAATACTTGGCCTTGGAGATTATATAAGTAGTAGCACTTTTGTACATAAACATAAGTTCGTAACCCCCATTGTGATGTTCACCACTAGTCTTTTTTTCCTCGGGTTTAGAAAATCGTAGCACTCGTAGATGTGTTAATTTATTTACTACAGATTTGATCATGATGAGTATAATAAAGAGGAAACATTTTTTCAAACTTGTTTTTAACCCTAATTTAGGTTCTAAAATTATCTTGGAAATGGCATTTTTACAAACATTTATTTAAGGCGGGTTTTTCATATCGGAAAGTCGAAAATAGTTGGTAGCGCATTTTCTGAAAATCCCTATAATCATTCAAGTAAAATTATATTGGCTGCACATTTTGACATCTTATGGTTTTTTTGGGGTTAGAGGCAGAACTATTTTTAAAATAATTTTTTTTTGTTTTTTGACTTGGGCATGTGCCATTCAGTCACATCGAACATTTTAATTTTTGGGATGAATAAATGTCAGACGTGTACACAACAACCATGGACCCGACCGAATACTTCTCGATCCCCGAAAAATCTTTCGGTCGGGCTGGGATTGCCCGAAAGCGCCACCTCTCTCATCCGTGCAGAAGGGGGCGAAAAGAATTAAAAAAACATTATTTTAAATCGTTTTGCTCAAACCGCACGCGTCGAGGAATGCTAATCTGGTGGTAACCCCAGTTTCCGAATCTGACATCTGTCAGATGTGACAGTGCACCATGAAAGGTATGTGTTCTGTGGGTTAAACATTGACTATTCTTAGGTGCAACGTGAAAAAAAAACATTTAATTTTTATTTTTCGGTTAAACCCCTTTAAATATATTTGAAAACACTAACAATTAATTTATTTTTTTTCCAAACTTATAACACTAAATAACTAAAATATGCAATTATTTATAAAAGAATTGTAGGTCCAGCCTTTTTCATCAACTCAACAAACCGATTATTGTATTAATGATTAATAATTGATTAATTTCGAATTGTTGATATATTTCATCATGTTTACATCAGCAACTAACTTCACTTCAGTCCTCCAGTGATATAATAAAACTGATTTTATAACGCAATTCATTGATATTTGCGTGAATTGCTGAAAATTGGTTTAAACAGCTATTTTAAGGTTAAATCAAGTTTTCAACAATTTGTCTAAAATTAACGCCTTAACGCACACTTTTTAGCATCACCGTTTAGCGCGCTCGAATTAACTCGAGTGTGTACGTTAAGGGGTTAATCAACGGAATCAAAACTGTTTCAAGAATAATTCAACAGACGACACACCGAATTAACTATAGCTTAGCAAGCACCGCGAGATAGGAATGTCGAAAATAATTGGCAGCAACACATTTTCTGAAAATAAAAGTAATGTTATATTGGCTGCCTTAAATTCTTGTACCTGCGTTTTTTTTTTATTTTGACAAGAGTGTTTTTTTGAGGTTACTTGTTTTAAAAATAGTTTTGCCTATTTTGTTTTAACCTCATTTTTAAGATGAGTAACCTCAAAAAATCATAAGATGTCAAAATAAACAAAACATCTTGTGGTTTTTTGTTTTAACTTTTGTTACTTGTTTTAAAAATAGTTTTGCCTATTTTGTTTTAACCTCATTTTTAAGATGAGTAACCTCAAAAAATCATAAGATGTCAAAATAAACAAAACATCTTGTGGTTTTTTTGAGGGAAAAACAAAATAGACAAAACTATTTTTAAAACAAGTAACAAAAGTTAAAACAAAAAACCACAAGATGTTTTGTTTATTTTGACATCTTATGATTTTTTGAGGTTACTTGTTTTAAAAATAGTTTTGTCTATTTTGTTTTTCCCTCAAAAAAAAAACCACAAGATGTTTTGTTTATTTTGACATCTTATGATTTTTTGAGGTTACTTGTTTTAAAAATAGTTTTGTCTATTTTTTTTTTCCCTAAAAAAAAAAACCACAAGATGTTTTGTTTATTTTGATATCTTATGATTTTTTGAAGTTACTCATCTTAAAAATAGACAAAATTATTTTTAAAACAAGTAACCTCAAAAAACCACCAATGTCAAAATAAACAAAATGCATGCACTGAAGAATTCCAGACAGCCAACATAATATTACATATTTTCAAAAAATGGACTGCCAACTATTTTCGACCTCACAGTGCATTAAATAAAAATTGCTTATTTAAACGTGCATTCAAAACTAAAAAAAAAAAAAACATTTCAAAGCAACACTAATTTCACGATACATTTTGAACAATCCAAAAATAGACACAATTCATACACCTTCGACCGGAACACCCATCACTAGTTCGCACACTTGATTACACAATCGAAATAAATACACGGCAGTCTAGCGTTAGTAAAATTACAAGCGACGGTGCTTTAAAATACGAACTGTATACTCTGAAAGACGAATAGTGAGAAGATTTAAGAAAGAATTTTCAACGTTTACAAAAATATCCCGGGGACGATAAAAAAGAGACGGGTCGGAAAATATATTCACGGGCACTACAAACATCGGGCGTACATTTAGGGTCCGTAATCGGATGGCAACTTTGATTTGTGGTCCTCGACCGCCTCCAGTTCGGGCGCTCGGCTCCTCAGAAACTCGTAGATGGTGGTGTGCTTACCTTCGGCGGCGCGGTGCAGTCCGTTCTTACCGTCCGCGTCGCGCAGGTACAGGTCTGCCTTTTTCGATTCCAACAGCTCGACCACCGCATATTTACCTGTAACGAGAAGATTGCGCGACATTTTTAAGTAAAAAAAATATATATATATTTTTTTAAATGAACACGAATGCCATAATGCCTCTCATTAAAGTATCGTGCGAGTTGGCTGTGAGATAAATGAGGTATGTCGCATGTTATTCCATCATGAGACTAGATTAGTTCAATTGAATTAGATTTAAAAAATGGTGATGTGGCCATCATGTTACTTTCTCCGACTTATATTTACGCTTCCATGGTTTATTTTCAATTTAAATCATACTTTAAGTGTGCATCGAACGTTTCTTAGACTCGGATAAAAGTGACGTTTAAAACGTCAAAATTATGAAAGATGGAAAAATGTACTTCAAATTCAAAAACTCAGTTTACTCAAAAACTAAAGAGATTTCGAAAAAAACGTATTCTTCATAAATTGTTCATTTTAACATTCTCTACAATTATTATTCACATAAATTTGCTGTAACTATTAGTGTTTCATAATTGTATACCAAAAATGAAAAAAAAAATTAATAAATTTTTTTCTCGAATAACAATGATTTTATGAAAAATGTTTTCAAACAAAATAATCGAATTTTTTTATTGTCTTCAATATTTGTTTAAATGTTTTTGTGATATTTTTCATATTTAAGAAAATATTGGCAAAAAACCAAAAACAGTTAAGGTAAACGCCCACTTCCAGTGTACGAAATTTTACCAAAAGCTTTTCAGTTCTTCGGATTATCAAATAAAACTTATGTTCAAAGTTTCATATCAATTGGTCTATTAGTTTTTGAGATACAGCGCGCACAGACACACACATACAGACACAAAAATTTTTTTCCAGAAATTGTTGAAATGGCATCTAGGGACCCCAAAACGGATATTTCCGTAAAAAATTTTTTTGAAAAAAAATCACGATCACAATACTTTCTCGTACTTCGTAACGGAGAAAGTAAGAAAATGAATTAATCTCAGACATGACTGCTATGTTTCTCTCTTTCAGGCATGGCCAACTCGGAACCAAAATTCTATGACTTTATAATGTACTATTTTGCCAACTACTTTACATAACTTAAATAAGGATTTATTTTTAAATAAAATACAGTGAGATCAGAAAGTCGAAAATAGATGGCAGCACATTTTCTGAAAATCCCTATAATAATTCAAGTAAAATTATTTTGGCCAGATCCCAGATATTGTACCACTCGCCAATGCGAATCTCGCGATTCCAGCGGCACTCAACGAGTTTCATTTTACCCACACAGGATTTTAATGATTGGTGCTTATGCTTAGGTTAGGGTTAAGCTAAGCTGTTTTATTTAAATTTCAAGCCAAAATTCCCATTGTTAGTAACCCCACTGAAATTTCGTTGGTTAGGTTATGTTTTAAGGACTGCCAACTATTTTCGACTTTCTGATCTCACTGTATATACTAAAACCTTTAGTGAGTTTTATCTGCAACATGTGGCAGCACCGAAAAACAATATTTTGTTTTGAACAAATTTAATAGTTTAAAACGTAATAAATCTCGAATATTACTTGCACACCTCCAGAAATAAGGGAAGTTGCCAAAGATGCGATAAACAAACTATTTCCAAGTAAGTTGAGACCAATTTATGCTTACAACAGTATGCTACGTGCTTGCTTAAATGTTTATAAAAAACTTTGAGGTTATGTTTACAATTGTTTTCCTTGTACGGCATTTCAATTGACCGGTGAGTTGAGTTCTATTACTACGGTAGAGATATTGTTAATGTTTTAATGTGTTGTCCTGACCATTCTCTACCATGTGTCAGACCGCCACCGCAGTGTATTCAGAATGATTCACACATTTTCAGTGTTTATTGCATCATGCTTATCATAAAAAGTAAATATTTATTATAAGCAGAGGAATGTGAAGGGGTAAAAGAGGAGTGGGTGTATGTATGAAAGGGAGCAGGGGTAACGGAGTGGATGAGACAGGATGGGGCAAGGGTAAGGACACTGGAGAAAATCGGGCGAGAAAAGGAAAGCAGTAGAGGAAGGGAAAAGGGAGGGGGGTGAGGGTGAAGCATGTAGTATAATATTGAAGTGTACAGTTAAATTATATGCCAATAAATGTTATTTTTTTTTAAATTGAATTTTCAATTAGTAAAACCAGGGTGACGAATTTTAACATACCGTTGAATTTAACAGTCTGCTTACGAAATAGTGCTGATTGTTTGAAGGGTACTAATTCAGCCAGCACCTGCAGGATAATGTTATTCATAAATAGCTGTAAATAAGGCTGAGGGTAAATGGAGGATTTACCCTAAATACCATAAATAAAAACAATTACCTGCAGAGGCTGCCCTGTGAAGGGCGGTAGCGTTCCCCGCTCGGGTGACCGCATTAATATCGGCACCCTTGCTCAATAGAAAATTGCAGACCTCCAACTCCCCGCTCCTCGCCGCGTAGTGGAGAGCCGTGTACCCGGCGTGATCGCACCTGTTGACGTCCTCCCCATTACCGAGCAGCTTCCGTATCCTCGCCAGATCGCCGGAGAGAGCCGCCGACCATATGCCCCTCTCGAAGTCGAGCTCGTCGAGCGTCTGGACCAGATCGGAGGCGACGCCCACGTTGCACACGTGCTGGTGATTACAATTGGACATGTTTACAGCTCGCGCTGGAGGGTCCAGATGACTTCGGCCTCGCCGGTCGAGGACACCACCTTGTAGCCGAGCTCGCCTAGCGCGTTAATGATGTCGATGGGGTTGCTCTTGAGCAGGATCCCGTTGATGATGTCCTTCCTGGAATTGTTAAAGCGTTTAGTCAGGGCGTTCGTTTCGCTCTCGTTCAGCCCGAAGATCGCGCTGTCCACGGCGTGGACGGAGGCCTTCACCGCGACGTAGGCGTGCATTCCGCTCGACATCAGGATGCTGGCAGGAATTTCCATCGCTAGCGCTCGCTCGATTGAGGTTATGGTTAGTCGACGTCGCTTGCCTTTATGTCCTCGACGGTGGGCTCGGGCTCGGCGAACTCCTTGCGCATCGTCCACATGTACTCGTTGTAGTCCTGCTTGACGCTGGTGCTGGACGAGGCGACCACCTTGTACCCCAGGACTTCCAATGCGGTCAGAATAACGCAGGGATGTTGCATGTAAACAATCGTCGAGTCGTCCGTGTAGCCGCCCGACGCGAAACGATTCAACTGCTCGATGTCGTTCGCTTTCAAACCGGACACGAGCACCCGCCACGGATACCTGTGGCCGTACGACGCCAAATTGCCACGCACCAGAATGTAGGGCATTGATTACGCCGCGGAGGCCCTTATCCGCTTATCGCTACCTTATCAGCGCGCCCTTCGCAACGGAGCGACACCTGTGGAATCGATATTCCGCACCGCCCTTTCCCCGCCAACACAACAAGTCGGCGGTACCAACGGAAAAACTAAATCGCTGAAAATAGTGCGAGTGTTATCACACCATTCAACCTTGAAATAGTATTCCAATCACTTAGAAATTGATAAAGAATACAAAATGAGGTTGAGAAAAATGTTAAAATTGCGTAAAAATGTAGTAATGGCAAGGTGTTTTATTGTAGACAGGTTGGTACCACTAGATATTCCGTTTTGAAAGTCGCGCGTGGGCGCTAAGCAAGCTGTGGTTTCTTGCAGGGATGTTTTTGGATTTGCATTGAATTATGAGGCTGCACGTGTTTTGAGTGGATCTGTAAATTTGCAAATTTGTGGCAATTGATTTTATATAGATATTATTTTTTAACCATCAAAACCTTCAGTTAGAACCAGTGGCGGCTCGTGGATATTCGGCGATATTATTAAGGAAATTTGCATGTCACAGTATAGTAGTCCCTTTGACTATATACTAATGGACTGCTATTCCCCCTCCACTTGCCATATGATCACTGCTCCAAATGTTGTCCACGAGCTGGAGCCTGATATAAGTCCCGCCCCGGAGCCGAAAATGGAGCGAAATTTAAAAACCGGAAAGCAAAAAAAATATTTCTCGATGTATTCATCAGCAACGTGGAGAATGCAAATGTGGGCATATTTCTGCAACTCGGGTCCACTTTCCTGCCTGTTCTTTACAAGCAAAGCATCAACCCATAATTTGCGAAGTTCCGGATTTGATGGAAATCTAATACAGAATTTTAGGTTATAAGTCAAAAGTCAACTGACGTTTACATCGGCTGATGAGTATTATAACCGCGTTGGCATATACACGTGGACGTATTGCAGCCTTTGGCATAGCAATACTTTGACAAATTGTGAATATTTGACAATATAAATGTTTATATATTCAAAGGTGTGAATAAATTGCAAGGTATCACAAAATGCAATGCGAGCTCATAGAGTCATATGTCATAAACACAAAATAGCTACCAATTTAGTAACATACCGCAACCATTTAGGGTCCCGCCGCGCCACTGTTGCTTGGAGACACACATGAAGTGGCGCTAGCAGTCCAATAGTATATAGTCAAAGAGTAGTCCTAATAAGACCTAATTTTGCAGAGTTGCAAACAGGTTGAATATTCATACATATATTCAGTCTACTTTCGTCTTTATCTGATGTATTTAATACTTCTGCAACAAGTGAGGTCTCAAATTTATTTAAAAATTGAATTAATTAATTGATTCAATTCGTATTTCTGCGCCTTTTCGCTATCTAACGGACGATAGATGAACTGCTAAGTGCGTTTTTACGACAGCGCCAAAATGCTCGAACTTTATACTTATAATCAAAGTGTTAAAATTTAGCAATGCGCCACACATAAAACGATAGATAATTTAATTCTGAATCGAATGATGTATAAAATAGCTGAGAAAATTTAGCGGTTTTTCCGTAATTTGCGAATGAAAATTAAGCACGACACAAGTACCGACATTTACAGTTCACTGTAATTTAAATACTAAATAAAGAACAATTGGGAATATTCTTCAATCAAATACGGGTCCCTATTCCTATTACTAATTAATCGCTTAACTTTTTATTTTGTTAGTGCATTACAGTATGAGACATACTAATCTCCATACCGGTGTACCCTCTGTTATCGTGGGGATAAACTTCTAAACCATTATTGGATTTAATATTTGTTTTAATAATAAAAGCCTGTTTAAAAACTTAAGAATAATGGTTTCTTAGAATGAATTTACTTGTAAAGAATAAATATTTAAATAATTAAACTGCAAAAACAATAGTTTAAAATTAACGCCTAATAGCAGGCAACCCAATATACAGGTAACTGCAATTAATTAATTAATACTACAAATTAGCGATTTTAAAGGATTAAACTAAACTTAAAAATCAAATCTTAGGTGAGGGAATTATTAATAATTTATTTAACAAAATACTGACATAATTGATACACCAACATCTAGTATTTTTCAATTTTTATGACACCTTCAACTAAATAAATTTAAACTATAATTAAACGTTTTAATGATGATTGAAATCAACAAATTATTTAAAAATGTAAAACATTTATATAATTCTGGTCATTACTGTGCCATCTGTCGGACAAGGTGTAAACTATTAAGCCAAAAGCCTCGAACTATAGTCAAAATGTAAAAATCCAGCAATGAGCTGTACATCAAATAATAAAGCATATCATTTTGAATCGAATTATGTGTAAAATGTCTCAGGAAACTTTGCGGTTTTTCAGTTATTTGCAAACGAAAATTTACCCGGTAATTCAGTTCACTGTAAAGCTTCCGCGTATATGGGGTTGCCTAAAATTAGGCGTATATATACCATTGTTTTTTAATTTCAATATTATATATGTTAAATTTAAATATTTACAAGTAAACTCATTCTACCATTCTAAGATAAAATTCTTTTTAAGTATTTGAATATTCTTAAAACATTAAAACAAATATTAAATCCACTTTTGATTCACTATTTCATCCGCACAATAACAGAGGGCAACCTATGTGAAGATTAGGATTTCTCATGATGTAAGGCAATAACAGAATTAAAAGTTAAATAACTAATAAGTAATAAGCATTGGGACCCGTATTTAATTGAACAATATTAAAAATTGTTCTTGATTAAATTTTTAAGTTACAGGGAACTGTAATTGTCGGTAAAGGGGTCGTGCTTAATTTTAATTCGCAAATTACAAGAAAACCGCTAAATTTTCTCAGCTATTTTATACATCATTCGATTTAGAATTAAATCGGCTATCCTTTCATGTGTGGCGCATTGCTGAATTTTAACACTTAAATTATAAGTATAAAGTTCGAGCATTTTGGCGCTGCCGTAAAAACGCACTTAGCAGTTCTTCTATCGTCCGGTAGATGGCGAAAACGCGCAAAAATTCGAATTTAATATGTTTGGCTTTCTAAGCTTTTAAATCGTAATTCTGAGGGACAATTTTGATAATTGGAACGTTAAATCATCACTAAACTTATAATTATTTGATATTTTTAAATAAACATGCTGTGAAAATCCTAAAATAATAAATACTGCCGTCGCAATTATTTAATGGTTGAATTCACTTTAATGATTCAAACGTGAATTTATAGGGGAATTGTTCGTTTAATAATAAACAATCAAGTAAGGTTTGTTGATGTTCGAAAATAAATGTTTATTTTTAAATTTCTTATGGAGATTTTTTTAAACTAATTAACTCCTGAACGTGTTCACGTAAAGTTTATACAATGAGTGCAGAAAGTATTCATATACTTATTTAAGAATTTATTAAGAGTCAATGTAATGCATACGTAATTTTTCACAATATGTATCAGGAGACTAGGAACGAAAAGAGGTGACTTGTCTTAAAATGCACTTCTAGGAATTTATTTTTCGGTTCAGAATGTCTACCCAAAATCGATTTTGGGAAGATTTTCTACACAGGAAAATAAATTCATAGAAAGTTATCTCTTTTCGTTCCTAGTCTCCTGATACATATTGTGTGATTTTGAAAAGACATTCTGAACAGTTTAGTTTTTACGAGAAATTTTACGATTAGCCTCAGGGATTGATTATTCATTTCGAAATTTTTTTAAATTTTGTACAGAGCAGTATTCAACATTTCTGGTTTAATTGCATCAATTTTATCCCTAATGTTGCTGTTTAACTCTTTTAGCATTGGTGGTAGTGTTCTAAGCAACCCCACAAACCCTGTGCTTTTAAATTTGCTAATCAAATTACGCCAATTACGTCATTGCTCTAAAATTCATTTTCGTACGAAATCTTCGTAATCCAGCAGTGCAATTTGTATGGCATTCATAATAACATTGTACTTAACCAATTCTTGTCCGAAGATCCATGTTATACTTTATGATAACCCACCATACTGTGTTGCCTATAAAGGAAATAGGCTACGAATTGATGTCAGCATTAAACCCTGGTACGATCATGTAACCAGTCTCTTACGTGTATATTATGTTACTTATGGAGATTCGGCTACGAATTGCTGAAAATAAATTGTAAACATTATGCCGTAACACGGTCTGGCGAATTGTGTTACGGTTACATGACTCCCGGACATGGTCATGCAACCAGTCCGCACAAGTTGCCTATGAAATAACATTCCAGTGGTACCGAAATTATCAGCTATCAATAGATAATTCAATATTTATTTAAGAGCAGGTTGTCAATCAGTTTCTGCCATCTTATCCTTAATAATGTAAGTATTCGAAAACCACAACTAATCCACGCAACAATTGTTTATGTATTAAAAAATGTACGGTGTTAAAAATGTGCTAACTTGCGCAATGACACGCCTCCAAAAGTAATCGGTTTTAGAATAAATAGAACGCAGCAGGTTGTCTAGGGAGCGATAGTCGCAGGTAATTCGAATTAACTGTTTAATTAATTTAATTAGCGTAATTCGTTTGGGGCAAATAAAAAAAGGCCGAGGTTATGGCCCTGGGTGGGGGCGGCTGCCTCTGAGGGACAACCACCGCCCGTCATCGATTGTGTCGACGATATTTTCAGCTATGACTTAATTTATTAAGTAGTGTTTGAGTCACCCGGCATTGTGTTTCACTTGTGGCTCGATTTGTAAACATTGGAGATTCAGTCCTGTGCCTGTGTGGTTGTGTACGGTTTAATTTGGCTTATCGGATAATTGGGATTAATAAAACAAACATCTCGGTATGTAAGGCTGAAATTCTATACGTTTTATTGATTTCTCGTTGCAAATTTGGTAAAGGATTTTGATAATGCAATGCTATATTATCACCGCTTTAAGAAGTTAAGGGACATGCTTGGGATATTAAGCAGTGTGTTTATTAAAATTGCGGTTGCTGATGTAATGCTTAATTATAAGTATGTTTTAAAATAATGAGCAATAGGTTAAAGTCAATGATAAAGCTATACATTTTGAAATATGTATAGGCTTATTAGTGTTTAGTTTTTATTATTTTTTTATAAACGCTCAAGTGATCTTGACCTTTTCCTTCAATACTTATTTCTTTCCAGTTTCAGAGTGGAAATGACTGTTTTAGTCTATTCATTATATTCTGTATCCGAATACTATACTTTAGATTAGATTTTAGAATGCACACATGTTGTTAAATAAAAATATAACTCATGTTATGAGTTACTCCAGGCGTGGGCCTCATCCAACCCGCATCGTTCATGCATGTGAGCGATCACTAGAATAAAGCGTTACACTGTTAAGACTGTATTTATTTAACTGTATAAATATGTTACTTTGTAATCACAATGTAGCCAGTCTGTGAAAAAGTTTGCCCTCCCTGCTTGATATAAATAGAAATGGTTTAATTTTCTCATTTGTATTTTAAGTAAGAATACCATGACACACCTTGGATTTGTTAAGTTAAGCAAATAATTGGCAATTGTTCAAATATAATTTATGTGAATAATTCCATTGTAAATTTATGTTAAGCCCAAAAAACACAAATTCTGTGTTGAAATAATTTTACCTTAGATTTGAATTTTATTTATTGCAACCGTAAATTGGATCAGTACTTATGTGCTACAAATTTTACTGTAAATCTAGCACAAGAAATAAAGTACTCACACAGAATAAATTAAAACTTACAGTTATTTACTCATGTGCAGTGAAGATTAATTAGCAGTCTTCACACGGTGAGTACAAAAATGTATATTAATTGTTTTGACACAGATATTGTTAGTTCATATAAAATATCAAATCAAAATTATGTTAGGGCCTCGGTGGCCCAGTGAGTAGAGCTCCTGCTTACGGGCCTCATGGTCGTGGGTTCGAATCCCATCCACGCGGTCACTTTTTCGGAACGAAAAATGGATGTCCCTTTCATCATTATAAATGATTATTATACAAATTATCGGTTGTACAGCTCTAGTACTACCTAACTGCAACAAAAATTAAAAAAAAATTAAAATATGTGCTATTTAAAGCAGAACATGTAACCTTCGTACATTCCTTGATAATAGTCGTGCGACTATGAAATATGTAGGATATTATCTGTGAAACAACCACGTGCTTTAATTCATAATAATTATCACCAATATTAAATTGTTGCAACAACCAAGTGTTAAACACTTTAATTTTTAATAATCATCGCCAATATTAAATTGTTTTTTTTTTAATCACTTGAGAATTTTGAATATTTATTTTGAGAAAATATTTCGTTGAATTTTGCAACATTACTCGTCATTGTATTATATAATAAAAACATTTTTTTTGCTATTCAAATATGGAGGTCAACAATTTGAGTAATATGTTCATTATCAAAAAGTGCAACCTTGGTCTATATTAGTATTGATAATAATGGAAATAGTACAATTACTAATTACGCCACATACGAAGTCCCGAGTGTCACTTTGTATAAATAACAACCACGAGGGAAATACAATTAGCCAAAAGGCTGCAGTGTTTAGGGGCTCCTGCAGACTGTTATGTGATGTACACAAATGGATTCGCTTCGGGATTATTTATATTTATCAACTGATGCCCCGTACAAGAAAATATATACAAAAACTGCAAATGAAAAAAAGAAAAACATACCGTGTATTCGATAAAAAAAGCCCAACGCCATAACTCTGTTATTTATTGACCGATTTGAGTGAACTAAAAAATAAAGCCAATGACTGTTTAAATACTATAAAATGGCGGCAATTATATATTTTTTCAAAATCAACTTCATTGCCAAATGATAGTCAACTTTAAATTTTTAAATGGCTGCATGTACTTTTCTAATTTTTTAATATTAGACATTGTTTTTCTGAATCCAATTATGCCCGTTATGTTGGTTTTAAGTTAATATTTACGCCAGAAAAAGATAATAATAAATCTTGTTCGCATGATTTTTTTTGGTTATAAATGTAGTGTGCCTTGAAAAAAATTCGAATCGGCAAATGTCATTTATTCAATAAGTAATGTCAACCATTTGTTATTAGTGTGTGTTTCAGACGTAATCATGAACAATAACGAATTAACAGACATGTTACAAATTTATTTTCTAAGTAATAGAAATCGAAGAGCTGCGGCACAAATTTATCATCTACGGTTTCCAAAGCGGCGAATACCAGAACCTAAATTTAGAAGGTTAGAAGGAAATTTAAGACGATATGAGCCTTTAAAAAGTCGAAGACTCAAAAAAAAAAGTTTGGAATTAAAAAAAAAATTGGTGTTCAAAAATGCATTACGATTGCGACCCGAATATTATAATTCATTAACAAAGCCCGTAGGCGTAACAGCCTGTGTGGGTCTCTAGAAGATAAGACAATCTTTGTCAGACGTCCTGCACAACAATTGGGACTGTCTGCAACCACAAAGCACATTGCATCAATATATTTGACAATTAGTAATACTAATACTAATATTTATTCAGGCTCAAGCCCGATAACTCCCCCACGGGTGCGCGCCTCTGGACAATCGCAATTATTTAAAAGTTGAAATGTGAAAAAAATTATAAAGCTTTGCATCCTGAAGTAAACCATCATAATTATCTATAATTTTTTTCTTGTGTTTCATAGCAAACATGGAATACAATCAAGGTCAGGAAGTTTCATAAAATATTCATATACACCATACATTTTTAACTTTTACGAATGCATCATGGGTCTTCTTTTTGCAGAGAACATGGCTGTTACCAACATGCCCGACCCGGGATTCCCGGGACAACACACGACGACCACCACGGTCACAACGAACACAACAGTACAAACGAATCTTCGATTTGATCCTTCCTACATTAAAACTATACCGGGAATTTTAAAAATTGTTCAAATCGTAAGTAATATTGTCGAGAAATATTTAATTAACTAAATAACGGATTGGAATGTACCAGAACGGCAAAGTCTTAATAGTAACATAATAACCAGGGGTGTGGAGTCGGGAGTCATCGAGTCGACGGATATTATAGATAACTGTAATTCATTCAACTCTGATCAGCAGTGGGTCGAAATCCTGACAAATCGTTAATTTTAGATTATTCTTAATAATATCAATTAATTGCCATAACTATAGTAAAGTATGTTCATTAAAAAAAAAACCTCGTGTGCCATGATTTTTTATCATTAAAAATTTAAATTGGTAACACATATTGAGGTTATGTAACTTGCCGCATGTTCCTACCGATAAATTAATTTGCTGTGACAAACGACGCGGAGAAGTCGTAGGTTCACCTTCCAAAATTCCTTGGGCTGTGTTAATAGCATCCTGAGTACGTTTGACTGGTTTACCACTTCCTGGTTAACGAAGTTTCTTGATAAGATATTTAATGTAAGGAAATTCTACCTGAAACTCTTCCAAAGGTGCGTCGAAAGAATACACTCAATTTCCGTCCACTTTAGTCCCATTTTGAAAATAACTTTCAACTGGAAACTTTTGCTGGTTGGTGTAAACCACGGAATAATTGTGACTTTTAGAAAGATCTGACATTTTGCATGTCAATTCCTAACATGTGTGCCAACATTAATTTAAAAAAATAAAAAATCATAGCACGCTTGAGTTTTTTTTTAATGAACATACGATGCATATTACTAATTAATAGTTTTAAAATTTTATCTCAACTCATAATCATTGTCGGGATTATGTCCGGATCCGCATTCAATCACATGGTGATAATCGCACAGTGGATTACCTCCGGGCCGGCGATTGTCTTTCCGCACTGCAAGGCACGACGAGTCAACCGCATGTACCTCCATCTACCCTTGCCTAAAGAAACGTTATTCAAAAATTATTGTTTTAACGTTTTATTTCAGGTTTTAAATTTCCTAGGGTTCGTTTGCATCGAGGCCAGCGGTTTCGCCTTCCATTCGAGGGGGTCATGGTTCAATTCGGTGGCCATGACCGGATTTTGGTTCACCGGTATCCTCCTGGCCTTCTATCTGTTCCACGTGATCGAGAAGTTTTTCAGGATTCCGTGGCTCAAAATAGAGTTCATTTTCTGCGCCGTTTGGGTGCTGCTCTACCTGATCGCGGCGTGCCTCGCGGTCACGTACGCGGTCGAGGGATTCATCGTGGCCGGCGTAAGTATTGAACACCTGCATCGGTAGTGAACTTTTCTAAAGGAGACTAAGAGAGAGATAATAATAATTTATTGGTGCCGGCAGCAATTGTTTTAAAACGAGATGGCTTATAATGAAATTTAATAGCTATTATTACAACTAGGGTAATATGAATAGTATATTTCCCGAGGTTGGCTAGTTACATGTAAAGACAACCAAGGGAAATGTATTCATATTTCCCGTGTTGTAATCAATAGTTTTTTTCTGATTGAAAGAATATTGTTCTGTAAATGGGAAAATATTGGATTGTACATTTTTGAATTTATCGGATTGGTAACGTTGCTAAGGGCCTTGTGTGTAAATATCATGGTTGCCTGGTTTTATTTTTGCATTTGTTTCATAAATTGGTGAAATGTCAAACTATGTGTTAACGCAAGCGACGAAAGACCGTGAATGTTTGGTTCCCGTAAAATCCATAAAGGATACCTTCCTAAGAAATCGGAGGTGTTGTCCCGAGAGCAATTAAAACAATTCTTGCGAGAAGCTCCTAATGACATTTTTTTGATGTTTATATTTCCCTAGGGAAATACGAGCACTTCATATTTCCCTAGGGAAATATAAGTGTGTTATGACATATCGTAACCAAGGCAATATCACTCAATATTGTTTCAATCAGAAAAAAAATTAATAAAATGCCCGCCCAGGGCTGTTTTCTTCTGTAGCCTACTCTGCAAATTTTGAAAGACAAACTTTATACATAGTGACTTATATGACCTTTATTTACAACGATTCGGGCAGCAATACACAAAAACACTAAACTAAATTACGGTACAGCAAAATAATCTCGTACAAGTTTCTGAAGT
This sequence comes from Ocypus olens, assembly GCA_910593695.2. NCBI lineage: Eukaryota > Metazoa > Arthropoda > Insecta > Coleoptera > Staphylinidae > Ocypus > Ocypus olens. Next base: position 51,616,293 of record OU343056.1, read on the forward strand.
TTAGTCGAATAAATTTTTGTTATTCAGTTTTTCGGCTTCTGCGCAATGGTCGCGTACGGCTACGACGCCTGGTTGAAGTACCGGGGCGTCCAGAACGGCGAGCTGGCTCAGGGCGAGAGGGCGATCAACAAGCAAACGACGACGATGACCTCGCCGACGTATTAAGACGGGCAGTTACAACTTACGAACACACCAAACTATACATATATATATATAAATAAACATAAGCAGAGCACCACGGCGGAATCTAGAAAGAGCGCATGGGTTCGGTTAGTTTGCATGGAGACACCGCACGCAAAACTTTCATAAAGAGTTTACACAGTATTCGAGTAAGTCACAACATACCAAAAATCTTTAATTATTTAAGAATATTCGGTATGTGTTGAATGATTAACGATTTCATTTTTTGTTTATGAAGGTATTGTATATTAAATCGGTTAATTTGTTTCATCTGAAAGTATTTATTATTTTTGCTTGAGGCTTCTACTGAATTATGTTTTAGATAAAAAAAAGACCTCTATTGGCATATTCAAAACTATTTATAACCTCCAAAAAATTACTATGACCCCTCTCCCGCCCTGCTACCCCCTCTTCTATTTTCCCTTTGATGTTTTAGATAATCGATTAATATAAATTTAAATCGTCTAATATTTAACCACTTAATGCATACATTACTCATTGTACTCGAGCGAGTACAACAAACATAATGGGCTTTAGTGACACCTAGTGGCAATAGTATTTACTTTAGATAATGTATCTGTGATGCAAACTCTTCTTTATTTATGACGGAACAATATTCAGTTTTTCCAAATTGATTTTTAACAGAAATCTGAGAATTTGTAATTCTTTGGAAAAAATTGTGTACCATGGGATGTAATGGATTAATGCTTAACGGTGGTAGTAAAACACGTAATCGGCCAATTTGTATATTTAATTCAAGTTGAGATAACAAATAAATTTTATGCTAATAGTTTAGCATGGTCTCGTCTTGGGATTTTTTTTTAACTACAGAGGGCAGCACTAGGGGCCGCGGTGGTCTAGTGGATAGAGGTCCGGCCTCTGGACCCCGTTGGTGCGGGTTCTAGTCCCGTCCGGACGGTCACTTTTTCAACACGAAAAATGGCCGTACGGGTCCCTGGGTGTGTAGTGTTTATCCCCATTTCATTTAAATATGAATTGGTTGTGGCTGAATGCCCTAGCTGGCGAAGCCAAGTCACCATCATCCTCTATTCCCTAACCCGAACTCCTGTCAATCATCTTTCCTTAAAAAAAAAAAAAAGAGCAGCACTGACACTATCGGGAAAGATCATAAAGCTGACAGCGATCGGTTATAGTGAACCCTCAAAAGTAAAACACCCATGAGAGCTCCTACAAGTGCTGAACTCTTAGTTCGAAGTTTTGAATTGATTGTCTAAAATACATAATGAAGTAGAAGGCTCCAGCTATGTATTATCTTAAGTATTTACAACTGGAATTAAAAACAACATACTTAACCTCAAAATATGGAATTAAACATAAACTTTGTTTTATTTTAATTTCATGTATTTATACGAGAAACTGAGTTTAAAAGTCTCCCGGTTGAACTATCTCGCATGGTAATACAATGTAAACATTATGGAAAATTTTAGGCGTCCATTATACCTACAATATTTATATACAGGGTGAGTTTTTTCGATGTTCTCTATGGGGATCTTGGAAACTATAAGAGATAGAGAAACGCTTAAATGGGCAAAGAAGTGCAGTTTTACGAGCCCGATAAAATAACACTTCCAAACTTTTCAAAAAAGTGAACGGTAACTTGATATTTTTAAAAATGTAAAAAGTGTCAATTTTTTCAAATAAATATATCTCGGTTATTATGACAGATAGAGAAAAACTGTAAAGGACAAAGTTGTAGATAATTTTACGCAGCTTATTAAAATAAATTCAGAAAAATTTTAACGCCATTATTTTCCGAGATATGACGCAAACTTACATTTTTCTTAAATGGAAACCATGGTTGGCCATGACCTCATTCGAAAGACTATTTTTTTCTCTTTAATCCGATATCACATATGACATGGTTATTTCTAAAAATAAGTGAGTTACAGTCATTTTTAAGTTTTATTATAAATAAAAAAATAGTTAGCCATGAAAAAGATGAAAGTAAAATAATGGCGTTAAAAATTTTCTGAATTTATTTTATTAAGCTGCGTAAAATTATCTACAACTTCGTCCTTTACAGTTTTTTTCTATCTGTCATAATAACCGAGATATATTTATTTGAAAAAATTGACACTTTACATTTTCCAAAATATCTAGTTACCCTTCGCTTTTTTGCAAACTTTGAAAGCGTTATTTTGTTGGGCTCGTAAAACTGCACCTCTTTGCCCATTTAACCGTTTCTTTATCTCTTATCCCTCTGAATCCGTGGCCTAGTCTGTGTGTGTGAAGTGAAGTCGTCATGATGAGCCCCTTGACGTGAAACGAGTAACCCTGTAAACTCCTGTTATTTTTATGCTAACGAAGGTGACTGGTAGATTGGCAATATGGCCAACGTTCATTAAAAAAAAAAAAATCTTTTAAAGTTTCTGAGATCCCCATAGAGAACATCGAAAAAACTCACCCTGTATATATATATATATAAATGAATTTTATTCCAACATACATATGTTAAAAACGGCCATCGACCGAGTCCTTCAGCCCTGTATTTATTACCAGTGTTTAAAACAAGTAAATGCTTAAGAATCTAACCTAAGTTTTTAAGGTATTAATATTTTATGTGCACGTAAGCGACACAATGATTACTTAAACGTACGTAATCAAGGATTTACTTAAAACGTGAAGTAACTTCCACGCAAAAGGCAGCACATTTTAATCCGAACACCGCCCGCTTTCTTCACTTGTTGCTTTTTTTTTTTTCTCGATGCAAACCGAGGGAGGACGCTTGCCCCCTTTTTAACCGCGAGCACTAGTTAGTCTATTTTGTATGAAATGATCACCGTACCGGAGCAGTTATTTTTTATTTGTACCTTAGGGGTTTGTGAGCTTTAATCGTTTGCACATTTATCCGCCCGTCGAACGGGGACCACTCGTACGCTGCCTGTACATAATGGGTTTTTTTAAGTTTACATTCAGGTCGTTGCGGACGCAAAGCGTGTTATTCTAAAGCGAGTACCGGGGAAGAAATTGCGCTTCCTTGCGAAATGACGCAAGTTATTGTTTTAAATTAGCGGCTGCACTAATGGTCAATAATTTATTAGTATTAAAATTTGGGCAAATTCCCATATATTGTGAATACAGAGAGAGAAAACATCTTTATTCAGACACCAATAAATCTTTATTTACATTATTTACAATTTGAAATTAGGGGTTAATCTGTCCGGGCTATCGACCTGAGATCTTTCTGCCCTTTGCAAATACATTAATATTCATATGTACACAATTTAGAAAGTGACAGAGTTCACTCTTAAATTAGAAACAAATAAAAATATATTTTTTTATGATTAACAGCCGGTATTATCAACATCTGATCAGTTACATAGCTTTAAAATGAATGTTCCTCATGGTATGCAAGTTATCATTATCCTGAAATGCATAATGTAATTCCTTTTCAGGTAGAAAAGTGTATTTTAAGGTTAAGTCAAGCTTTGAGGTTAAAGCTAGATTTAAAGTGTTGATAACGCCCGCCGATAGATCCTTTGAGATAGCCGTTAATATATTTAACTTAATGATATTAAATGTTCCCACGTATAGCAATATTAGTGTACCATTTTTAAAGGAAATGAATTTCTTCTCCGAGAAATAAAAGTTATAGATCTATTTATATTTGTAACATATCAAGATATTTTGTATATTTTTATGTGAATATTGTACGTATAAGATCACTATTTTTCATATCAATGTTACATAAAGGGACGGATGATACTTTTATATATTTATACGTGTTAATATCTACAAATTATAAATTTAGCCTTAGGTAGGTGTTAATGCAATTCGAAAAGGGTTTAAATTATTAGGGTCTCCAAAACCTAGAATTTAGTGTATCAAGGGCCGAAAATAGGCTTTAGCAACCTGCCACTTTTAGCAGCTCGAGCGAGGGTTGCTAAAGCATTTCGGCATGAGTTACACTCGATATTTTTTCGCCTGCCTTAAGTAAAATCAGTGTTTCGGGAAATTTTATATCGCGCACCATTAAACTGTCACTGTCAGATTTTCGCATAGCCTACTCATATTCCGCGGAAGGCTGTCTAGATTATGCATATTATTTCGTAGTTTCGGCCCCATTTTTATGGCCAAAATATATGGTTTCGGTAGAGGCAGGCCAAAAAACTATTTACAACCTCAAAAACTATACCATTACCTCTCTCCCTCCTACACTCTCTTCCGTTTTCCCTCTCCCACCTCAACTATTCCATCGTCCTTCCCCCTAATTCTAATTCGCGTAGTTTCTTAAAATTTAACCCCGTTTCGAATTTCACTTAACCCAAGCGGGCAATGAAATATGCAAAAATTATTTACCACAATGTGTTATTATATTATATGAGAGTATATTTTATCTGATGAAATTAGTTTATTCTTTAAAAGGAAATTATGAGTATTTATTTTTTATGTACATTTATCTGTATCTACTGTTTATTTTTGGATTGTATTACGTTGTGTTTATATATATATTGACATGTTACACGACCACTGTTTTATTTAGGAACCTCACAAAGAGCGGATATTTTTTAATTGTTCTCATAAATGTGCATCGAGCCAAATGTAATATATTTGTTAATAAAATGCTTATTCTTACGAACATTCTATTTCAATTTGGACAGTCTGAACTTGAGAGCGTGTATAAATCTTGATTTTTTCCGAAATTTTTGTAAAAGAGAAAAACATTAACGGATGTTAAAGACAATTAAAAACAACATTTATAGTTGATAAATATTTTTTATCCAAAATCGGGTGTAATAATCGAATTACTGTGGTCATTTGAACCATGTAATGTTGCTCATTACGCCCTAGTGAGAGAATAAGTTTCTCTCGCGGAATGCATAGATTCTTCATAGGATTTTTGAAATAATTCAAATTGACACCACGAACGTCAAAATTTTATAAACATTATTTCAATATTTAATACAATTACAGACGATTTTGGATACAATTTTATATTATACTCTTGTGGAATTCCTCATTACCCGTGAGCTTGCAGATCTTTTTCTTGTGGGACTAATTACATACATTCCACATTCATATAATAACTATTATACACCTTGATCTTTGACTATATACTCAGTCCAAAAGTATATAGTCAAAGGTATGAGGAGACTAGGAACGAAAAGAGATAATTTGTCTTGAAATGCACTTTCTATGAATTTATTTTCCTGTGTAGAAAATCCACCCAAAATCGATTTTGGGTAGACATTCTGAACCGAAAAATAAATTCCTAGAAAGTGCATTTTAAGACAAGTCACCTCTTTTCGTTCCTAGTCTCCTTATACAAATTGTGAAAAATTACGTATGCATTACATTGACTCTTAATAAATTCTTAAATAAGTATATGAATACTTTCTGCACTAATTGTATTACCTTTAGGTAAACATGTTCAGGAGTTATTTAGTTTAAAAAAATCTCCATAAGAAATTTAAAGATAAAAATTTATTTTCGAACATCAACTAATCTTACTTGATTGTTTATTATTAAACGAATAATTCCCCATAAATTAACGTTTGAATCATTAAAGTGAATTCAACCATTAAATAATTGCGACGGCAGTATTTATTATTTCAGGATTTTCACAGCATGTTTATTTAAAAATATCAAATAATTATAATGATTTAACGTTCCAATTATCAAAATTGTCCCTCAGAATTACGATCTAAAAGCTTAGAAAGCCAAACATATTAAATTCGAATTTTGCGCGTTTTCGCCATCTACCGGACGATAGATGAACTGCTAAGTGGGTTTTTACGACAGCGCCAAAATGCTCGAACTTTATACCTATAATTTAAGTGTTAAAATTCAGCAATGCGCCACAGATGAAAGGATAGACGATTTAATTCTACATCGGACGATGTATAAAATAGCTGAGGAAATTTAGCGGTTTTCTTGTAATTTGCGAATGAAAATTAAGCACGACCCCTTTACCGACAATTACAGTTCCCTGTAACTTAAAAATTTAATCAAGAACAATTTTCAATATTGTTCAATTAAATACGGGTCCCAATACTTATTACTTATTATTTATTTAACTTTTGATTTTGTTAATGCCTTACATCATGAGAAATCATAATCTTTAAATAGGTTGCCCTCTGTTATTGTGTGGATGAAATAGTTAATCATTTGTGGATTTAATATTTGTTTTTATGTTTTAAGAATATTTAAAAACTTAAGAAGAATCTTATCTTAGAATGGTAGAATGAGTTTACTGGTAAATATTCAAATATTTAAATTAAAAACCAATGGTATATAGACGCCTAATTTCAGGCAACCCAATATACGCGGAAGCTTTACAGTGAACTGAATTACCGGGTAAATTTTCGTTTGCAAATAACTGAAAAACCGCAAAGCTTTCTAAGCCATTTTATACATAATTCGATTCAGAATAATATGCTTTATTATTTGATGCATAACTCATTGCTGGATTTTTACATTTTGATTATAATTCGAGGCTTTTGGCTTAGTAGTTTACACCTTGTCCGACAGATGGCACAGTAATGACCAGAATTATATAAATGTTTTACATTTTTAAATAATTTGTTGATTTCAATCATCATTGAAACGTTTAATTATAGTTTAAATTTATTTAATTGAAGGTGTCATAAAAATTGAAAAATAATAGATGTTGGTGTGTCAATTATGCCAGTATTGAGTTAAATAAATTATTAATAATTCCCTCACATAAGATTTGATTTTTGAGTTTAGTTTAATCCTTTAAAATCAGTAATTTTTATTATTAATAAATTAATTGCAGTTACCTGTATATTGGGTTGCTTGTTATGAGGCGTTTATTTTAAACTATAGTTTCTGCAGTTTAATTATTTAAATATTTATTCTTTACAAGTAAATTCATTCTAAGATAACATTCTTCTTAAGTTTTTAAATAGACTTTCATTATTAAAACAAATATTAAATCCGCTAATGGTTTAGTAGTTTATCCCCGCGATAACAGAGGGTGCACCGGTATGGAGATTAGTATTTCTCATATTGTAATGCATTAACAAAATAAAAAGTTGAGCGATTAGCAGTAATAAGAATTGGGACCCGTATTTGATTGAAGAATATTTCCAATTGTTCTTTATTTAGTATTTAAGTTACAGTGAACTGTAAATGTCGGTAAGTGTGTCGTGCTTAATTTTCATTCGCAAATTACGCGAAAACCGTTAAATTTCCTCAGCTATTTTATACACCATTCGATTCAGAATTAAATCGTCTATCGTAATATGTGTGGCGCATTGCTGAATTTTAACACTTAAATTATAGGTATAAAGTTCGAGCATTTTGGCGCTGTTCAAAAACATCACTTAGTAGTTCATCTATCGTCCGTTAGAAGGCGAAAAGGCGCAAAAATACGAATTTAATTAACTAATTGATTCAATTTTTAAATAAATTTGAGACCTCACTTGTTGCAGAAGTATTAAATACATTAGATAAAGACGAAAGTAGTCTGAATATATGTATGAATATTCAACCTGTTTGCAACTCTGCATAATTAAGTCTCATTAGGACTACTATGCTGTAACATGCAAATTTCTTTTGTATTATTCAATATCCGTGCCGAGTGGCACAAGCCAGGTAAGTATTATTCCAATCTGAGTTTATCCCCTTAAAGTAGAGCCAAAATGGGTTTTTTTTCCCGAAAGAATCATCAAATTTGGTTGAAAAGTCAATGAGTTATGTGCGAAAAACCTCAAAATGCACTTTTTTTCAAACAGCCATAACTTGGTGCCAAATCGTCGTAGGAACTTCGTTCTTCGAGTCCTGCATAGGGAATTGATCAGGTTTTAATGCCTTTATGGTGGATCGAGTCGACAAAATTTTTCCAACTCAATAGACATCGTCAAAGTTGAAAATGGTTTCCTGAAAAAACATTTTTTTTCACAGGGGTGCTAGAGAGGGGCGGAAGGGGTTACGGTTAAGTTCGTATGCATGAATTTAAAGAAGACACTTCAAAGTTTTTCGCCTTTAAAGATTTATCAAAATCGATTGAAAATACGCCGAGTTATGGCGGTTTGAAAATGGTCAAAATTTCACGAATTTGTGTTTCATTTTTTTTCCTCCAGTGTAGTTGTTTCAATAAGTTATTTGTTTGTAGTCTAAGTAAGACTTAATTTTGCAAAGTCATGGACAGGTTCAGTGACGGTTCGCGGGGTTTTTTCTGGTACGGCCGAGGAACAAGAGGTGGTAATACAGATAGGTGCGGTCACGCAGCCAGCCGTCTCTGCAACTGATCCTACCTATCTGTATTACCACCTCTTGTTCCTCGGCCGTACCAGAAAAAACCCCGCGAACCGTCACTGGACAGGTTGAATATTCATATATTCAGGCAATATTTCGTCTTTATTGAATTTATTTAATGGTTCTGCAATAAGTCTCAAATTTATTTGATTTATCCCTATTACATGTTATGTTTATTTATAAGATGTTAGCCACAGAATTTTGTTTCTGAGTTGGACTTGCCTGAGAGAGAGAAACAGTCGTGGGGACACCTTGAGCATAGGAGCAATAGAAATCCGAGGCTGCAATGGTGCCGTAACTTGAGAAACGAGAAAAATATAGATATTAAAAAAAATATCAGAGACTGAAAGTACCTAATTTAATTTGTACGTGTTTTCTTAGTCATAATAAACCAGCAAAAGAAGGATAAGCAGTTTTTTTTATATCATACCGTAGAGTCGTTAGTTGAGCTTTGTCGACAACGTTACACAGTCATGTCTGAGATTAATTAATTTTTTTAAATCTAATTCTCACAGATCATTAAGGCTAATTCTAGTCTCATGATGTAATAATATGCGACATACCTCATTTTTCTCACAGCCAACCCTGAACAAAATTTTGTGGCTCACACGATATAAATAATAAGTATTTCTGAATTAGTTGTTGCTATGTTATTACGATTCCATTTATCCTGTAAATGATTTTCCGTTTATTTGAGAATCTAATAAAACTACACCGCATTTTCACCTCGAAGGAAGGAAACTCGAGCAACAGGTAACGAGGTCAGGCCCCTTAACAATAGCTATCCCTTGAAATTGCATCGCTATTGATCTGGATATGATTTTCCGTGCACTTTCCAGGGATTTACTTACGAATTATGCAATGCTACATAACTAAGCCTCATCCAATAACGACATAAATTGTCTTTAAATCGATGTATGATCACGTATACCCAATTTTTTCTTGACAATTCAGTTTATTCTAGATGAACTAAACTTTACAATTAGGATAAGACTTCTCGATAGCGACACAATTAAAAAAGAAAACTTCCGAATAGTTTAGCGTTGGAATGCGAATTTCGTTTTTATAATATTCCTAATAGCTAAAGTTGTGTTGCGCCCTAAAATGTGGGGGTGAAATTCATTCTCAAAGAGTGTTTCATACAAATAGTAGAATATTAATTCAGGAACTTTTCAATCAAACATCACTCACGTTTTTTTTTTTTTTAAATTTATTTTTGCGAAACTTATATGATCATTATCAAACAGACAGTACAGTATATTAATTCCCTACACGGACATATGAACTATTAAGGGTTCGCATTACCCAAACAGAACAGAACTCAAATAGTGTTTCGTACAAATAGTGGAAGGGAATTCAATTCATGAACTTTTCAATAAAATGCACTTTGTTACCCCACAATAGTTTTTAATGCATGTTTGAGCAAAATTTACCACATATAGCTACACAAAGGCTCTGTCGTTAATTATGGATTCTGTTCAAACCTCCTTTGTTCTGCATTTGATGGCTTTTAGTATGCATGCAGCATCATGGTTTATTATAATTAAAAGCTCTGTTTCTGTAGTGCACATAGAGTAATATTAGTAACTACATATACATAGTCTTTAGAACTTTAATACATTTGCGGATCCAGGGGGTGGGGTAATGCGGTTAATTGCCTCCCCTAGCCTTGAGCCTAGGTTGTATAATTTACGTTAATATCAGTGGTGGCATTTAAAAAAAAATGATAAATTCAATAAAACGAAATATAGCCTCAATATATAAATATTCAACCTGTTCGTATACCTTACATATCATTTTTTTAAATATTTGTTTCGAATGCCTCCCCGTAAAAATCTTCTGGATTCGCCACTGTCTTATGAATTGTGTTAAATCAATGATACATCTATAAACTGGAAAGTTTTTGGAATTTTCTGAGCACCCTGTATTTTTTTTTTATATTTTTAAAACCACACCCAAGTTTCTGTATTCCTGCATCGTTAATTTAAAAAAATCACAACTTTCTTAAAAAGTGTCTCGGATTGAAAAAACAAATGAATTGTGTTAAATCAATGATACAACTATGGTTTGTCAAGTTTTTGGAATTTTCTGAGCACCCTGTATATTTTTTCTGTATTTTTAAAAACCCACCCAAGTTTCTGTATTCTTGCATCGTTAATTTAAAAAAATCACAACTTTCTTAAAACGTGTTTCGGATTAAAAAAACAAATGAATTGTGTTAAATCAATGATACAACTATGGTTTTTCAAGTTTTTGGAATTTTCTGAGCACCATCAATATTTTTTCTGTATTTTTAAAAACACACCCAAGTTTTTGTATTCTTGCATTGTTAATTTAAAAAAATCACAACTTTCTTAAAAAATGATTCGGATTGAAAAAACAAATGAATTGTGTTAAATCAATGATGCAACTATGGTTTGTCAAGTTTTTGGAATTTTCTGAGCACCCTTTATATTTTTTCTGTATTTTTAAAAACCTACCCAAGTTTCTGTATTCTTGCATCGTTAATTTAAAAAAATCACAACTTTCTTAAAAAGTGTTTCGGATTGAAAAAACAAATGAATTGTGTTAAATAAATGATACAACTATGGTATGTCAAGTTTTTGGAATTTCCTGAGCACCCTGTATATTTTTTCTGTATTTTTAAAACCCCACCTAAGTTTCTGTATTCTTGCACCGTTAATTTAAAAAAATCACAACTTTCTTAAAAAGTGTTACGGATTGAAAAAAACAAATGAATTGAGCACCCTCTATATTTTTTCTGTATTTTTAAAACCACACCCAAGTTTCTGTGTTCTTGCATCGTTAATTTAAAAAAATCACAACTTTCTTAAAAAGTGTTTCGGATTGAAAAAACAAATGAATTGTGTTAAATCAATGATACATCTATAAATTGGAAAGTTTTTGGAATTTTCTGAGCACCCTGTATATTTTTTCTGTATTTTTAAAACCCCACCTAAGTTTCTGTATTCTTGCATCGTTAATTTAAAAAAATCACAACTTTCTTAAAAAGTGTTACGGATTGAAAAAACAAATGAATTGTGTTAAATCAATGACACAACTATGGTTTGTCAAGTTTTTGGAATTTTCTGAGCACCCTCTATTTTTTTCTGTATTTTTAAAACCACACCCAAGTTTCTGTATTCTTGCACCGTTAATTTAAAAAAATCACAACTTTCTTAAAAAGTGTTACGGATTGAAAAAAAACAAATGAATTGTGTTAAATCAATGATACAACTATGGTTTGTCAAGTTTTTGGAATTTTCTGAGCACCCTGTATATTTTTTCTGTATTTTTAAAACCACACCCAAGTTTTTGTATTCTTGCATCGTTAATTTAAAAAAATCACAACTTTCTTAAAAAGTGTTACGGATTGAAAAAACAAATGAATTGTGTTAAATCAATGATACAACTATGGTTTGTCAAGTTTTTGGAAGTTTCTGAGCACCCTGTATATTTTTTCTGCGTTTTTAAAACCACACCCAAGTTTATGTATTCTTGCATCGTTAATTTAAAAAAATCACAACTTTCTTAAAAAGTGTTACGGATTGAAAAAAAACAAATGAATTGTGTTAAATCAATGATACAACTATGGTTTGTCAAGTTTTTGGAATTTTCTGAGCACCCTGTATATTTTTTCTGCGTTTTTAAAACCACACCCAAGTTTATGTATTCTTGCATCGTTAATTTAAAAAAATCACAACTTTCTTAAAAAGTGTTACGGATTGAAAAAACAAATGAATTGTGTTAAATCAATGATACAACTATGGTTTGTCAAGTTTTTGGAATTTTCTGAGCACCCTGTATATTTTTTCTGTATTTTTAAAACCACACCCAAGTTTTTGTATTCTTGCATCGTTAATTTAAAAAAATCACAACTTTCTTAAAAAGTGTTACGGATTGAAAAAACAAATGAATTGTGTTAAATCAATGATACAACTATGGTTTGTCAAGTTTTTGGAATTTTCTGAGCACCCTCTATTTTTTTCTGTATTTTTAAAACCACACCCAAGTTTCTGTATTCTTGCACCGTTAATTTAAAAAAATCACAACTTTCTTAAAAAGTGTTACGGATTGAAAAAAAACAAATGAATTGTGTTAAATCAATGATACAACTATGGTTTGTCAAGTTTTTGGAATTTTCTGAGCACCCTGTATATTTTTTCTGTATTTTTAAAACTACACCCAAGTTTTTGTATTCTTGCATCGTTAATTTAAAAAAATCACAACTTTCTTAAAAAATGATTCAGATTGAAAAAACAAATGAATTGTGCTAAATCAATGATATAACTATAGTTTGTCAAGTTTTTGGAATTTTCTGAGCACCCTCTATATTTTTTCTGTTTTTTAAAACCCCACCTAAGTTTCTGTATTCTTACATCTTTAATTAAAAAAAAAATCACAACTTTCTTAAAAAGTGTTTCGGATAAAAAAAAACAAATGAATTGTGTTAAATCAATGATACAACTATGGTTTGTCAAGTTTTTAGAATTTTCTGAGCACCCTGTATATATTTTTTTATATTTTTAAAACCACACCCAAGTTTCTCTATTCTTGCATCGTTAATTAAAAAAAATCACAACTTTCTTAAAAAGTGTTACGGATTAAAAAAAACAAATGAATTGTGTTAAATCAATGGTAATGCGTGCGCAGACATTTTCCAAAAATGATGACATCATAACGGATATTTTCGTTGAAAATTCGTATTCGAAAAAATCATAATCATAATAGTTAGTACGTAGGTACGTTATATTTACCAGGTACACAGTAAATTGTAATAAAAAATTAAAATTCAATATAACAGTCCCGTTTCCACCAAATGGCCGTAGGACAAACACTTCTAAAGCAAAATTAAATTTAAAGGAGATGGCGCCCGGCGCATTCACCATTAATCATCTCTAAATTTTATCCCCTTACTTAACCTGTTTCACTTTATTCAATTCTAACCGGGATTATTTCAATGTTACTATTATTACGTATTCGGATAAAATTTAGAGATGATAAATGGTGAATGCGCCAGGCGTTTTTTTTTTTCCAGAAAGTAAGATTATGAAAAAAACTCATACCACACAAGTTGTTCACAATGTTTACTCATTTAAATTTCATGCAACTATTACCGTTTCATAATTACGAACTAAAGAAATTGTAATGTTACCATCAGATTTGATTGTATAATATTTATCATACAAGTGTTAAAAGCTTAGAAGTTAATTTCCTTAAAAGTTACAAGGTTATATTACTTAACAACGAGACACGTCTTAATGGACCAAATTTATACCGAATCCCTCTGGATGGCGGTCTGAATGGACCAGGACATAATGGAGCCTATGAATAATTTCTCAGGAAAAAAGATGTAGGTGGCGAGAGTTGAGATGGCGCGGTGATTTACGGCTTCCAGTCAAAAGTTTGTCTCGCGAGAAAGCTCTCGGCTTTTAAAACGGAAAACAAGGACTGATAAATCAATTTATTATGGGGAGCGTGAATGCGAAAGGCGGATTTATCGTCCTTGAACGGCAAACGAGTAATGCATTAGCTTTACGAGAAATTCATGATGTTAAAATAAAGTTAGATTAGAAAAGAAAAAAAGTAATACCTGTGCAGTGCTTATAAATGAAAGTAATTTAAATAAATTTCAGACGACCTCATTGGTTGCAGATGCATTAAATAAATGTAGTAAAGAAGTAATTATGAATATTTAAGTAATTTATATTCCTGTACTAGCCAGGGAAGTAGTTGTTTCAATAAGTTATTTGTTTGTAGTCTTAATAAGACTTAATTTTGCTTGCAGAGTTACGTTCATATATTCAGACTATATTTCGTTTAAAAAAATAATTTATATTCCATTAAACTAAATATCAATGCCATTACATTCAAATTTGAAACAAGGAAAAGTAATGATGGCTCTGTGCGAATCCTATGTCAAATATATACAGTGGGCCAAAAAATAACGGTACAAATTTTAAATATTATTGAAACGGCCGTGACGCTCTACATTATGCCCTTGGTACATAAAATACTTTTAATATCACCAGAACGTAAATATTAATACAATTAATTAAGCGTATTCATATTATGTATTAAAATAACTTTGCGTTTTAACTGCAAGTGTATTATAAATTTTCGTTTCTTAGAATAAAATTTATATATTATTAACGTGACGGATAATCATGTTTACCACTTTACATCCTCTACTTTTATGAGGGCGTTCCTGCGGAATTGATTTATGCACGGTGGTGAGTGCTCCGGAAAAGTAAGTCGAGCTTTCGGGGCATCCGACAATTAAATTATTCAAGAAGAAAGGGTTCAGGATGGTGGTTACGGGGAGCAATTACTGCTCATAAATATATTCATAACTGTAACAAAATTAACTTTGATGTAGTTTGTGTGTTATTATATAAATGTACGAGTTGAATGATAATTAGTGTACAATTGGTTGCACAGAATTTTTTAATACAAAATTAAGAGAAATTGATTGCCGTTAAAAAATTTCAGCTGTCTTCAATAGCAAAAAAATTAGTCAGTCACAGTGAACATTTTTGAAAATTAAAAGAAATAATTGATTTTTCAGACTTTGATCGGCCAAACGAAAACTCCAAATTGAACGCGGTTTGCAAATCTGAGCTCCTCGTACGTCAATTAGTCGGATTAGAGATTTTTAATTTTTGATGAAATCGTGAAAAAAGACATGACTAACCCCCTTGGAAATTTTGTTAAAAATTGCAACTTTCTTAAAAATCATCGTAGACTATTGAATTTAACTTTATTTTCATCAGAAAGACGAGAGAAATTGATTGCCGTTAAAAAATTTCACCTAACTTCAATAGCAAAAAAATTAGTCAGTCACCATGAGGATTTTGGAAAATTTACGAAAATAATTGATTTTTCAGACTTTGATCGGCCGTAGCGGCCAAACGAAAACTCCAAATTGAACGCGGTTTTCAAATCTGTGCTCCCTGTGTGTAACTTAGTCAAATTCAGTTAAAATTGGCGATTTAAAATTTTTGACGAAAACCCGAAAAACCACCCAAGGTTTCAACATTTTGAAAATCAATGTCGTGTTGACAATAATTCCGTTTTATAAATCCAGTTCAAATGTGGGAGACATTACGTAAATGGGAGTAACATTGGAATAAACTCGGCTAGGACGAGAGATTTGATAAACTAGGACACAGGACCGGAACGTGTGAGGGGATGAAATCCGGGGGAGATAAATGGAGGAGGCGCCGGACATCCTCGCGGAATGGAATCCGAACAATACTTGCGAAAAAAAAAACGAATCCGTTTCCACTGCGAAGCAATTTTTACGAAAATGCGAAAAATAAATTGTTGGGGATTGGATTACGTCTCGTTTTCGATTTTGTTTTATCCGTTTACAGCCTATTTTCTACTTGAAATATGCAGAATACCCTTACCGGAATGTTTTTTTTCGCAAAAAAATTAAAATTAGAAAAGCTCAGTTCTGCACCGCTGATTTAAAAAAATAATAAAAAATAAAAATAGTGCCTCGTTAATAAAATTATACAGGGTGCTTATTAAATAAGGTTTGACAGTCCCGTTAACCAAGTTTCATTGATATGAATTGTTTTTTTTTTCCTCATAAAAAATTCAAATTAGAAAAACTCAGTTCTGCACCGCTGATTCAAAAAAAAATAATAAAAAATAAAAATTGTGCTTCGTTAATAAAGTTATACAGGGTGCTTATTAAATAAGGTCTGACAGGCCCGTTAACCAAGTTTCATTGATATGAATTGGCTTTTTTTCCGCAAAAAATTTTAATTAGAAAAACTCGGTTCTACACCGCTGATTTAAAAAAATATATTAAAAAATAAAAATAGTGCCTCGTTAATAAAATTATACAGGGTGCTTATTAAATAAGGTCTGACAGTCCCTTCAACCAAGTTTCATTGATATGAATTGTTTTTTTTCCGCAAAAAATTAAAATTATAAAAATCAGTTCTGCACCGCTGATTTAAAAAAATAATAAAAAATAAAAATAGTGCCTCGTTAATAAAATTATACAGAGTGCTTATTAAATAAGGTCTGACAGTCCCGTCAACCAAGTTGCATTGATATGAATTGTTTTTTTTTCCGCAAAAAATTAAAATTAGAAAAACTCAGTTCTGCACCGCTGATTTAAAAAAAATAATAAAAAATAAAAATAGTGCCCCGTTAATAAAATTATACAGGGTGCTTATTAAATAAGGTCTGACAGTCCCTTCAACCAAGTTTCATTGATATGAATTGTTTTTTTTCCGCAAAAAATTAAAATTATAAAAATCAGTTCTGCACCGCTGATTTAAAAAAATAATAAAAAATAAAAATAGTGCCTCGTTAATAAAATTATACAGAGTGCTTATTAAATAAGGTCTGACAGTCCCGTCAACCAAGTTTCATTGATATGAAATTTTTTTTTTCCGCAAAAAAATTAAAATTAGAAAAACTCAGTTCTGCACCGCTGATTTAAAAAAATATTAAAAAATATTAATAAAATTATACAGGGTGCTTACTAAATAAGGTCTGATAGTCCCGTTAACCAAGTTTCATCGATACGAATTGTTTTTTTTCCGCAAAAAATTAAAATTAGAAAAAATAAGTACTGCACCGCTGATTTAAAAAAATAATAAAAAATAAAAATAGTGCCTCGTTAATAAAATTCTACAGGGTGCTTATTAAATAAGGTCTGATAGTGCCGTTAACCAAGTGTCATTGATATGAATTGTTTTTATTCCACAAAAAAATTAAAATTAGAAAAACTCAGTTCTGTGACGTTGATTAAAAAAATATTAAAAAATAAAAATAGTGAATCGTTAATAAAATTATACAGGATGCTTATTAAATAAGGTCTGACAGTCTCGTTTACCAAGTTTTATTGATATGAATTATACAGGGTGTCCAAAATTTAGTATCAAAATTTGCAAATTGTAAAGCAGTTTATTTTTGTTATTTTTAATTGCAGCCCCTGTATATTTTTATGTCATTCCATGCGGAATTTAAAAATAAACATTTTTCCCAATTACAACCCTACCGCAATTCCTTACGCATTAAAAGTTATTTGCAGAAAACTCGTTTTAACAATTTTTCCAATAGATATTTTAATGAATAAAAATCGAAGGTGGCTTTGAAAAACCATTTATTCCCATAAATATTTTGTAATTATAACTGTTATTATTATTTATTATTATGCTTCTGAGTAGTTATTAAAAATAACAATGTGTTACCCGGCGCATGCACCATAATTAAAACACCTATTCACCTCCCGTCTTCTATAGCTCAGTTACTGTTCAAGTTGGGATTTTGATATTTTGTAAACTTTATTTGTACCCTAGGATGTATTTCAGGAAAATATTTTTGATTATACAGGGTGACTCAAAAAAGCGTGACGCCATGATGATACATTTTTTTAGATTACATCCTGTATATTTTATTGCTTATTTGGGTGCCTTTTATCGTTACCAATATGCCCCTAAAATTTTATTAAAATCGGTTCGGTGATATCCGCATAAAAAAAATAAAAATAAAAAAAAATCAGTTCTGCACCGTTGTTTGTTTAAAGAATGAATAAACAATAAAAATAGTGCTTCGTTAATAAAATTATACAGGGAACTTATTAAATAAGGTCTGACAGTCTCGTTCCATAAAGTTTGATTGACATGCATAATACAGGGTGTTCAAAATTTAGTGTCAAACTTTTCAAATTTTTAAAAGTGATTATCGGGGAATCTAGTAGAGGGGTGTTTCTAGATTTTGCCTGTAATATAAAGCACAATCGATTTTGAGTAAATTGTTGAAGTTTCGAGGGTGCAACAATTGTTTTTGTATTTTTTTTTTACTGATCAAGAAAAGGCGCAACTTCAGAATTAGAATTAGCGCTGTTCTCATGTGATTATCCGGGAATCTAGTGAAGGGGTGGTTTTAGATTTTGCCTGTAATTTAAAGCACAATCGATTTTGAGTAAATTGTTAAAGTTTGGAGGGTGCAACAATTGTTTTTGTATTTTTTTTTTACTGATCAAGAAAAGGCGCAACTTCAGAATTAGAATTAGCGCTGTTCTCGTGTGATTATCCGGGAATCTAGTGAAAGGGTGATTTTAGATTTTGCCTGTAATTTAAAGCACAATCGATTTTGAGTAAATTGTTAAAGTTTCGAGGGTGCAACAATTGTTTTTGTATTTTTTTTTGCTGATCAGGAAAAGGCGCAACCTCAGAATTAGGACTGTGATTATTGCCCGGCGCATTCACCAGAAATAAATTTTCGTAAATTTATATATTTGAGTAACCTTTACCCTATTTTCACGCATAAAATTTATCGACTTAACCATCGTTGCCGAACATATTACAACGTTTCCTTTTATTACACTTAATCGATTTTTCGTAAACAAAGAAATACTCTCGGGCGGCGATTTGTAACGACTTGCAGAGAACAACGAAGCGATTTTAAAAACGCGCGGACATATTTGTCGCAGATTAATGTGTTTCGTTTCTCGTTGTTGGTAGAATGTGACGGGGCGGATACTGCGCAGCGTCCGCAAAGGGTCGTCCCTTTCCCCCGCTCGCCGGACCCCACGAGAGGCGCTCCTCAGTTTCCACGGAGTTTACCTGTGGAGGAGAGTGTTCGTGGCCGATACTGTTTCCGCGAGGTTTTCGTGTTTACATTTTCCTCAAAAAAAACATAAGGTAAGTTAACAACAGAAAGTTTAATTAAATCCTTTCTAATTACACAGTAAATATAAACATTAACACTTCGGTTCTGCAGTTTTAGCTTCCTTGAATCAACCAGTTATGAAAAGTGTAGTTGAAACGAGAGTGTGCAGCGCAGGATAGTAATAGCTACAAAAAATCTCGCGAAGAGAAAAAATTTGATACCTACATACATATTTATTCTGATTATTTTTCTCCAAAAATTCTCGCGAAGAGAAAAAAAAATTGAAAAAATTATACGTTTGTATTCTGACTATTTTTTAACATACAGTAACTTGTTGGAATGTGCAATAAATTTAATT
The DNA here is from genome assembly GCA_910593695.2 of Ocypus olens. Lineage (NCBI taxonomy): Eukaryota > Metazoa > Arthropoda > Insecta > Coleoptera > Staphylinidae > Ocypus > Ocypus olens. The sequence goes on from OU343056.1 coordinate 51,635,716, forward strand.
TGGTTAATCTGTCTCGGCTGCCCTCTCCAGAAGTTAATACTTCAAAAATTCATATTTCGGTTTTCATTTCCACTTCACTTTTTAGAAGTGGTTTTACACCAAAAAATTATATGCAAAAAGATAGAGAGAACATACTAAATACTAAAATCAAAATACATAAATTCAATAAGCAATTCACCGAGGTTTTCCATCCCTGTAAGTTAAAAATAATGTAAATAATATAATAAGTGTGTATACAGTGGCAGCTGGTGGCATGATTCATGGTGAGGCCAGAAGAAGTAAACTTTGGTCAATGAATGAGTCAACCATCTTTATTATACCGACGAGAAGTTAGTCATTAATTTGCCGACATGGATTTTCCCGGCGCATTCACCGTTTTATAAATTTTATTTCTGGAAGTATATTCTCGTCAGTCTTTATTGTTACCTCTACTATACTGGCCCTACCAAACAGTCATGTTACCAGCCAACACTGTGTTTATGAATTTTTATTTACAAACACATTTAACACAATTCTTAAAAAAACAAATTATTAAGCAATTACAGTTTTATCTTCGTTCGTATGTAGATTTTTTCGTTGAAATAAAGAGAACAATTCATGCTAAGATTAATTTCGAAGATAAGGAGGCCATGTAGAAAAAAAAACACTGATATACAGTTGCTTTAATGAAGAAATATAACGACTGTTGATGCGTTATCAAATTGCGTTAATTATGGAACAGCAGCGTAACGTAACGATGATTTATTTCCTCAAATTACACTGTTAAATGTGAAAACCTGCAATAATCATTATTTAAATACGTCAGTGGCGTATCCTCAGGGGTTCCATGGGTAAATTAGAGCCAGAGCCCGTCGGCTGTAGTGGTCCGAACAACCCAAACTCAAAGATGTTTTAAGGATAAACGTAATACATTAATAGTTACACTTATTTATTATTAATAATAATAACAATCATTATTTATTAATGTTTATACCTAGAGGTTTACGTAGGTAACAAAAAAGAAGAAATATCGCCAAATTTAGAATTTTTCACTTTTTCTTAACATGAATTTATCCTAAAATCTAGATTAGAGTTTTTTCACAAAATCCTAACAGCAAAAGCATTTTTACTTCATATTTGAAATTTCGAGAAAACGGCAATTGTTTTTTACAATTTTTTTTTGTTCTATAATTTTGATCAAGTCGCCAAAATGTTTAGAATTTTTCACTTTTTCTCAACATGAATTTATACTAAAATTTAGATGAGTTTTTTTGACTAAATCTTAACACTAAATGCATATTTTACTTTGTGTTTTTTTACTTTTTTTTGTTTCTATAATGTTGATCAAGTCGACGAAATGTTTACAATTTTTCACTTTTTCTTAACATTAATTTATCCTAAAATCTAGATGAGTTTTTGGACGAAATCTTGACACCAAAAGCATTTTTACTTTGTGTTTGACGTTTAGAGACAATTGTTTTTAACATTTTGTTTTTGTTTCTATAATATTGATCAAGTCGCTAAAATGTTTTATTTTTCACTCTTTCTCAACATGAATTTATACTAAAATATAGATGAGTCTCTTTTGACGAAATCTTAACACTAAATTCATTTTTTACTTTGTGTTTTTTACATTTTTTTTTTTCTACAATGTTGATCAAGTCGCCAAAATGTTTACAATTTTTCACTCTTTCTTAACATGAATTTATACTAAAATATAGATGAGTCTCTTTTGACGAAATCTTAACACTAAATTCATTTTTTACTTTGTGTTTTTTACATTTTTTTTTTTCTACAATGTTGATCAAGTCGCCAAAATGTTTACAATTTTTCACTCTTTCTTAACATGAATTTATCCTAAAATCTAGATGAGTTTTTTGTCGAAATTTTAACACCAAAAGCATTTTTACTTTGTGTTTGAAGTTGGGAGACAACAGCAATTGTTTTTTACATTTTTTTTTGACTATAGCTCTTTCCTGAATTACGATTTAAAGTCGTCGACTCGAGTGCGGTGTTGTTTTTAAAGCAAAAAAAACTTTGTATCAGCAAATATATTTGTATCAATTAAAAAATAACTTTCTGGAACTTTTCTATAATTTTTTGAAGATTTAGAATTTGCATTAAATATTTTTGAGTTTCGATTTTTGACTCATTCATCCTCAATAACAAAATGTATTGAAATCTTTACCGAAATTTCGTGAAAATTTTATTATTTATTAATAGTTTTTATTGATATACCGGGTGTTCTAAATAGAATTTTTGAGTTTAGATTTTTGAGTCATTCATTCCCATTAGCAAAATTTATTAAAACAAAATTGAAATCTTTACAGAAATTTCGTGAAAATTTTATCATTCATTGAAAGTTTGTTGAAAAATTAAAGTTTCAATTTTTATTAATATACAGGGTGCTCTAAATAGTATTTTTGAATTTAGATATTTGACTCATTCATCCTTGATACCAAAATGTATTGAAATCTTTACAAAAATTTCGTGGCAATTTTATCATTTATTTAAAGTTTGTTGAAAAATTTAAGTTTAAATTTTTATTAATATACAGGGTGCTCTAAATAGTATTTTTGAATTTAGATATTTGACTCATTCATCCTTGATACCAAAATGTATTGAAATCTTTACAGAAATTTCGTGGCAATTTTATCATTTATTTAAAGTTTGTTGAAAAATTAAAGTTTCAATTTTTATTAATATACAGGGTGTTCTAAATAGTATTTTTGAGTTTAAATTTTTGAGACATTCATTCCCATTAGCAAAATTTAGTAAAACAAACTTGAAATCTTTACAGAAATTTCGTGAAAATTTTATCATTCATTGAAAGTTTGTTGAGAAATTTAAGTTTAAATTTTTATTAATATATAGGGTGCTCTAAATAGTATTTTTGAATTTAAATATTTGACTCATTCATCCTTGATACCAAAATGTATTGAAATCTTTACAAAAATTTCGTGAAAATTTTATTATTTATTGAAAGTTTGTTGAAAAATTAAAGTTAAAATTTTTATTGATAAACAGGGTGTTCTAAATAGTATTTCTGAGTTTATATTTTTGACTCATTTATCCTCGATACCAAAATGTATTGAAATTTTTACAAAAATTTCGTGAAAATTTTATTATTTATTGAAAGTTTGTTGAAAAATTAAAGTTAAAATTTTTATTGATAAACAGGGTGTTCTAAATAGTATTTCTGAGTTTATATTTTTGACTCATTTATCCTCGATACCAAAATGTATTGAAATCTTTACAAAATTTCGTGAAAATTTTATCATTTATTGAAAGTTTGTTGAAAAATTATAGCTTAAATTTTTATTAATATACAGGGTGTTCTAAATAATATTTCTGAGTTTAGATTTTTGACTCATTCATCCTCAATACCAAAATGTATTGAAATTTTTACAGAAATTTCGTGAAAATTTTATCGTTTATTAAAAGTTTGTTAAGAAATTAAGGTTTGAATTTTTATTAATATACAGGGTGCTCTAAATAGTATTTTTGAGTTTAGATTTTTGACTCATTCATCCTCAATACCAAAATGTATTGAAATCTTTACAGAAATTTCGTGAAAATTTTATCATTTATTGAAAGTTTGTTGAAAAATTAAAGTATAAATTTTTATTGATATACAGGGTGTTCCAAATAGTATTTTTGAGTTTAGATTTTTGACTTATTTATCCTCGATACCAAAAAGTATTGAAATCTTTACAGAAATTTCGTAAAAAATTTATTATTTATTGAAAGTTTGTTGAAAATTTAAAGTATAAATTTTTATTGATACAGGGTATTCTTAATAGTATTTTTGAGTTTAGATTTTTGACTCATTTATCCTCAATACCAAAATGTATTGAAATCTTTACAGAAATTTCGTGAAAATTTTATCATTTATTGAAAAATTTAAGTTTAAATTTTTATTGATTTACAGGGTGTTCTAAATAGTATTTTTGAGTTTAGATTTTTGAGCCATTAGCAAAATTTAGTAAAATGAAATTGAATTCTGTACAGAAATTTCGTAAACCTTTTTTCATTTCTTGAAAGTTTGTTAAAAAATTAAGGTTTGAATTTTTATTGATATACATGGTGTTCTAAATATGGTTTTTGAGTTTGGATTTTTGACTCATACATTCTCAATAACAAAATTTAGTAAAACGAAATTGAAATCTTTACAGAAATTTCGTGGCAATTTTATCATTTATTGAAAGTTTGTTGAAAAATTAAGGTTTGAATTTTTATTGATATAGAGGGTGTTCTAAATAGAGTAGGATTGTATGGGTATTTTTCTTATTCTTAAAGCTCGAGATCTGGTTAAATGGGCAATGCTGTACAGTTTCGTATGCTGGTTCGGATCATGTTAGAAATTTTTCGAAAATTCCGAGCAGTTTAGAAATTATTCAAAAAATAAATTAAAAAACGCGATTTTTAAAAAATATCAAATATCTCAATAATTGTTAGAGATGTGGAAAGAAGTTTCAAATGAAAGTTACTTGGTTCAATTGCGCAAACATAAATATCAAATCAAAATAAAATTCAAGATGGCGGTTTCAGAGTTATCAATACCAACTTTCTTATTTCAAATAGCCGCCATATTTGATTTTCATTCGACTAAATAGTCTTTTTCTTCCTCTTTTCAACGATGTATAACAACCCATGTCAAAATTAAATTAAATAAACACATCAGCCCATGTCAAAATCAAAAAAAAGATCTGATAATCGCGATTTTCTAAAAAAAATGAAATATCGCAAAAATTGTTAAAGATGCGGAAAAAAGTTTAAAATGAAAGTTACTTGGTTCAATTGCCCAAACATAAAAATCAAGTCAAAATAATATTCAAGATGGCGGTTTTCAAAGTATCAATACCAACTTTCTTATTTTAAATGGCCGCCATATTTGATTTTTACACGGCTAGATAGAATTATTCTTCCTCTTTTTAACGATGTAAACAACCCATGTCTAAATGAAAAAAAAACTATATCATCCCAAGTGAAAATAAAAAAAAAACTGAGCAACTCGATTTTCTAAAAAAAAGTCAAATATCTCAATAATTGTTAAAGATAACGAAAAACGTTTAATATATAAGTTACTTGGTTCAATTGCGCAAACATAAATATCGAATCAAAATAAAATTCAAGATGGCGGTTTCCGAGATGTCAATACCAATTTTCTTATTTCAAGTAGCCGCCATATTTTATTTTTACACGGATAAATAGACTTTTTTTTCTCTTTTCAACTATGTATAACAACCCGTGTCAAAAGAAAAAAATATATTTCATCCCATGTGAAAATAAAAAAAAATCTAAAAAAAGTCAAATATCTCAATAATTGTTAAAGATGCGGAAAAAAGTTTAAAATGAAGGTTACTTGGTTCAATCGGTGTCTTATAAATTCACGCGATCACCAGTAAGAATGCGCGCGCACCATGCATATTGTTTAATTCAACGGCGCGTACATTTTGCTTCAGCACGACGGCGCGCGCGGCTTGTTTATATAAATATATCTCAACTTAATCGGTAACATTCTCACCACTGCCACTGAGTCGGTAGAGACCACTATCTTTTAATTGCAAAATTCATCAAATTAACGTTTAGAATGGCGCGTACATTTTGCTTCAGTATGACGGCGTGCGCGGCTTGTTTATATAAAATATCCCAACTGAATCGGTAACAATCTCACCACTGCCACTGAGTGTTGGCAGAGACCACTATCTTTTAATTACAAAATTCATCAAATTAACATTTACAATGGCGCGTACATTTTGCTTTAATACGACGGCGCGAGCGACTTGTTTATATAAATCTATCCCAATTTAATCGGTTAAATTCTCACCACTGCCACTCGGTGTAGAGCCCGCATTCTGTTAATTATTAAATTCATCAAATTGTAACGTCTGTAAACTTTATTTTCCACAATAGTCTGACGAAAAGTCACGTTTTAACGCAAAAACGCAACAATGGGATTCCTCTGAAATTTATTTAAAACATTGCGCTCACCGGTACGTTTATATTATCGGAAAAGACGTACCCGAGGAAAGCTCAATGGAGGAAGGGAAATTGCTTTCGTGATTATTCATCCGTGAAACGTATGCAAATTAATCCGCCTTTTTACTGGGGCACGTGGACGAACTGAAACAACACAACCGCTTCGCTCTTTTACAAGTCAAACTTATACTTGTCTTCCGTTTTATGTAGATGTTATTCTAAAATTTTACAGAAAAGTTGTAACTTGCTAGCACATACAGGGTGTTATACATGATAATACATTTTTGTAGAGTAAAAATTTCTGTATGCCGTCATGCTTTTATTTATTTTTTTGCATTTACAAAAATCAAAAAAAAATAATAAAATAAAAATGACCATTTTCACGAAAATAATGGTTGTTGACATAAAATTCCAAATTGTGCTTATTGGGTCGCAAGGAAAATCTGAAGGTCGCTTAAGTGGAGGGTAAGATCAATAAGTCATCGAGCAAATGAAAAGTACATAGCAAGATAACATACATTAACACACGTCACGAACCTTGTAAATAATTAAGGGTTGTTACACACACCACACACCACGACGTGAAATATTGAGAGGAATCTATTTGCCGTGGTTTGGAGGTTTGAATCTTACAGAAATTAATTAACAGAGGGATTATTTTGCGATTACAAGAAATCATCTGTTTGAAGGTTTTAATCTTGCAAATACAAATTAATTAACATTCATCGATTATTATGCTATTAAAAGATTGCTTTTGTAATACTCATATTTACCAAACGTTGATGATAAATACATCATAAATAAATGAGAAAATATCCAATTTTAAATAATTTGCGTAAAATTTGTGTACATTTCCATCCCCCCCTGCTGATTTACACGCAAAAAATCCAAGGTTGTCGCGCTAGGGGATAAACCCCGTGATTGATTCGAGGCGTCTAAAGCAGCAGGGTCGTCCCTGGTGGCGGTCTAATTAAGTCTTGGGGAAGACGCGAGGGACGAAACCTTCTGTTGTAACCTTGCGAATAAATGTAACAATAAAAATGGTGGTGTGGCCATCACATTACTTCCTCCGACTTGATAGTGTCATAGCCATTTATATTTACGTTTTCATGATTTATTTTCAATTGAAATCAATTTTTAAATGTACATCGAGCGGATGAAACTGACGTTTAAAACGTCAAAATTATGAAAGATAGAAAAATTATATTGCAAATTCAAAAACTCAGTTTAGTCAAAAACTAAAGGGATTTCGAAAAAAACTTATTCTTTATAAGTTGTTCATTTTCGTATTCTCTACAATTATTGTTAACATAAATTTGCTGTAACTATTATCGTTTTATAATTATAAACCAAAAATTTAAAAATAATAATAATTTCTTTTCTCGAATAAAAATGATTTTATGAAAAATGTTTTCAAACAAAAGATGTTCATTTCTTTGTTGTCTTTAATGTTTGTTTAGATGTTTTCGTGATATTTTTCATATTTAAGAAAATATTGGCAAAAAACAAAAAACAGTTAAGGTAAACGTCCACTTCCGGTGTACGAAATTTTACCATAAGCTTTTCAGTTCTTCAGTTCTTCTTTCAGATACCAATTGCTCTGTTAGTTTTTGAGATACAGCGCGCACAGACAAACACAGACAGACACACAGACACACACACAGAGCCACCCACACAGACACAACATTTTTTTTCCCAGAAATTGTTGGAATGGCGTCTAGGGACCCCAAAACAGATATTTCCGTAAAAAAAAAATTGAAAAAAAATCACGTTCACAATACTTTCTCGTACTTCGTAACGGAGAAAGTAAAAATGTCACCATTAAACGAGTTTACATGTAAATTTTATCCAACAATAATAACAAACTACGTTACCTCAAATATTTGCAACCCTAACCTGCGTACGTTTAGAATCAGTTGTATTTACTCTTAGGAAATTAATTTTAAAAACACAAATATTTAGATGAGGTCATTATTAATTAATTTTAACAGTTCTGTTTGCAACTGCGAAAACTTTAGTTTAAAGTTTAGGGAATTTATTAATCACTCAGCGATTTGCCGAGTCACGTCCATTCATAAAGCTGTTCTAAAGTTTACTTCGGACGTAGTTCTCAATTAATTCGCGGAAAATGAAACGTTTGTTTTCATAACTCATACAGGGTGTACCAGCATAGCACCACTTCACAATTTGCACTTTTTGTTGAATACAATACATTTTTAATGCAAAAAACTTGTAAACACAGACACACACACACAGGAACAATTTTTTTTTTCCAAAAATTATTGAAATGGCATTTAGGAACCCCGAAACGGATATTTCCGTAAAAAAATAAAAAAAAAAAATCACGATCACAATACTTTCTCGTACTTCGTAACGGAGAAAGTAAAAAATCTAAAAAAAATAAATAGTGAAAATTGGAACTCCACAAAAATTTTAATCTAATTAAAGTTCTATGATTTTTTGAAAATTATTTTTTGTAAGTTGTCGAACAATTGAACAAATTTAGAAAAAATAAATACTCAAATGCTCAAAAATTTTAATGTATTCACGAGCTTTAACATAAACTTTGATTTTTGAAAATTTCTGCGCGAGTTATAAATTTTTAAAAATGAATTTTTTAAGTGTAAAAACTAGAAAAAAAATCATATCGCTATGATTGAATTCCTTAAAAACTCTGACGCAATCATAACACATTTACCTTTAAAATAAACTTTGATTTCTAAAAATAAGTCAATTTTTACACGAGTTATGAATTTTTGAAAATTAATATTTTCAGTTGTTGAAGACGAACAAAAAAAAATCTAAAAAAAATAAATAGTGATATAATAGAACTTCAGAAAATTTTTAAAATCTTTACAAAAGTTTTACTTTAAAAAAATAACTTACATTTTTGCAAATTTGCCATATTCTCTTATATGAATTAAAAAAAAAACTTTCTGGAACTTCTCTATAACTTTTTGAAAAATTCCAAATTTGCATTAAAGATTTTTGCGTTGGTTATGAATTTTTGAAAATTAATATTTTCAGAAGACTTGAACAAATGAAAAACATCTAAAAAAAAAATAAATAGTGATATAAAAGAACTCCACAAAAATTTTAAAATCTTTACAAAAGTTCTACTTTAAAACTAACTTAAATTTTTGAAAATTCGCCAATTTCTTTCCGAGTTATGTTTTTTTGAAAATGATTTTTTGTAAGTTCTCGAACAATTGAACAAATTTGGAAAAAATAAATACTCAAATGCTTAAAATATTTAATATATTCACAAGCTTTAACATAAACTTCGATTTTTTAAATTTCTGCGAAAGTTATAAATTTTTAAAAATGAATTTTTTAAATGTTCGAATATTTGTACAAAGAAAAACTAGAAAAAAAAATCATATCGCTACGATTGGATTACTTAAAAAACTCTGACGCAATCATAATACATTTACCTTTAAAATTAACCTTGATTTTTAAAAATAAGTCAATTTATACGCGAGTTATGAATTTTTGAAAATTAATATTTTGACTTAAACAAAAAAAAAAGTCTGAAAAATCAATACTGATATAATATTAATTCCTCAAAAATTTTATTATCTTTAGAAAACATTTACCTTTAAAACTAACTAAGTTTGCGAATTTCTTGGTGAGTTATGAATTTTTGAAAATTGGTCGAAATATTTGAACAAAGAAAAAATAGAAAAATAAAATAATATCGCCAATTTCTCCCCGAGTTATGATTTTTTGAATTTTTTTTTTGTAAGTTGTCGAAGAATTGAAGAAATTTTGAGAAAATAAATACTTAAATGCTCAAAATGTTTAATATATTCACAGGCTTTAACATAAACTTTGATTTTTGATCATTTCTGCTTGAGTTATAAATGATTTTTTTAAGTGTTCGAATATTTGTACAAATGAAAAACTAGAAAAAAAAATCATATCGCTATGATCGAATTCCTTAAAAACTCTGATGCAATCATAATACATTTAATTTTAAAATGAACCTTGATTTTTGAAAATAAGTCAATTTTTACGCGAGTTATGAATTTTTGAAAATTAATATTTTGACTTAAACAAAAAAAATGCAAAAAAATAAATACTGATATAATATTAATTTCTAAAAAAATTTAACATCTTTAGAAAATATTTACCTTTAAAACTAACTAACTAACTAAGTCTGCTAATTTCTTGATGAGTTATGAATTTTTGAAAATTGGTCGAAATATTTGAATAAAGAAAAAAATAGAAATATAAAATAATATCGATATAATTGAATTCTTTAAAAACTCTTTAACATAAACTTTGATTTTTGAAAATTTCTGCGTGAGTTATAAATTTTTAAAAATGAATTTTTTAAGTGTTATAATGTGAATATTTGTACAAAGAAAAAGTAGAAAAAAAAATCATATTGCTATGATTGAATTCCTTAAAAACTCTGACGCAATCATAATACATTTACCTTTAAAATTAACCATGATTTTTGAAAATAAGTCCATTTTTACGCGAGTTATGAATTTTTGAAAATTAATATTTTAACTTAAACAAAAAAAAATCTAAAAAATAAATACTGATATAATATTAATTCCTTAAAAAATTTAACATCTTTAGAAAACATTTACCTTTAAAACTAACTAAGTCTGCCAACTTCTTCGTGAGTTATGAATTTTTGAAAATTGGTCGAAATATTTGAATAAAGAAAAAAATAGAAAAATAAAATAATATCGATGATTGAATTCGTTAAAAACTTCGATGCAACCATAATACATTTGTGTACCCAAAACTAACTTAAATTTTTGAAAATTCCCCAATTTCTCCCCGAGTTATGATTTTTTGAAAATTATTTTTTTGTAAGTTGTCGAACAATTGAACAAATTTAGAGAAAATAAATACTACAATGCTCAATATTTTTAACATATTCACAAGCTTTAACATAAACTTTCATTTTTGAAAATTTCTGCGTGAGTTATAAATTTTTAAAAATTAATTTTTCCAGTGTTCGAATATTTGTACAAAGAAAAACTAGAAAAAAAAAATTATATCGCTGTGATTGAGTTCCTTACAAACTGTGACGCAATCATAATACATTTACCTTTAAAATTAACCTTGATTTTTGAAAATAAGTCAATTTTTAAGCGAGTTATGAATTTTTGAAAATTAATATTTTGACTTAAACAAAAAAATCTAAAAAATTAATACTGATTAAATATTAGTTCCAAAAATTTTTTTACATCTTCCGAAAGCATTTACCTTCAAAACTAACTAGGTCTGCCAATTTCTTCGTGAGTTATTAATTTTTGAAAATTGGTCGAAATATTTGAACAAAGAAAAAATAGAAAAATAAAATAATAGCGATGATTGAATTCTTTGAAAGCTCCGATGCAACCATAATACATTTGTCTACCTTTGAAACTAACTTTAATTTTCGAAAATGTGTTAATTTTTCCGTGAGCTATGATTTTTTTTTAAATTAATGTCTTAAGTTTTTTCTCTTGTAAAATATATGTTTCGAAAATAAAGTTTAAATTTAAATTGATTTATGCGTCTTCTCAACAATCCAACATAATTCCGTCAGAAAATCCGTCAGCCAATAAAACGAAAATATTTCTCACGTTAACTTGGCAATGAAATGACGTTAAAATATACAATTAAAAATAAGAAAAATAAATTTTGGAAAGATTGACAATAAATTTTGGACACCCTGTATAATTCATATCAATCAAATTTTTTTAACAGGACAGTCAGACCCAATATAAGAAGAACCCTGTAAAATTTTTGCTAACGAGGCACTATTTTTATTTTTTATTAATTATTTAAATCAATGATGCGAAACAGATTTTTTTGAATTTTTATTTTTTATGCGAATATTACTGAACCGATTTACATAAAGGTAATGATAAAAGGCACCCAAATAAGCAATAAATGAATGCATGCTTTACACGAGGAATGCTTAGCATTATTATATACCATATGTATAAAAATTATTTAGATAAAGGGTGGCTTTGTATTTCGGAACGTACGTTGCGGGTTTGATACGTCGCATCACGTTGTTCAAAGTAATTAATTGACATAAAGTCAACAACGTGCTGAACTAATCTACGACCGTGATTTTTTTATCGTGGCCATGCCTTATCTAAATAATTTTTATACATATGGTACAACATGTAGTCTAAAAAGATATATTACCAAGGCGTCACACTTTTTTGGGACACCCTGTAGAATCAAATAAATTTTCTTGAAATCCGGAAAGAGGATACAAGTAAATTCTGTAAAATATCAAAATCTTAACTATAGAAAACGCGAGATGAAATGCAGGAGTAATTATGGTGAATGCGCCGGGCAACGCATGTTTATTTTAGTAACTATTTAGAAATATACTAATAAATAACAACAATAATTCTAACTGCTAAATATTTTATGTCAACGAATTGTTTTTCAAAGCCACCTTCGATTTTTATTCATTAAAATGTCTATTGGATTAATTGTTAAAACGCGTTTTTTGCAAATAACTTGGTGAAATGTAAGACCCTGTATATTTACATTTTAAACAATGTTACGGCAAGGATACGTGTGGTGAATAACATCAATATGTCCGGGTCTCGTCGCAGGAATAATAGTTGATACGGGTTCAGCATTTGCGCGGGTTCCCAAGGGATGAAGGTGCAGAGTTCTAATAAAATGTCCCGACTTGGGTTCAGCTGTAATTGTACGCAATCACCATTCGGGGACAAATTTACAAATTTCTGGGCGGTAAATTGTTGCCCGGTTGAAATTCTTTACGGCTCGTTACAGGTCTTAATGCTAAGCATTCCTCGTGTAAAGCATGCATAATTTATGAACACATTATGTTTTAAATTATACAGTATAATTTTGCGTGTCCGTGAAATTTATTACCATGTTTCTCATCTTTATTTTATGTAGAGATGTTAAATGGTCTATTAAAGAAAAAAAAAAGAAAATGTATTTAATCTCTAAGTATTACCCCTGGAAGGTTATTTTAGAAAAACGCATCTTTTGAAAGATGATTTGATCCGTTTTCGAAGGATTATTTCTAAATAAAATCATTAACCAAAAGTGATATGAATTTTTGAAGATTTTCATTTTTTTTTGACACTTGAATGAAAACATCGCAGAAAAAAATATAAAACGCGTAGAAAAAATTCCTTAAAAAAATATCCTTAATGATCGAAGTATCGCTTATTCAAAATCAATTTGGCTTTTGTAAATTCAACAATTTTCAATAGAGATATGGATTTTTGAAGATTTTCGTTTTAATTTTTTTAAACACTTGAATGGAAACATCGCAGAAAAAATATAAAACGCGCAGACAAAATTCCATAAAAAATTATCCTCAATGGCCGAGGTATAGCTAATTCAAAATCAATTTGGTTTTTGTAAATTCAGCAATTTTCAATAAAGATATGAATTTTTGAAGATTTTCATTTTAGTTCTTTGAGCACTTGGATGAAAACATCGCAGAAAAAAAAAAATAAAACGCGTAAAAAAAATTCTTTAAAAAATATCCTCAATGGTCGAAATATAGCTAATTCAAAATCGATTTGGTTTTTGTAAATTCAACAATTTTTAATAAAGAAATGGATTTTTGAATATTTTAGTTTTATTTTTTTGAGCAGTTGAATGAAAACACCGCAGAAAAAAATATAAAACGCGCAGACAAAATTCCATAAAAAATCATCCTCAATGGCTGAAGTATAGCTAATTTAAAATTTCTTCGGTTTTTGTAAATTCAACAATTTTCAATAAAGATATGAATTTTTGAATATTTTAGTTTTATTTTTTTGAGCAGTTGAATGAAAACACCGCAGAAAAAAATATAAAACGCGCAGACAAAATTCCATAAAAAATCATCCTCAATGGCTGAAGTATAGCTAATTTAAAATTTCTTCGGTTTTTGTAAATTCAACAATTTTCAATAAAGATATGAATTTTTGAAAATTTTAGTTTTATTTTTTTGAGCACTTGATGAAATCATCGCAGAAAAAATATAAAACGCGCAGACAAAATTCCATAAAAAATCATCCTCAATGGCCGAAGCATAGCGAATTTAAAATCTTTTTGGTTTTTGTAAATTCAACAATTTTCAATAAAGATATGGATTTTTGATAATTTTAGTTTTATTTTTTAGAGCACTTGAATGAAAACATCGCAGAAAAAAATATAAAACGTGCAGACAAAATTCCATAAAAAATCATCCTCAATGGCCGAAGTATAGCTAATTCAAAATCAATTTGGTTTTTGTAAATTCAACAATTTTCAATAGATAATGGATTTTTGAAGATTTTTGTTTAATTTTTTTGAGCACTTGAATGAAAACATGGCAGAAAAAAAATATAAAACGCGCAGACAAAATTCCATAAAAAATCATCCTCAATGGCCGAAATATAGCTAATTCAAAATCAATTTGGTTTTTGTAAATTCAACAATTTTCAATAGAGATATGGATTTTTGAAAAATTTAGGTTTCTTTTTTTGAGCACTTGAATGAAAACATCGCAGAAAAAAATATAAAACGCGTAGAATAAATTCCTTAAAAAAATATCCTCAATGGTCGAAGTATCGCTTATTCTTAATCAATTTGGATTTTGTGAATTCAGCAATTTTTATTGGAGATATGGATTTTTGAAGATTTTCGTTTTAATTTTTTGAGCACTTGAATAGAAACATCGCAGAAAAAAATTTAAAACGCGCAGAAAAAATTCCGTAAAACAATATCCTCAATGGTCGAAGTATTGCTTATTCAAAATTAATTTGGTATTTGCAAATTCAACAATTTTTAATGGAGATATGGATTTTTGAAAATTTTAGTTTTATTTTTTTGAGCACTTCAATGAAAACATCGCAGAAAAAATATAAAACGCGCAGACAAAATTCCATAAAAAATCATCCTCAATGGCCGAGGTATAGCTAAATCAAAATCAATTTGGGTTTTATAAATTCAACAATTTTCAATAGAGATATGGATTTTTGAAGATTTTCGTTTTATTTTTTGAGCATTTGATTGAAAACATCGCAGAAAAAAATATAAAACGGGTAGAAAAAATTCCTTCAAGAAATATCCTCAATGATCAAAGTATCGCTTATTCAAAATCAATTTGGATTTTGTAAATTCAACAATTTTTAATGGAGATATGAATTTTTGAAAATTTTAGTTTTAGTTTTTTGAGCACTTGAATGAAAACATCGCAGAAAAAATATAAAACGCGCAGACAAAATTCCACAAAAAATCATCCTCAATGGCTGAGGTATCGCTTATTCAAAATCAATTTGGTTTTTGTAAATTCAACAATTTTTAATAAAGAAATGATTTTTGAATATTTTAGTTTTATTTTTTTGAGCAGTTGAATGAAAACACCGCAGAAAAAAATATAAAACGCGCAGACAAAATTCCATAAAAAATCATCCTCAATGGCTGAAGTATAGCTAATTTAAAATTTCTTCGGTTTTTGTAAATTCAACAATTTTCAATAAAGATATGAATTTTTGAAAATTTTAGTTTTATTTTTTTGAGCACTTGAATGAAAACATCGCAGAAAAAATATAAAACGCGCAGACAAAATTCCATAAAAAATCATCCTCAATGGCTGAAGTATAGCTAATTTAAAATCTCTTCGGTTTTTGTAAATTCAACAATTTTCAATAAAGATATGAGTTTTTGAAAATTTTAGTTTTATTTTTTTGAGCACTTGAATGAAAACATCGCAGAAAAAATATAAAACGCGCAGACAAAATTCCATAAAAAATCATCCTCAATGGCCGAAGAATCGTTTATTCAAAATTAATTTGGTTTTTGTAAATTTAACAGTTTTTAATGGAGATATGAATTTTTAAAAAATTTTAGTTTTATTTTTTTGAGCACTTGAATGAAAACATCGCAGAAAAAATATAAAACGCGCAGACAAAATTCTATAAAAAATCATCCTCAATGGCCAAAGAATCGTTTATTCAAAATTAATTTGGTTTTTGTAAATTTAACAATTTTTAATGAAGATATGAATTTTTGAAAATTTTAGTTTTATTCTTTGAGCACTTGAATGAAAACATCACAGAAAAAATATAAAATGCGCAGACAAAATTCCATAAAAAATCATGCTCAATGGCTGAAGTATCAAATTCTCTTTGGTTTTGTAAATTCAACAATTTTCAATAGAGATATGGATTTTTGAAGATTTTCGTTTTAATTTTTTGAGCACTTGAATGAAAACATCGCACAAAAAATATAAAACGCGCAGACAAAATTCCATAAAAAATCATCCTCAATGGCCGAAGAATCGTTTATTCAAAATTAATTTGGTTTTTGCAAATTTAACAATTTTTAATGGAGATATGAATTTTTGAAAATTTTAGTTTTATTTTTTTGAGCACTTGAATGAAAACATCGCAGAAAAAAAATAAAACGCATAGAAAAAATTCCTTAAAAAATATCCTCAATGGTCGAGGTATAGCTAATTCAAAATCAATTTGGTTTTTGTAAATTCAACCATTTTCAACAAAGATATGGATTTTTGAAGATTTTCGTTTTAATTTTTGAATGAAAACATCGCAGAAAAAATATAAAACTCGCAGACAAAATTCTATAAAAAATATCCTCAATGGCTTAAGTATAGCTAATTCAAAATCTCTTTGATTTTTTGTAAATTCAACAATTTTTAATGGAGATATTGATTTTTGAAGATTTTCGTTTTATTTTTTTAAGCTCTTGAATGAAAACATCGTAGAAAAAAATATAAAACGCGTAGAAAAAATTCCATAAAAAATCATCCTCAATGGCCGAAGTATAGCTAATTCAAAATCAATTTGGTTTTTGTAAATTCAACAATTTTCAATAGAGATATGGATTTTTGAAGATTTTCGTTTTAATTTTTTGAGCACTTGAATGAAAACATCGCAGAAAAAAATATAAAAGGCGTAGAAAAAATTAAATAAAAAATCATCCTCAATGGCTGAAGTATAGCTGATTTAAAATCAATTTGGGTTTTGTAAATTCAACAATTTTTAATAGAGATATGGATTTTTGAAGATTTTTGTTTTAATTTTTTGAGCACTTGAATGAAAACATCGCAGAATAAAATATAAAACGCGTAGAAAAAATTCCATAAAAAATCATCCTTAATGGCCGAAGTATAGCTAATTCAAAATCAATTTGGTTTTTGTAAATTCAACAATTTTCAATAGAGATATGGATTTTTGAAGATTTTCGTTTTAATTTTTTGAGCACTTGAATGAAAACATCGCAGAAAAAAATATAAAACGCGTAGAAAAAATTCCGTAAAAAATTATACTCAATGTCGATCAAATTACAAAAACATGAAAGATTTTTTTAAAAGAAACTGAATAGTAAAATAAATCAAATGGCTATCAAGTACTAAGTGTAAATGTTCATGTCTGGACTTCTTTCAATTTTTAATTTTAATTTCCAGAATTCGATTCTTCTACAATAAATTATGAAACAAATAATAATATTAATCATCATTTCATAGTCAGCACTAACGAATAACGAATAACGAACGAGACAACAGACTGACAAAGGCGGGCCTTTTCGAAGTTTTATATCCCTAGGGTGTTATCGCAAAATATTGTTTTACTTCAAGAGGAAGTGTGATTAAAAGCGCGTTGTGGGTCGCCAGGGATTATTATTTATTAATTGATTTTCAATAAATATTTACACACTCGCGAAACTGGATAACGTATCTTTTCTAATTAATAGAGGGGTGAAACGACGGACTGACCTAAGGGAGGATCGATCGGCGATGAAAAAAAAAGAGGGATATTCACGTCCGGTCGTGCCATCGCCTTGGCGTCGAGCCAAACGCAAAAACTTGTTGATTCCGTCAGAATGCTAAACAGGCTCTGGCAAGTTAATCAGAGGACTTGTTGATTCATCGAGTTCGATAACAGATGTATCGTTTTGCAGGACTGGACAACTTTTTGCGGGAACACAACAATATATATTTATATTTCCTTAATTTTTCTTAATTTTAAGTAAACCGACCAACTCATGAATGTATCAAATGTTCTTCTTGGAAATAAATAAATGGAATTGAATTGAATTGAACACGCCCTCTTATCTCCAATTTACGAGCCGAAAAAACACTCGTAAAATTTTTTTACGAGATATTTTGAAAGACGATTGAGAAATACGCAAAATAATTTATTAAAAAAGAAAATAGACTAATAGAAGTATTTTGAGGGCCGCGGTGGCCCAGTGAGTAAAGTTCCTGCTTACGGGCCTCGTGGTCGTGGGTTCGAATCTCATCCACAAAATTCTGTGGCTCACACCTTATAAACTACTATTATGTTAGTGTGACTGTAACAATCAATTTGTTAGCAATTTTTGTGAAGAAATTGTGTCGGTCTTAATAACTACCATTAGATTTCCTCGGTAATATAAAAATGTGTGTGAAGAACATGATTGCGCTCATGTTTTATTTAAGATCCTTGGATATGACGACAAGTGTCAGGCCTGCCATTATTTACGCCCTTCCGCGTCGCAGCGTGAAGCAGATGGGGGATGGCGGCGGGTGGTTGTTTCGATGTAAAGCAGCTTTGGTTCGCGTAGCAAGTCGGGGATTTATTGACAGGGGGATTTTTTTTCGCCCTTTTTTACGGGGGAATGCATTGAATTTGTTTGTCCGCAAGAAAATATTTACGTTTCAAATCGCGTCAGCTTAAACAAACACGTGATTTGCATGCATATATGTAAAGTGTGTGTAAAACATTGTTATTTTGGATTTCGATTGTATTGTGGATTTTTAATTGGAGATTAGAGAAAGGAAGAATGGTTGATAATAAAAACAGAGTATAATTTGATACACTCAATTGCTCGCAACTCTGGTATTTATTCATAGATTTTCTTCATCAAAACGTAAAAGTGCGATCTATACGTAAACAATAAGAAATTGGACATAATTTGGCATTTTATATTTTTGCATGGCGATTGAGTGAATTTTCGGTTTTTTTTTTGGCTCAAAAAAATCGACGTTTCTCATATATTTTGACCCATAACACATAAACTACTGAACCGATTGAAAAATAATGTTCAAAGATTACTTTTAAGGTGAAAAACAGTGATGAATATTATCTGTCTTTTACTCTTTTTCAGTTTCTCAGTTAAGTGAGTTAGAATGAGCGTCTGTTTCAGACGAAAAGTCATTCTTTTTATCAAAGGCATTTATTCTACGCTTGATAGTTTCAGATTTATCATCGTGTTAAATAAATGCACGGACTTTTGTTCAATCAAATCGTGACATTTTCATCGCGCGAGCGTTTATGGATGACGGATTCGGATCACACACTCCATTAAATAATTGCTTCCATCCGGGAAATTTATTTCCGATTATAGTCCATCCAAAGTGCAAATTCGCATCGTTACTGGCGCGAAAATAAATACGTTCGCCTCGGGCAGAGCGCGTAAATATTTACAAGTCAGATTTAATTGCGAATGAAAATGTCCGAATTCTGGTGAATGCGCCGGGAAACGTTTATCCCGGTTTGTATACACTAAACGATTAGCTGCAATTGAAATATTTTTCGAATACAAAGTTTGTTAACAGCCAACAATGTATTAATATTGCTTTTTACTTTTTCTAAATAAAATGTGAGAAAACATTTTTTCGAATTCAAAATTTCAAATTCTAGTATTACCGAGATGATTCCGACCATTTTTAAAATCGACGAGAAAGATATTTATTATTTTTATCGGATTTACTCGTTACGGTTTATAGGTAAAATATTTAACATCGAGTATTGATTATATCTGTTGAATATTTGTGCTGCGAGTTATTAAATATTAATTAAATTATTAATTATTTGAATTGATTAATTATTCATGTTATCGTCACAATAGGAAAATACATACTAAAATTTCAGCTTACAAAATCACGTACCTGCCAAATGCTTTTATCCAAACATCGCCACAGTAGTTCAAAATCGATGAAAACTGGGAAAAAAGGAAAAAAACTGCAAATTTTTGATTTTTTTGGCCTAAATATTCTTTATTTTGGGCAAAATTTTCGATTTTTTTGATAAAATTTTCCATTATTTTTTTGTGTGTCTACTTAAATTGACAAAAAATAACAATTTGCAACTGTCAAAATTGACCATTTGTAACTGCTAAAAATGAACATTTTCAAGTGTAAAAACTGACCATTTTCAATTGCTAAAAATGGCAATTTTCAACTGCTAAAAAAGACAATTTTCAACTGCTTAAAAATGATAATTTTCAACTGCCAAATAGACAATTTCCACTTGTCAAAAATATCCACTCACAAATGACAAAAAATTCGCAACTGTCAAAAATTACCATTACTGCTACAAATGAACATTTTTTAGTGTCAAAACTGAACATTTTCGAGTGTCAAAACTGAACATTTTCGAGTGTCAAAACTCAACATTTTTAATTGCCCGAAAAATGGTAATTTTTAACTGCTAAGAAAGACAATTTTCTACTGCGAAAAATGATTGTTTTCAACTGCCAAAGAGACAATTTCCACTTGTCAAAAATGTCCATTTTTAATTGACAAAAAATAACAATTTGAAACTGTCAAAATGACCATTTTAACTGCTAAAAATGAACATTTTCAAGTGTAAAAACTGACCATTTTCAATTGCCAAAAATTCCAATTTACAACTTCTAAAAGAGACATTTTTTACTGCCAAAAATGATGATTTTCAACTGCCAAAGAGGCAATTTCTACTTGTTAAAAATATCCATTTTCAATTGACAAAAAATTAGAATTTGCAACTGTCAAAAATTACCATTTCTATCTGCTAAAAATGAACATTTTCGAGTGTCAAAATTGACCATTTTCCAAAAATGGCAATTTTCAACTGATAAACAAGACAATTTTCTACTGCAAAAAATGCCCATTTTCAACTGCCAAAGAGACAATTTTCACTTGTCAAAAATATCCTTTTTTAATTGACAAAAAAATTACAAAATGGCAATTTTTAAGTGCTGAAAGAGACAATTTTTTACTGCCAAAAATGATGATTTTCAACTGCCAAAGAGGCAATTTCTACTTGCCAAAAATATCCATTTTCAATTGCCAAAAATGAAAATTTCCAACTGTTAAAGATTACCATTTTCAACTGCTAAAGATGAACATTTGCAAATGTCAAGATTACCATTTTAACTGCTAGAAATTGACATTTTCAAGTGTCAAAACTGACCATTTCTAATTGGCAAAAATGGCAATTTTCAACTGATGAACAAGACAATTTCCTACTGCCAAAAATGATCATTTTCAACTGTCAAAAAGACCATTTTTAATTGCCAAAAATGACATTTTCCAACTGTCAAAAATGACCATATTTAACTGCTAAAAATAAACATTTTCAAGTGTCAAAACTGACTATTTTTAATTGTCAAAAATGACAATTTTCAACTGTCAAAAATTACCATTTTTTACTGCTAAAAATAAACATTTTCGAGCGTCAAAACTGACCATTTCTAATTGCTAAAAATGGCAATTTTCAACTGCTAAACAAGACAATTTTCTACTGGCGAAAATCATTTTCAACTGCCAAAGAGACAACTTCCACTTGTTAAAAATGTCCATTATGAACTGCCAAAAATGCCAATGACAATTTTCAACTGCCAAAAATGATCATTTTCAACTGCCAAAAATGATCATTTTCAACTGCCAAAGAGACAAGATTCACTTATCAAAAATATCCATTTTCAACTGCCAAAAATGACCATTTCTAACTGTCAAAAATAACTGCTAAAAATAAAAAATTTCAAGTGTCAAAACTGACAATTTTCAATTGACAAAAATAACAGAGACTATTTTTAACTGACAAAAATTATAATTTTCAACTGCCAAAGAGACAATTTTCACTTATCAAAAATGTCCATTTTCAACTGTCAAAAATGACAATTCAACTACCAAAAATGACCATTTTTAACTGATAAAAAATGAAAAATTTCAAGTGTCAAAACTGACAATTTTCAAATTTTCAATTGTCAAGAATGGCAATTTTCAACTGCTAACAGAGACTAACAATTTTCACCTGTCAAAAATCACCATTTTTAAGTGGCAAAAGTGACAATTTTCAACAGCCAAAAATGACAACACTATGAAAACTGACCATTTTCGCGTGCCAAAAAACAATTTTAAACTGTCAGAATGAACAATTTTCAAGTGACCGTATGACAATTTTTAAGTACCAAAATAACAATTTTCAACCCTAAAAATAGACCAATTTCAAGTTTCATGAATGATAATTTTCAAATTTTAAAAATTATCCTTCCCCACTGCCAAAAATGATCATTTTCAAGAGCCAAAAACAAAAATTTGTAATTGTCGAAAATGACAATATACAACTGTTAAAAATGACAATTTTAACTCCTAAAATTTTTTTTTCAGCAGACAAAATTGACAATTTTTAACTGCCAAAATGACAATTTTGACTTGTCAAAAATCACCATTTTCAAGCCCGAAAAATAACAATTTTCAACTATGAAAACTGACCATTGTCACGTGCCAAAAAGACATTTTTTAACTGTATAAATTAACCAATTTCGGGTGCCATAAATAACAATTTTCAAGTTTCAAAAATAATCCTTCCCCACTGTCAAAAATGATCATTTTCAAGTGCCACAAAAGAAAATTTTTAACTGCCAAAAAATGATACTTATAACTGACGAAAATGACCATTTTAAACTGCCAAAAATCATAATTTTATACTGCTATAAATGAACATTTTCGCTGACAAAAATGACAATTTCCAACTGTCAAAAATGACCATTTCAACTGCTAAAAAGGACAATTCTCAACTGACAAAAATGACAATTTTCAACTCCCAAAAAGACCATTTTCACCTGTCAAAAGTCACCATTTTCAAGTGCCAAAACATTACAATTTTCAACTATGAAAACTGACTATTTTCATGTGCCAAACAAAAAATTTTAACTGTCAAAATGGACAATTTTTAAGTGCCCGGATGACAATTTTCAAGTAACAAAATGACAATTTTCAACTGTAGAAATTGCCCAATTTCAAGTGCCATAAGTGACAATTTTCAAATTTCAAAAACGATCCTTCCCAACTACCAAAAATGATAATTTTCAAGAGCTAAAAACGAAAATGACAATATCCAACTGTCATAAATGACTATTTTCAACTAAAAAAAATTAAAAATTATCAACGGACAATTTTCACATATAAAAAATTACCTTTTTAAGTGACAAAAAGACAATTTTCACAAGTAAAAAATCACCATTTTCAATTGCCAAAAATGACAATTTCCAACTGTCAAAAATGACCATCTTTAACTGCTAAAAATGAAAATTTTAAAGTGTCAAAACTGAACATTTTCAATTGCCAAAGAGACAATTTTCACTTATCAAAAATTACAATTTTCAACTGGTAACAAAGACAATTTTCCACTGCCAAAAACGATAATTTTCAACTGCCAAAAATGATCATTTTCAACTGCCAAAGAGACAATTTTCACTTATCAAAAATTACAATTTTCAACCGCTAAAAAAGACCATTTTCAACTGACAGAAATGTCAATTTTCAACTGTCAAAAAGACAGGTTTCAACTGCTATAAATGAAAATTTTCAGCGGACTAAAATGTCAATTTCCAACTGTCAAAAATTACCATTTTAACTGCTAAAAACGACAATTTTTAACTGGCAAAAATAACAATTTTCAAGTACCAAAAATGACCATTTTCAAGTACCAAAAAAAAAACAATTCTCAACTGCCAAAAATGACAATTTTCAACTGCTATAAATGAACATTTTCAGCGGACAAAAATGCCAATTTCCAACTGTCAAAAATGACCATTTTAATTGCTAAAAAAGACAATTTTCAACTGAAAAAAATGTCAATTTTCACTTATCAAAAATGACCATTTTTAAATATCAAAAATGACAATTTTCAACACCCAAAAATGACAATTTTCAACACCAAAAAATGGCAATTTTCAACTGTAAAAAGTGACCATTTTCACGTGCCAAAAGGACTATTTTTAACTGTTAAAATGGACATTTCTCAAGTGCCCGAATGACAATTTTTAAGTACCAAAAATTACAAGTTTCAACTATTTTGACCAAATTCAAGTGTCATAAATTGATAATGGACATTTAGTGTTCTAAAATCTACATTTAGCTGAATCAAAAAAATTGTGAAGAAAGGATTTAACGTGTTACTATTTTAATTTGAATTGTAGGAATTTAAAACTTCAGCATCCCAAAAAATAACTACACTATAACTTTCTACTTCAAACTACCATTTCTCATTAAATCGTGGATACATCCACGAAATTGGTTGCAGACATATATGTCTATAACCAATTTCGTTTCGTGTGCACACAAAAACATTTTCATCTCACTCTATCATGACTAATAGATAGTTGTGAATGAATACAAGAGCTTAAGTGCTCGTTAATAATGATGTATGGAATGAGCGTGCAGAATTCGCAAATAAAGCAAAGTATAATGGAGGGTGACACTGTTAATTAAACCGAACAGTCTGGTTCGTAATTTATATCAATTAATCTGGCGTTCAAAATTTTCCACGTTTTCAAGGAATCGCTGCTTTTCATTAAAATTTCTCGGAATTTTAGTCCTCGCGTACGGTTCCATCGGGCAAAGTAAAATTTTATGAAATTAACAGAGTGTAAATGCGGCAATAAAAAACCCTTTGAAAGAAATACGTTATAATAAGACTAAAATGGACAGAAAGTCAGACGGTCGATAGCCCTTTATTAAGATTTTTTTTAAAATGTATTGTAGGTGGAATAGTT
The DNA here is from genome assembly GCA_910593695.2 of Ocypus olens. Classification (NCBI taxonomy): domain Eukaryota; kingdom Metazoa; phylum Arthropoda; class Insecta; order Coleoptera; family Staphylinidae; genus Ocypus; species Ocypus olens. The sequence goes on from OU343056.1 coordinate 51,660,433, forward strand.
AATTTGTAAATACTTGATGAGTCAAGATTATTTAGTAGTAAGGCTAATAATGCATTGGTTATTGTTGTAGACTATTACTACCAGTATTTTCTATTTTAATCATTTTTATTACAATTTAAAGAAAATTCTTGAAATTACTTCTGCCCACTGCATCACGAGTCGAGTGGATTCGATTCTCATTTTTCCAACCGAGGTGGTTTCAAGTGAATTCAAGTCAATTTAATCATTTTTATTGCCATTCAGTAAGTAAACTTGAAATTACTTTCTATCATCATTCGTTTTCATTATTTGTTAATGATTTGCCATGTTATGTAAATACAAGCAATAAACAATAAATAAACAAATATTCCAATTCAATCGCCTCTATTGCAATTTACCGAGCAAGTTTAAAATTATTCCAAGTACATTCTTAATTCAATCAATTTACCCACAATTTAGTGAGTGAAATTGAACGATAATTCACTTGAAATTATTGAACCATTTTCCGCCCGGGTTATTATGATGCGCGGAAATGTGTTTATCAGGTGCTAATAGAATTTCCCCTAACTGCTTCATTTTCCGGTGGATGGGAAAGGAACATCGTGGGAGGATGCGCGTCCTGCACAAAAAAAATCACTCAGGGTAATTATGTTTTGAAATATGAGACGGTTTATGGAGCGGAACGCTTTTTTATTACGGAAGTTATGGGTGCAGACAAGATTGAAATAAATTGTCAAAAGTTGCGTACGCAGACAAAAAATAAATGATACACAGGGTGTAACTAAAATAAACGAACAAACTTGTTGCTAAGTTATCCCCAATTTGTTTATTTGAATATATAAGTTAGGGTGACTTATTTTACGGGATAAAAATTATTGCCAAATTTGAACAAAACGTGCAACAGCGCATCCGAAATATTAATTATCTAATTATTCAACATAACACAAACTACGTGCGCTTATACATCGGAATATCCTGCAATTAGTGAGCACTTATGAGTAAGTAAACAAATAATACTGCATTTAAACTAATACTGAAATAGGAGTTTACTGAACGTGATATGAAATAAAGTTTGGTCGGGATGTGTAAATAAAATTATTGAGTATTCACGATCTCGATTATTCCAGTAAACTGATACGTAAAATTTTCAACAGAAACAAGAAGCGCAGAATAATGGCATTTATCTTAAATATGATGAATGGACAAGTTTTAAGAGTGTTGTTTTGTAATATAAGAAAAATTAAATTAGATCTTCAATAGCAAAAAAATTAGCGTGTCACCATGAACATTTTAGAAAATTAAAAGAAATAATTGATTTTTCAAACTTTGATCGGCCGTAGCGGCCAAACGAAAACTCCAAATTGAACGCGGTTTGCAAATCTGAGCTCCTCGTACGTCAATTAGTCGGACTAGAGATTTTGAATTTTTGATGAAATCGTGAAAAAAGACATGACTAACCCCCTTGGAAATTTTGTTAAAAAATGCAACTTTCTTAAAAATCATCGTAGACTATTGAATTTAACTTTATTTTCATCAGAAAGACGAGAGAAATTGATTGCCGTTAAAAAATTTAAGCTAACTTCAATAGCAAAAAAATTAGTCAGTCACCGTGAGGATTTTGGAAAATTTACGAAAATAATTGATTTTTCAGACTTTGATCGGCCGTAGCGGCCAAACGAAAACTCCAAATTGAACGCGGTTTGCAAATCTGAGCTCCTCGTACGTCAATTAGTCGGATTAGAGATTTTGAATTTTTGTTGAAATTGTGAAAAAAAACATGACTAACCCCCTTGGAATTTTTTTTTTAAAATGCAACTTTCTTAAAAATCATCGTAGACCATTGAATTAAACTTTATTTTCATCAGAAAGACGAGAGAAATTGATTGCCGTTAAAAAATTTCAGCTAACTTCAATAGCAAAAAAAATAGTCAGTCACTGTGAGGATTTTGGAAAATTTACGAAAATAATTGATTTTTCAGACTTTGATCGGCCGTAGCGGCCAAACGAAAACTCCAAATTGAACGCGGTTGCCAAATCTGAGCTCCTCGTACGTCAATTAGTCGGACTAGAGATTTTGAATTTTTGATGAAATCGTGAAAAATGACATGACTAACCCTTGGAATTTTTTTTTAAAAATGCAACTTTCTTAAAAATCATCGTAGACCATTGAATTTAACTTTATTTTCATCAGAAACACGAGAGAAATTGATTGCCGTTAAAAAATTTCAGCTAACTTCAATAGCAAAAAAAATAGTCAGTCACTGTGAGGATTTTGGAAAATTTACGAAAATAATTGATTTTTCAGACTTTGATCGGCCGTAGCGGCCAAACGAAAACTCCAAATTGAACGCGGTTGCCAAATCTGAGCTCCTCGTACGTCAATTAGTCGGACTAGAGATTTTGAATTTTTGATGAAATCGTGAAAAATGACATGACTAACCCCCTTGGAAATTTTGTTAAAAAATGCAACTTTCTTAAAAATCATCGTAGACTATTGAATTTAACTTTATTTTCATCAGAAAGACGAGAGAAATTGATTGCCGTTAAAAAATGTCAGCTAACTTCAATACCTAGCAAAAAAAATAGTCCAATTTCCAATTTTGGAAAATTTACGAAAATAATTGATTTTTCAGACTTTGATCGGCCGTAGCGGCCAAACGAAAACTCCAAATTGAACGCGGTTTGCAAATCTGAGCTCCTCGTACGTCAATTAGTCGGATTAGAGATTTTGAATTTTTGATGAAATCGTGAAAAAAAACATGACTAACCCCCTTGGAAATTTTTTTAAAAAATGCAACTTTCTTAAAAATCATCGTAGACTATTGAATTTAACTTTATTTTCATCAGAAAGACGAGAGAAATTGATTGCCGTTAAAAAATTTCAGCTAACTTCAATAGCAAAAAAATTAGTCAGTCACCATGAGGATTTTGGAAAATTTTACGAAAATAATTGATTTTTCAGATTTTGATCGGCCGTAGCGGCCAAACGAAAACTCCAAATTGAACACGGTTTGCAAATCTGAGCTCCTCGTACGTCAATTAGTCGGATTAGACATTTTGAATTTTTGATGAAATCGTGAAAAAAGACATGACTAACCCCCTTGGAAAATTTTTTTAAAAAATGCAACTTTCTTAAAAATCATCGTAGACTATTGAATTTAACTTTATTTTCATCAGAAAGACGAGAGAAATTGATTGCCGTTAAAAAATTTCAGCTAACTTCAATAGCAAAAAAATTAGTCAGTCACCATGAGGATTTTGGAAAATTTTACGAAAATAATTGATTTTTCAGATTTTGATCGGCCGTAGCGGCCAAACGAAAACTCCAAATTGAACACGGTTTGCAAATCTGAGCTCCTCGTACGTCAATTAGTCGGACTAGAGATTTTGAATTTTTGATGAAATCGTGAAAAAAGACATGACTAACCCCCTTGGAAATTTTTTTAAAAAATGCAACTTTCTTAAAAATCATCGTAGACTATTGAATTTAACTTTATTTTCATCAGAAAGACGAGAGAAATTGATTGCCGTTAAAAAATTTCAGCTAACTTCAATAGCAAAAAAATTAGTCAGTCACCATGAGGATTTTGGAAAATTTAACGAAAATAATTGATTTTTCAGATTTTGATCGGCCGTAGCGGCCAAACGAAAACTCCAAATTGAACGCGGTTTTCAAATCTGTGCTGTTCGTGGGCAAATTAGTCGGATTTAATGAAAATTGGGGATTTTTAATTTTTGACGAAAACCTGAAAATCTACCCATGGGTACCCCCCTTTTTTTTTCACTTACCTTCATCAAATAATGTCTATAAGACGACGACTGTCCCTCATCCATCCTCCAAAATTTTGACTTAAAACTGATAATCCAAAAACAACACTCGACCACATTATCAAACACCGAACTCGCGCACTCAACTGGAAAATTTCGTCAGGTGCTAACAGCCTTATCATCTTTTGGCCCGGGGCCAATTCGTGTCCGGTGGAGATATCGCGAAACCGCATTCTTTCTTCGCCTGTTATCAGTGCTTATCAACGCAGCTCCGATTCGAATCAAATTCATTTCAATATGCACACGAGATAGACAAAGATGCAAAAACATGCACCTATTTTTATAATTGAAAGTCGGTCAGTTTATCTTCCTGCGAGTGAGTGTCAAGGTGTTTTAGTGTGCAGATTGTGGAAAATACTCAAATAACGAATGAGTCGAATGGCCATCAGTTCGATAGCACTTTTACATATGATACGGAATGGTATAGTCAATATAGTGTTATGCCTTACAATAATATAAACAAAGAAATCTACTAATTAAGATATTGTATAAAGTACGGAATAATTTCGTTAAACAACTAACAATTGTTTACTTAAAATATTCCTCGGACAGATCGATTTTTATTTATTAAAATACAGAATTTAGGGATGGGGTTACAGACGTGTTTGGTAGAATTAATATCTATTTCACTCCAGTACCCTTAATAACATTTATTTATCTTAGCCCGCAAACCCCACTCAAGTTTCCTTAGGGCCTTAACATTATGTGTAAAGCTGTTGTTGCGTTACATCTGGCTCTTACTAATGAAAGGGCAACACGAAGGGGAAGTAAATGCATGTTTGCTTGCTTCGTTAGTATGCAAGGGAACTAATTTTAGACATAATTTACACCATTGTAATGAGCGCGTTGTAACCTGACTGCAAATTTGTCATGTATAATATACAGCGTCCTGCATTTCCCGACTTCTTTAGCTCGGCTCAGTTTTTCAAAGCCACCTTCAATTTTTATTCATTAGAATGGTTATAGAAATAATTGATAAAACGAGTTTTCTGCAAATAACTTTTAATGTGTTAGGAATTACGCTTGGATTGTAAAGCACACTTATCGGAATCGGACGGACGGCACGCATCGGATAAAATTGCTTAACACAGTTGTAAACTAGTCAACGCACATTTATCCGTTCCATGCCGTACCGATAAATGTGCGTAGACTCGTTTACAACTGTGTTAAGCAATTTTTTTCCGATGCGTGCCGTCCGTCCGATTTTGATAGGTGTGCGCGTAGCTTAATAAGGAAAAATGTTTGTTTTTTTTAAATTCTGCATCGAATGACATAAAAATATACACCAGCTCCAATTAAAAATAACAGAAATAAACTGCTTTAAACATAATAATATAATATAATACACCAAAATTCGAAACATTAATTAAACTTTCCTCCCTAGTTCCAGAATTTCATTAACCTAACGTACGCGTAGTTAAATGAACAAACTGCCCTACTTAGGGCCCTAATAAGTCCAATTAACCTTTATCCCCTAACGTATGATTACAACGTTAATGAAATTACTTTACTACTCGCGATTACCACGTGAAAAAAAAATGATGTCCAGCGAGAAAACGCATAAAGATTTCGATGAAACGTGTTTACGGGTCTTCTCCGTTATCCGGTATTATTCTCCCCTATCGATTACACATTATGTCACACGCGAGTGCCTCCCCTATTCCGATAATAAGGGTTGATCGCCGTGCATATGTACTCTTGCGCGTTTAACAATTCTCAAGGAGGTGCGGGTTTATGGAACGGCTAATCCGTGTGATTTAATTATTTCTGCTTTGCCGGAATCTGTGTGTAATTTCAGAGTCTCTTTGTGAGGATTATTTTGTTTCTGGAGTTCTCTAATTAGCGAAGAAGTCATAATAACGCTTCAAAGAATAAGTTTGTTCGTTACGTTAGAATTAAGTTAAATATAGACTGTTTTATATCAACTTCTGAGAGTTTATTTTAAGCAATAATTATGGAATAACGTACCACCGCTGGAAACAAAATGTCAATACTCAAACCTTGAATTTAGAAAAAAAACGAAATTTGCATCTTGTGATTAAAAAAATTCTAAAAAAATAGTCACTAGCAGAATTAGCTTCAAACTTCACAAATCCATCCAGAAATATTGTATTTTTGACATACTGGAAAATAATCGACGTACCCCCACTGGAAACAAAATGTCAACACTCGAAACTTGAATTTAGAAAAAAAGAAATTTGCAACTTATGAATTAAAAAATTCTAAAAAAAATTATCACTGGCAGAATTAGCTTCAAACTTCTCAAATCCATCCGGGCGTATTGTATTTTTGACATACTAGAAAATAATCGACGTACCCCCACTGGAAACAAAATGTCAACACTCGAAAATTGAATTTAGAAAAAACGAAAATTGCATCTTATGATTTAAAAAATTCTAAAAAAATAATCACTAGTAGAATTAGCTTCAAACTTCTCAAATCCATCCAGGCATATTGTATATTTGACATACTACAAAATAATCGACGTTCCCCAACTGGAAACAAAATGCCAACACTCGAAATTTGAATTTAGAAAAAACGAAATTTGCTACTTCAGATTTAAAAAATTCTAAAAAATAAGTCACTAGCAGAATTAGTTTAAAACTTCTCAAATCCATTCAAAAATATTGAATTTATAACATACTAGAAAATAATTGACGTACTGTTACTGGAAACAAAATGTCAACACTCGAAACTTGAATTTATAAAAAAAGAAATTTGCATCTTATGATTTAAAAAATTCTAAAAAAATTAGTCACTTGCAGAATCAGCTTCAAACTTCTCTAATCCATCCAGGCATATTGTATTTTTCACATACTAAACAATAATGGACGTATCCTTACTGAAAACAAAATGTCAACACTTGAAACTTGAATTTAGAAAAAACGAAAATTGCACCGTATGATTTAAAAAATTCTTCAAAAATAGTCACTAGCAGAATTAACTTCAAACATCTTAAATCCATCAAGGCATATTGTATTTTTGACATACTAGAAAATAATCGACATTCCCCAACTGGAAACAAAATGTCAACACTCGGAACTTGAATTTAGAAAAAACGAAATTTGCATCTTATGATTTAAAAAATTCTAAAAAAATGAATCACTGGCAGAATTAGCTTCAAACTTCTCAAATCTATCCAGGCATATTGTATTTTTGAAAAATCAGAAAATAATCGACGTACCCTCACTGGAAACAAAATGTCAACACTCGAAACTTGAATTTAGAAAAAACGAAAATTGCATCTTATGATTTAAAAAATTCTAAAAAATAAGTCAGTAGCAGAATTCGCTTGAAACTTCTCAAATCCATTCAGGCATATTGTATTTTTGACATACTAGAAAATAATCGACGTACCCGCACTGGAAACAAAATGTCAACACTCGAAACTTGAATTTAGAAAAAACGAAATTTGCAACTTATGATTAAAAAAATTCTAAAAAAATAATCACTGGCCGAATTAGCTTCAAACTTCTAAAATCCATCAAGGCATATTATATTTTTGACATACTAGAAAATAATCGACGTACCCCCACTGGAAACAAAATGTCAACACTCGAAACTTGAATTTAGAAAAAACGAAATTTGCATCTTACGATTTAAAAAATTCTAAAAAAATAGTCACTAGCAGAATCAGCCTCAAACTTCTCAAATCCATCCAGGCGTATTGTATTTTTAACATACTAGAAAATAATCGATGTACCCTTACTGGAAACAAAATGTCGACACTCGAAACTTGAATTTAGAATAAACGAAATTTGCTACTTCAGATTTAAAAAATTCTAAAAAATAAGACACTAGCAGAATTATTTTAAAACTCCTCAAATCTATCCAGAAATATTGTATTTTTGACATACCAGAAAATAATCGACATACCTCCACTGAAAACAAAATGTCAACACTCGAAACTTGAATTTAGAAAAAACGAAAATTGCATCTTATGATTTAAAAAATTCTAAAAAATAAGTCAGTAGCAGAATTCGCTTGAAACTTCTCAAATCCATTCAGGCATATTGTATTTTTGACATACTAGAAAATAATCGACGTACCCCCACTGGAAACAAAATGTCGACACTCGAAACTTGAATTTAGAATAAACGAAATTTGCTACTTCAGATTTAAAAAATTCTAAAAAATAAGACACTAGCAGAATTATTTTAAAACTCCTCAAATCTATCCAGAAATATTGTATTTTTGACATACCAGAAAATAATCAACGTACCCCCACTGAAAACAAAATGTCAACACTCGAAACTTGAATTTAGAAAAAACGAAAATTGCACCTTATGACTTAAAAAATTCTACAAAAATAGTCACTAGCAGAATCAGCTTGAAACTGCTTAAATACATCCAGGCATATTGTATTTTTGACATACTGGAAAACAATCGACGTTCTCTTACTGGAAACAAAATGTCAACAATCGAAACTTGAATTTAGAAAAAAACGAAATTTGCATCTATGATTTCAAAAATTCTAAAAAAAATAATCACTAGTAGAATTAGCTTTAAACTTCTCAAATCCATCCAGGTATATTACATTTTTGACATACTAGAAAATAATCGACGTACCCTTACTGGAAACAAAATATCAACACTCGAAACTTGAATTTAGAAAAAACGAAAATTGCATCTTAAGATTTAAAAAATTCTAAAAAATAAGTCACTAGCAGAATCAGCTTCAAACTTTTCAAATACATCGAGGTATATTATATTTTTGACATACTAGAAAATAATCGACACATCTTTGCTGGAAACAAAATGTCAACACTCGAAACTTAAATTTAGAAAAAACGAAATTTGCATGTTACGATTTAAAAAAATTCTAAAAAAATTAGTCCTCAGCAAAATTAGCTTCAAACTTCTCAAATGCATCCAGGCATATTGTATTTTTGACATACTAGAAAATAATCGACGTACCCTTACTGGAAACAAAATGGCAACACTCGAAACTTAAATTTGGAAAAAACGAAATTTGCACCTTATGATTTAAAAAATTCTGCAAAAATAGTCACTCGCAGAATTGGCTTCAAACTTCTCAAATCCATCCAGGTATATTGCATTTTTGACATACTAGAAAATAATCGACGTACCTCCACTGGAAACAAAATGTCAACACTCAAAACTTGAATTTAGAAAAAACGAAAATTGCACCTTATGATTAAAAAATTCTAAAAAAATAGTCACTAGCAGAATCAGCTTCAAACTTCTCAAATCCATCCAGGTATATTACATTTTTGACATACTAGAAAATAATCGACGTACCCTTACTGGAAACAAAATGTCAACACTCGAAACTTGAATTTAGAAAAAACGAAAATTGCATCTTAAGATTTAAAAAATTCTAAAAAATAAGTCACTAGCAGAATCAGCTTCAAACTTTTGAAATACATCGAGGTACATAATATTTTTGACATACTAAAAAATAATCGACACATCTTTGCTGGAAACAAAATGTCAACACTCGAAACTTAAATTTAGAAAAAACGAAATTTGCATGTTACGATTTAAAAAAATTCTAAAAAAATTAGTCCTCAGCAAAATTAGCTTCAAACTTCTCAAATGCATCCAGGCATATTGTATTTTTGACATACTAGAAAATAATCGACGTACCCTTACTGGAAACAAAATGGCAACACTCGAAACTTAAATTTGGAAAAAACGAAATTTGCACCTTATGATTTAAAAAATTCTGCAAAAATAGTCACTCGCAGAATTGGCTTCAAACTTCTCAAATCCATCCAGGTATATTGTATTTTTGACATACTTGAAAATAATCGACGTACCCTTACTGAAAACAAAATGTCAACACTTGAAACTTCAATTTAGAAAAAACGAAAATTGCATCTTATGATTTAAAAAATTCTAAAACAAATAGTCACTCGCAGAATTAGCTTCAATATTCTCAAATCCATCCAGGTATATTGCATTTTTGACATACTAGAAAATAATCGACGTACCTCCACTGGAAACAAAATGTCAACACTCAAAACTTGAATTTAGAAAAAACGAAAATTGCATCTTGTGATTTAAAAATTCTAAAAAAATAATCACGAGCGGAATTAGCTTCAACCTTCTCAAATCCATCCAGAAATATTATATTTTTGACATACTGGAAAATAATCGACGTACCCCCACTGGAAACAAAATGCCAACACTCGAAACTTTAATGTAGAAAAAACGAAATTTGCAACTTATGATTTAAAAAATTCTTAAAAAATTAGTCACTAGCAGAATCAGCTTCAAACTTCTCAAATCCATCCAGGCGTATTGTATTTTTGACATACTAGAAAATAATCGACGCATCTTTACTGGAAACAAAATGTCAACACCCGAAACTTGAATTTAGAAAAAACGAAATTTGCACCTTATGATTTAAAAAATTCTACAAAAATAGTTACTGCAGAATCAGCTTCAAACTTCTCAAATCCATCCAGGTATATTAGATTTTTGACATACTGAAAAATAATCGACGTACCCTTACTGGAAACAAAATGTCAACACTTGTGCATACTATGTATCTACACTCTTGCACACTTGTGGCATGCGATTTCAATGTTGCAACAAAAGAAAAGCCCATTATGAGCGGACTAGCGATATCCTTAATTAAATTCAAGAAGCCAACCCCGACGGCGCTTAATATTCCGGCGGGGAGTAAATTAAAATGCATTTCTGCGCCGGGGACGCGTCGAAGGAAGATTGATGGAGGCGGCGCCGGGTCTCCGGCTGCGTGACCCGCTTCGGAAAAGACGTCGCCGCCTGCGGTGAGAATATCGAGTGGTTCGGCTTCTGGAAGGGCCGCGAAAGGGGTAGTTTGTATTTCAGATAGATGACACGTTAACCCCCACGGGGGCCGTAGAATCGTACACCGCAGTCCTCATCTTTTTTGAAAGCGCCCCCGAGTCCGTTACCGGAGAGACAGGAATGTGTGCAACAGGAAAAGCCTTCTACTGTTTATGTACAACTTATGTTATAAATTCATTCATTCATGTTGGAAAATGAATGCTGTATATTTATGTCCACTATTTATAATAGTGAACAAATCATGTTTGCGACTGTTGTTACATAGAAGTCATTTGAAATGTAACGGTCGTTCTCTATCAGATGGTTGGGAATGTGCTAATTGCTTTTTTTGGAAACGTTTTCGCTGTTCTTCTATCCGCTGTTCGATTGTTTAAAGTAATCACCACAAGTTGATAAGTAAACATCACTGTGTTATTTGTGAACTGTTTGTTTTTGGTTGAACAACAGATACGAACAGCTTTAACGAGAACATGGTGTAGAGCCTTCCTAAAATATGGCGTCACATTGCGCAGCGAATATCTTAAATTTCAAGAGAGGGGACGCCGAAAATAATTATTCATAATATAAATATAGACACAGAATTGGTCGTGAAGTGATGATTCAGTGATGCGGCCACGCGTATATTTGTTATTGCGTTCTCTCACTCTGCGCAAACGTTGCCCCCAGGTGTCACGACATTTTGGGGTGGCTCTACCTCAGGAGAAGACTCAACCTTTATAAATAAATAAATTACAAAAACATGCATACATATTAAACAACTTAAATTCAACATATTGCGAATCAAATTGTCCTTTTCAAAGAATGTTGATTCTACTTGAAAATCAAAATAACCCTCTTGTAAATCAAGATGAGCCTATTGCAATTATTATGTGTTTCCTGCTTAAGATAAATCATTTTTATTTCGATAATATTTGCATGTTAAGTGCACGGGGCAAACGGAGCCTCGAAATATAAATATTCACGAGTTTCCAACGAGAAAATGGTAATTCATGCAACGAGAAGGATTTCAAATAGAATTTAAATCGCGCACTTTTCCCTTATTTCGGCTAATAAAAGATGATTTATAAAAATCCGAGAAGATTTTTCACAGGATTGCATTTCCACCTGAATAATTTTTATTTTTAAGGTCAAGGTCAAGAGAATCAGAATGGTCGGACTTGTCATCTAAACCTTTTTACTTTGAATAAGAGAATAATTTTGAGGCACTTATAACTTAAAAAGTTTAAATCCTGAAATTTCCAAAGGATAATTTTGCATCTAGTTTTTAGAGATGGACAAAACTGCTACGTTTGAATCACGTTGCTACCTGAGACTAGCAATCTAATATCGGTGATTTTAAACTGTGACTATGATCACATCGCAGAAAAAAATATAAAAAAACGCAGGAAAAATTCTATAAAAAATTATCCTCAATGGCCGAAGTACCACTTATTCAAAATAAGTTTGGTTTTTGTAAATTCAACCATTTTCAATAGAGATATGGATTTTTGAAAATTGTTGATTTAATTTAACACCTGAACAAAAACATCGCAGAAAAAAATATAAAAAGAGCAGGAAAAATTCCATTAAAAATCATCCTCAATGTCCGAAGTATCGCGTATTCAAAATCAATTTGATTTTTGTAGATTCAACAATTTTCAATGGAGATATGGATTTTTGAAAATTATTGTTTTAATTTTTTGAGCACCTGAACAAAAACATTGCAGAAAAAAATATAAAAAGTACAGGAAAAATTCCATAAAAAATCATCCTCAATGGCCGAAGTATTGTTTATTCAAAATCAATTTGGTTTTAGTAAATTCAACAATTTTCACTAGAGATATGGATTTTTGAAAATTTTAATTTTAATTTTTTGATCACCTGGGCAAAAACATCGCAGAAAAAAATATAAAAAGAGTAGGAAAAATTCCATAAAAAATTATCCTCAATGGCCAAGGTATCTCTTATTCAAAATCAATTTGGTTTTTGTAAATTCAACAATTTTCAATAGAGATACGGATTTTTGAAAATTTTAATTTTAATTTCTTGAGCACCGGGCAAAAACATCGCAGAAAAAAATATAAAAAATGCAGGAAAAATTCCATAAAAAATCATCCTCAATGGCCGAAGTATCGCTTATTCAAAATCAATTTGGTTTTTGTAAATCCAACAATTTTCAATAGAGATATAGATTTTTGAAAATTATTGTTTTAATTTTTTGAGTACCAGAAAAAAATATAAAAAAACGCAGGAAAAATTCCATTAAAAATCATCCTCAATGGCTGAAGTATGGTTAATTCAAAATCAATTTGATTTTTGTAAATTCAACAATTTTTGCAATAGAGATATGGATTTTTGAAACTTTTTATTTTAATTTGTTGTGCACTTGAACAAAAGCATCGCAGAAAAAAATATAAAAAACGCAGGAAAAAATCCATAAAAAATCATCCTCAATGGGCGAAGTATCGCTAATTCAAAATCAGTTTGGTTTTTGTACTTTCAACAATTTTGAATAGAGATATGGATTTTTGAAAAATTTAATTTTAATTTTTTGTGCATCTGAACAAAACATCGCAGAAAAAAATATAGAAAGAGCATGAAAAATTCCATAAATTCCATTTATTCAAAATTCGTTTGGTTTTTGTAAATTTAACAATTTTCAATAGAGATATGGATTTTTGAAAAAAATTATTTTCATTTTTTGAGCACCTGAACAAAAACGTCGTAGAAAAAAATATAAAAAACGTAGGAAAATTTCCAAAAAAAATCATCTTTAAAGGCCGAAGTATCGCTTATTCAAAATCAATTTGGTTTTGTAAATTCAACAATTTTCAATAGAGATATGGATTTTTGAAAATTTTTGTTTGTGGAATGAAAATTATTACCTCCCAATTACGTAGTTCGGACTGCAGTAACAACTAGTTATTAATTCGACAGGCAACGGTTTCTAATTATGCAAAATTACCTCGTTTGATAAGTGAATTAAGCGGAATTGAATTTGAATATTGAATAGGAGTTATAGTTTACTGAAATGCTAATAATTATTGTGTTACCGCGTTTCGGTGAAACTTAAACGCTGGTAACACCCCTTCGTGCTCTGCGATTAATTACCCAATTAGTGTTTGTTTCGGCCTGTTGCCGCAGGTATGCACACATACACACACAGACATACAGACACTCACACACGCACACACACACAGACACACACAACAACTTGTCTGTTTGTTGACTTTAAAATCACTGTATCGGGTAAACTACCACAACCTAGGGTTTCAGGGGTCTTGGATTAATTCGGGGCCAATGAGGCCCCATTTTTTGATAGATTAAGAATCTTTAAATTGAGGTTGAAAATCACTTTTAATAACATCAAAATGGTGTTGAATGACAAACATTAGATCTTACATAAAACAAGAAATAAAGAAATATTATTAGCAACAGACAAATGTAACATTTGATCTTATAGATCGACATGGCCACATGAATGGTTTTACAAATCAAAAACAGCAGTCAACGTGTTAAAAACGGTTGGTATCCAAAATCTAAATGATCAAAACTATTTGCTTAATACAAAAATACCCATTTTCTTGAGTGACATAAATATTCAGCACTTAACTCTTCATTAGAAAACGGTGAAAATCTTCATGATTAAGGCTGAAAGACTTCTGGTCAATTGCCTGTTGAGGCAAAAAAAGTCTCAATAAATGTATTCTCTCTCTCTCTCTCTCTCTCTTTGTAAAAATGTCCCAATAAATGTATTCTCTCTCTCTCTCTTTCATAATCATTGCTGTCCTTGCGTGATGTTACATAACAGATAACAGATAAATTTACTCGAGATTAAACCCGAAAAAACCTCACTCGTTGCAGATGCATTAAATAAATTTACTCGGATTATGTTAGAATACATATTGTAAATGTTATACGTTTCAATTTGTTCCGCGAGTATTCCGAAGGAAATTTAAATATCCTTTATACACATTTTACTATCTAGCTCCTCTGTATAAAGCAACATCCTTTAGAAATTCGAGCTGAATGCCGTTCGTTTAGATAGGCCTCGAGTGTATAGTATATGGCGGCGGCGCCGGGCGCCGCAGACAAATATCAAATGTAACAATAAAGCAACATATCGTACCTTAAAATAAGTCGCAGAAGTTAAAAACTATTCAAACCACAGGGAAAATAATTCATCATTAATTTCCACACGCGTGTACACGTGTACTAATAATTGGAAAGTTTATCAAAGTTCGCACATCGCTATAAAAAATATAAGGACATTAATAAATCCTATATTAACCATAGTAACAATTAAGAAAATGAAAGTTCCTATAAAAGAAGTTTTTTCAAGTCTACAGGGAATGTTTTCATTTTTGCGACTACAACGAATTCAAAAAATTGTCTCGGATGAAACCTACATAATTTTTGGTGTGGAATACGAATCTACAATAAAGTAAAGAACTGTCGTAAATTTTGTAAACTTTTTGTTTTTATTAAACATAATATTAAGTATAATTTTAAGAGCACTATTAGTTTTTAAGAATTTATGTTTCGATTTAGTTAAAAATTTTATGTTCCATGTAATTATGTTAATCAATCTGTTGGGAATAAATACTAATATTATTATTATTATTATTATTATAAAAAATAGGGGTTGCTATTTAAGATTACCATTTAGAATCGGATGGCACCCGGATGAAGAAAATTTCATAGAATCGGATGGCACCCTCGAAACCATTAAACTTTTATTCAGTACATTTTTTTGTACGATACATATCCACATATTATTATTATAATTACATGTGAAAATCAAACCTCATTCATAGGTGAATAAAGTTTTAATTAAATTCGCAATACTCTTTTTCGTTCAAAAAAATCCAATCCAATCTGTTATGTTTCCGTCCGTGTTCGGTTGAAATTGAAATAATGAATGTACGGAAATAGCGACCCGAAGTTGGATTTTATTTTTTATGCTCAAACCCGGTTTCATTCGCACAAGGCAATCGGTTTGTAAACGCGAGGCCCGATAAAAAGAAATAAAAATAAAAGTCAACATTATGGGCAATATTCACCATTCTATTCCCGCTCAACTAGATACAAGGCAATTATGTGAATTTCAGCCCGGCGCGTCCACCATTTGTGTTTCTGTTACAATAACTATTATCTCAAGGAAATGTAACACGTTTATGAACGCGGGAGATATTTTGATATCGAAGCGTTTTGTTTCGTAAACTTAAAGTGGCCACAATAGAATATAATACTAATAATAATAATAATAATAATATTAGATATTTATTTCCCAACAATTACAGGGAACATTTTTTAAGACATTTTTTAACAAAAATTAAATTAGGATAATAAAGAAAATATAGATAGTATAATAAACTGTCTTTATTAATTTAAATAATGATTTCAATACAAGTTTAATAATAAGGCCTACAGTTTTAGTTAAGGAACGCGGCTGACATTCCCAATAGCCGTATTAAAATTATTATTTAAATTAATAAAGACAATTTATTATACTATCTATATTATCAGGAAGTAATTAGTTTTTATTTTCAACTCTTCGCAAGTCATAAAAGTTCGTTTTAAATTTATATTAGATTTTTGATTAGACACTAAACAGCCTCGGCTCGGTAGACGAACTGTACACCACGTGTACCTTTGTGGACCCGATTTCTACGTTCTCTATAATTTGTAAAATTTTACGATTTTTAAATTTAAAAAAAAATTCTATAAGTTAATATGTGTTTAAGGATTTAAAAAAATGTCCGTCTTACATAATAAAGAAAATACATTTTTGACTTTGAGCATTCGCCCTTTAAAAAAATTGTACCGGCTGATTGAAATGATCAAATACGTGTCCATAAGTTGAAAAAAACTCAATTTTCAATTTTCGGGAAGACTCTTTTAAAAATTGTCAGATTTTGAAAATATTTAAGGCAATGTCTTCTACTCGTTAGCTAGATACGGATAGAGGTAAAAAAGAATTTGTATGTTCAATTGTTTTTGGAAATAACTAAAGTATAAATTGACAGATTTTGAAAATCCCCACACCAATGTATTTTACTCATTGTAAAGATGTAGATGAAGTGATAAAAGAAAATTGGCTGATTTTGAAAATTCTTACAACAATGTATTTCACTCATTGGAAGGTTGCAAATTAAAATTTGAAAAAAACTTTTTTATTGGTATATATACATTATCTTTATTGACAGAGTATTACATTTATACATCATCTGTATTTACAATTTAGAATTATTCTGTCTCATGGGCTATCGACATATAATGTCTTTCGGCCCGTCTTTCACAGCCTATATAAAGTGGGTTAATCGCTAGATGATGAAGGATGAAGTGAAGAAATGTATTGATGTAATGTTTGGGTAGGGAACTTACGTTTAGGAGGGATATTAAGGTTGCGGGGAGTACAGAATTGGTTGAGGATTCGAATATTGGTTGGGTTGTTCGAAAACTTAACAGCGAGAGATCTTGTGCGTTCTGAAATGTGGATGATATTAGTAGTGGAGTAGAGGACTTCGTTAGAAGGGTTAAATAAGGGATTGTTTGGGTGGCGGAGTTTGGTTAGGGTTCTGAGGGCACTGCGTTCTGCAACTTGAAAATGATGGAGAGTAGAAGGTCGGGACTGGGAGAAGAGGATTGAACCATAGTCAAGCAAGGGCCGGCAGATTGACTTATAAATTTGGACTGCAGTGGTGATTGAAATGCCTTGATCTTTATAAGTGAGGCCTCTGAAATGACTTGCCCTTGCTTTGACTCTAGTTTTAACGGATTTTGAATGAACCTTGAAAGATAGTTTGTTGTCAAATGTGATTCCAAGATATTTGCATGAGTGCGAAGGGTTTATGGGGTTACGGTTGACAATTATTTTGGGGGAATGTGGGGATATTTTGTGGTGGGGGATTAGGAGTTGGGTTTTTCGAGGGTTTATTTGGATGCGCCATTGGGATAGCCAGGAAATTGTGTTGTTGGTTAATTCTTGTAGGGATTGGATTGTTAAAGGGAGTGTTTGGTTGTGGGCGATTAGGGCAGTATCGTCTGCAAATTGCAAAATATATTGGGAAGGATTAAAATAGGAAGGGTCAGGATTGTATATATCGGAACAGAACAGGTTATATAGTAGAGGAGAGAGTGGAGAACCTTGTGGGACACCTTAGTGGACATGGATTGACGGATTTTAACTTGTAGGAAACGATTTGTCAGGAATTCATGGATTATTAGAATTAGATGGCGTGATAGGTTCAATAGTTGGCATTTGTAAAGCAACCCTCGATGCCATACAGAGTCAAACGCCTTTTGAATGTCTAAAAATAGTATAGCGGACTGTTTACCTTCGAGAGAGGCTGTTTGGCAATTTGAGGTTAAAATGGAGGTTGGAAGAATTGTGGATTTTTTAAGCTGAAAACCAAATTGATATTCTGGGATTTTGTTGGAGAGAGCAGCAAGGATTTTTTGTTTGAGCAGGGATTCGAATAATTTACCTAGGACGGGAAGCAGTGTGATAGGACGATAGCTTGCCAAGGATGTTGGATCATTATCGGGCTTTGGGATGCAAATAATTATACCAGTTTTCCACTCTGGAGGAAAGTATTGTTGGGAAAGGCAGTAATTCATTATGGATAAAATATAGGCGTGGATATTTTCGGGAAGTTTTTTTAGGATCATTCGTGGGATTAAATCGATACCGGGAGCAGAGTTTTTACCTTTATGTAGCTGTTCATAGTACATTGTCTCGTCTATTAAATCTGTCACTAGTGGTTCGTTCGTTCTATTTATTGGTATTTTTTTGAAATAAAAAAAAAACGAATAGTGTAAACACAAGTAAGCAGAGCAAAAATATTTCTTAGCATTTTTGAGGATAACTCTTAAAACATTTTGGAAGCAACTCAATTATAAATTGGCTGATTTTGAAAATTCTTACAACAATGTATTTCACTCATTGGAAGGTTGCAAATTAAAATTGGTTGAAAAAAAACTTTTTTATTGGTATTTTTTTGAAATAAAAAAAAAACGAATAGTGTAAACACAAGTAAGCAGAGCAAAAATATTTCTTAGCATTTTTGAGGATAACTCTTAAAACATTTTGGAAGCAACTCAATTATAAATTGGCTGATTTTGAAAATTCTTACAACAATGTATTTCACTCATTGGAAGGTTGCAAATTAAAATTGGTTGAAAAAAAAAACTTTTTTATTGGTATTTTTTTGAAATAAAAAAAAAAAAAAAAAAAAAAAAAAAAAAAAACGAATAGTGTAAACACAAGTAAGCAGAGCAAAAATATTTCTTAGCATTTTTGAGGATATCTCTTAAAACATTTTGGAAGCAACTCAATTATAAATTGGCTGATTTTGAAAATTCTTACAACAATGTATTTCACTCATTGGAAGGTTGCAAATTAAAATTGGTTGAAAAAAAAACTTTTTTATTGGTATTTTTTTGAAATAAAAAAAAAACGAATAGTGTAAACACAAGTAAGCAGAGCAAAAATATTTCTTAGCATTTTTGAGGATATCTCTTAAAACATTTTGGAAGCAACTCAATTATAAATTGGCTGATTTTGAAAATTCTTACAACAATGTATTTCACTCATTGGAAGGTTGCAAATTAAAATTGGTTGAAAAAAAACTTTTTTATTGGTATTTTTTTTAAATAAAAAAAAAACGAATAGTGTAAACACAAGTAAGCAGAGCAAAAATATTTCTTAGCATTTTTGAGGATAACTCTTAAAACATTTTGGAAGCAACTCAATTATAAATTGGCTGATTTTGAAAATTCTTACAACAATGTATTTCACTCATTGGAAGGTTGCAAATTAAAATTTGAAAAAAACTTTTTTATTGGTATTTTTTTGAAATAAAAAAAAAACGAATAGTGTAAACACAAGTAAGCAGAGCAAAAATATTTCTTAGCATTTTTGAGGATATCTCTTAAAACATTTTGGAAGCAACTCAATTATAAATTGGCTGATTTTGAAAATCCCTACACCAATTTATTTTACTTATTGTAAAGATGTAGATGAAGTGAAAAAAGAAAATTCTATTTTTGATGTAAAAATTCATAAGCAAGCAGCGCATATTTGGGGATAACTCTTGATTCAATTTCGAAAATTCTTTAACCCTTTCGGCCCTGGTGGTGGCGATTGCCACCGCAACATTTACATGTCTCTACTTTTTATGACAATCCATATTTTTGCTGTTTATCACTAGATGTCACTTCACTAATTAATTCCTATACTAATTAATCAAATGAGTTAAAATATGGTATTTATGGTCTTAAGAAGCTCCCCATCAATAATAATTAACAAAATTTTTTTTTTCAAATTTAAAAATCCAGTGCTGAAAGGGTTAAGCACAGTGTAGGCCAAACCAACTAGTTAACGATGCGATAAAAAAAATAACACTGTGTATAATTGTAAGTGACTGAATGGTTAATGCCAAAGCCATAAAAAAAATGTATTATTACTCTATTAGTGGATTTTATAAAAGTGGCAATAAATATAACTCTGGCTTAAATTGACATAACACTGATATTATATTTTCGGCTGTGTAAACGATCTTTCAAATGGTGAACGGAATGCGTAATTTAATGTAAGGTTCTGCGATTACATTACACATATTTTGATTAATATTTGACATAACACTGGTATTATATTTTCGGCTGTGTAAACGTTTCTTCAAATGGTGGACGGAATGCGTAATTTGAGGTAAGGTTCTGCGATTACATTACACATATTTTGATTAATATTTACTCTTTCACAATGTTTATTAACAAATTAATTACTACATATTACTAAACGCAAGAGCCCCAAAGTGCGAGATCTCAGAAACTGTAATAGGTAGAGCGTTGAAATGTTCACGAAAAATCATAAATAATTGAAGAAGAAGACAGTTAAAATTTCAACACCCTCCGACCACCCCTTCAAAAAAAGGGTTGCCAACCCCTCAAAAAAATCCAATTTTTATTTTTTTCCGAAAGCCGCAAACGTCCTCTAGAGCCCCGTAAAATCCGCGATTTTCTAAGTTACCCAATTACTACAGGGTGATTTTTTGAAAATCGATTTTTGACGATGCAAAGGTTCACGCCAAAACTATCCTCTCCCTGGATTTTTAAGCTGGAGAACCAGGACTAGGCTAAAAAAATCCCCAATGCATTGGGACACAAAGGTTACTATAGGAAATTGGGGTGCGACTTGCGGTTGCAACCCCTCAGCCATTTTTCAAAAATATCACATTTCGGACGCTTCCGGAAAAAAGGGCGCGTTTGCCCTTACGATTATGACTTTAATTTTTACAGAGTTTTATAGAACTAGCTCCCCTCTACATTTTATGTCTTTTACGAATTTTTGATATCTCTAACCCTCGAAGAGTTATTCAAAGAAAACCACCCCCGATTTCAATAAAAAAATTCTACAGCGCCCATTTTTAATCCGACGTGAAAAATTTAAACGGAATGTCATTTGGAATGGTATTGTGCGTCGAAAAGGAGAGGACTATATTTTTCGTGGGGCGCTCCGTTTACGACCTATTGCCGATTTTTGATTGATTTCGGGGAATTTTTCGATTTTTTTTTTCGAAAATTATTTGCCCCTGTGTCGGTGCCCTGGCTTGAGAAATGAGCGATACATGCGTTTCTCTCGAGTCTTGCTGCCTTTAGTTTTGACATTGAAGAGCCTGTCAAAGCTCCAGTATATTTACAAAGCATTGCCTTATATTATTTGTATTGGAACATTTTTTTATCTCTCCGCTGCGCTGCGCCGTCGTCCGCCGTCAGTTTGACTGCTTAATTTTAATGGACCACGCACGGATGACGGCGCAGCGCAGCGGATCCGTCGTTCGTCACCAGTTACCTTGCTTGATTTTAACAAGCTGCGCACAGACGATGGCGCAACGCAGCGGAGTCGTCTTCCGTTAGTACTTTAATTGCTTATTTTCAATGGGCCACGCACGGACGACGGCGAAGCGCAGCGGAGCCGTCATTCGTCACCAGTTACTTTTCTTAATTAATTATTTCACCATTTCACATAAAAAACTATTTCACATACATAAACTTAAGCCTCGCACACTAGTTCTTTTCTATTTCGATATATTTTTACCTTAAATCCTCTTCCGAGGCTCCATTTCTAATTTAAACAACACCAATTCAAAAATGCATTCGGTGACTGAAATGAAAATATAATACCGGCTTACGAAAAACCTGGCTTAAATAAACTAAATTTAAAGGAGTCTCTAAAATATACGAGATATCAGAACGGAAATTTATTTTGTAGATAACTAAATAATGCACTAGCGAAATATGACATCAAAAGGAAATTAATATTCATATATTAAGTGGATATTTGATTAGAGTTCGCGAACAAGCGGACGCCATGTTAAAACTTTCCCGATACACGTATTTTCAAGTTTGTTTAACTTAACTTTATGCGAACTTAACGGTATCGTAAATACCAATCGATTATTTATGTTGGCATCCGAACTTTGGAAACAACTCGATATGCTGAGAATTTTCAGTAATAACGACATGAGTGGGTGGAATTCTGTCGACTTTTAAATAACGAGTCGCTTATAAACTCGAGGAGTCCGTAGGACGGGTTGGGTTTCTTAAACTTACACTCCACTAATTATTTGTAGTTGTAAACTGTACAATTATTATAAGTTATGTTCGAACTTTGGCAGTTTGAACACGATCCTTTTGTAATATCACGTCTCACTTTTGAATTTAATTGTAGGTAGGTTTGAGTGAATTTGAGCTGCTCGGTAATGCTAATTTCATTAGCGGCGTTCACACCTACACTCTTTTGTGAGCCTCTTTCTATTGCGCGGAACGTGGCGTTCTAATCGCGTTGAGCAAAGGTGGACACGGTTTTATCCTCCGTTCTCGCTCCAAGGACGTGGTAAGGAATTAACAGCGGAACTACGAAAAGTGTGCGATGTTCTTGCATTCACACGTACGTCCAATCGCGCGGGTTTGCGCGTACGTGTGAACGCCGCTAATAAAAGTAATCAGATTGTGCGATGTTATACAGTGGTGTATTGGTAAAATAAGAAGTAAGGGAACGTATGGTGAGAGCAAAGAAGTAAGGGAACGCATGGTGAGAGCAAAAAAATAGTCCGCGACTTTCCACAAGCAGCTTGCTGAATTTTTTTCGGAGATCATCTTATTTTAAGCAAACTATTGTTTTCCTTGTAAGCTTTTCTATTTTTTTTATTCTTACTACACAAAATATTAACAAACACAAACGCGTTCCGTTTCTGAAAAAAGGTGCCGGAACGTCGTTCCTCCACGTTCCCCCTCCAATACACCACTGATGTTATATGTATGTTCTTGCATTCACAAGCACGTTCGATCGCTCGGGATTGGAACGGGCCAGTCACGCTTGGACTGTCCCGTTCCAATCCCGAGCGAAGGAGCGTACGTGTGAATGCAAGAACATACATACAACATTGCACAATCTGATTACTTTACACCAAGCGCGTACTTGTGAAAGCCTCTATAGCCTTTTGTTCGCCAACTCCAGATTGAATTAACTGAGAAACAGCAGTTGCCCGATTTGGATGATTTTAAATAAAAAGCGTTCACTTTAAAAGTTACACTTACTTTTCGATTAAATGTATTTCATAACGTTCAGATATATTTTTATACGAATGAAAGATTTCCTTTTCCCAATTCAATGAAAAATCCTAATACCTTCGCAAATCCCACAGGATCTAAATATAAATCGATTTTATTCGTCCAAGGTTCAAAGGATTCCTGCGCCCTCATAAACTAAATAAACATTCGCTTCTATATTTAGCGCTTTATCTTTAGATTTGTTTTTTTGATGCTGAATGTTTACGAGCTGGATGTTATTTTAAAATTATACAATAACAACCTTAATCGAAACAGTTTTTTTTTTTTGTAAATAATCATTTTTGGTGTTAACTATAAGCTACAAATAATTTAAGCAAAGCAACGCTGGCTATCGTCATTTAACCAGTTAGCTGTGTGACGAGTACCCTCGTCATGAACAAATTGGCAATATTCTGTGTTATGTCGAGTATGTACTTGTCATATTGCCATTTCTTCGTCAAAAACTGCAAAAAAGAAGAAATATTGTGTTTATATCGAGTAGTATCGTGTGTTCATTAAAAAAAACCTCAAGTGTGTCATGATTTTTTTTTAATTAAATTAGCACACGCAATTAACAATCATGTCAAAATATACGGGGTGTACCATTTGAAATAGAAAAGTTATTGTAATTTCCGGTTGAACCGAAAATGACATTTTTATTAAAAGTCCACGTGTTGACATACTGTACTCTCTAAAAATACTATACTAAATTTTATTAAGATATATGTAAAAATTTAAATGACATTTGGGGTCTACCAGAATTCAAAAAGTTCTAAAATAGTCCAGAACAATTTCTGACAAAAATATCCTGAGAAAAAGTACTGAAAAAATTCATTAAAATGGTTCCAAAAAAAGTCCAGAAAAAAATGTCCAGGTGTAACGGTATATTCAGGACTTCGTAAGGCCTTTTTTTCAAAACTATTTTTAGAACTTTCTTCGGGACTTTTCCAACTCCAACCATTTTCTTTTTCAGGAAAATTTTTTTTAGCTTTTTTTTGTGTCTTTTTTATGATATTTGTTGCAAGACTTTTTTAGAATTCCTTTAATTATAGTTTCTTTAGGATATTTGAATTACATTTTTTCAGGACTTTTTTTTCACTTCATTCCTCAAGACTATTTTAAAGTCTCTTTGAGGACATTGTTCTCTAGACTTTTTTGAGGACTTCTCTATCAAGATTTTTGAAACTTTATTTTATGACCATTTTCAAAACTTTTTTCAGGACAAATTTGCAGACTTTTTCAAGACTATTTTATGATTTTTTTCTCAGAACTTTCTTTAGGGCTTTTTCAAGATTTTTGAAAACTTTATACTTTTTTCAGGTTATTTTGCAGGACAAATTTTAAGACTTTTTCAGGGCTATTTCATGATTTTTTTCTCAGAACTTTTCTCAAGGCTTTTTCAAGATTTTTTAAAACTTTATTTCATGACCATTTTCAAAACTTTTTCAGGTTCTTTTCAGGACGAATTTTAAGACTTTTTCAAGGCTATTTCATGATTTTATTTCTCTCAGAACGTTTTTCAAGGCTTTTTTAAGATTTCTTAAAACTTTATTTCATTTTCAAAACTTTTTTCAGGTTCTTTTTTAGGACAAATTTTAATACTTCTCCAGGACTATTACATGATTTTTTTGTCAGAACTTTTCTCAAGGTTTTTCAAGATTTTTTGAAACTTTATTTCATGACCATTTTCAAAACTTTTTTCAGGACAAATTTTAAGACCTTTTCAGGGCTATTTCATGATTTTTTTCTCAGAACTTTTCTCAAGGCTTTTTCAAGATTTTTTAAAACTTTATTTCATGACCATTTTCAAAACTTTTTCCAGGTTCTTTTTCAGGACAAATATTAAGACTTTTTCGGGGCTATTTCATAATTTTTTTCTCAGAACTTTTCTCAAGGCTTTTTCAAGATTTTTTGAAACTTTATTTGATTACCACTTTCAAAACTTTTTTCAGGACAAATTTTAAGACCTTTTCAGGGCTGTTTCATGATTTTTTTCTCAAAACTTTTCTCAAGGCTTTTTCAAGATTTTTTTAAAATTTATTTCAAAACCATTTTCATTACTTTTTCCAGGTTCTTTTTCAGGACAAATTTTAAGACTTTTTCAGGGCTATTTCATGATTTTACTTCTCTCAGAACTTTTTTCAAGATTTTTTAAAATTTATTTCATGACAATTTTCAAAACTTTTTTAGGACAAATTTTAAGACTTTTTCAGGGCTATTTCATGATTTTTTTTCAGAACTTTTTTCAAGGCTTTTTCAAGATTTTCCAGGACATTGTTTTCAGTAGTTTTTCAGGTAGTCAAGGTTCGTTTAAAAAAAAATTCAAGACTCTTTTTGAGGACTCTTCTTTCAGAATTTTTTTCCAAGAATTTTCTTTCAGTACTTGTTTCCAGACATTTTTTCCGGTTTTTTCTTGTATGGTATTTCTTGCACGACTTTTTTAGGTTTCCTTTAAGTATAATTTTTTAGATTTTTTAATTACATTTTTTCAACGCCTTTATCTGGAGTTTTTTCAGAACCATTTTAAGGAATTTTTTTTTTGTCAGGTATTATTCTGGATTATTTTTGTCGGAAAAATCTTTCTCAGAATTTTTTTAGGGTCTTTTCTAAGGACCTTCTTCTATGGTATTTCTTGTAAGACTTTTTTAGCATCACTTTAATTACATTTTTTTAGGATTTTCTTAACCCGCCAATGGTGACCTACTGGTCTGTGAGACCGGTGTGTCGAATAACTTTATTCTCCGTTATTGTTTTTTTGTTGCAATTTCAAATAGCTGCCGCATTGCAGAGCTTAAATCGACTAAATATCTTTGTTTTATTGCCAAAGAGCATAAATAAATAAAAAACATGAACTATTAGTAACACGTTTCGAAAAATCTTCAGTTGAAAACCCCGGTGCGTGAGACCGGCGTCACCATTAAATTTGCGTCACCAATGGCGGGTTAATTACAATGACATTTTTTCCTAGGCTTCTTTCCTGAGGACTTTTTTACAGTCTCTGGACATTGTTTTCAAGATTTTTTAAAACTTTATTTCATGGCCATTTCCAAAACTTTTTCAGGACAATTTCATGTTTTTTTTTCTCAGACCTTTTTTCAGAGCTCTTTCAGGATTTTTAATAACAATTTTTTTCAGTAGTTTTTACGGATTTTTTAAGGATCTTTTAAAAAAAATCTCGGCTTAACTATAAAATACTATTTGATTAAATCCCCCGAGTTTTTGTTTTCAGTATTTAACGGCACAAATTTCAAAACATGAAAACCCGCAATTTGCTGCACCTCGGGCCTTAATCAACTCAAAGAATGGAATTGTAACGTAACGTCGACGGCAATTTCATTAAGGATGTAAAGCGCAGGGGATGATTAAAACTTCACTTCACCCGAAGGCTCGCATTCTGCGAAAACTGGATTTATTGACGGTGCCACCACCGCTTCAATTCCATGTACAGAAATAATTCAATTAGACACCGTCTACATCGGACTTATAAAACCTTCCTTTAATTTCAGAAGGGTCCTTTGTTCAGGAACTTTTGGATGCTTTAAATATGGCATGCTTTGGCGCAGCCCCAGTATATCCAAACGCGCATAGTGCATGGGTGCGCCGTCTTGCTGAAACCATATTGTATTATATGGAAGGTTAAAATCATTGTTGTTTGGAAAAATTGCTACAATCGTTATTTTGTAAACTCTCTAAAGTTCTCACCTTCAATTATTATTAATAATAATAATATCTAATGCTTTCTGCAATAAGTAAAGTTGTTTCTAATTTGTTTAATAATAATAATAATAATATTAATTTATTGCCCTACGGGAAGACCATTACAGGGGCAAATTAACAATAATGTAATAATAAATACAAAAATACAAAAATAGAGGAAAAGAAAAACAAAGAAAAATATTGAGAAATCAAAATCAATTGTCATTTACCCGAAAAATGCTTGAGAGAGAGAAACATATCAGTCATGTCTGAGATTCATTTTTTAAATCTAATTCTCATGACATAAAAATATGCGACGTACCTCATTTATCTCACAGCCTGCTCTGAAACAAAATTTTGTGGCTCACATGATATTTATAACTTCATAAATGGGAAATCATCGAACATACAGTTCACTTACTTGATTGTAGATTAAGTAAATTAAAAGTGAAACGTGTATCCGTCATTTTCAAAATATTTTCGAATGGACATCGAATGTCATAAACTGGACCCTTGCGGAACACCGGATTTCAAAATGTGCAATTTGGACAGTTTCAACCTAATTTCTACAAATCTCAGATGAACGAGTTGAAACCCAATTTAATACTGGATTACGTAGACCATAAAAGTGCAGTTTTCAACAAGTAATACAGGATTAAATGCTTTGCTTAAATGACATTTTTCCATAGGCAACATATCTAAAATCTGTGTGAGCAAAACACTGTATGTCTTACCGAAAAATCTAGGTAAATCGTAAATTAAAAGCTTACCGTTAACACTGCTGTTTGATTAATTACGATTTATTTTCCTTTTTCAATTAATCAGAAATAATTGCAGAGTTCAAACTTTCACAGAATTAGTAATCAATTGGCTTTGATATAAAAACATATTCATGCCCGATAATTGCCTACTCTTACAGATAATCACCATCAAACCCAGAGTTTATAATTTTCAACTCTCAAAAATCGAAAAAATATTGATTTTTTCAAAAACTGACTTAAACACAGACTTCCAACTTAAACAGCATTATTAAGGAATAATTAGGCTTTAATATTCTAGAAAAATCGAAGCACATCAATTATTTGGTTTTCTAGATAATCGCCAAACCGAAGAATTGGCATTTTCGACGCTCAAAAATCGAAAAAGCGTCTGTTTTTTTAAACCTGAAACAAATGAAGACTTCCAACTTTTACAGCATTATTGAGAAATAATTGGGCTTCAATATTCTATAAAAATCAAACCATATTAATTATTTAGTTTCCGAGATAATCACGATCAATCCAAGAATGGCGATTTTCTTAGCGTTTGAAAATGGAAAAAGGGTTGATTATTCAAAAACAGAAACAATTGCAGAGTTCAAACTTTCACAGAATTGGTAATGAATGATGAGGCTTTAACACACTAAATATTAATTCCCGATAATTGCCTAGTTTTACAGATAATCGCCATCAAACCTAAAATTTACAATTTCAAACTCTTAAAAATCGAAAAATATGGACTTTTTAAAAACCGACTTAAGCACAGACTTCTAAATAAAACAACACTATTAAAGAATAATTAGGCTTTACTATTATAAAAAAATCAAAGCACATTAATTATTTGGTTTTCTAGATAAGCACCATCAAACCCAAAAAATGACATTTTCCACGCTCAAAAATCGAAAAAGCGTTGATTATTTTTGAAACCTGAAACAAACGAAATTTCCAACTTTTACAGCATTATTGAGGAATAATTGGGTTTTAATATTCTAAAAATATCAAACCATGTTAATTGTTTAGTTTCCTAGATAATCACGATCAGCTCAAGAATGGCCATTTTTTCACCGTTTGAAAATGGAAAATCCGTCGATTATTCAAAAAACGGAAACAATTGCAGAGTTCAAACTTTCACAGAATTGGTAATCAATGATGAGGCTTCAATACAAAAAAAAATCACGCCCGATTATTACCTAGTCTTACAGATAATCGCCATCAAACCTAAAATTTACAATTACAAAGTCTCAAAATTCGAAAAAATATGGATTTTTCAAAAACTGACTTAAACACAGACTTCCAACTAAAACAGCATTATTAAGGAACAATTAGGCTTTCAAATTCTAGAAAAATCGAAGCACATTAATTATTTGGTTTTCTAGATAATCACCAAACCGAAGAATTGGCATTTTCGACGCTCAAAAATCAAAAAAGCGTCGGTTTTCTTAAACCTGTAAAAAATGACGACTTCCAACATTCTCAGAATTATTGAGAAATAATTGGGCATTAGTATTAAAAAAAAAAACATGTTAATTGTTTAGTTTCCTAGATAATCATTATCAATCCAAGAATGGCCATTTTTTCAGGGTTTGAAAATCGAAAAAGAGTTGATTATTCAAAAACGGAAACAATTGCAAAATTCAAACCTTCACAGAATTGGTAATAAATAATGAGGCTTTAATATAAAAAAAATCACGCCCGATTATTACCTAGTCTTACAGATAATCACTATCAAACCTAAAATTTACAATTTTAAACTCTCAAAATTCGAAAAAATGTTGATTTTTTCAAAAACTGACTTGAACACAGACTTGCAACTAAAACAGCATTATTAAGGAACTATTAGGCTTTAATATTCTAGAAAAATCGAAGTACATTAATTATTTGATTTTCTAGATAATCACCATCAAACCCAAAAAATGACATTTTCCACGCTCAAAAATCGAAAAAGCGTTGATTATTTTTTAAACCTGAAACAAACGAAACTTCCAACTTTTACAGCAATATTGAGGAATAATTGGGCTTTAATATTCTAATAAAATCAAACCAAGTTAATTATTTAGTTTCCTAGATAATCGCGATCAACTCAAGAATGGCCATTTTTTCACCGTTTGAAAATCGAAAAAGCGTCGATTATTTAAAAACGGAAACAATTGCAGAGTTCAAACTTTCACAGAATTGGTAATCAATGATGAAGCTTTAATATAGAAAAATATTCATTCCGGATAACTATCTAGTCTTACAGATAATCGCCAAAATTTACAATTTCAAACTCTCAAAAATCGAAAAAAAAAACTGATTATTCTATAACTGACTTAAATACAGACTTTCAACTAAAATTAGGCAAAGTAGACCTAGCGGCAGAGAAGGACAATTCTCAGAATTCGTTCGCTGCATTACTCAACAGTTCGAATTATTGCATCAGCTGTAAGACGTAAACATCTCAAGTGCGCTTGCGTCGATGAAAGAATTTTCCCTGAATTCCGGGAGCGGTGATATGAATTTTTTTTTTTTTTTTTGGGAACTACGGGTAATGTAGAATCTATTAATACGCTTATATTTTTATGACGATGTGAAAAACTTTGCGCGAATTTTATTTTTTTTAACCGTAATAATTCATAAATTCCGTTAAATAATACAAGCGAAATTAAATTTCATCGGACAACATAAATATAAATTATGACTTATACTGGTAGACATTTTTATTACTCGAGAATTTTGATACCGCAGTATATGAGCGATAAATTTATTCCGACAATAATGAAACCTCCTTAATTTTAAACCCAATAAAAGCGAACGCGTTCGGAATCCTTTATGGACTAGAACTCACAATCGACTCGTAACGTTTTCTCACTTTAATTTCAGGATGGATATACTGGAGGAGGATGAAGCCGATCCTTATTATCTGTACATCTTCGCTCTGTACGCCGTCCTGTCTTTCGTCTGTATCATGCTGGGAGTGTTGCTGATTTACGTGGCTTGCGCGAGGAAGTACAGACTGAATTGGTTCGAGAAGAATCTGTTGGAGACTGCCGATGCCAAAGAACTTGCTCATAGGTGAGTTTATATCAAATATATGTAGAAATACAATTCTAAAGTTAAAGTAAAAGTGTTGCTCATATTTTCATCTGTACCAGCTTTTGGGTATGGTCAAAAAATCTGGAACACCCCATTTCACCCTTAAAATACAAAATACGAGACTTCTTAATTTTGCCCAAAAATTGCTTTTCTGAAGAAAAAATGATATCCTGGAGAAACCACTGGTTCGATTAGAGGTTTCTATACGTCATTGGAAAGATCGCTTCAAGATCCTTCAAAAATGTACTTGTGCAACCTCAAATGTTAATTTTAAGCCCGTGATGCGTCAGCAAAGAAAACTCGAAAATGGAAAAAATCGAAAAAATTAACTTTTTTAATAATCGAGGTAGACCTTCAGGTAATACCTTTTCTTCATCAAAAGAACGAGCTAAATCGATTGGTGTTAAAAAATTTCAGCTAGAAAAAATTATTGCAAAAAAGTTGGCAAGTCGCCACGAACTGGAAAATTTTGAAAAATATCGATGTTTTCAGACTTTAAACGACCATAGCGCCTAAACGAAGAATCGAAATCGAACGCGGTTTTCAAATCTATGCTCCTTGGGTGTAAATTAGTCAATTTTGTCATCAGAAAAACGGGATAAATCGATTGCCGTTAAAAAATTTCATCTCGAAAAATTTGCAAAAAAGTTGACAATAAAAATTTTGAAAAAAACTTACTTGACAAGTGATATGGATTTTCAACGACCTCATCAATTAATATAATATTTAATCATTATTTGTATTAATTTAACTTATGAATTCCCTAGCCGTGTGTGACGGTATGGCTCAGGCCTATGTAAAAAAAAAAACTTATGAATTGTATGTTTTATATAAAATAACTAATAAAACGTAATTAATTGTTGCTCAAATTATATCAATGATCACTGTAATATTTTTAGCACCAGACGGTAACATTTCTCCGGATATAACGCGACCTTTAAGCTAATCCGAGTCTGTAAATAGGTCAACGAGCACTTGAGGCAATTTATGTAACAATTTATAAGAATTTGTAATTTAAAAAAGCTTCAGTTTAATCGCGAATTGAAGTTTTTTTTTTTTACGCATGATTCGATTTGGCATCGTAAACATCTATATCGTTAAATATTAAGTATATATGTATTTCTTGTACATCCCACCTTCTCATTTTTTATCAAGTCACCTATTGCCTCAAAAGGTACTTTCAGTCAACATCATTATCGAATAACATTTTTTTTTGTCGTTCGATGAATTCTTACATAAAAGCAATAACGATTTACATTGGTTTTTTTTTTCTCGGAGAATACGATTCAGTCGTTTCATATTTTTTTTCTCAAAGTGTATACAAGAAGTTAAGGTAGACACAATCATTTCCAATTAACGTAAATTAATGTCAAAAAGAAACATTATAATGATGTGATAATATTTACAGCAAGCTCTAAGGGTTATTTTGCAGTAGGCTATGACATTTTAATTCTTGTAGTGAAATGTCAAAATTATGTTAATTCTGGATAGATGAAATTTTGAGAATAACTCCTGATGAGATTAATTTTTTACAATTTTTATAATCACCGAGTGCAATTTTTTACCTTAAATTCAAGTTCTGAAGGCCGCCATTTTGTTCCCTACCATCATGTTTGAATTCTTGCAGTGGAATGCTAAAATTAGATTGTTTTTGGATGGATTTTGAAAATTTTAAGCTAATTCTAGAAGAGATTAATTTTTTACAATTTTTATAATCGCCGAATGCATTTTTTTGCCATCATTTCAAGTTTTAAGGGTTGCCATTTTGATATAGGCTATGATATGTGGATTTTTGTAGCGAAGTGTCAAAATTATGTTTATTCTGAATAGATTTTGAAATTTTGAGAATAATTCCAGCAGAGATGAAATTTGTACAATTTTTTTAATCACCGAATGCAATTTTTTGCCTTCATTTCAAGTTTTAAGGGTTGCCATTTTGATTTAGGCTATGATAAGTGGATTCTTGTAGCGAAGTGTCAAAATTATGTTTATTCTGAATAGATTTTGAAATTTTGAGAATAATTCCAGCAGAGATTAAATTTTTACAATTTTTATAATCACCGAATGCAATTTTTTGCCTTCATATCAAGTTTGAAGGGTTGCCATTTTGCTTTAGGCTATGATATGTGGATTCTTGTAGCGAAGTGTCAAAATTATGTTTATTCTGAATAGATTTTGAAATTTTGAGAATAATTCCAGCAGAGATGAAATTTGTACAATTTTTTTAATCACCGAATGCAATTTTTTGCCTTCATTTCAAGTTTTAAGGGTTGCCATTTTGATTTAGGCTATGATAAGTGGATTCTTGTAGCGAAGTGTCAAAATTATGTTTATTCTGAATAGATTTTGAAATTTTGAGAATAATTCCAGCAGAGATGAAATTTTTACAATTTTTTTAATCACCGAATGCAATTTTTTGCCTTCATTTCAAGTTTTAAGGGTTGCCATTTTGATTTAGGCTATGATAAGTGGATTCTTGTAGCGAAGTGTCAAAATTATGTTTATTCTGAATAGATTTTGAAATTTTGAGAATAATTCCAGCAGAGATTAAATTTTTACAATTTTTATAATCACCGAATGCAATTTTTTGCCTTCATATCAAGTTTGAAGGGTTGCCATTTTGCTTTAGGCTATGATAAGTGGATTCTTGTAGCGAAGTGTCAAAATTATGTTTATTCTGAATAGATTTTGAAATTTTGAGAATAATTCCAGCAGAGATTAAATTTTTACAATTTTTATAATCACCGAATGCAATTTTTTGCCTTCATTTCAAGTTTGAAGGGTTGCCATTTTGCTTTAGGCTATGATATGTGGATTCTTGTAGCGAAGTGTCAAAATTATGTTTATTCTGAATAGATTTTGAAATTTTGAGAATAATTCCAGCAGAGATGAAATTTGTACAATTTTTTTAATCACCGAATGCAATTTTTTGCCTTCATTTCAAGTTTTAAGGGTTGCCATTTTGATTTAGGCTATGATAAGTGGATTCTTGTAGCGAAGTGTCAAAATTATGTTTATTCTGAATAGATTTTGAAATTTTGAGAATAATTCCAGCAGAGATGAAATTTGTACAATTTTTATAATCACCGAATGCAATTTTTTGCCTTCATTTCAAGCTTTGAGGGTTGCCATTTTGATTTAGGCTATGATAAGTGGATTCTTGTAGCGAAGTATCAAAATTATGTTTATTCTGAATAGATTTTGAAATTTTGAGAATAATTCCAGCAGAGATTAAATTTTTACAATTTTTATAATTACCGAATGCAATTTTTTGCCTTCATTTCAAGTTTGAAGGGTTGCCATTTTGCTTTAGGCTATGATAAGTGGATTCTTGTAGCGAAGTGTCAAAATTATGTTTATTCTGAATAGATTTTGAAATTTTGAGAATAATTCCAGCAGAGATGAAATTTGTACAATTTTTTTAATCACCGAATGCAATTTTTTGCCTTCATTTCAAGTTTTAAGGGTTGCCATTTTGATTTAGGCTATGATAAGTGGATTCTTGTAGCGAAGTGTCAAAATTATGTTTATTCTGAATAGATTTTGAAATTTTGAGAATAATTCCAGCAGAGATTAAATTATTACAATTTTTATAATCACCGAATGCAATTTTTTGCCTTCATTTCAAGTTTGAAGGGTTGCCATTTTGCTTTAGGCTATGATATGTGGATTCTTGTAGCGAAGTGTCAAAATTATGTTTATTCTGAATAGATTTTGAAATTTTGAGAATAATTCCAGCAGAGATGAAATTTTTACAATTTTTATAATCACCGAATGCAATTTTTTGCCTTCATATCAAGTTTGAAGGGTTGCCATTTTGCTTTAGGCTATGATATGTGGATTCTTGTAGCGAAGTATCAAAATTATGTTTATTCTGATTAGATTTTGAAATTTTGAGAATAATTCCAGCAGAGATGAAATTTTTACAATTTTTATAATCACCGAATGCAATTTTTTGCCTTCATATCAAGTTTGAAGGGTTGCCATTTTGCTTTAGGCTATGATATGTGGATTCTTGTAGCGAAGTGTCAAAATTATGTTTATTCTGAATAGATTTTGAAATTTTGAGAATAATTCCAGCAGAGATGAAATTTGTACAATTTTTTTAATCACCGAATGCAATTTTTTGCCTTCATTTCAAGTTTTAAGGGTTGCCATTTTGATTTAGGCTATGATAAGTGGATTCTTGTAGCGAAGTGTCAAAATTATGTTTATTCTGAATAGATTTTGAAATTTTGAGAATAATTCCAGCAGAGATTAAATTTTTACAATTTTTATAATCACCGAATGCAATTTTTTGCCTTCATATCAAGTTTGAAGGGTTGCCATTTTGCTTTAGGCTATGATATGTGGATTCTTGTAGCGAAGTGTCAAAATTATGTTTATTCTGAATAGATTTTGAAATTTTGAGAATAATTCCAGCAGAGATGAAATTTGTACAATTTTTTTAATCACCGAATGCAATTTTTTGCCTTCATTTCAAGTTTTAAGGGTTGCCATTTTGATTTAGGCTATGATTAGTGGATTCTTGTAGCGAAGTGTCAAAATTATGTTTATTCTGAATAGATTTTGAAATTTTGAGAATAATTCCAGCAGAGATGAAATTTTTACAATTTTTTTAATCACCGAATGCAATTTTTTGCCTTCATTTCAAGTTTTAAGGGTTGCCATTTTGATTTAGGCTATGATAAGTGGATTCTTGTAGCGAAGTGTCAAAATTATGTTTATTCTGAATAGATTTTGAAATTTTGAGAATAATTCCAGCAGAGATTAAATTTTTACAATTTTTATAATCACCGAATGCAATTTTTTGCCTTCATTTCAAGTTTGAAGGGTTGCCATTTTGCTTTAGGCTATGATAAGTGGATTCTTGTAGCGAAGTGTCAAAATTATGTCTATTCTGAATAGATTTTGAAATTTTGAGAATAATTCTAGAAGAGATTAATTTTTTACAATTTTTATAATCACCGAATGCAATTTTTTACCTTCATATCAAGTTTTGAGGGTTGCCATTTTGCTTTAGGCTATGATAAGTGGATTCTTGTTACGAAGTGTCAAAATTATGTTTATTCTGAATAGATTTTGAAATTTTGAGAATAATTCCAGCAGAGATTAAATTTTTACAATTTTTATAATCACCGAATGCAATTTTTTGCCTTCATTTCAAGTTTGAAGGGTTGCCATTTTGCTTTAGGCTATGATAAGTGGATTCTTGTAGCGAAGTGTCAAAATTATGTCTATTCTGAATAGATTTTGAAATTTTGAGAATAATTCTAGAAGAGATTAATTTTTTACAATTTTTATAATCACCGAATGCAATTTTTTACCTTCATATCAAGTTTTGAGGGTTGCCATTTTGATTTAGGCTATGATAAGTGGATTCTTGTAGCGAAGTGTCAAAATTATGTTTATTCTGAATAGATTTTGAAATTTTGAGAATAATTCCAGCAGAGATTAAATTTTTACAATTTTTATAATCACCGAATGCAATTTTTTGCCTTCATTTCAAGTTTGAAGGGTTGCCATTTTGCTTTAGGCTATGATATGTGGATTCTTGTAGCGAAGTGTCAAAATTATGTTTATTCTGAATAGATTTTGAAATTTTAGAATAATTCCAACAGAGATTAAATTTTTACAATTTTTATAATCACCGAATGCAATTTTTTGCCTTCATATCAAGTTTGAAGGGTTGCCATTTTGCTTTAGGCTATGATAAGTGGATTCTTGTAGCGAAGTGTCAAAATTATGTTTATTCTGAATAGATTTTGAAATTTTGAGAATAATTCCAGCAGAGATGAAATTTTTACAATTTTTTTAATCACCGAATACAATTTTTTGTCTTCATTTCAAGTTTTAATGGTTGCCACTTTGCTTTAGGCTATGATATGTAGATTCTTGTAGCGAAGTGTCAAAATTATGTTTATTCTGAATAGATTTTGAAATTTTGAGAATAATTCCAGCAGAGATGAAATTTTTACAATTTTTTTAATCACCGAATGCAATTTTTTGCCTTCATTTCAAGTTTGAAGGGTTGCCATTCTGCTTTAGGCTATGATAAGTGGATTCTTGTAGCGAAGTGTCAAAATTATGTTTATTCTGAATAGATTTTGAAATTTTGAGAATAATTCCAACAGAGATTAAATTTTTACAATTTTTATAATCACCGAATACAATTTTTTGTCTTCATTTCAAGTTTTAATGGTTGCCACTTTGCTTTAGGCTATGATATGTAGATTCTTGTAGCGAAGTGTCAAAATTATGTTTATTCTGAATAGATTTTGAAATTTTGAGAATAATTCCAGCAGAGATTAATTTTTTACAATTTTTATAATCACCGAATGCAATTTTTTGCCTTCATATCAAGTTTGAAGGGTTGCCATTTTGCTTTAGGCTATGATATGTGGATTCTTGTAGCGAAGTGTCAAAATTATGTTTATTCTGAATAGATTTTGAAATTTTGAGAATAATTCCAGCAGAGATGAAATTTTTACAATTTTTTTAATCACCGAATGCAATTTTTTGCCTTCATTTCAAGTTTGAAGGGTTGCCATTCTGCTTTAGGCTATGATAAGTGGATTCTTGTAGCGAAGTGTCAAAATTATGTTTATTCTGAATAGATTTTGAAATTTTGAGAATAATTCCAACAGAGATTAAATTTTTACAATTTTTATAATCACCGAATACAATTTTTTGTCTTCATTTCAAGTTTTAATGGTTGCCACTTTGCTTTAGGCTATGATATGTAGATTCTTGTAGCGAAGTGTCAAAATTATGTTTATTCTGATTAGATTTTGAAATTTTGAGAATAATTCCAGCAGAGATTAATTTTTTACAATTTTTATAATCACCGAATGCAATTTTTTGCCTTCATATCAAGTTTGAAGGGTTGCCATTTTGCTTTAGGCTATGATATGTGGATTCTTGTAGCGAAGTGTCAAAATTATGTTTATTCTGAATAGATTTTGAAATTTTGAGAATAATTCCAGCAGAGATTAATTTTTTACAATTTTTATAATCACCGAATGCAATTTTTTGCCTTCATTTCAAGTTTGAAGGGTTGCCATTTTGATTTAGGCTATGATATGTAGATTCTTGTAGCGAAGTGTCAAAATTATGTTTATTCTGAATAGATTTTGAAATTTTGAGAATAATTCCAGCAGAGATTAATTTTTTACAATTTTTATAATCACCGAATGCAATTTTTTGCCTTCATATCAAGTTTGAAGGGTTGCCATTTTACTTTAGGCTATGATATGTGGATTCTTGTAGCGAAGTGTCAAAATTATGTTTATTCTGAATAGATTTTGAAATTTTGAGAATAATTCCAGCAGAGATGAAATTTTTACAATTTTTTTAATCACCGAATGCAATTTTTTGCCTTCATTTCAAGTTTGAAGGGTTGCCATTCTGCTTTAGGCTATGATAAGTGGATTCTTGTAGCGAAGTGTATAAATTATGTTAATTCTGAATAGATTTTGAAATTTTGAGAATAATTCCAACAGAGATTAAATTTTTACAATTTTTATAATCACCGAATACAATTTTTTGTCTTCATTTCAAGTTTTAATGGTTGCCACTTTGCTTTAGGCTATGATATGTAGATTCTTGTAGCGAAGTGTCAAAATTATGTTTATTCTGATTAGATTTTGAAATTTTGAGAATAATTCCAGCAGAGATTAATTTTTTACAATTTTTATAATCACCGAATGCAATTTTTTGCCTTCATATCAAGTTTGAAGGGTTGCCATTTTGCTTTAGGCTATGATATGTGGATTCTTGTAGCGAAGTGTCAAAATTATGTTTATTCTGAATAGATTTTGAAATTTTGAGAATAATTCCAGCAGAGATGAAATTTTTACAATTTTTATAATCACCGAATACAATTTTTTGTCTTCATTTCAAGTTTTAATGGTTGCCATTTTGCTTTAGGCTATGATATGTGGATTCTTGTAGCGAAGTGTCAAAATTATGTTTATTCTGAATAGATTTTGAAATTTTGAGAATAATTCCAGCAGAGATGAAATTTTTACAATTTTTTTAATCACCGAATGCAATTTTTTGCCTTCATTTCAAGTTTGAAGGGTTGCCATTCTGCTTTAGGCTATGATAAGTGGATTCTTGTAGCGAAGTGTCAAAATTATGTTTATTCTGAATAGATTTTGAAATTTTGAGAATAATTCCAACAGAGATTAAATTTTTACAATTTTTATAATCACCGAATACAATTTTTTGTCTTCATTTCAAGTTTTAATGGTTGCCACTTTGCTTTAGGCTATGATATGTAGATTCTTGTAGCGAAGTGTCAAAATTATGTTTATTCTGATTAGATTTTGAAATTTTGAGAATAATTCCAGCAGAGATTAATTTTTTACAATTTTTATAATCACCGAATGCAATTTTTTGCCTTCATATCAAGTTTTAAGGGTTGCCATTTTGATTTAGGCTATGATATGTGGATTTTTGTAGCGAAGTGTCAAAATTATGTTTATTCTGAATAGATTTTGAAATTTTGAGAATAATTCCAGCAGAGATTAAATTTTTACAATTTTTTTAATCACCGAATGCAATTTTTTGCCTTCATTTCAAGTTTTAATGGTTGCCATTTTGCTTTAGGCTATGATATGTAGATTCTTGTAGCGAAGTGTCAAAATTATGTTTATTCTGATTAGATTTTGAAATTTTGAGAATAATTCCAGCAGAGATGAAATTTTTACAATTTTTATAATCACCGAATGCAATTTTTTGCATTCATTTCAAGTTTTAAGGGTTGCCATTTTGATTTAGGCTATGATATGTGGATTCTTGTAGCGAAGTGTCAAAATTATGTTTATTCTGAATGGATTTTGAAATTTTGAGAATAATTCCAGCAGAGATTAATTTTTACAATTTTTATAATCACCGAATGCAATTTTTTGCCTTCATTTCAAGTTTTAATGGTTGCCATTTTGCTTTAGGCTATGATATGTGGATTCTTGTAGCGAAGTGTATAAATTATGTTAATTCTGAATAAATTTTGAAATTTTGAGAATAATTCCAGCGGAGATTAATTTTTTACAATTTTTATAATCACCGAATGCAATTTTTTGCCTTCATTTCAAGTTTTAATGGTTGCCATTTTGCTTTAGGCTATGATAAGTGGATTCTTGTAGCGAAGTGTCAAAATTATGTTAATTCTGAATAAATTTTGAAATTTTGAGAATAATTCCAGCAGAGATGAAATTTTTACAATTTTTTTTAATCACCGAATGCAATTTTTTACCTTCAATTCAAGTTTTGAGGGTTGCCATTTTGGTTTAGGCTACGCATTGTCAATTCTTGTAGTAAAGTGTCTAAAATTGAAACTTCACTTTTGTTAATAATCTGGAAATTGCTATTAATTTAATAATTCCATTAATCTAAAATTATCCTTAGAACGAGCCTCTGGCTTCCATTCTCCACGCTTAATCTCATCAAACGGCCGTTTAATTAATGTACGAACAAAAAATGTTAATCCTCCACGTTTTATCTTTTTTTACAGTCAAGAAGCCCTCGTCGGTATCCATGAAACCACCCCCAGCAGCAGCAAGCCGCCCTTTGGTTCCCAGACAGAAAACGGGAAATTCTGGACGCCGACGTCGGTAACTGCTCAAAGTGAAAATGGAGACACAAGCTCAGGTAATTGAAAGCTGGACGATCCTGTAATGCTGCTGTAGATGTATTTATTTAAATTACTGCTGGAAATACGTTCTAGTAATTAGTATGTGAAGGTAAAGTTCATTGGTGATGAAATTCTGGCGTTAACTTCACAAGTGTAATGTCGTTTTTAATTAAACTAAGTTGGAAGGGTAAAAGGGAGAGGAACGATGGACTAGTGAAATATGAATAAGGAAAGGGATGTACAGTATGCCAATAAAGTTTTTTTTTATTCAACAAAGTAAACCGTATGAAACCGCATTATCAAAAGACAACTTTCTTGCAAACACCGACACAGATTATCGACGTTAACACGTTTCGAAATAAAAACAATATATCACGGTTTAGGGCGCTATTTCACGGATTCCGCGAGCGTCCGGGGGTTATAAAACGACCCCCGGAAACTTTATGACACATCCGCATGTCGACAATAAAGAACGGTAAACTCACTTAAAGTCCCTTCGGGCCATCGTGACGCTGTCGTCGCACTTTATACAAAAAGGGAAACTCCGCCAATTGTTCCCCGCTGGGTTGCTGATCGAAGTAATCAGCTAAGTAAATAGAAATTAAACAGTGATAACACGAAAGTTTACACGAGTTTGTGTAACAATTCCGACGAGTCCATAAATGGAAATCTAGTGTTTACTGTGTGTGTTGAGTGGAAATTAAAGTAAAATCTATTTCATGATAATTTTCAGATAAATAAATTGGAGAAAACGTCACTTGTTGCAGAAGCATTAAATAAATTTAATAAAGACAAGTGTGAATATTCAGATTTTGGCAACATGTTGTACACACTTACTGGATGATCCACAATAAGAGAAATGTTAGAAGTAAAGAAGGAAAAACCTCTTGGTCGAAATTGCAAAATAGTTCTTCTGTTCGTGACTTTAACCCTTTCGGCCCTAATGGTGGCGATTGCCACCGCAACATTTACATGTCTCTACTTACTATGACAATCCATATTTTTGCTGTTTGTCACTAGATGTCACTTCAACAAAGCCTCACTAATTAATTCCAACACTAATTAAGCAAATGAGTTCAAATTTGGTATTTATGGTCTTAAGAAGCTCGCCATCAATAATAATTGACAAAAAAATTTTTTTTTAAATTTAAAAATCCAGGGTTAACGCTAATTAACTTACTTTTTAGATAATATATTAACAGTTTAGTAAGTAACTAAATGAATTCTATTGTTATCCATCGATCAAAGTTCTCTCCGCCTTTTCACATAATTATCCTACATAATTAATTTACCCCAACCCGCAATTTCCTTTAAACATTCTTCCTTCAAAAACGCGTAACTAGGGAGTGTAAATGTACTCTACATTTAAGCCAAAATATAACATATTGGAGTAACAATGCTAATCCATTCGCAAGCCAGACTAACCCTTTATTTAGTGTACATATACGGAATTGTAAATTTTCTGTCTGAATGAAGTTGTTATCCTCTCTCCCCATCCTAATTAAAACTTACACCATACTGTAACACGGCAAGCATCAACTTGTAATAACTAAATTTGTACAAACAAGGCACGTTCTACATCTTTAAATAATCCTCGGCAATAACGCTGGGCTAATTAATTTGCTCGTGGTTTCACCGAAACGCCCGCGTGTCTAAACAAATTGCCCCAATTCGTTTAGAAGAAATTACAAAGATAAATACACACCCGCAACGAGAACCTTTTTTCGTACCTTAATTAAGAATTACAAACGTACGGCCACCTTTTTTTTACTACGGTCGGCTTAATTTTCCAATCAAGTTTTACCCGACTAAAAAAAAGAATTTTGAACACTCGAGCGGAAAAAATTCAAAATAAATATGAAACGCGGGAAAATAATTCTACAAAAATTCAATTCACTTCACAAAATGTCGAACTTTCAAAATAATTTTGGTTTTTGAATGTGCAGCAATTTTCAGTCGAGTTATAAATTTTTGAAAATTTATTTTTTTCCAATGTCGAACACTCGAGCGCAAAAAATTAAAAATTAATATGAAACGCTCGAATTTTTTTTTACAAAAATTCAAATCACTTCACAAGATGTCGATCTTTCAAAATAATTTTGGTTTTTGAATGTGCAGCAATTTTCAGTCGAGTTATGAATTTTTGAAAATTTATTTTTTCCAAAGTCGAACACTCGAGCGCAAAAAATAAAAATTAATATGAAACGCAGTGACAAAATCGTACAATAATTCAATTAACTTCACAAGATGTTCATCTTTCAAAATAATTATGGTTTTTGAATGTGCACCAATTTTCAGTCAAGTTATGAATTTTTGAAAAAAAAAAATTTTTCATTGTCGAAGACTCGAGCGCAAAAATTAAAAATTAATATGAAACGCGGGTAAAAAATTCTACAAAAATTCAAATCACTTCACAAGATGTTGATCTTTCAAAATAATTTTGGTTTTTGAATGTGCAGCAATTTTCAGTCGAGTTATGAATTTTTGAAAATTTCTTTTTCGAACGTCCAACACTCGAGTGCAAAAAAATAAAAATTAATATGAAACGCGAGAAAAAATTCCTACAAAAATTCAAATCACTTCAGAAGATGTTGAACTTTCAAAATAATTATGGTTTTTGAATGTGCAGCAATTTTCAGTCGAGTTATGAATTTTTGAAAATTTCTGTTTCTCCAATGTCGAACACTCGAGCGCAAAAAATTAAAAAATAATATGAAACGCGTGAAAAAAAAAATCTACGAAAATTCAAATCACTTCAGAAGACATCGATCTTTCAAAATAATTTCGGTTTTTAAATGTACAGCAATTTTCAGTCGAGTTATGAATTTTTGAATTTTTTTTCTTTTCCAA
Source organism: Ocypus olens (assembly GCA_910593695.2). Taxonomy (NCBI): domain Eukaryota; kingdom Metazoa; phylum Arthropoda; class Insecta; order Coleoptera; family Staphylinidae; genus Ocypus; species Ocypus olens. The sequence goes on from OU343056.1 coordinate 51,703,648, forward strand.
TGTCGAACACTCGAGTGCAAAAAATTAAAAATTAATATGAAACGCGCGAAAAAAAATCTACAAAAATTCAATTCACTTCAGAAGACGTCGATCTTTCAAAATAATTTTGGTTTTTGAATGTGCAGCAATTTTCAATTGAGTTATGAATTTTTGAAAATTTATTTTTCTCCTTAAGTCGAACACTCGAGCGCATAAAATAAAAATTAATACGAAACGCAGGGTTAAAATTCTACAAAAATTCAGTTCACTTCACAAGATGTTGATCTTTTAAAATAATTATGGTTTTTGAATGTGCAGCAATTTTCAGTCGAGTTATGAATTTTTGAAAATTTCTTTTTTCCAAAGTCGAACACTCGAGCGCAAAAAATTAAAAATTAATATGAAACGCAGAGACAAAATCGTACAAAAATTCAATTCACCTCACAAGACGTCGATCTTTTAAAATAATTATGGTTTTTGAATGTGCAGCAATTTTCAGTCGAGTTATGAATTTTTGAAAATTTCTTTTTTTCCAAAGTCGAACACTCGAGCGCAAAAAATTAAAAATTAATATGAAACGCAGAGACAAAATCGTACAAAAATTCAATTCACCTCACAAGACGTCGATCTTTTAAAATAATTATGGTTTTTGAATGTGCAGCAATTTTCAGTCGAGTTATGAATTTTTGAAAATTTCTTTTTTTCCAAAGTCGAACACTCGAGCGCAAAAAATTAAAAATTAATATGAAACGCAGAGACAAAATCGTGCAAAAATTCAATTCACCTCACAAGACGTCGATCTTTTAAAATAATTATGGTTTTTGAATGTGCAGCAATTTTCAGTCGAGTTATGAATTTTTGAAAATTTCTTTTTTTCCAAAGTCGAACACTCGAGCGCAAAAAATTAAAAATTAATATGAAACGCAGAGACAAAATCGTACAAAAATTCAATTCACCTCACAAGACGTCGATCTTTTAAAATAATTATGGTTTTTGAATGTGCAGCAATTTTCAGTCGAGTTATGAATTTTTGAAAATTTCTTTTTTTCCAAAGTCGAACACTCGAGCGCAAAACATTAAAAATTAATATGAAACGCGGAAAAAAATTTCTACAAAATTTCAAATCACTTCACAAGATGTTGATCTTTCAAAATAATTTTTGTTTTTGAATGTACAGCAATTTTTAGTCGAGTTATGAATTTTTAAAATTAATTTTTTTCCAATGTCGAACACTCGAGCGCAAAAAAATAAAAATTAATATGAAACGTTTGAAATTTTTTTTACAAAAATTCAAATCACTTTGAAAGACGTCGATCTTTCAAAATAATTTTGGTTTTTTAATGCGCAGTAATTTTCAGTCGAGTTATGAATTTTTGAAAATTTCTTTTTGTTTCAAATTCGAACACTCGAGCGCAAAAAATTAAAAATTAGTATGAAACGGGAGAAAAAAATCTACAAAAATTCAAATCACTTCAGAAGACGTCGATCTTTCAAAATAATTTTGGTTTTAAATGGGCAACAATTTTCAGTCGAGTTATGAATTTTTAAAAATTCGAACACTCGAGGGCAATAAATTAAAAATTAATATAAAACGCGTGAAAAAAATTCTACAAAAATTCAAATCACTTCAGAAGACGTCGACCTTTCAAAATAATTTTCGTTTTTGAATATGCAGCAATTTTCAGTCGAGCGAACAATCGAGCGCAAAAAATTAAAAATTAATATGAAACGCAGGATTTTTTTATTTTTACAAAAATTCAATTCACTTCACAAAACATCGAACTTTCTAAATAATTATGGTTTTTGAATGTGCAGCAATTTTCAATCGAGTTATGAATTTTTGAAAATTTATTTTTTTCCAATGTCGAACACTCGATCGCAAAAAATTAAAAATTAATATGAAACGGGAGAAAAAATATCTACAAAAATTCAAATCACTTCAGAAGACGTCGACCTTTCAAAATAATTTTGGTTTTTGAATATGCAGCAATTTTCAGTCGAGCGAACAATCGAGCGCAAAAAATTAAAAATTAATATGAAACGCAGGATTTTTTTATTTTTACAAAAATTCAATTCACTTCACAAAACATCGAACTTTCTAAATAATTATGGTTTTTGAATGTGCAGCAATTTTCAATCGAGTTATGAATTTTTGAAAATTTATTTTTTTCCAATGTCGAACACTCGATCGCAAAAAATTAAAAATTAATATGAAACGGGAGAAAAAAAATCTACAAAAATTCAAATCACTTCAGAAGACGTCGATCTTTCAAAATAATTTTGGTTTTTGAATATGCAGCAATTTTCAATCGAGTTATGAATTTTTGAAAATGTCTTTTTCTCCAATTTCGAACACTCGAGCGCAAAAAATTAAAAATTAATATGAAACGCAGGATTTTTTTATTTTTACAAAAATTCAATTCACTTCACAAAACATCGAACTTTCTAAATAATTATGGTTTTTGAATGTGCAGCAATTTTCAATCGAGTTATGAATTTTTGAAAATTTATTTTTTTCCAATGTCGAACACTCGATCGCAAAAAATTAAAAATTAGTATGAAACGGGAGAAAAAAATCTACAAAAATTCAAATCACTTCAGAAGACGTCGACCTTTCAAAATAATTTTCGTTTTTGAATATGCAGCAATTTTCAGTCGAGCGAACAATCGAGCGCAAAAAATTAAAAATTAATATGAAACGCAGGATTTTTTTTTTACAAAAATTCAATTCACTTCACAAGACATCGAACTTTCTAAATAATTATGGTTTTTGAATGTGCAGCAATTTTCAATCGAGTTATGAATTTTTGAAAATTTATTTTTTTCCAATGTCGAACACTCGATCGCAAAAAATTAAAAATTAATATGAAACGGGAGAAAAAAAATCTACAAAAATTCAAATCACTTCAGAAGACGTCGATCTTTCAAAATAATTTTGCTTTTTGAATGTACCGCAATTTTCAATCGAGTTATGAATTTTTGAAAATGTCTTTTTCTCCAATTTCGAACACTCGAGCGCAAAAAATTAAAAATTAATACGAAACGCAGGGATAAAATTTTACAAAAATTCTAAATAATTTTGGTTTTTAAATATGCAACCATTTTTAGTCGGGTAACAAATTTTTTAAATTTTCTATTTTTTTCAATGTCGAGCACTCGAGTACAAAAAATTAAAAATTAATATGAAACGTGTGAAAAAAATTCTACAAAAATTAAAATCACTTCAGAAGTCGTTGATCTTTCAAAATAATTTTGGTTTTTTTAATGCGCAGTAATTTTCAGACGAGTTACGAATTTTTTAAAATTTCATTTTTTCCAAAGTCGAACACTCGAGCGCAAAAAATTAAAAATTAATATGAAACGGGTGAAAAAAATTCTACAAAAATTCAAATCACTTCACAAGACGTCAATCTTTAAAAATAATTTTGGTTTTTAAATATGCAGCAATTTTCAGTCGAGTTGTGAATTTTTGAAAATGATTTTTTTTCTTGAGTGCAAAAAATTAAAAATCAATATGAAACGCAGGGATAAAATTCTACAAAAATTCAATTCACTTCACAAGACGTCGATCTTTCAAAATAATTTTGGTTTTTGAATGTGCATGAATTATCAGTCGAGTTATGAATTTTTGAAAATTTATTTTTCTCTAATGTCGAACACTCGAGCGCAAAAAAATTAAAAATTAATATGAAACGCGTGAAAAAAATTCTACAAAAATTCACATCACTTCACAAGATGTTGATCTTTCAAAATAATTTTGGTTTTTGAATGTGCATCAATTTTCAGTCGAGTTATGAATTTATGAAAATTTCTTTTTTTCCAATGTCGAACACTCGAGCGCAAAAACTTAAAAATTAATATGAAACGCAGGAAAAAATTTCTACAAAAATTCAAATCACTTCACAAGATGTTGATCTTTCAAAATAATTATGGTTTTTGAATGTGCAGCAATTTTCAATCGATTTATGAATTTTTGAAAATTTCTTTTTCTCCAATGTCAAAATCAAATATGAAACGTGTGAAAAAAATTCTAGGAAAATTCAAATCACTTCAGAAGACGTCGATCTTTCAAAATAATTTTGGTTTTTGAATGTGCAACATTTTTCAGTTGAGTTATGAATTTTTGAAAATTTCTCTTTCTCCAATTTCGAACACTCGAGTGCAAAAAATTAAAAATTAATATGAAACGCAGTGACAAAATCGTACAAAAATTCAATTCACCTCACAAGACGTCGATCTTTCAAAATAATTTCGGTTTTTGAATGTGCAGCAATGAATGCTCAATGAATGAGTTATGAATTTTTGAAAATTTCTTTTTCTTCAAAGTCGAACACTCGAGCGCAAAAAAAAAAATTAATATGAAACGGGAGAAAAAAATTCTACAAAAATTCAAATCACTTCACAAGATGTTGATCTTTGAAAATAATTATGGTTTTTGAATTTGCAGCAGTTTTCAGTCGAGTTATGAATTTTTGAAAATTTATTTTTTCTCCAATGTCAAACACTCGAGCGCAAAAAATTAAAAATTAATATGAAACACGGGAAAAAAATTCTACAAAAATTCAAATAATAATTCAGAAGACGTCGATCTTTCAAAATAATTTTGGTTTTTGAATGTGCAGCAATTTTCAGTTGAGTTATGAATTTTTGAAAACACTCGAGTGCAAAAAAATAAAAATTAATATGAAACGCAGTGACAAAATCGTACAAAAATTCAAATCACCTCACAAGACGTCGATCTTTCAAAATCATTTTGCTTTTTGAATGTGCAGCAATTTTCAGTCGAGTTACGAATTTTTGAAAAATTATTTTTCTCCAAAGTCGAACACTCAAGCGCAAAAAATTAAAAATTATTATAAAACGCGTGAAAAAAATTCTACAAAAATTCAAATCACTTCACAAGACATCGATCTTTCAAAATAATTTTGGTTTTTGAATGTGCATCAATTTTCAGTCGAGTTATGAACTTTTAAAAATTTCTTTTTCTCCAAAGTCGAACACTCAAGCGCAAAAAATTAAAAATTATTATAAAACGCGTGAAAAAAATTCTACAAAAATTCAAATCACTTCACAAGACGTCGATCTTTCAAAATAATTTTGGTTTTTGAATGTGCATCAATTTTCAGTCGAGTTATGAACTTTTAAAAATTCCTTTTTCTCCAAAGTCGAACACTCGAGTGCAAAAAAATAAAAATTAATATGAAACGCGGGAAAAAATTCAAATCACTTCAGTAAACGTCGATCTTTCAAAGTAATTTTGGTTTTTGAATGTGCAGCAATTTTCAGCCGAGTTATGAATTTTTGAAAATTTCTTTTTGTTTCAATGTCGAACACTCGAGCGCAAAAAATTAAAAATTATTATGAAACGCGGGAAAAAATTTCCACAAAAATTCAAATCACTTCACAAGATGTTGAGCTTTCAAAATAATTTTAGTTTTTGAATGTGCAGCAATTTTCAGACGAGTTATGAATTTTTAAAAATTTCTTTTTCTCTAATGTCGAACACTCGAGCGCAAAAAATTCAAAATTAATGTGAAACGCGGGAAAAAATTTCTACAAAAATTCAAATCAATTCACAAGACATCGATCTTTAAAAATAGTTTTGGTTTTTGAATGTGCATTAATTTTCAGTTGAGTTATGAATTTTTGAAAATAATTTTTTTCCAATGTCGAACACTCGAGCGCAAAAAATTCAAAATTAATATGAAACGCGTGAAAAAAATTCTACAAAAATTCAAATCACTTCACAAGATGTCAATCTTTCAAAATAATTTTGGTTTTTGAATGTGCAGCAATTTTCAGTCGAGTTATGAATTTTTGAAAATTTCTCTTTTTTTCCAATGTCGAACACTCGAGCGCAAAAAATTCAAAATTAATATGAAACGTAGTGACAAAATTCTACAAAAATTCAAATCACTTCAGAAGACGTTGATCTCTCAAAATAATTTTGGTTTTTGAATGTGCATCAATTTTCAGTCAAGTTATGAATTTTTGAAAATTTCTATTTCTCCTAAGTCGAACACTCGAGTGCTAAACACTAAAAAATAATATGAAACGCAGGAAAAAAAATCTAAAAAAATTCAAATCACTTCAGAAGACGTCGATCTTTTAAAATAATTGAAAAATGTACATGTTATGTCAGGTGAACAGAGGCAGAAAGTTATAATTCAAAACTACCAAGAGAGATGTGAGTATCTACAATTGTATATACAATATTAGCTACTAAAAATTTTGATTTTCAATTTTTACAAAAACAAAACTTTCAACGGGTAAAGTGATCCAATCCATTAGCAAAAACTCAAAACTTGCAAACTTTTGATTAAAGCAATACGAGATACGACCCAGTGTATATATGGCGCAGCGTATAATACGCGCTTGGATGTTTCTGATTTAATTTGGTAATTCGAGCAGAACGAAATTTGCATAGGACGATCAGACATTAACTACATTATTATCCGGTGAAGCCACAGATCGATAAACATAATAACCTTTTACACGGCAATGCACGAATTTCGCAGCCATCCAATTCATCCCGAACGAACACGTACCGAAGCTCAATGAAATTTTAATACACAAATATTGAACTACATCCGCTGGGAATATGAGAGCATCCTGTATAAATTCCATGCTACACCTATGCCATTTTGATGGGAGTGTGAAAGGAATATTATTTTCAATCAATCGCGTTTTATAGTCATACTAGCTGACCCGACAGACGTTGTCCTGTCTTAACTATGAATATTGAATTCGAATTGGTATAATTCATAAAAAAAAATTATTCAAAAACATAGTGTTTATTATTGTAATGATCTAGGATACACAACATTCTTCGTTTTATTTTCTGCCAACGTAATAAAATCGATACCATAATCATGAATTGAGCAAAGTAACTACTGCGCTGCGCCGTCGTCCGTGCGTAGTCCTTTAAAATCAAGCAAGGTAACTGGTGACGAACGACGGCTCCGCTGCGCTGCGCTATCGTCCGTGCATGGTCCATATATATTTATATATATTAAGGCAGATAACTGATGACTGACGACGTCCGTGTGTGGCCCATTAAAATTAAGCAAATAAACTGGTGCGTAAACCTTAAAAATTAAGCAAGGGTGACGAACGACGGCTCCGCTACGCTGCGCCGTCGACCGCGAATGGTCCATATATATTAAGGCAAATAACTGGTGACAGACGACGGCTCCGCTGCGCTGCGCCGTCGTCCGTGCGTAGCCCTTAAAAATTAAGCAAAGTAACTGGTGACGAACGACGGCTCCGCTGTGAAACGCCGTCGTCAATATGTAGCTTATTACTGGTGACGCTCATTAAAATTAAGCAAATAAACTGGTGACGAGCGACGGCTCCGCTGCGCTGCGCCGTCGTCCGTGCGTAACCTTTAAAAATTAAGAAAGGTAACTGGTGACGAACGACGGCTCCGCTGCGCTGCGTCGTCGTCAATACGTGGGTTATTACTGGTGACGAATGACGGCTCCACTGCGCTGCGCCGTCGTCCGTGTGTGGCCCATTGAAATTAAGCAAATAAAGTGGTGACGATAATGGCCGAAAACGGTTTAGGCTCTAATTTTTGAAATTCACGATCGCTTTAACGTGCAATTATAGTTTCAAAAATTCATAATTTTTTTAATAATCAACGGATTTGAACTAAATAACAAAATTATTAAAGCTTAAGAATGTAAGAAGTGTATTGTTAATAATAAAAACATCTATCGCCAGTTGAAATATTTTTTTTCCAATTTTTGAAATTCATGATCGCTTTAACGTGCAATTAATGCTTCAAAAATTCATAACTTTTTTAATAATCAACGGATTTGAACTAAATAACAAAATTATTAAAGCTTAAGAATGTAAGAAGTGTATTGTTAATAATAAAAACATCTATCGCCAGTTGAAATATTTTTTTTCCAATTTTTGAAATTCATGATCGCTTTAACGTGCAATTATTGCTTCAAAAATTCATAACTTTTTTAATAATCAACGGATTTGAACTAAATAACAAAATTATTAAAGCTAAAGAATGTAAGAAGTGTATTGTTACTAATAAAAACATGTATCGGCAGTTGAAATATTTTTTTTAGAATTTTTAAAATTCATGATCGCTTTAACGTGCAATTATTGCTTCAAAAATTCATAACTTTTTTAATAATCAACGGATTTGAACTAAATAACAAAATTATTAAAGCTTAAGAATGTAAGAAGTGTATTGTTAATAATAAAAACATGTATCGGCAGTTGAAATATTTTTTAGAATTTTTGAAATTCATAATCGCTTTAACGTGCAATTATTGCTTCAAAAATTCATAACTTTTTTAATAATCAACGGATTTGAACTAAATAACAAAATTATTAAAGCTTAAGAATGTAAGAAGTGTATTGTTAATAATAAAAACATCTATCGCCAGTTGAAATATTTTTTTTCCAATTTTTGAAATTCATGATCGCTTTAACGTGCAATTATTGCTTCAAAAATTCATAACTTTTTTAATAATCAACGGATTTGAACTAAATAACCAAATTATTAAAGCTTAAGAATGTAAAAAGTGTATTGTTAATAATAAGAACATCTATCGCCAGTTGAAATATTTTTTTTCGAATTTTTGAAATTCATGATCGCTTTAACGTGCAATTATTGCCTCAAAAATTCATAATTTTTTTTAATAATCAACGAATTTGAACTAAATGGCAAAATTATTAAAAAAATTCTCAACCGCGCACAGAATCTTCCGCAGAATATTTTAATTCGTAACACCACCGCGAGCGACATTCCAACCACCAAGAGATGGCGCGCGTATTATAAATCAATCGTTATCACCAATTTATGTATTTAAAGCCGACTTAATTGTTCATCGGATGCAAGTGTTGCAATTGAGCTCAGTGCAGCATTTGCTGTTAATATTTTGTTTATATTTTTTTTATAATTTCAGCTACTTATTTATTTACATTTATCGATACGAATCTACAGGGTAAGCCCATTAAAACCCATTAATAACCGTCGGCGCAAACAATGGAAAAGGAATAACTGATCGAGCGGTCGATCGCCGAGAGTAGAAAATTATTAAAGTACTAAAATCGCTATTAAATAATTGGGGTTGGTGGTAGAAGGGTGAAAATTTAGGGTTGTATGTATTTTTTAATGCCGAATCATAAAAAAATAAAAATAAAAAATTTTGTCCAAAAAATAAAAATAAAAAATTTGCGGTGGACCACCCTTATCATTTAAGGGTATTAAAAATAGTTTACATCCTATTCTCAGACCCACTCAATATACACACAAAATTTCATAGGAACCTGTCAAGCCGTTTCGGAGGAGTTTTGTTACAAACACTGTGACACGAATATTTTATATATTAGATATTCCGACTTTAGCTTCACCTTGGCACTCCCTATTCTATGCTAGAATTTGTATGTCTTTTCCATCGCAAATCTCAGCAGCATTGTTTGGCAGAACTTAAGTTTACACCTTTCTGAGTAACTGAAAAAAAAGTCGAAAATATTAATGAAATCGAGGAAATGAATTATTTTTTCGCCTGCCTCTAGCGAAACCGTATATTTCGGCCATAAAAATCGGGCCGAAACTACGATTTGGCGTATCTAGGGCCGAAAAAATAATATGCATAATCTAGACAACCTTCCGCGGAATATGAGTAGGCCATGCAAAAATCTGACAGTGACAGTTCAATGGTGCGCGATATAAAATTTCCTGAAACACTGTTTTTACTTAAGGCAGGCGAAAAAATATCGAGTGTAACTCATGCTGAAATGCTTTAGCAACCCTTCACTTTAAGCGGCGGGTTGCTAAAGCCTATTTTCGGCCCTTGATACACTATATACTATAGGGTAGTAAGAAATTCGTACTTTGAAAGTTATTATTATTATTTATAAACCTAGCAAACTAGGTATTTTTAGAAAGGCGAGGAAAAGAACTTTAAATTTCTATTAAAATAAAAACCGGGTGTACATGGCAGTGGCGGCTCGTGGAACATATTGATGGTAGAGCCACATATACAATTTACCGCCCCCTTCCATTTTTTTAAGAAAGAAAAAACGATTTATCTTCCTACACCAAAGTAACTGGCAAAAAGTGTTTTAAGAGTTAATTAAAAATTCTTGCTGAGCTTGAATTTGAGCTCCTTGGCTCTATAGAACGAGCAGCTTTTTTTATATAAATCATATATTTCTATCTTGAATATTTACGGCCAGAAAGTTACTTTAACATTTCAGTGAGATACCAGGTCTATTGTACGTTATTAGCAGATGTTAATCTTTCTCCGTTTTATTCTTTTAGCTGAAGAATCAATTCCTGCAAGCCCCACGTCTTCCGGAAGCTTCCCACCTATGTATCCTTCGGGAGCCGTACCTATAGCTAGAAATGATAAACAAATCGTCCTGACGAGCAGCAGTCCGGTGAAGCCCAGAATCGCTTCAATGCAGGCGAAATTAGACCATACGAAAATTGATTCTTCGCTCTATCAAACTGTAAGTACCCTCAAAATATACTGGCCGCCATAAGTACACCAAGAATTCGTCGCTCAAAATTTCAGAAAATACGCAAATAATCCACATTAAGAAATGATTCAAATTTCAACAAAAAATCATCCTAACTTTTTGATCATTTACCTTGGAGTATAAAAAATGAAAGAAATTTTATTATTTTGTTAAATTAACTGAGCAGTTACATTACAATTTTATCATACAAATCAGTTAATTGGTTCCCCATTTAAATCAAAAGATGGCGTGGAGTTCGTCAGCGTGGCTTTCAACAATTAAACGAGCATAGTAATCGGGCTCAGAGAAGGAGGTTTGTCAATTCGTGATATTGCTCAACGAATTGGCAGAAGTGTCAGTACAGTATCTTGATGTTGGCGTAGATGGACCGAGGAACAGGAACACTCTCCGCCCTCACGACTTGGGTACAGATAAAAACTTCTCATTTAACTTTAGTTAGTTCGGCCTCGTGTTTCCGCCCGGAAAACAAAATCCACTTTTATCATTGTCATCCTTTATTTGCAGGAGAGTCCCGGCGAGCCGGAAGACGTCAGGGGTTCAGTGCACGTCAACTTGATCTACGATCCAATTGCTGGGATTCTTACAATTAGACTAGTCGAGGTGAGTTTTAGTCAATATCCTAGTCTAGTTTAGAAAAAAAAAAAAACGGTTTATATAATCAGCATTGTTTGCCCACAACAAATAGGTATATGTTAAAACGTATGCTTTGTTTAGTTCCTCATTTCTCATCCATGCAACCACAGTTATTGTATGCAACAAACGGTTATTTTTATATTTATTGGGATGAATATTACAATTCTCGTGCGAAGCCGGGACCGGGCAGTTAGTTTATTAGTAAAAACTAGTGATGGGATAATCGGATGATTTTAATAATCGGAATATTTGGATTCGGATGACGGAAATAATCGGATGATAATCGTAATCGGAGTATCTTTTGATAATCGGAAAAATAAAAATAAAATAATCGGAATTAGAAAAGATAATCGAATCGTAAAAAATAATCGAAATCGGAAAAAATAATCGGAGAGTCGAGAGAAAACAAAAAAAAAACCTCCCTTAAAAATTGTACCTCTACCGGTCATATTCGATATTGAAATCTCGTACTTCGTAACAGTGGCGGCTCGTAGAACATGTTGATGGTAAAGTCACTTATACAATATACCACCCCCCCCCTCCTTTTTTGAAGAAAGAAAGAACTATTTATTTTCCTAAACCAAAGTAACTGGCGAAAAAGTTAGAATTAGTAAAAAATTATTGCTGAGCTTGATACCACAAGTAGTACCATGGCTTCTTGGATCTTTATAACGAGCCGCCCCTGCGTTCAATAATCCAAGCGAAGATTTTAAACTTTAGTCACGAACCGAGAGTGGAGTTAAGAAAATTTACAAAAATTTCCTGCAGTTGAAAAAAATATAAAAACAATTGCCATCGACTTGAAACTTTTCAAATGCACTCAAAACCCATTCTAGATTATGATTATGTAAAAATCCATTCAATGTTCCAACCGTAGATTTTGATTTTTCGTAACGAACCGAGCGTAGAGTTAAGAAACTTTGTAAAAATTTCCTGCAGTTGAAAAAAAATATAAAAACAGTTGCCATCGACTTGAAACTTTTCAAATGCACTCAAAACACATTCTAGATTATGATTATGTAAAAATCCATTCAATGTTCCAACCGTAGATTTTGATTTTTCGTAACGAACCGAGCGTAGAGTTAAGAAACTTTGTAAAAATTTCCTGCAGTTGAAAAAATATAAAAACAGTTGCCATCGACTTGAAACTTTTCAAATGCACTCAAAACCCATTCTAGATTATGATTATGTAAAAATCCATTCAAGGTTTCAACTGTAGATTTTGAATTTTCGTAACGAACCGAGCGTAGAATTAAGAAACTTTGTAAAAACTTCCTGCAGTTGAAAAAAATATAAAAACAATTGCCATCGACTTGAAACTTTTCAAATGCACTCAAAACCCATTCTAGATTATGATTATGTAAAAATCCATTCAATGTTCCAACCGTAGATTTTGATTTTTCGTAACGAACCGAGCGTAGAGTTAAGAAACTTTGTAAAAATTTCCTGCAGTTGAAAAAATATAAAAACAGTTGCCATCGACTTGAAACTTTTCAAATGCACTCAAAACACATCCTAGATTATGATTATGTAAAAATCCATTCAATATTCCAACCGTAGATTTTGATTTTTCGTAACGAACCGAGCGTAGAGTTAAGAAACTTTGTAAAAATTTCCTGCAGTTGAAAAAAAATATAAAAACAGTTGCCATCGACTTGAAACTTTTCAAATGCACTCAAAACCCATTCTAGATTATGATTATGTAAAAATCCATTCAAGGTTTCAACTGTAGATTTTGAATTTTCGTAACGAACCGAGCGTAGAATTAAGAAACTTTGTAAAAACTTCCTGCAGTTGAAAAAAATATAAAAACAGTTGCCATCGACTTGAAACTTTTCAAATGCACTCAAAACACATCCTAGATTATGATTATGTAAAAATCCATTCAATGTTTCAACCGTAGATTTTGATTTTTCGTAACGAACCGAGCGTAGAGTTAATAAACTTTGTAAAAATTTCCTGCAGTTGAAAAAAATATAAAAACAGTTGCCATCGACTTGAAACTTTTCAAATGCACTCAAAACCCATTCTAGATTATGATTATGTAAAAATCCATTCAAGGTTTCAACTGTAGATTTTGAATTTTCGTAACGAACCGAGCGTAGAGTTAAGAAACTTTGTAAAAATTTCCTGCAGTTGAAAAAAAATATAAAAACAGTTGCCATCGACTTGAAACTTTTCAAATGCACTCAAAACACATTCTAGATTATGATTATGTAAAAATCCATTCAATGTTCCAACCGTAGATTTTGAATTTTCGTAACGAACCGAGCGTAGAGTTAAGAAACTTTGTAAAAATTTCCTGCAGTTGAAAAAAATATAAAAACAGCTGCCATCGACTTCAAACTTTTCAAATGCACTCAAAACACATTCTAGATTATGATTATGTAGAAATCCATTCAATGTTCCAACCGTAGATTTTGATTTTTCGTAACGAACCGAGCGTAGAGTTAAGAAACTTTGTAAAAATTTCCTGCAGTTGAAAAAAATATAAAAACAGTTGCCTTCGACTTGAAACTTTTCAAATGCACTCAAAACCCATTCTAGATTATGATTATGTAAAAATCCATTCAAGGTTTCAACTGTAGATTTTGAATTTTCGTAACGAACCGAGCGTAGAGTTAAGAAACTTTGTAAAAATTTCCTGCAGTTGAAAAAAAATATAAAAACAGTTGCCATCGACTTGAAACTTTTCAAATGCACTCAAAACCCATTCTAGATTATGATTATGTAAAAATCCATTCAAGGTTTCAACTGTAGATTTTGAATTTTCGTAACGAACCGAGCGTAGAGTTAAGAAACTTTGTAAAAATTTCCTGCAGTTGAAAAAAATATAAAAACAGTTGCCTTCGACTTGAAACTTTTCAAATGCACTCAAAACACATTCTAGATTATGATAATGTAAAAATCCATTCAATGTTTCAGCCGTAGATTTTGATTTTTCGTAACGAAACGATATGTATATTATATATTTAATACAAATTTTTATTGAAAAATGTAAATATAACCTCAAAAGTTCTGTGCTCGAAAGGGTTAAAGAAAAATTACATTTCAGCCTCACGTTAGCACAATGGAAAAACCTTGAATAGATCCGTGCACGGCCACGACCGACCCCCGTGACATTTCCATCAGAAAAATACCCACACTGTTTTCTCAGCCAACATAGTGTTTCTTATCAAGCGCCCTCCCCGGAGGACCCACTCGAGCCGGTTCTCCGGTCAGGGTTGCGCAATTTCCCCGAGGACGTCCCTACAACAAAAGAACCTCCACCTCCCCCCAAGAACTAATTGGAGAGCCCTCCTGGCAAACCTAATTGTCGTAATTAACAACGGAGCCAGCGACTTTTTTATTCATCGTGAAATATTGTCGGGGGGCGGGCGGGCATTAACTTTGCATCTGGCGGAATGGAATTTTCTCGCAACGCGACGGATGAAAATGAGTTTAATCTGAATTTCAGGCTCAGGACCTTCAGGCGAGGGATTTCAGCGGCACGGCGGATCCGTACGCGAAAATTAGGTTGCTGCCGGATAAGACGAACGTATGGCAGACCCGGATCCACAAGAAGACTTTAAATCCAGGTAATAAGAGAGAACGTTTCGGGCTGTTATTAATTCGCATTTCCCAGCACCTTGGGTATCTTGATGCTGGTAATAATTAAACTGACAATCAACATGACGTAACCTTCATATCTAATGCTACCCATCAAATAATTCATTACAACAGTAACAAATGTTTACAATAAGAAACGTACTTACAATTAGATGGATGATCGATAGCCACGTAGACAAAACGTTACTGTTACCACAAGAACGTACTTTATTGCAAATCAATTAAATTGTTTGTTAAAAATTACGCCATATTAGCGGCACATGTTTAATGATATTTCAACGCCTATCTGATTAGCAGTGACGGTTCGCGGGTTTTTTTTCTGGTACGGCCGAGGAACAAGAGGTGGCAATACAGATAGGTAGGGTCAGTTGCAGAGACGGCTGGCTGCGTGACCGCATCAGTATTACCACCTTTTGTTCCTCGGCCGTACCAGAAAAAACCCCGCAAACCGTCACTGCTGATTACCCTTCCGTCAAGTAAGTTTATGTGTGTGTTACTGAGCTTGTTTCGTTAGATTATCTTTATATTCCATGTTTAAGTATTACATATACATTATCTTTTATTAATATTCATATAAACAAGACATGGTCTATCGGCCTAAGGTCTCTGGCTCGTTTGTTAATGAAGAAATGTGTTTGTAGTATTTGTATAGGTTATAATAAACGTTCGTATTTATTTCTAGTTTTCGATGAAGACTTCGTGTTCGAAGTGCGGGCGGCGACGTTGGGAAGGCACACTCTGGAGATTCTTCTGTACGATTTCGACGCGTATTCCCGCCACCACAGCATCGGAGGGGCGCAATTCGCGTTGGCGAACATCGATCTCAGCGAGAAGGCCGATCTCTGGAAAAGTTTGGGGCCATTAGTGCACCAAGACCCGAGGGTCGATCTGGGGGAACTAATGGTGTCCCTGGCCTATTTGCCCTCGGCTGAAAGACTCACCGTCGTCGTTATCAAAGCGAGGAACTTGAGGGTCGTCGATGATACGAGGAACAGTTCGGGTGAGTCGAGATTAAATGTTGTTTATTCCATAATTAGAATATATGCATTTGTTGAACGACTTCAAATTAATTTCAAGCGCAACATACCGACAATCGCAATCCCCAAATTAATAAAGTCCATTCGTGATAAACAACGATTTTTGCTAAGGTATGCAGAAAACGGTGAATGGGTCCTACCAGTTAAAATTTACAAATACTTCAACAATGAAACTATTTTCGGTATTATGTCAAAACATTTGATTTATTCCAGCTGGGAATAAAATGGCAACACTGAAAACGTGTATTTGGTTAAAATTAAAAATGCGTTCGAGATTTTGAAAAATTGTAAAAAAAATAATCCTCGGTGGAATTGGCTTCAAAATTTACAAATACGTCAACAATGAAACTATTCTCGGTATTCCGTTAAAACAATTGATTTATTCCAGCTGGGAATAAAATGGCAACACTGAAAACTTGAATTTGGTCAAAATTAAAAATGCGTTCGAGATTTTGAAAAATTGTAAAAAATTAATCCTCGGTGGAATTAGCTTCAAAATTTACAAATACGTCAACAATGAAACTATTCTCGGTATTTCGTCAAAACAATTGATTTATTCCAGCTGGGAATAAAATGGCAACACTGAAAACGTGAATTTGGTTAAAATTAAAAATGCGTTCGAGATTTTGAAAAATTGTAAAAAATTAATCCTCGGTGGAATTAGCTTCAAAATTTACAAATACGTCAACAATGAAACTATTCTCGGTATTTCGTCAAAACAATTGATTTATTCCAGCTGGGAATAAAATGGCAACACTGAAAACTTGAATTTGGTTAAAATTAAAAATGCGTTCGAGATTTTGAAAAATTGTAAAAAAATAATCCTCAGTGGAATTGGCTTTAAAATTTACAAATACGTCAACAATGAAACTATTCTCGGTATTTCGTCAAAACAATTGATTTATTCCAGCTGGGAATAAAATGGCAACACTGAAAACTTGAATTTGGTTAAAATTAAAAATGCGTTCGAGATTTTGAAAAATTGTAAAAAAATAATCCTCAGTGGAATTGGCTTTAAAATTTACAAATACGTCAACAATGAAACTATTCTCGGTATTCCGTTAAAACAATTGATTTATTTCAGCTGGGAATAAAATGGCAACACTGAAAACTTCAATTTGGTTAAAATTAAAAATGCGTTCGAGATTTTGAAAAATTGTAAAAAATTAATCCTCGGTGGAATTAGCTTCAAAATTTACAAATACGTCAACAATGAAACTATTCTCGGTATTTCGTCAAAACAATTGATTTATTCCAGCTGGGAATAAAATGGCAACACTGAAAACTTGAATTTGGTTAAAATTAAAAATGCGTTCGAGATTTTGAAAAATTGTAAAAAAATAATCCTCAGTGGAATTGGCTTTAAAATTTACAAATACGTCAACAATGAAACTATTCTCGGTATTTCGTCAAAACAATTGATTTATTCCAGCTGGGAATAAAATGGCAACACTGAAAACTTAAATTTGGTTAAAATTAAAAATGCGTTCGAGATTTTGAAAAATTGTAAAAAATTAATCCTCGGTGGAATAAGCTTCAAAATTTACAAATACGTCAACAATGAAACTATTTTCGGTATTTCATCAAAACAATTGATTTATTCCAGCTGGGAATAAAATGGCAACACTGAAAACTTGAATTTGGTTAAAATTAAAAATGCGTTCGAGATTTTGAAAAATTGCAAAAAATTAATCCTCGGTGGGATAAGCTTCAAAATTTACAAATACGTCAACAATGAAACTATTTTCGGTATTTCGTCAAAACAATTGATTTATTCCAGCTGGGAATAACATGGCAACACTGAAAACTTGAATTTGGTTAAAATTAAAAATGCGTTCGAGATTTTGAAAAATTGTAAAAAATTAATCCTCAAAATTTACAAATACGTCAACAATGAAACTATTTTCGGTATTCCGTTAAAACAATTGATTTATTCCAGCTGGGAATAAAATGGCAACACTGAAAACCTGAATTTGGTTAAAATTAAAAATGCGTTCGAGATTTTGAAAAATTGTAAAAAATTAATCTTCGGTGGAATTAGCTTCAAAATTTACAAATACGTCAACAATGAAACTATTCTCGGTATTTCGTCAAAACAGTTGATTTATTCCAGCTGGGAATAAAATGGCAACACTGAAAACTTGAATTTGGTTAAAATTAAAAATGCGTTCGAGATTTTGAAAAATTGTAAAAAAATAATCCTCAGTGGAATTGGCTTTAAAATTTACAAATACGTCAACAATGAAACTATTCTCGGTATTCCGTTAAAACAATTGATTTATTTCAGCTGGGAATAAAATGGCAACACTGAAAACTTCAATTTGGTTAAAATTAAAAATGCGTTCGAGATTTTGAAAAATTGCAAAAAAATAATCCTCGGTGGAATAAGCTTCAAAATTTACAAACACGTCAACAATGAAACTATCTTCGGTATTTCGTCAAAACAATTGATTTATTCCAGCTGGGAATAAAATGGCAACACTGAAAATATGAATTTGGTTGAAATTAAAAATGCGTTCGAGATTTTGAAAAATTGTAAAAAATTAATCCTCGGTAGAATTGGCTGCAAAATTTACAAATACGTCAACAATGAAACTATTCTCGGTATTCCGTTAAAACAATTGATTTATTCCAGCTGGGAATAAAATGGCAACACTGAAAACGTGAATTTGGTTAAAATTAAAAATGCGTTCGAGATTTTGAAAAATTGTAAAAAATTAATCCTCGGTGGAATAAGCTTCAAAATTTACAAATACGTCAACAATTAAACTATTTTCGGTATTTCGTCAAAACAATTGATTTGTTACAGCTGGAAATAAAATGGCAACACTGAGAACATGAATTTACTTAAGTAAATAACCTTCAGCTGGAATTTTCCAATTTGCAAGAAAATACGCCATTGGATTTTATTTAATTTTTACAGTAGTATTCTACAGAGTTGTAGCTGTAGAAAGAGCTAATAATCCAAAAATTTATCGCCGCAAATTTTCCCAGAAAATCCACTCAAATTTTCTCAAACCTGGATTTTTTCAATTTTCACGAAAATCCGTCATTGGATTTGGTTTAATTTTTACGGTAAGATTCTTCAGAGTTGTAGCTGTAGAAATTGCCAATAATCCAAAAATTTACCGTCGCAAGTTTTCCCAGAAAATCCGCTCAAATTTTCTCAAACCAGCAAAACAAACATTCACCTGGATTTTTCCAATTTTCACGAAAATCCGTCATTGGATTTGGTTTAATTTTTACGGTAATATTCTACAGAGTTGTAGCTGTAGAAAGAGCTAATAATCCAAAAATTTATCGCCGCAAGTTTTCCCAGAAAATCCACTCAAATTTTCTCAAACCAGCAAAACAAACTTTCATCTGGATTTTTCAAATTTTCACGAAAATCCGTCATTGGATTTGGTTTAATTTTTACAGTAATATTCTACAGAGTTGTAGCTGTAGAAAGAGCTAATAATCCAAAAATTTATCGCCGCAAGTTTTCCCAGAAAATCCACTCAAATTTTCTCAAACCTGGATTTTTTCAATTTTCACGAAAATCCGTCATTGGATTTGGTTTAATTTTTACGGTAAGATTCTTCAGAGTTGTAGCTGTAGAAATTGCCAATAATCCAAAAATTTATCGCCGCAAGTTTTCCCAGAAAATCCACTCAAATTTTCTCAAACCAGCAAAACAAACTTTCACCTGGATTTTTCCAATTTTCACAAATATCCGTAATTGGATTTGGTTTAATTTTTACAGTAATATTCTAGAGAGTTGTAGCTGTAGAAAGATTTTTAAATTTTTAAAACGAAAAAGTCATGGCACACTTGATGTTTTTTTTTAATGAACATACGATATAACTTTAGATATCCTACAAAAGCACTCCGAATTAATAGATTCATATCATTTTAGATCCCTACGTTAAGGTGTGCCTAATCCACGGAAGCAAGAGGATAAAGAAAAGAAAGACAGGAGTCCACAGAAATACCGTATGTCCAGTTTTCAACGAGGCGCTGACTTTCGATATCGACAAAGAAACGCTGAAGAAATGCTGCATCGAATTCTACGTGATGCACGACAGTTTACTGGGAGCCAGCGAAATATTAGGTAATAATTTTTCTTTTATTTTGGCCGGGAAGCATTACCTCAACATTGTTCTAGGTAAATGCAAGGTGGGCAGATCGTCCGAGTGTCGCCAGGAAGAAAAGGAATTCTTCGCCGAGATGTTGCACAGCAAGACCGCGACCGCGCAATGGCTGACCCTCGCGGACTCCAGCGCGGCCAATTCCTCCGGCTCCCAAAAGGGGCAAAACAATGTTTAAGACTGTTACGCACTGACCTCCGATTTTTTTTTTCGGAGATTATATCAAATCGAGGCACAATTACTTAAAGGATTAACTGAAAGTATTAACAAAAAAAAGTATTATTTTCGTGATGTGTTTACAAAACTCAGAGCTACCTGCGAATAGAAAAAAAAAGAAACGCTCGGTGTGTCTAAATAAATTAACCATCAGGCTAGTTTTTTTTGTGATGAAAATTTTCATCACGAGGTCAACATTTGTTTTGTTTAGCTTAGGTATTAGTGGCGGTTAGTGAAGGAAGCTAAGAGAGATAGAGAGAGTAGTTAACGCTTCTCCATTCCGTTTGTGATCAGCGGCGGCTCGTGGATGTTAGGCGGTGAGGCAGCGGAAGAAAATTTGACCCGCGAACCGTCACTGACTTCCAGCGACCTCTGGGACCCAACAGAGCAACAATGAACCACAAAACCTTAAGAGGATAAGATATGTGAACCGCAGAAGAGAATAAATGAATAAATTTGTGGGTATTGATCTCTAAAACATCGTTCCTTTTTTTTAATAAACTTGATTGTAAATTTATTTAGACGCACCGTATTATTTTCATACTCTTCAAAGACCAAATACTCACAGAGTCGTCTATATTTATTTTAGATGAGATATATATTAAGAGCTATTATATCCCTTGTGTATAAATATACATATATATGCTGTAAAACGTCCATGTAACAACTGTAAACGCTTATAAAACGTAAAAAAAAAGAATCTGTATATCCGGAGTTTCAATGTGACTACGGCCCCGGAGGCCGTCCAGCTTCCTGTGATAGAATTTTACGGGCCTCCGGGCGCGGCCGAATAGCGCAAAGTTTCGGGCGTATTCGGGCGTGGGTCGTAACTCGTAATTTGCTGGTGGTATTACTGTATAAGTTACTTCTTCTGTGAAGATTCGTGTAAATAATATATTAAAGAATTTATCCCTGGACGTGTAGTATTATTAATCCTAACAGTATTGTGTTTCAGCGCCGTACAAGATTATCGAGTGTTCTCGCGAAGGTAAGCTGAGGCTATGCCATTTAAAAAAAGTAGGAACCTGGACTGGAAACATCTATGCGAAGAGCTGGAGGACAATCGCTGGGGTCTGAAAAAGGATTGGTGACACACAACCAGGCCGCTGTGACTTCTCGAAGGAGAAGATAATGTCTTGCATGGGCTGTTCATGCAGGCGGACTGTCTTAATAGCAGAAATCGACGGGCAAGATAATGTCTTGAAGAGACTCGCTGCATCGGTTGCTCGTGCTGAATAGCAGTTCGGCTTCCGGAAAAGGCACTCGGCACCCAACAGCAGATGCAATCAAGGCGGTGCAAGGCATAGCGGGCGAAGCCAACAGCGAATCGTGGAAGCAGAAAACAAACCACTGCATCGTGATCGCTTTAGACAAGAGCTAAGAAGTAGGCGTGGAGGCATTTGTGCCGACCTTGAGTGACCTCTCCGGCCTTCCCAAATGTTCATATGCTTATTAAACACCAGCGGCGGCTCGTGGATGTTCGGCGGTGAGGCAACGGAAGAAAATTTAACCGAAAAAGCAACGAAATATTTGCTTCCTCTATTAGAGTAAGGAGTGCAGCACGAGCGCCATCTTTGTCTCTGCCTCACCTACGGAAATCCACGAGCCGCCGCTGTTAAACACGCACACGCATTTGCGTGTTTCATATGGTCATTAAACACGCTAATTCGCGCTTTAATTCACAGAACGCGATTTATGATAATATTTTGTTTACCCTATTTAATATTGAATTTAACTTTGATCTCAAATTTTTTTCAATTGTAATTGTAATAACAACATTAATTTTGATTTTAATTTTAATTCTAATTGTAATTTAAAATTAAATTTTGATCTTGATTTTAATTTTCGTGAACAAAGTATAGTGTACAACATTAAAAAAATGCTGCGGCAATATTTATTATTGCAGGATTTTTACAGCACTTTTATTTCAAAAGGTTAAAGGATTATATGTTTGCCGGTCATTTAATGCTTACATTATCAAAATCATCCCTTAGAATTGCTATTTAGAAGCTTTTAAACATTTTTCGTTCGGATTTCCGCGCCTTGTCGCCATCTATTGGACGGTGGCTGAACTGCTAAGTGATGTTTTTGAACAGCGCCAAAATGCTCGAACTTTATACTTATTGCCAAAGTGTTAATATTTAGCAATGGGCTGTGCATGAAACGGTAGACGATTTAATTCTGAATCGAATGGTGTATAAAATAGCTGAAGAAATTTAGCGGTTTTTCTGTAATTTGCGAATGAAAATTAAGGACGACACACTTACCGACATTTACAGCTCACTGTAACATAAAAATTCAATAAA
Organism: Ocypus olens; assembly: GCA_910593695.2. Lineage (NCBI taxonomy): Eukaryota > Metazoa > Arthropoda > Insecta > Coleoptera > Staphylinidae > Ocypus > Ocypus olens. Next base: position 51,726,073 of record OU343056.1, read on the forward strand.
GAAGAATTTGCTATATTCTTCAATCAAATACGGGTTACAATACTTATTCCTGATTAATCATTCAACTATTTATATTATTATTGCATTACAATAAGAGAAATATACGAGAAATCATAATCTAAGTAGAGGGCTCTACCTGTTATCGTGGGGATAAACTACTTAATAATTTGTGGATGTAATATTTGTTGTAATAATAAAAGAATATTTAAAAACTTAAAAAGAATGTTGGCTCATGATTAAATAAATTCACTTGTAGATATTTACGTACTTAAATTGCAGAAACAATATTTTATAATATACACGCCTAATCTGAAGCAACCCGATGTACGCATAACTCGAATTAATTTATTATTAAAAACTTCTAATTTTATACATAACAGGGACAAAACCATAAGTATAATCCTGAGTAAAGCTTTAAAAATAGTGGGAATATTTAAGTATTTAAATTGCGGAAACAATGGTATTATATAAACGTCTACTTATAGGCAACCCAACATACTATAACTAATATTATTTTTTATTAAAAACTTCCAATTTTAAATATAATAGGGACAGAAGCATGAGTGTAATCCTTAGCAACGCTTTAGAAATATTACACTTACGGTTTTGTCCCTGTTACGATTAAAATTTTTGAAGTTTTAAATAATAAATCATTATTAGTTATACGTGTATTGGGTTGCCTGTAAGGAGGCGTTTATATAATATAATTATTTCTGCAATTTAAATACTTTAATATTCACATTATTTTTTAAGCTTTACGGAGGATTACACTTATGGTTTTGTCCCTGTCACGTTTAAAATTGGAAGTTTTTAGTAATAAATTAATATTATGTATGCGTGTATTGCATTGTCTGTAAGTAGGCGTTTATGTAATATAATTATTTCTGCAATTTAAATACTTAAATATTCGCACTATTTTTAAAGCTTTACTGATAATTACACTTAGGTTTTGTCACTGTCACCTTTAAAATTGGAAGTTTTTTTATAGTAGTTATGCGTTTATCGGGTTGCCTGTGATTAGGCGGATATATTATAATGTATTGTTTCTGCAAGTTAAATACGAAAATATCTAAGTAAATTTATTTGATTATAAGATAACAGTCTTCTTAAGTTTTTAAATATTCTTTCATTATTAAAACAATTATTAAATCCACAAATGAAATCGTAGTTTATCCCCACGATAACAGAGGGTACCCTCTATGAAGATTAGGATTCCTCATATATTTCTCTTATTGTAATGCATTATTAATATAAAAAGTTATTTGAATAATCAGTAACAAGTATTGGGACCCGTATATCATTGAAGAATATAGCAAATTGTTGTGCATTTAGGTTTTAAGTTACAGTGAACTGTAAATGTCGGTAAGTGTGTCGTGCTTAATTTTCATTCGCAAATTACAAGAAAACGGCTAAATAGCCTCAGCTATTTTGTACACCATTCGATTCGGAATAAAATCGTCTATCGTTACATGCACAGCGCATTGCTGAATATTAACACTTTGATTATAAGGATAAAGTTCGAGCATTTTGGCGCTGTTCAAAAACATCACTTAGTAGTTCGGCCATCGTCGAATAGATGGCGAATGCGAACGTAAAATGTTTAAAAGCTTTTAAATAGTAATTCTGAGGGATGATTTTGATAATTTGAACGTTAAAAGCTTCAAAAATAATGTGAATATTAAGGTATTTAAATTGCAGAAATAATTATATTATATAAACGCCTGCGTCCAGGCAACCCAATACACGAATAAGTAATAATGATTTATTATTTAAAACTTCAAAAATTTTAATCGTAACAGGGACAAAACCACAAGTGTAATATTTTTAAAGCGTTGCTAAGGATTACACTCATGCTTGTGCCCCTATTATGTTTAAAATTAAAAGTTTTAAATAAAAAATAATATTAGTTATTGTATATTGGGTTGCCTACAAGTAGGCGTTTATATAATACCATTGTTTCCGTAATTTAAATACTTAAATATTCCCACTATTTTTAAAGCTGTACTCAGGATTACACTTATGGTTTTGTCCCTGTTACGTATAAAATTAGAAGTTTTTAATAATAAATTAATTCGGGTTATGCGTATATCGGGTTGCTTCGGATTAGGCGTGTATATTATAAAATATTGTTTTTGCAATTTAAGTGCGTAAATATCTACAAGTGAATTTATTTAATCATGAGCCAACATTCTTTTTAAGTTTTTAAATATTCTTTTATTATTACAACAAATATTACATCCACAAATTATTAAGTAGTTTATCCCCACGATAACAGGTGGAGCCATCTACTTAGATTATGATTTCTCGTATATTTCTCTTATTGTAATGCATTAACAATATAAACAGTTGAATGATTAATCAGGAATCAGTATTGTAACCGGTATTTGATTGAAGAATATAGCAAATTCTTCTTTAATGAATTTTAATGTTACAGTGAGCTGTAAATGTCGGTAAGTGTGTCGTGCTTAATTTTCATTCGCAAATTACAAGAAAACGGCTAAATACCCTCAGCTATTTTGTACACCATTCGATTCGGAATTAAATCGTCTATCGTTTCGTGTACAGCGCATTGCTGAATATTAACACTTTGATTATAAGGATAAAGTTCGAGCATTTTGGCGCTGTTCAAAAACATCACTTAGCAGTTCAGCTACCGTCCAATAGATGGCGACAAGGCGGAGAAATCCGAACGAAAAAAGTTTAAAAGCTTCTAAATAGCAATTCTAAGGGATGATTTTGATAATGTAAGCATTAAATAACCACCGAACATATAATCCTTTAACCTTTTAAAATAAAAGTGCTGTAAAAATCCTGCAATAATAAATATTGCCGCTGCGCCGTCGTCCGTGCGTAGCCCTTAAAAATTAAGCAAGGTAACTGGTGACGAACGACGGCTCCGCTGTGAAGCGCCGTCGTCAATATGTAGCTTATTACTGGTGACGCTCATTAAAATTAAGCAAATAAACTGGTGACGAGCGACGGCTCCGCTGCGCTGCGCCGTCGTCCGTGCGTAACCTTTAAAAATTAAGAAAGGTAACTGGTGACGAACGACGGCTCCGCTGCGCTGCGTCGTCGTCAATACGTGGCTTATTACTGGTGACGAATGACGGCTCCACTGCGCTGCGCCGTCGTCCGTGTGTGGCCCATTGAAATTAAGCAAATAAAGTGGTGACGTTAATGGCCGAAAACGGTTTAGGCTCTAATTTTTGAAATTCACGATCGCTTTAACGTGCAATTATTGCTTCAAAAATTCATATTTTTTTTAATAATCAACGGATTTGAACTAAATAACAAAATTATTAAAGCTTAAGAATGTAAGAAGTGTATTGTTAATAATAAAAACATCTATCGCCAGTTGAAATATTTTTTTCCAATTTTTAAAATTCATGATCGCTTTAACGTGCAATTATTGCTTCAAAAATTCATAACTTTTTTAATAATCAACGGATTTGAACTAAATAACAAAATAATTAAAGTTAAAGAATGTAAGAAGTGTATTGTTACTAACAAAAACATGTATCGCCAGTTGATATATTTTTTTAGAATTTTTGAAATTCATAATCGCTTTAACGTGCAATTATTGCTTCAATAATTCATAACTTTTTTAATAATCAACGGATTTGAACTAAATAACAAAATTATTAAAGCTTAAGAATGTAAGAAGTGTATTGTTAATAATAAAAACATCTATCGCCAGTTGAAATATTTTTTTTTTAATTTTTGAAATTCATGATCGCTCTAACATGCAATTATTGCTTCAAAAATTCATCATTTTTTTTTAATAATCAACGAATTTGAACTAAATGGCAAAATTATTAAAAAAATTCTCAACCGCGCACAGAATCTTTTAATTCGTAACACATTCCAACCACCAAGAGATGGCGCGCGTATTATAAATCAATCGTTATCACCAATTTATGTATTTAAAGCCGACTTGATTGTTCATCGGATGCAAGTGTTGCAATTGAGCTCAGTGCAGCATTTGCTGTTAATATTTTGTTTATATTTTTTTTTAATAATTTCAGCTACTTATTTATTTACATTTATCGATACGAATCTACAGGGTAAGCCCATTAAAACCCATTAATAACCGTCGGCGCAAACAATGGAAAAGGAATAACTGATCGAGCGGTCGATCGCCGAGAGTAGAAAATCGCTATTAAAAAATTGGGGTTGGTGGTAGAAGGGTGAAAATTTAGGGTTGTATGTATTTTTTAATGCCGAATCATAAAAAAATAAAAATTAAAAATTTTGTCCAAAAAATAAAAATAAAAAATTTGCGGTGGACCACCCTTATCATTTAGGGGTATTAAAAATAGTTTACATCCTATTCTCAGACCCACTCAATATACACACAAAATTTCATAGGAACCTGTCAAGCCGTTTCGGAGGAGTTTTGTTACAAACACTGTGACACGAAAATTTTATATATTAGATATACAAATCACAATTTGATAATAATAATTTTGGTTGCGTCGTGCAGTGCGAGGGGGAATATGGCGAACCTCCCTCGTGCTCCTTGTTTATTGTGTTTTATCTCGTCGCCTGGCAACCTCTCCCGCGTCACAGCCATGCCACTTGATTCCATGCTCCAGGCGACGCGACGCTATCATCTCCCACTACCTTTCCAACCGTGAATGCACATCGCCAGAAGACGAGAAAAATCGCACACCTTCGCCCCGCGTGCTGTACATGCTGTCGCCAACCTTATTCAACATCTTCAACGCTGACTTCGCACCATGGATCAAATCCACGTTGCAACCATCTGCATCGCTGACTTCGCTACCCCGACATCCACACCATGTATACACGTTATGCAACTGGGCCTGCGCCCCATTACCAAGATCCACAGCTAAACATCTACAAAAAACAGATTCGGATCCTGGATCAGCCGCTGACGCAACAAAATAAACCCAACAAAAACCCGAGCAATCTGCAAGGAAAAAATACGAACGTCTTCCGATCACACTCTTAACTACACCGCCGCACAGTGGTCCAAATGAGCGCCAACGACATGCTTATTCCTGAGATCTAACTTCGCGTAATCGAAATTGATTGCATTTTAGCCGAATGCACCAACCGCCAGCCTTTTAAAATAACAACAGCATCGCCTAGCCAGCCTCTGACAGCAGTTGTCACCGGATGACATTAAATTTTGGGCACACAGGGTCGGGTTACATGCTGCCGCCGAAATTCCAGTTAACCATTTCACATGCATCTCCTCTCGAGAACGATCCGTTACTTGAGGAAAAACGCCCTGGAGACACTTAGCAGCAACAGGCACACGTTCGCGAGCATCCACCACATCAGAGCAAGAATGAAAAGGCAAGATTACACCCCCCTGCTGGTCCCAGCGATCACCCTCCTGAGCAAAACCCTCACCAGCGCCGTCGACGAGGAGGAGGCCGAGCTGGAAGACAACATAACGCACCTCATCATCCTGGCGAAGTTGGCCCTGGAGAAGGGGGACAAGGAACGGGCGGAGGCCATACTGCACATGGGGCTCAAGCTGTGCGGGGAGAGGAATATCACTTTCGGGATTCCGTTCATGTACGATATACTGGCGACGATCGCGCTATCGAACGGGGAGATCGAGAAGGCCGAGCATCTGCTCGTTACCGGGATTGAGAAGATGTCCAAGAATGGTGCGTCAGAGGATAACCATCATATCATCAGTGAGTAGTTATTATTAAAATATCTAATGCCTGTATTGATATCTTTCGCAAATTTACGCCTAAATTTATTTCAAAATTTAGGGAAAGGGTGTTTATGATTTTTTAATAACCATAATTTAGACCATATTTTGAGTAACTTTGGCAAGTTTTAAGTCAATGGCAATCGTTTTTATATTTTTTTCGAGTCACAAAAGTTTTTGATATTTTTCGCAAATTCACGCTCCGTTCGCTTAAATTTATTTCAAAATTTAGGGAAAGGGTGTTTATCATTTTTAAATAACCATAATTTAGGATGTATTTTGAGTAACTCTGGCTAGTTTTAAGTCGATGGCAATCGTTTTTATATTTTTTTCGAGTCACAAAAGTTATTGATATTTTTCGCAAATTCACGCTCCGTTCGCTTAAATTTATTTCAAAATTTAGGGAAAGGGTGTTTATAATTTTTAAATAACCATAATTTAGGATGTATTTTGAGTAACTCTGGCAAGTTTTAAGTCGATGGCAATTGTTTTTATATTTTTTTCGAGTCAAGAAAGTTATTGATATTTTTCGCAAATTTACGCTCCGTTCGCATAAATTTATTTCAAAATTTAGGGAAAGGGTGTTTATGATTTTTAAATAACCATAATTTAGGATGTATTTTGAGTAACGTTGGCAAGTTTTAAGTCGTTAGCAATTGTTTTTATATTTTTTTCGAGTCAAGAAAGTTATTGATATTTTTCGCAAATTTACGCTCCGTTTGCATAAATTTATTTCAAAATTTAGGGAAAGGGTGTTTGTGATTTTTAAATAACCATAATTTAGGATGTATGTTGAGTAACTCTGGCAAGTTTTAAGTCGATGGCAATTGTTTTTATATTTTTTTCGAGTCAAGAAAGTTGTTGATATTTTTCGCAAATTTACGCTCCGTTCGCATAAATTTATTTCAAAATTTAGGGAAAGGGTGTTTATGGTTTTTAAATAACCATAATTTAGGATGTATTTTGAGTAACTCTGGCAAGTTTTAAGTCGATGGCAATTGTTTTTATATTTTTTTCGAGTCACGAAAGTTATTGATATTTTTCGCAAATTCACGCTCCGTTCGCTTAAATTTATTTCAAAATTTAGGGAAAGGGTGTTTATCATTTTTAAATAACCATAATTTAGGATGTATTTTGAGTAACTCTGGCTAGTTTTAAGTCGATGGCAATCGTTTTTATATTTTTTTCGAGTCACAAAAGTTATTGATATTTTTCGCAAATTCACGCTCCGTTCGCTTAAATTTATTTCAAAATTTAGGGAAAGGGTGTTTATAATTTTTAAATAACCATAATTTAGGATGTATTTTGAGTAACTCTGGCAAGTTTTAAGTCGATGGCAATTGTTTTTATATTTTTTTCGAGTCAAGAAAGTTATTGATATTTTTCGCAAATTTACGCTCCGTTTGCATAAATTTATTTCAAAATTTAGGGAAAGGGTGTTTATGATTTTTAAATAACCATAATTTAGGATGTATGTTGAGTAACTCTGGCAAGTTTTAAGTCGATGGCAATTGTTTTTATATTTTTTTCGAGTCAAGAAAGTTGTTGATATTTTTCGCAAATTTACGCTCCGTTCGCATAAATTTATTTCAAAATTTAGGGAAAGGGTGTTTATGGTTTTTAAATAACCATAATTTAGGATGTATTTTGAGTAACTCTGGCAAGTTTTAAGTCGATGGCAATTGTTTTTATATTTTTTTCGAGTCACGAAAGTTATTGATATTTTTCGCAAATTCACGCTCCGTTCGCTTAAATTTATTTCAAAATTTAGGGAAAGGGTGTTTATGATTTTTAAATAACCATAATTTAGGATGTATTTTGAGTAACTCTGGCAAGTTTTAAGTCGATGGCAATTGTTTTTATATTTTTTTTCGAGGCAAGAAAGTTATTGATATTTTTCGCAAATTTACGCTCCGTTCGCCTAAATTTATTTCAAAATTTAGGGAAAGGGTGTTTATGATTTTTAAATAACCATAATTTAGGATGTATTTTGAGTAACTCTGGCAAGTTTTAAGTCGATAACAATTGTTTTTATATTTTTTTCGAGTCACGAAAGTTATTGATATTTTTAGCAAATTTACGCTCCGTTTGCATAAATTTATTTCAAAATTTAGGGAAAGGGTGTTTATGGTTTTTAAATAACCATAATTTAGGATGTATTTTGAGTAACTTTGGCAAGTTTTATGTCGATGGCAATTGTTTTTATATTTTTTTCGAGTCACGAAAGTTATTGATATTTTTAGCAAATTTACGCTCCGTTCGCTTAAATTTATTTCAAAATTTAGGGAAAGGGTGTTTATGATTTTTTAATAACCATAATTTAGACCATATTTTGAGTAACTTTGGCAAGTTTTAAGTCAATGGCAATCGTTTTTATATTTTTTTCGAGTCACAAAAGTTTTTGATATTTTTCGCAAATTCACGCTCCGTTCGCTTAAATTTATTTCAAAATTTAGGGAAAGGGTGTTTATCATTTTTAAATAACCATAATTTAGGATGTATTTTGAGTAACTCTGGCTAGTTTTAAGTCGATGGCAATCGTTTTTATATTTTTTTCGAGTCACAAAAGTTATTGATATTTTTCGCAAATTCACGCTCCGTTCGCTTAAATTTATTTCAAAATTTAGGGAAAGGGTGTTTATAATTTTTAAATAACCATAATTTAGGATGTATTTTGAGTAACTCTGGCAAGTTTTAAGTCGATGGCAATTGTTTTTATATTTTTTTCGAGTCAAGAAAGTTATTGATATTTTTCGCAAATTTACGCTCCGTTCGCATAAATTTATTTCAAAATTTAGGGAAAGGGTGTTTATGATTTTTAAATAACCATAATTTAGGATGTATTTTGAGTAACGTTGGCAAGTTTTAAGTCGTTAGCAATTGTTTTTATATTTTTTTCGAGTCAAGAAAGTTATTGATATTTTTCGCAAATTTACGCTCCGTTCGCTTAAATTTATTTCAAAATTTAGGGAAAGGGTGTTTATGATTTTTAAATAACCATAATTTAGGATGTATCTTGAGTAACTCTGGCAAGTTTTAAGTCGATAACAATTGTTTTTATATTTTTTTCGAGTCACGAAAGTTATTGATATTTTTAGCAAATTTACGCTCCGTTCGCATAAATTTATTTCAAAATTTAGGGAAAGGGTGTTTATGGTTTTTAAATAACCATAATTTAGGATGTATTTTGAGTAACTCTGGCAAGTTTTAAGTCGATGGCAATTGTTTTTATATTTTTTTCGAGTCACGAAAGTTATTGATATTTTTCGCAAATTCACGCTCCGTTCGCTTAAATTTATTTCAAAATTTAGGGAAAGGGTGTTTATGGTTTTTAAATAACCATAATTTAGGATGTATTTTGAGTAACTCTGGCAAGTTTTAAGTCGATGGCAATTGTTTTTATATTTTTTTTCGAGGCAAGAAAGTTATTGATATTTTTCGCAAATTCACGCTCCGTTCGCTTAAATTTATTTCAAAATTTAGGGAAAGGGTGTTTATGGTTTTTAAATAACCATAATTTAGGATGTATTTTGAGTAACTCTGGCAAGTTTTAAGTCGATAACAATTGTTTTTATATTTTTTTCGAGTCACGAAAGTTATTGATATTTTTAGCAAATTTACGCTCCGTTCGCATAAATTTATTTCAAAATTTAGGGAAAGGGTGTTTATGGTTTTTAAATAACCATAATTTAGGATGTATTTTGAGTAACTCTGGCAAGTTTTAAGTCGATGGCAATTGTTTTTATATTTTTTTCGAGTCACGAAAGTTATTGATATTTTTCGCAAATTCACGCTCCGTTCGCTTAAATTTATTTCAAAATTTAGGGAAAGGGTGTTTATGATTTTTAAATAACCATAATTTAGGATGTATTTTGAGTAACTCTGGCAAGTTTTAAGTCGATGGCAATTGTTTTTATATTTTTTTTCGAGGCAAGAAAGTTATTGATATTTTTCGCAAATTTACGCTCCGTTCGCCTAAATTTATTTCAAAATTAAGGGAAAGGGTGTTTGCGATTTTTAAATAACCATAATTTAGGATGTATTTTGAGTAACTTTGGCAAGTTTTAAGTCGATGGCAATTGTTTTTATATTTTTTTCGAGTCACGAAAGTTATTGATATTTTTAGCAAATTTACGCTCCGTTCGCTTAAATTTATTTCAAAATTTAGGGAAAGGGTGTTTATGATTTTTAAATAACCATAATTTAGGATGTATTTTGAGTAACTCTGGCAAGTTTTAAGTCGATGGCAATTGTTTTTATATTTTTTTTCGAGGCAAGAAAGTTATTGATATTTTTCGCAAATTCACGCTCCGTTCGCTTAAATTTATTTCAAAATTTAGGGAAAGGGTGTTTATGGTTTTTAAATAACCATAATTTAGGATGTATTTTGAGTAACTTTGGCAAGTTTTAAGTCGATGGCAATTGTTTTTATATTTTTTTCGAGTCACGAAAGTTATTGATATTTTTAGCAAATTTACGCTCCGTTCGCTTAAATTTATTTCAAAATTTAGGGAAAGGGTGTTTATGATTTTTAAATAACCATAATTTAGGATGTATTTTGAGTAACTCTGGCAAGTTTTAAGTCGATGGCAATTGTTTTTATATTTTTTTTCGAGGCAAGAAAGTTATTGATATTTTTCGCAAATTCACGCTCCGTTCGCTTAAATTTATTTCAAAATTTAGGGAAAGGGTGTTTATGATTTTTAAATAACCATAATTTAGGATGTATCTTGAGTAACTCTGGCAAGTTTTAAGTCGATAACAATTGTTTTTATATTTTTTTCGAGTCACGAAAGTTATTGATATTTTTAGCAAATTTACGCTCCGTTCGCATAAATTTATTTCAAAATTTAGGGAAAGGGTGTTTATGGTTTTTAAATAACCATAATTTAGGATGTATTTTGAGTAACTCTGGCAAGTTTTAAGTCGATGGCAATTGTTTTTATATTTTTTTTCGAGGCAAGAAAGTTATTGATATTTTTCGCAAATTCACGCTCCGTTCGCTTAAATTTATTTCAAAATTTAGGGAAAGGGTGTTTATGATTTTTAAATAACCATAATTTAGGATGTATTTTGAGTAACTCTGGCAAGTTTTAAGTCGATGGCAATTGTTTTTATATTTTTTTTCGAGGCAAGAAAGTTATTGATATTTTTCGCAAATTCACGCTCCGTTCGCTTAAATTTATTTCAAAATTTAGGGAAAGGGTGTTTATGGTTTTTAAATAACCATAATTTAGGATGTATTTTGAGTAACTCTGGCAAGTTTTAAGTCGATAACAATTGTTTTTATATTTTTTTCGAGTCACGAAAGTTATTGATATTTTTAGCAAATTTACGCTCCGTTCGCATAAATTTATTTCAAAATTTAGGGAAAGGGTGTTTATGGTTTTTAAATAACCATAATTTAGGATGTATTTTGAGTAACTCTGGCAAGTTTTAAGTCGATGGCAATTGTTTTTATATTTTTTTCGAGTCACGAAAGTTATTGATATTTTTCGCAAATTCACGCTCCGTTCGCTTAAATTTATTTCAAAATTTAGGGAAAGGGTGTTTATGATTTTTAAATAACCATAATTTAGGATGTATTTTGAGTAACTCTGGCAAGTTTTAAGTCGATGGCAATTGTTTTTATATTTTTTTTCGAGGCAAGAAAGTTATTGATATTTTTCGCAAATTTACGCTCCGTTCGCCTAAATTTATTTCAAAATTTAGGGAAAGGGTGTTTATGATTTTTAAATAACCATAATTTAGGATGTATTTTGAGTAACTTTGGCAAGTTTTAAGTCGATGGCAATTGTTTTTATATTTTTTTCGAGTCACGAAAGTTATTGATAACTTTCGCAAATTTACGCTCCGTTCGCCTAAATTTATTTCAAAATTTAGGGAAAGGGTGTTTGCGATTTTTAAATAACCATAATTTAGGATGTATTTTGAGTAACTTTGGCAAGTTTTAAGTCGATGGCAATTGTTTTTATATTTTTTTCGAGACAAGAAAGTTATTGATATTTTTCACAAATTTACGCTCCATTCGCATAAATTTATTTCAAAATTTAGGGAAAGAGTATTTATGGTTTTTAAATGACCATAATTTAGGATGTATTTTGAGTAACTCTGGCAAGTTTTAAGTCGATGGCAATTGTTTTTATATTTTTTTTCGAGGCAAGAAAGTTATTGATATTTTTCGCAAATTTACGCTCCGTTCGCCTAAATTTATTTCAAAATTTAGGGAAAGGGTGTTTGCGATTTTTAAATAACCATAATTTAGGATGTATTTTGAGTAACTTTGGCAAGTTTTAAGTCGATAACAATTGTTTTTATATTTTTTTCGAGTCACGAAAGTTATTGATATTTTTCGCAAATTCACGCTCCGTTTGCATAAATTTATTTCAAAATTTAGGGAAAGGGTGTTTATGATTTTTAAATAACCATAATTTAGGATGTATTTTGAGTAACTCTGGCAAGTTTTAAGTCGATGGCAATTGTTTTTATATTTTTTTTCGAGGCAAGAAAGTTATTGATATTTTTCGCAAATTTACGCTCCGTTCGCCTAAATTTATTTCAAAATTTAGGGAAAGGGTGTTTGCGATTTTTAAATAACCATAATTTAGGATGTATTTTGAGTAACTTTGGCAAGTTTTAAGTCGATGGCAATTGTTTTTATATTTTTTTCGAGACAAGAAAGTTATTGATATTTTTCACAAATTTACGCTCCATTCGCATAAATTTATTTCAAAATTTAGGGAAAGAGTATTTATGGTTTTTAAATGACCATAATTTAGGATGTATTTTGAGTAACTTTGGCAAGTTTTAAGTCGATAACAATTGTTTTTATATTTTTTTCGAGTCACGAAAGTTATTGATATTTTTCGCAAATTCACGCTCCGTTTGCATAAATTTATTTCAAAATTTAGGGAAAGGGTGTTTATGATTTTTAAATAACCATAATTTAGGATGTATTTTGAGTAACTCTGGCAAGTTTTAAGTCGATGGCAATTGTTTTTATATTTTTTTTCGAGGCAAGAAAGTTATTGATATTTTTCGCAAATTTACGCTCCGTTCGCCTAAATTTATTTCAAAATTTAGGGAAAGGGTGTTTATGATTTTTAAATAACCATAATTTAGGATGTATTTTGAGTAACTCTGGCTAGTTTTAAGTCGATGGCAATCGTTTTTATATTTTTTTCGAGTCACAAAAGTTATTGATATTTTTCGCAAATTCACGCTCCGTTCGCTTAAATTTATTTCAAAATTTAGGGAAAGGGTGTTTATAATTTTTAAATAACCATAATTTAGGATGTATTTTGAGTAACGTTGGCAAGTTTTAAGTCGTTAGCAATTGTTTTTATATTTTTTTCGAGTCAAGAAAGTTATTGATATTTTTCGCAAATTTACGCTCCGTTCGCCTAAATTTATTTCAAAATTTAGGGAAAGGGTGTTTATGATTTTTAAATAACCATAATTTAGGATGTATTTTGAGTAACTCTGGCAAGTTTTAAGTCGTTAGCAATCGTTTTTATATATTTTTCGAGACAAGAAAGTTATTGATATTTTTCACAAATTTACGCTCCATTCGCATAAATTTATTTCAAAATTTAGGGAAAGAGTATTTATGGTTTTTAAATAACCATAATTTAGGATGTATTTTGAGTAACTTTGGCAAGTTTTAAGTCGATAACAATTGTTTTTATATTTTTTTCGAGTCACGAAAGTTATTGATATTTTTCGCAAATTCACGCTCCGTTCGCATAAATTTATTTCAAAATTTAGGGAAAGGGTGTTTATGATTTTTAAATAACCATAATTTAGGATGTATTTTGAGTAACTCTGGCAAGTTTTAAGTCGATGGCAATTGTTTTTATATTTTTTTCGAGACAAGAAAGTTATTGATATTTTTCGCAAATTTACGCTCCGTTCGCCTAAATTTATTTCAAAATTTAGGGAAAGGGTGTTTATGATTTTTAAATAACCATAATTTAGGATGTATTTTGAGTAACTCTGGCAAGTTTTAAGTCGATGGCAATTGTTTTTATATTTTTTTTCGAGGCAAGAAAGTTATTGATATTTTTCGCAAATTTACGCTCCGTTCGCCTAAATTTATTTCAAAATTTAGGGAAAGGGTGTTTGCGATTTTTAAATAACCATAATTTAGGATGTATTTTGAGTAACTTTGGCAAGTTTTAAGTCGATAACAATTGTTTTTATATTTTTTTCGAGTCACGAAAGTTATTGATATTTTTCGCAAATTCACGCTCCGTTTGCATAAATTTATTTCAAAATTTAGGGAAAGGGTGTTTATGATTTTTAAATAACCATAATTTAGGATGTATTTTGAGTAACTCTGGCAAGTTTTAAGTCGATGGCAATTGTTTTTATATTTTTTTTCGAGGCAAGAAAGTTATTGATATTTTTCGCAAATTTACGCTCCGTTCGCCTAAATTTATTTCAAAATTTAGGGAAAGGGTGTTTATGATTTTTAAATAACCATAATTTAGGATGTATTTTGAGTAACTCTGGCTAGTTTTAAGTCGATGGCAATCGTTTTTATATTTTTTTCGAGTCACAAAAGTTATTGATATTTTTCGCAAATTCACGCTCCGTTCGCTTAAATTTATTTCAAAATTTAGGGAAAGGGTGTTTATAATTTTTAAATAACCATAATTTAGGATGTATTTTGAGTAACGTTGGCAAGTTTTAAGTCGTTAGCAATTGTTTTTATATTTTTTTCGAGTCAAGAAAGTTATTGATATTTTTCGCAAATTTACGCTCCGTTCGCCTAAATTTATTTCAAAATTTAGGGAAAGGGTGTTTATGATTTTTAAATAACCATAATTTAGGATGTATTTTGAGTAACTCTGGCAAGTTTTAAGTCGTTAGCAATCGTTTTTATATATTTTTCGAGACAAGAAAGTTATTGATATTTTTCGCAAATTCACGTTCCGTTCGCCTAAATTTATTTCAAAATTTAGGAAAAGGGTGTTTATAATTTTTCAATAACCATAATTTAGGATGTATTTTGAGTAACTCTGGCAAGTTTTAAGTCGATGGCAATTGTTTTTATATTTTTTTCGAGACACGAAAGTTATTGATATTTTTCGCAAATTCACGTTCCGTTCGCCTAAATTTATTTCAAAATTTAGGGAAAGGGTGTTTATGATTTTTAAATAACCATAATTTAGGATGTATTTTGAGTAACTCTGGCAAGTTTTAAGTCGTTAGCAATCGTTTTTATATATTTTTCGAGACAAGAAAGTTATTGATATTTTTCGCAAATTCACGTTCCGTTCGCCTAAATTTATTTCAAAATTTAGGAAAAGGGTGTTTATAATTTTTCAATAACCATAATTTAGGATGTATTTTGAGTAACTCTGGCAAGTTTTAAGTCGATGGCAATTGTTTTTATATTTTTTTCGAGACACGAAAGTTATTGATATTTTTCGCAAATTCACGTTCCGTTCGCCTAAATTTATTTCAAAATTTAGGGAAAGGGTGTTTATGATTTTTAAATAACTATAATTTAGGATGTATTTTGAGTAACGTTGGCAAGTTTTAAGTCGTTAGCAATTGTTTTTATATTTTTTTCGAGCCAAGAAAGTTATTGATATTTTTCGCAAATTTACGCTTCGTTCGCCTAAATATATTTCAAAATTTAGGGAAAGGGTGTTTATAATTTTTAAATAACCATAATTTAGGATGTATTTTGAGTAACTCTGGCAAGTTTTAAGTCGATGGCAATTGTTTTTATATTTTTTTCGAGGCAAGAAAGTTATTGATATTTTTCGCAAATTTACGCTTCGTTCGCCTAAATATATTTCAAAATTTAGGGAAAGGGTGTTTATAATTTTTAAATAACCATAATTTAGGATGTATTTTGAGTAACTCTGGCAAGTTTTAAGTCGATGGCAATTATTTTTATATTTTTTTCGAGTCACGAAAGTTATTGATATTTTTAGCAAATTCACGCTCCGTTCGCTTAAATTTATTTCAAAATTTAGGGAAAGGGTGTTTATGATTTTTAAATAACCATAATTCAGGATGTATTTTGAGTAACTCTGGCAAGTTTTAAGTCGATGGCAATTGTTTATTTTTCCCAAATTTATGAATTCAATTCATATATTTAGCATGATTCGTGTGTTGATCGATTTCAATTAAACTTTTACAGATTTCAAGTTGAGACTGGCACGAATCTACAGCAGCTACCACGAGTACGACATGGCCGAGTTGGGTTTCAAAACGTGCCTACAGGCCCAAGAACAGAAGATAGTCGACGGTGACGTCAGCACGAAAACCGGCATGCTCTACGTCAACGTCCTCTTCTGGTACGGCATCCACAAGATCCGCAACCTCCACTACATGAGCGCGAAGAAACTCCTCGACACCGCCTACGACTACTCGAACAAGATAAAGGGCCTGAGTCCCTACCAGGAGATGGTCATCCTCTACACCCTGGCCGACCTGAACATGGAGTTGGGACAGTACGACGTCGCCCTCATGAACATGCAGAACGCCGTCATGCTGGGAAAGGGAATCGGAAGTTCGGACTTACCCAGGTGCTACGTGAAGCTGGCGAAGATCTACCTGAAGCTGAACGTGCCCGACATGGCGAAGAGCTCCGCACTGGAGGGCATCAAGATGGCGACGCTCTTCAACATCCCGGACGTCGTCGAGGACGGCGAGGACGTGATGAGGCAGGTCGGGGAGAAGGGCACGTGAGATGCGTGCGCAGGTCTAACAGATATTTTAATAACAATAAATGCAACAACTTTCAATAAATATAGTGTGTTACAAAAATGGTCTAGTATACTCGTAATCACATCAGTCAATCATCCGGGAAAATTAATCACAAAAAATCGTTTGTTGTATTAAGTAGTAGTCAGTCTGTAACCAAAATTGTTCTTCAATTGAACCTGAAAGAAAAAAAAATGTAGGTTATTAATTTGCTGCAAAACATCAACTACAAATATCGAATGTAAAATTTTAAGCCTTGCTCGAATGGAAATTAAAGGGTAACTATATTGTTTAACTGGTAACAAGTTTATTTAATTTAATTAGGTAAGTATGACCGCGTTTAGTTAATTTTGGTTTTTGAATGTATTTTTGTCAATGACGCACAAATTAAAAAAAATTCAGTTCCCTTAATTGAAGTTTCAAGTGTTGCCATTTTGTTTCCAGCTTAGCGATGTCAATTATTTTCCAGTATGTCAAAAATACATTATTTGTAAGTGGATTTGGAAATTTTGAAGACAATCCATCGAGTGATAATTCTTTTAGAATTTATTTAATCGCGAGATGCACATTTCACTTCCCGTAATTCAAGTTTCAAGTGCTGCCATTTTGTTTCCAGCTTAGCGATGTCAATTATTTTCTAGTATGTCAAAAATACATTCTTTGTAAGTGGATTTGGAAATTTTGAAGACAATTCATCGGGTGATAATTCTTTTAGAATTTTTTCAATCGTGAGATGCACATTTCACTTTCCGCAATTCAAGTTTCAAGTGTTGCCATTTTGTTTCCAGCTTAGGGATGTCAATTATTTTCTAGTATGTCAAAAATACATTATTTGTAAGTGGATTTGGAAATTTTGAAGACGATTCATCGAGTGATAATTCTTTTAGAATTTTTTTAATCGCAAGATGCACATTTCACTTCCCGCAATTCAAGTTTCGAGTGTTGCCATTTTGTTTCCAGCTTAGGGATGTCAATTATTTTCTAGTATGTCAAAAATACATTCTTTGTAAGTGGATTTGGAAATTTTGAAGACAATTCAGCGAGTGATAATTCTTTTAGAATTTTTTTAATCGCGAGATGCACATTTCACTTCCCGCAATTCAAGTTTCGAGTGTTGCCATTTTGTTTCCAGCTTAGGGATGTCAATTATTTTCTAGTATGTCAAAAATACATTATTTGTAAGTGGATTTGCAAATTTTGAAGACAATTCCACGAGTTATAATTGTGAAAAAAATAATTCTACCAATAAAAATTATCAACCATACCTGATGTTAGCTCGAATGAAAATTAAAACAATCCAAATTGGGCAAATCCAAGCTCGGCATGACCCCGTCCGCCTCGGTCAGCTTCTTGAATCTCTCGTTGACGAATTGATCCACGTTCATGATATCGTCGGAATTCGTGCTGGTGTCCAGGATCCCCGTGACCGCCCCGCCGTCCGGGAGGATCAGCTCGTCGGAAATATCGGCCGACAGCAGGTGCAACTTGTGCAAATCGATCTCGTCCTTCGACGACATGATACTAAACTCCAAACCCTTAACGATATGACTAGATTCAACGTCCACCTTAACGTCCTTACCGGCGTCGGTTTCCTTGTGTTCCGTCGACAGCAGATTGATCATGTGCTCGTCGCTGGCGCCGATGCTGAGGATGTTTTGGATGGTGTTGCGGAATATATCGACCTCTTTGCCTTCTTTCTTTACGTAATCGAAATCAATCTTCGGTGCGGCTTCCGCACTCTTCTTCTTGTCTTCGTTTAAATACATATCTAGGTTTTTATCGAAACACAAATCACTAAAACTACTCTTATCCACGCCCTCGTCACTCGCTATCAAGATCAAGGGTGGGTTTTTTTCTTCACGAGTTTTATTCTCGTCATTAAAACTGTGACAATTAAACAAGTTATCTTCATTTTTGATCTCGGAGAAATTTTCCTCCTTAAAAAAACTAGGGCAATCGAATAAATTGCTAAAATCATTCTTATTCTCTACAGTTTTCTGCAGCGACGAAGGTTCCTCGGTATTGCTTTTAATATCAGCTCGTTTATTCATGTCGTAAATAGTGTGGCAGTTGAATAGATTATTAAAATCGGTCGTCTTCGGATCGTTCTTACTAATCACGTTGATTATATCGTTATCACATTTACCGCCCTCCTTACCGGATGAGTATATATTGGTGAAAAAATTAAACTCGTCTTTCGACTTGTCTTCCATGATACCGCTAAAACCCGCGTGCTTCTCCATTATTTCGCTCCCAAAATGCAAATCGACGTTCGTTTTATGATCCAGCACCATCCCAACGTTCGGCTTTGCGGGCTCCTCGATTTTATTCTGACAGTTCAACTCGTCGCCCAACGAAATGATGTTATCGCTCGCCTTCGCTTTCTCATCGGCGGTGATGATGTTGTTGGTGAAGTTGTCGTCGAAGAACTCGAGGAAGGAAAAAATCGACACGTCCTTGCACAGTTCGTTCTCGTTGAACCGGTAATCCCCCACCTTTAGATTGAGTATGCTCGACAGGAAATCGTCCACGTGGTAATCGGCCCTGCCGAACTTCGCCGGCTTGAAAAAGTACTTGGCGAGTATCCGGGCGTTCTTCACCAGAGTTATGAACTCCTTGCAGAATTTGTTCCCCTTCTGGCCCTCTTTCGCCTTCAGCGAGGTTTCCACCAGGCATCCCCAGGCCTCGCTGTCGTCTAGGGAGAGCTGCGGGTTCAAGCCGTGGTCGGGGTGTTTTTTCAGGTGTTGGGCCATTCGGTTTCGGCCGAGGTAGGCTTTTCGGCAAGTCTGGCATCTGTACTGAGCGGGGATGATGCGTTTTTTCTTCTTCGGCTGTGGCGGATCCGGCGGGAGTTCCTGGTTTTTCGGTGGGGGAGGATCGTTGATCTTTGTCGGTTTGGTGTCGGTTGATGTTACGTCTTTGACTTGCTCCGCCAGGGGTTCTTCTGATAGTAAGTGTTTGAAGACCTGCAATTTTAATATACTTATTTTCCACTCGGCAAAAAAAAAATATAAAAACAATTGCTAAGCACTTGAAACTTCTCAAATTTACTCAAAATAAACTCTAGATTACATTCCAATGGAAATCTCAAAACACCCCTTCCCTAGATTTCGAGATAATCTCACCAGAACAAAACTTATTGCAATTTTAATTTATTAATTTTCCACTCGGCAAAAAAAATATAAAAACAATTGCTGAGCACTTGAAACTTCTCAAATTTACTCAAAATAAACTCTAAATTACATTCCAATGGAAATCTCAAAACACCCCTTCCCTATATTTCGAGATAATCTCACCAGAACAAAACTTATTGCAATTTTAATTTGTTAATTTTCCACTCGGCAAAAAAAAATATAAAAACAATTGCTAAGCACTTGAAACTTCTCAAATTTACTCAAAATAAACTCTAGATTACGTTCCAATGGAAATCTCAGAACACCCCTTCCCTAGATTTCGAGATAATCTCACCAGAACAAAACTTAGTGCAATTTTAATTTGTTAATTTTCCACTCGGCAAAAAAAAATATAAAAACAATTGCTAAGCACTTGAAACTTCTCAAATTTACTCAAAATAAACTCTAGATTACGTTCCAATGGAAATCTCAAAACACCCCTTCCCTAGATTTCGAGATAATCTCACCAGAACAAAACGTAGTGCAATTTTAATTTGTTAATTTTCCACTCGGCAAAAAAAAATATAAAAACAATTGCTACGCACTTGAAACTTCTCAAATTTACTCAAAATGACTTTTACTTTTTTATTCATAGTTATAAAAGAATAAAATGCATGAATGTGTTGTACAGTGAGATCAGAGAGTCGAAAATAGTTGGCAGCACATTTCCCGAAAATCCCTATAATAATTCAGGTAAAATAATGTTGGCTGTCTGGATTTCGCCATTTTGTCGATTTTGACATCTTGTGATTTTTTAAGGTTACTTGTTTTAAAAATAGTTTTGTGTGTTTCTATCTGCCGATTTTGCCTATTTTAAACATTAGCAACTGATCATCACTATTAATAATACATTTAGCTGTTTTATTTAAAATTCACGGTTTTCCATGCCAAAATTCCCATTCTTCTGTTACTTCTGTTAGTTAGGTTATGTTTTAAGGGCTACCAACTATTTTCGACATTTCGATCTCACACTGTAGGAATATGAATGGTACTACTTACTTTCTCCATATGAACAGGAGGCCGCGATATTCGACCGGATCTCGTCCGAGCGGGTTTTATTATTTTCGGTGGAGGTTCCTGTTTCGTTTCTATGTGGTCGTCCGCGGTCCGTTTTTTTGGCCGCCCTCTGGGCAGCGCCAACGAAGGTACCGGTAAATATGGCTGTGTATAAACAGAAAATCATTGTAAGAATGTAATTTTAAAATTATATGAACTAATAACTTTAGTACAATTAGAATACAATATTTAATATTTAAAAACGATTAAATTTAAGAAAAATCACTTGGTATGTTTCACTTATTGAATTTATTTATTCCGACTAGTTTCGACTGCAATAAATAAATTAATTAAATAAGTGAAACATACCAAGTGATTTTTCTTAAATTTAATCGTTTTTAAATATTAAATACTGTGTTCTAATAACATGATTTATGTTTCATTAAGTGATCAATGAGAATCGAGTTAAAAATGCAGTATTTAATTACCCTGAGGTTGAGGTCTTCTGGTTGTATAACCTTATAATTGTATTGGGTTTTTGGTGCAAGTTTTTCTTCGGTTGAGTTTGGATTAGCTGCATCTTCGCTCGTGTTTATTGCTACGCTGTCATTATCCACGTCGAGGACTTCATTTTGTACATTATCTAACGTCACATCGGAGAACTCGATTCCCAAAGCGACGGCCTGCTCCTTCGTAATTTGTACCAATTGTGATGAGCCATCCACCTTAAAAAAAAAACAGAAAAACTTATAGGTTATGTTGATACTTCACACCCGATGTGCCGGGCTGATTTATCGCATATTAACCACTTCGCGCCCATGCTGCTTCGATTGGGTTATAGCATAATCACAGGTTTATTGAAAAATTAATTTAGTCACAAAATACTAATTTATGCAAAAAAATAAATAAAAAATAATCCATAGATGGCGCTAAATGGTTAATTTTTTTTTAATGTTTTTGTTTTCTTTTCCACATGTATCGTGATGCGCTACATATGTATGATTGAATCATGTTCTAAGTATTGCCAATCGTGTGAAGTAAAATTTCACCAAAAACAGTTGAACAATAATGCTCATTGTAGCATCTATAATGTCATTATTAAACCAAAGTAGAAAAACACTATATATTTTATTTATTGTGAATTTTTATTTATTTATTGTGAATTAATTAAAAAAGAATTTACGAGCAGATGATTGGCGCCCATCTGTACCAAATCAAGACTTTGCTTACAATGCATCAATTATTAATAACCATAGAACTTATAGTTTGATAATGATCATTGTTTGATCGAAACTGCAGTCACTAATAAATAAACAGTGTGATATTAACTAAGTGTGTTTTATTTAATTAAAAATGTATCACGAAGTAAGTGCCGCCAACCTCAATCAATTAACCATAGAAATGGTACTGCTGAAGATTTATCCCAACTGGCTATCAAATTATAAATTACCATAAAAATGGTATTACTTAAGATTTAGCCCAACTGGCCATTCAATTATTAATTTAGGATTTAGCGCAACTGGCTATCAAATTTAAATAACCCATCTCTCCGAAGCAACACAAATTGCATCACAATGGCAATGTAAGTACAGCCAACATCACAATAAATACATACATTATGTATTAATAAATCTATGAATAGCATTTTTGTTAACTGAACGTAACCATTAATTCAAAACAATATTCCGGGCAACACCCACACAGTCCATCAATACCTCGAGATCAACTCACCATTTCTATTTTGATTAAGTAATTGGTCTCGGTTACCATGTCTGCAGAATTACACAGATTCCCGATGTTCGCCCTGTTGTACGTGCTGCTGAGCATCATCGCCGAAGGGGGGCCCGGTGCTGCTCGGGGCCGGGAAACCGGAGTGCACGATCCTCACGCGATTGTCCAAGACGCTAACTGTTTAATGGGGACATCAAAATGGTCCGGGATTAAATCATAAATCAACAAATAAACAATGTCCGGGTGACATTTTTAGGTTAGGGCGGCGCATTTGTTTGATGTCGGTTCGTGACTAACTTCAACGCAAAAATGAAATTATGGATTCGAAAATAAACGTAAATATAAAAATTAAATAATTTATTTTAAATAATCTTATAATACACATATTCACAATACAAGCAATGTTGGATGAAAATAATTCAATACAAATTCTCATTTGGCAATTGTAGGCAACAACATATACATCTTTGTATATATTAGGGTGGATATACACTAGAGCACTTTCTCGAGCATTTCAATGAAATGTAATGTTCTAACGAATGGTACAATACAGGAAAATGCTCAGTTTCAAAAGCTGTCGTCAAAAGACGTCTGGTTCGTAAGGGTGATACACTAGAACATATTATAGAGCGGCTCGTTGTTCTGTTACTAGTAAATGTTCTAGTCTATACTCACCTTTAGATAAAAATGAAATAATGGATTCAAAAATAAATGCAAATATAATAATTAAATAATTTATTTTAAATAATCATATAATACACATATTCACGATATATGCAATGTTGGTTGAAAATAATTCACCACTAATTCGCGTATGGCAATTGTAGGCAACAACATATACATCATTGTATACATTAGACAAAAATGAAATAATGGATTTAAAAATAAATGCAAATATAATAATTAAGTAATTTATTTTAAATAATCATATAATACACGTACATATTCATGATACATGCAATGTTGGTCGAAAATAATTCAACACAAATTCTCATTTGGCAATTGTAGGCAACACGATATACATCATTGTATACATTAGACAAAAATGAAATAATGGATTCAAAAATAAATGCAAATATAATAATTAAGTAATTTATTTTAAATAATCATATAATATACATATTCACGACACATGCAATGTTGGTCGAAAGTAATTCACCACAAATTCTCGTTTGGCAATAGTAGGCAACAACATATACATCATTGTATACATTGGACAAAAATGAAATAATGGATTCAAAAATAAATGCAAATATAATAATTAAATAATCATATAATACAGATATTCACGATACATGCAATGTTGGTCGAAAATCATTCTACACAAATTCTCGTTTGGCAATAGTAGGCAATAACATATACATCATTGTATGTGTAGTATACAGGGTGTTTTTTTCGATGTTCTCTATGGGCATCTCGGAAACTATAAGAGATAGAGAAACGGTCAAATGGGCAAAGAAGTGCAGTTTTATGAGCCCAATAAAATGACACTTTCAAAGTTTTCAAAAAAGTGAAGGGTAACTAGATATTTTGAAAAATGTCATGTGTTTTAAGTTTTCAAAAAAGTGTCATTTTTTCAAACAAATATATCTCGGTTATTATGATAGTTGGAAAAAAACTGTAAAGGACAAAGTTGTAGATAATTTTACGCAGCTTAATAAAATAAATTCAGAAATTTTTTAAAGCCATTATTTTCTGAGATATGACGCAAACTTACATTTTTTTTAAATGGAAACCATAGTTAGCCATGACCTCATTCTAAAGAGTATTTTTTTCTCATTAATCCGATATCACATATGACATGGTTATTTCTAAAAATAAGTGAGTTACAGTAATTTTTAAGTTTTATCATAACTAAAAAAATAGTTAGCCATGAAAAAGATGAAAGTAAAACAATTGCAGTTGTTTATAACAATAAAATATTGTAGTTATTATTTTTATAGGGATAAACAAAGTTGACAAAAAACAACATAAACAATAATAATTCTTTAATTATCAAAATAATAGTAGGATTGTTTGATCGAAACAGCAGTCACTAATAAATAAACAGTGTGACATTAACTAAGCAAAAGTGCGTGAATCTGGAGGATATTCCGTAGCAACCTTCATGGATCTCAGTAAGGCGTTTGATTGTGTCTCTCATGAGATACTTCTGCAGAAGCTATATTTTTACAACTTGCTTCCTTCAAGTTGCAGAATGATAAGTTCATACCTGAGTAAACGAACTCAGCAAGTAGTACTCTGTAATAAAATTAAATCTGGAGAGCTTCAAATGCTTCATGGGGTGCCTCAGGGCTCAATTTTAGGCCCGCTATTGTTTTTAATACACCATATATATAAAAATTATTTAGATAAGGGGAACGTACGTTGCAGGTTTGATATGTCGCATCACGTCTTTGCCACCAGTTGTTCATATGACAAACAGTCAACAACGTGCTGAACTAATCCAAGACCGTAATTTTGTTTATCATGGCCATGCCTAAACAATTCTAAACAATTTTTATACATATGGCACAACAATGATCTGTCATGCCAACTGCATGAGTCGGCTATTGTTTTATTTGCTGATGATACTACAATAATAAGTTATTCCCCAAGAACAAAATGATAAAGTAAATAATATTACTGCCGTTACATGTGCAACAGATGGGTTTACTTCTAACAAGCTATTTGTTAATCCTGATAAATCAGAAATTTTTCATTACAATCAAATATTGATCAAAATTGCACAAAATTTCTTGGTTTTAAACCAACGGGCAACAACATGGTATCGAAGCAGCTAAGAAAATCAGCAGTAACATTTATTTGCTAAGACACCTAAGAAATGTACTGCCTCAACACGCCTTAAAACCGGCCTACTTTGCATTTTGTCAGAGTCATCTTAGTTACGGCTTGCTGGTATTATTAGTAGGCTTTTTGGGGTCCAACGGCGTGCTGCAAGGATAATCTCCTCCTTGGGCTAGTTATTAGCAAAATACAATAACTTAAAATTTATTTTAATAAATATAATAATTACAATATACATATAGGTAATATTTAAATAAATTAACGACGAAGACGAGTAATGCTGTTGTGGTACCGCCGCTACATAAAAATTCCCTTTAAATATGTAATTTTAAAGTTTACCCGTGCACGTAGAATAAAAAAATTATTCCAGAAATAGTTTAAAATTCCCTTCAGTACAGTTAAAACTCGCCTAAACTTATGCACGTCCTGTTGCGTAAAAAAAATCACGAGATGGTGAAAGAGCACCCGGCAACGAATAACAAAATTTTGCTAGAGAACGGCGGTCACTTACAGCGGCATTTCGAATTTAATGTCAAGGCGAGCGCTGCGCGCCAAGCTCACGATGTTGGACAGCTTCACGGCCAGACGGGCCGCCTCGTCCAGGTTGTCGATGGGCAGGATCTTCATGCCGGAGTTGGCGATAAGTACTTTGGCGTCGTCCACGTTCGTCCCCTGGAGACGGCAGATGATGGGCATGTTCAGTTGCAGTTCCTTGGCGGCCGCTACGATGCCCTCGGCGATTACATCACACCTAAAAATTAATAATGTAGATAATACTACCGTTTGTATACAAGGTCGCAGTTCAACAGTTATGAACACCTTATACATTGGCAACGGAGAACCAAGGCAGCGATGGACGGTAAGCAGAGGAAACATAAAATATAATGGGGGATATAAAAATGTCTCCGAGACATACATATACCTAATAGCCTTGTTCGTGTTATCAAGTCGTATTAAATCAGCAGTACAATCAGTTTCGTCGTACTACTTTCTACTTTAATTCTAATGGAACGTCCTAACCGGCAGAAGAGTTATTAGAATTCTAACGACACCATAACAAGCGTTACAAACCAATAAAATAACTATAGGCCATTCTATAGATAGAGTTATAAAAACGCCCACAATTGCAGTGTGTTCTGCACAAAAGTCTGATTTACACTACGTAAATTTATTATTATTTTCCTGGCACACCTTAAAAATATTAACAATCGATTCCTTGGCGGACACTGAAAAATGCCTCGCACGACGTCGTTTTAGTGGAGATAGGGCCATTTTAACCAAACAAACAGAAAGGTACTATAGTCTGTTCATTCTACAGATAGAGTTATAAAAACGCCCACAATCACCGTACCTTCTGCACAAAAGTCTGATTTACACTATGTAAATTTATTTTTGCAGACACTGAAAAATGTTTGTTTAGTGTTTCTCCTTATTGATGTGTGTTGTTTCTTTAATTTTGTATTTGTGCAATGACTGATAAATTCATACCATGCTTTTCCCGCGCACTGTCCGTCCGTACATGTAATCCGCTAGATTTAAATTTCGAACCAATATTCGCCACCAGATTGATATTATTTGTTTTAGGCTAGTCCGGCCTCCCCACTAGCCAGTTTTGCTTTGAAGGCCCGTATACAGCTGTACTCCTTACCTCATGATACCTCCGAAGATGTTGACCATAATACTGAGCACCTTCGGATCGGCGGTGATGATCTTGAAGGCTTCCTTTACCGTTTGCGCCGTGGCGCCGCCGCCGACATCGAGGAAGTTGGCGGGAGTGCCGCCGTGAAGCGTAATGATGTCCATGGTCGCCATGGCGAGGCCGGCTCCATTCACGAGGCATCCAATGTTGCCGTCCAAAGCGATGTAGTTCAGGTCGTACTTCGAAGCCTGCACCTCCTTCTCGTCTTCCTGGGTCAAATCGCGCATGGCGAAAATTTTCTTCTGCCTGAAGTGGGCGTTGTCGTCGAAACGGAATTTGGCATCGAGGGAATAATCTGTCGGCAAAAATTGTAATAGTAATTTACAATACTTAAGAATACGTTACTAAATACAGGGTGTGCCATTTGAAAAAACGAAGTTATTTAACTTTATAAGTTCCGTTTTTCTACAGCATTTTTTTATCACCCTGTATAATTTTTTATATGAAATCATGGTTGGCTCTATAGTTCGAACCTTCAACCAAATAATAGAAATGATTTTAATCGTTCAACGTCAATCACTGGGGCAGAAATAAAATTTCACTCAGACCATGCATTTCAACAAATCTTCAAATATTTCGAAAATGGCAAACAATAGGTATAGGGAGTTTTGAAGTAACTCACCTTTATTTGCTCCATATAATTCAAAAATGACAAAAAATACAGGGTGTTCCATTTAAAAAAACATAAGTTTGGTCTGTAACTTTGTTATGAGACACCCTGTAGAAATTTTAATATTTTTAGGGCGTGCAGCTCACTATTATACACAACTTTTGTTTAAGACAAATTTCGAAATTTTGAAAAATAAGCACGTGATTGACCGTTCCCAGAGCGCTGTATAGCAATAGATTGTAAAAAAAATTGTCAACTTACATTCTGGATTATCGCCTGCTGCTGAAAAAGTAGAAATCGAGGATTAGTATTTCAAATACACACAAAAGCGAAAGCTATTGCAGTTGAATATATTTGAGTACAGAATTAAGTTCTCTGAGAAAAATAAGCAAAGTGTGTAAAACTTTATAAAATGAAGCACAGCCTTCTTGGTTAAAAATAAAAATCGAACAGAGTATACATAATCAAACATGAATGTAACGTATATAAAAAAAAAGACAAAATCCAGTTTTTGCTTACGATTTTTTTGGTCGTGATCCTCAGCGTAGGGATTAATCTCGATAAGCAACGCGTCCGACTTGATGAAGAGATCGTATAGTTTAAGAAGCATCTCCCCCGTCTTCTCCTTTTGGTTCGCCAGACCCACTTTTACGGCGACACCCTCGGCTACGCTTTTTGTTAGGCCCTTGACAATGTCGATGGGTTCGTAGATGATGGCGTCGGGATTTTCGGCGGCAACTTCCTCGATGTTCACGCCGCCCTGAGCTGAAGCAATAATGACCGGTCCCTAAAATGATAAAGATATATTTAATAAAACCTGTACACTTCATTCTTACATCTTTCAATTGTTTATATTTTATATTTATTTATTTATTTAACGGTTACAACTTTTTTATACAAATTATAAACAAAAACAAGTTTTCTTAAGTTCTATAACTTGCGCAATGAATAACAAACAAAAAATATAATACTAAACATATCAATATTTATAAATACAGTGTTACTGCCCATATAAAAACATTAAATTTATTCTTGATTAATTCGACTTAAATTTATGTAAATTGGATGAAAATAAATCACATAAATATATGGGGCATTCCGCCAGAGATTTTTTTTCGAAATGGAAGTTGTCCTCCTGACTACGTCAAAATGTTCGTATACTTGTCCCTAAACGCCGTGATTTTTTTCAGATTTTTTTTCGCTCACGTTCCCGAGATGTCCACAATCTAATATAGAAAAATCCAGGTTTTTGTCCATTTTCTCAGACGTTCATGTGAAAATAACTTTGAATAGACGCGTTTTCATAAAAAATTCATCAGGACCAAAGTTGCTCGGCTTGGATAGAGGAATACGACCCCGAGGTATTTTTTTTTTAGAGCGAAAACATAACCTAAAAATTGAATTTTTACCGGAAATTTCGGGGAACACATATTTTTGCCCATTCGAAAATGGCTCATCTTAGTTCGAAAACTTAGATAAATGTGTCAGGAATAACCTGACAAATTTTCAGAGTGGTTCAAGACAAGCATCAGACGTAATATCAAAAATAGCCATAAAAAAATGTATGTCTCGGGGGTTGAAGTGGGTTTTCGGGGTTCTCTGCGTTATTTTTGAGGCATATTTTTCATAGGAAATAACCTCCGAAACATCCGGGATACATGTTGCATTGTCATGTTTTATTTTCTCGAATTATTAAATTTTTTTGCCTCTTTTTTATGGCTATTTTTGATATTGCGTCTGATGCTTGTCGAGAACCACTCTGAAAATTTGTCATATTATTCTCGACACATTTATCAAAGTTTTCGGAGCAAGATGAGCCATTTTCAATGGGCGAAAATTCCTCGAATTTTCCGGAAAAACGCAATTTTTAGGTTATGTTTTCGCCCTAAAAAAAATGTCCACCTCGGGATCTTGTTCGTCTATCCGAGCCGAGCAACTTTGGGTCTCATGAATTTTTCATGAAAACATGTCTATTCAAAGTTATTTTGAGAAAAACAGATAAAAACCTGGATTTTTCTATATTGAATCGTGGATATCTCGGGAAAGCGAGCGAAAAAAAAACTGAAAAAATTCACGATGTTTAGCGACAAGTAGACGAACATTTTGACGTAGTCATTACATTTCGAAAACAAAAATCTCTCGCGGAATGCCCCATATGTATTATTATTATTATGTAAAAGGAGATTCCGTTAATAAACATTATTATTATTATTATTAATATATTATATTTTCATCATTATGAATGATTTTAAACCCAATTCTAGGTTTTACTTTATATTTATACCTATGCTTTTTTTTTGAGTTCTGTTAGGTTAGGTTAGGCTCTACATTAACTTTATATCATAAATATGCAATTTTTTTTTCAAGTTCTATTAAGAACTATTAACTTCTATTAAGAACTTGAAAAAAAAAATAGCATAGGTAGAACCTAGCCTAACCTAATGGTTAGGTTAGGTTCTACATTTTACTTCATATTTACAAGGTGCGAGCCACAGAATTTTGTTGCTGAGTTGGCCATGACTGACAATGAGAGAAAGAAACACGGCAGACATGTCTGAGATGAATTCATTTTTTTAAATGTAATTCAATTGAACTAATCTAGTCTCATACGACATACCTCATTTATCTCATAGCCAACTCTGAAACAAAATTTTGTGGCTCGCACGATACCTATGCTATTTTCTTTCAAGTTCTGTTAGATTGGCATTGAACATTCAGTTGCCAATGTAAAGTGGCAAACAATTTGCAAGTGTTTCACAATGCGGCGGAAATTCATCGGAGATTGCGTGTGGAAAAGATTATGAGTGATAGTGCAGTGTGAAAATGCTGTAGTTCTTTTTCGGGAAGGATGTCCTTGAAAAAGGGGGGTCGGAGAAGGATGTCGGTAGCGACAGACAGGATTGTTGAAGGAGGGGGTCGGAGAAGGAAGTCGGCAGCAACAGGCGGGATTGTTGAAGAAGGGGGTCGGAGAAGGAAGTCGGCAACAATAGACGGGATTGTTCAAGAAGGGGGTCGGCGAAGGAAGTCGGTAGCAACAGACGGGATTGTTGAAAAAAGTGAACAGAGAATTTCGAAAGTGCCGCCGGCTCTCCAGATTTGTTAATTTTCCTCAAAATCTCGGTGAGCTCTCTATGACATGTACTAATACATAATTAATAAATTATGGAAATTGAAAATAAAAGAAAAGAGGGCTTACGTGGAAAACACGTTCCAACATAATGGCGAAATAAAATTCTCTACGGGGGAACTTCCTCTGGGTGACCATCACACTATTGCAGATCCTACCGGCCTCACCGGTTTGTTTGGTGATGAGATAATCGCCGATCATCTTTCCGGTGACCTCCCCAGCTTCTTCAGGTCTGCAAACAAAAGATAACTTGATTAAAATTACAAGTATTCTTCTATATGGCAGTCAACACGTTAACCCTTTCGGCCCTGGTGGTGGCAATTGCCACCGCAACATTTACATGTCTCTACTTACTATGACAATCCATATTTTTGCTGTTTATCACTAGATGTCACTTCAACAAAGCCTCATTAATTAATTGCTATACTAATTAATCAAATCAGTCCAAATTTGGTATTTATGGTCTTAAGAAGCTCTCCATCAATAATAATTAACAAAAAATTTTATTTTTCAAATTTAAAAATCCAGGGCTGAAATGGTTAAATATAGCTGAATAGAGCGATTCTAAAATCTACAAGTATGCCTGCAAACATTATTATTATTATTGATTCTTCATCAAATATTCTCACAAAAATCTGATCAATAATCGCTAATAAAAAACGCTGAGCTGTGACAGTTGAAATAAATAACAGGACCTTGTAGGGAGAGAATTGATTACTTCTCTCCCTAGGGTGAGAAATGTTATTTCTCTCACGATTTTGATAGCTGAGAAATCGTCTTTCTCTCCGGTTTATGAAAAAACATAATTGAATCGGTCATTTCAAAAACAACTTAAGTCACATAAGTAACATTTTACAGAAACCAATAAAAACTGTCCAACTTAATAAATAGCAATATTTTTAAAATTCACCCCATTAATTATGGTTTTTGGGGTTTGTGAGGTAACTGTTGTAATTTTATTATTCCAAAATTTGAAAATAGAATTTTTTAAAAATCTGTGACTTATGTTCTTTTTGAAGGGAATGATAACTAAACACACAAAAATTAAGTCCAAATATAGGATTTTTATTCTAATTTTTTATTATACAGAAGTCTTTAACAAGCTAAACTAAATTAAGGCAGATACATTGCATTTTTTACTTATTACGGTACGTAATCATATTCCCCATCAGATTCTACGTTTTTTCCTTGTGTTTCATCTTCTTCAGTAGGCCATTTAAAAATGTCTTGATAAAACTGGCTATGTTCGTGGATGATGCTGTCTTCAGCTTGTTTTAAGTTATCAATTTTTTTAGAATTTATTGGCATTTATTGCTGTTAGGCCTTAATGGAAGGAAGTGATACATTGACCGAGGAATTTTTTAATAGTTGGAACGTGTGTTTGCTCAAACCATCGATAAAATCATGGGTAACTACAGTACCTTTCCTTGTTGCATCATATTTGAAACTCATATAAGAAGAAGAGAAAGTGTATTTTTGGTCCTTTGGAACTTTTTTGCCATACGATTCAACGGACAGACAACTTTTTTTATAATAGAATGTCCACCATTTTTTCAATTCAGGGTATATTTTCTTAAACATACTGTGCATTATTTTAAGACGCAAGTCCTTTTCTTTTTCGGTTCATGCTCATCTTCTGATTCAGTTGAGGACATTACAACATACACAAATTAACTTCGCAAAATGTTACAATAAACTGACGTCGACGTGTTTGCTGGCATTTGCCATCACAGAGTTTAGGTTTCTGTGTAATAAGAACTCTACACAAAGTAAATTCCGCCGCGCGCCATCTGGAAGTGACTGCAAAAACTACATAAGTCACTGACTAATGTTTTTGCAGGGATTCGAAGTGGAATGGCTAGTTTCTCGTAGTAGGCGGAATGTGACGAATGTAGTTTTTACAGTGAACGTGTAACTACCTCATTATGTCACAAATCTAATATAATATCATTTTCTGAGAAAAAATGACTTATGTTGTTTTTGAAATGACCGATTCAATTATGTTTTTTCATAAACAGGAGAGAAAGACGATTTCTCAGCTGTCAAAATCGTGAGAGAAATAACATTTCTCACCCTAGGGAGAGAAGTAATCAATCCTCTCCCTACAGGGTTCTATTATTTATTACAACTGTCACAGCTCAGCGTTTTTTTTAGGTTAGGTTTTAGGAACGATCGTTTTACTCTTAAGATATCCCATTTGTGAAAATAATAGTGTACTATTACTTACGTGTAAACCATCCTGACGCCTCCCTTAAGCCCCCCCTTGAAGTGACCCTTACCACGGCCGCCGGCCAAAACCTGGGCCTTCAATATTAGATCGGTGGTGTTAAGTTTCTCGGCGATTGCCTTCGCCTCGGCTTTGGACTTGGCGACGCCGAATTCGGGAACTTTGATGCCGGCGTCCCTCAGCAGGCCGTAGCTGACGTGCTCGTGCACGTTCAGGTCTCTCTTCTGCTGCATCTGGGGACCCCATTTCGCGCCGATCGCAGAGCCCAAAATCTGGAAAGAATTTTTACACGTCATTAGTTGGTATTAACCTCTTCAGGGACAAATTAATTTTGAAGTATAAAATCCTTTAAGAAACAATTGATATCTCGCCAGTAGAACCGGACAGGAGGTATCTGCATGGAAATGTGCAACTGTAGCAGCTTTCGGAGCTTGACATGAGATGGCAGTATTGAGCTAAATCAAATTTGTTTGAAATGTGTTCGTCATTTTTTAAAACGAACACAAATGTGTTTCTGTCCCTGAAGAGGTTAATCGGGGTGTGAACATTTAACTATTGATTAGTTTCACAAAATTCTTCTTCTTGTATTCATTCACATTATTTATCGTCTGAAGTTAGATACGAACAATACTTAGTAAAAGTTCAGCCTGCGATGATTTAAATATTTGTCTTCATCCTGCGAAGTGATATTTCTCGTTTTTTTGTGGTCAAATTATACATAATGTCGGATAAGCAAAGATAGAATAAACGAGACTACTCTGTTAGCATCTTTTATATATTACTATTCTTAATAATATGAACTACTAATAAGTAAATATTAAAATGAGTTATGTTGGTGTAGTGGGTACAGGCGAGCTTGTGCCGATTGCTCCGCGTGCCGTGTGGGTTCGAATCCTCGAATCCCATCCCGGGCGAAAGATTTTTCGGGGATCGAGAAGTATTCGCTCAGGTCCATGGTTGGTGTATACGTCCGACATTATTTATTTGTTCATTTACTCATCCCAAATTGAAATATTTAAATAATAACCTGGTCGTGACTGAATGGCTCGTGCCTAAGTCATAAAAAAAATGAGTTATGTCAAGTTACAAGGTGTGAGCCACAAAATTTTGTTTCAGAGTTGGCTATGCCTGAGAGAGAGAGAAGCATAGCAGTCATGTCTGAGATTAATTCATTTTTTTTTTAAATCTAATTCAATTGAACTAATCACTCATTTATTTCACAGCCAACTCTGAAACAAAATTTTGTGGCTCACACGAAACATTTCAGAATAACATTAAACAAGTGCTGCTGATAATTTACGAGAACTAACAAATCAATTAAACATAATGGCGATGTGCAAACAAGGATGACCCTGAGAGACCAAATATGTAAATTTACTTACAAACAGGATTGTAATTAAAAGCATGTGATCCTAGAATTATACTTGTAGATAAAACAGGTTTCTCTCTAACTATTGAATGAAGAAGGTATTCTCATTCAAAAATTGATTTTTTGGTGTACCCAAAATTGGTGAAACTGTCCCCAAGTTAACCCTTCAGTGACCAAAGCTGTATTTAATAAGAAAAATAAAATTTTAATCATAATCTATTATGTAATACAGTGTAATTAGTTCCGTCAGAAATTAAAAATTTAAAAACATCAACAGCTTCACTTTTTTTGTTTTTTTTTTAAGAAAGGATGGTTGATGGAAATTCAGGTTAAGGAAGTGCGGATGACAGTGGGAATTGGCGTAGCCATCCAAGGCATTCTGCCACAACCGATTGTTTTTAACAATTTTCATATATAGATATGAAAGGACAACCACTTATACATCCATGGACCCGCACGGTCTTTTTTCATTCAGAAAAAGTGACCGCACGGATGGGATTCGAACCCACGACCACGAGGCCCAGAAGCAAGAACGCTACACACTAGGCAACCGCAGCCCCCAACAGCTTCACTTTAATCCTAAAAATATGTGTTGCCTACAAGTATTAATAGACAGTATCATATGTAAAAATGACTAAATAAAGGAAGAATATACGGACAAGACTTTTAAGTACCATCGGGCACTAAAGATTTAAACAGACTTTCTAGACAAAATAAAACACCCAAGAACCAGAAGATCAATTATGTGAGTGCAAAGGGTTGATATGTCAACGTCAATCAATTCAGCGGCCTAAAGATGCTCATAAAGCAAGAGAGAAACGCTTCAGGAAGAAAATTTTAGAGGGCGTGGTAAGGGATTGGCGGGCGTGGTAAGGAATGGTGTAAGACTGTTACGTTTCCGATTTTCTCCTATTAGATGTCGCTAGCGTAGGGACGAAAAAGTCAGCGAGCCCGTTTGCATTGGTGTAAGACTGTTCGGTTACCTGTTTCCCATTTTCTCCTATTAGGTGTCGCTAGCGTAGGGACGAAAAAGTCAGCGAGCCTGTTTGCATTGGCGTTAGCGATCTCTCTACACATCTCTGGTACAAGTGATCTATTACCAGTTTGAGGTTATGGTCATCGGATATTTAACGTTTAATCGGATTTTTGTGGTTATGTTTCATCAAATTTTTAGTCTACTTATCTGAACACAAACTCATTAAATGAAAGCACACTACCGCAATATAGGATAAACGCTCTTGGTACAAACGACTTTTACCGGGGTATTCTATCCCAACGCGCCCCAGATGTTAGGTAACGAAGCACTTTAAACCCGAAAATCATTCAAAAGTTGAACTTTTTCCAAAGCACACTCACCCAAAAATTGCAATCTCTTACATTGGAAATTCACACAACTCGTGCATAATTTTGCACTGCTATTTGTATTTAAATGATTGATTATTGATTGTTCCTTCTAAATTTATTACAAATTTTCAGAATCAATATCAGGACACATAAACAATGAAGTAAATTAAACAAAGCATAGTGCGTCCAATGTTTTGATAACCGCCCCGATTAAGCCACACTCGTGTACATAATTGATGAATCACCTGGACAAAGTTGAATGGAAATAATTACAGCAGGAAACGCAATTCGATTTATGAATATGTCCGAGTTTTAAGATGTCGAAATCAACCGTTGTCGGTGCGGCCGCCTTACATAATTATTACAGGAGCCCTTGGCAGGTTGCAATAGCTGAGACCGAAATACACCGCACCATTGCCGGGAGAGGAAACGGCATTTTAAAAGTTATGGTTAAAGGGCGTTACATGTAGTGTTAAAATGATGGTAATTTACCTTGGGAGAACTGCCGCGGACCAAATTTTCAGCAAGAGCTATGCTCCTCAACATCGTCGCCATTGTTGTGTAGCAGATCGAAAGCGAACCATCGAGTGACGTTTAAACAGTGTTGCCAGGAGTAATTTTTAATTTTCTCCAAATATTTCATAGAAATTACATCCCCTCCAAAATAATAAAAATTTAAAAAGAAAACGTACATACAATGGATTTATTGAAAAACTTATACACAAAATTAATGTATTTATGATAATAAAATTTATTATAATCTTTATTCGTCTTCATCCGCAATATTTTTATCTTACTGTTTAAACGCTAGAACGTTTTTAGTGATATAAGATAGCAAAATAATGAACTAACTTGTGAACGTAATTTTTAATCTTAGTGTCGCCATCTGTTGACGAAAACCCAAACATCCGCACAGCTGGTTATGACGGTTATGACAAAAGTGTGTTAAATTCCAGTCGGGCGATGACTAATAAATAATCCGTTTTAAAATTCGCAATTAACACCGTAATTTCCCACCGTCATGTCGAAAAAGAGGGCGCCGCGTCCCAAGAGGGCCCCCGGAGGCAACCTCTCCCAGGTAAACAATCGCCCTTAAAAATTCCCCATTTGTTTCAACAAAACCGTTTGTTGCAGTTCGGTTTGTTCGACATTCCCACAAACCTGGATTTTAACAATCAGGACGATGAGATGAGCGACGGGGGCGACAGCGATCTGGAGGCGGAACTTGCGGCCCTTTCCGCCGGCTCAGGTGGCAAACCGAAGAGGCCCGCACGCAAGAAGCCCGCCCCCGCCGCCAATTTGGATGCCATGGTTGCGGAGAGCATGAAGGACATACCGTCCGACGGTGAGGTCTCCGGCGATGACGATGATCCCGATTTGTTGAATGAATTGTCAGAAATTGCAGGTAATACTCCTTTGTGTTTAATAGTTATTTACAGTAAGAGTGAGGAAGGCGAAGCTTTTGTTCACGCGAATTGAGTGTTCGATGATGCAACTCAAGTGAACGAAAGCGGCCTTACTTTCGAGTGCTGTATTTGGTTTTGTTCGATACCTCCCCAGAAAGTCTGTAACTTTGTATTCAAAATTATAAATAAAAGTAAATCACATGTTCGGAGTCATTTGTTGCTATGAAAAACAAAAACGAAATAAACAAGTTCTGTAGTGTCAATAAAGTGGTTATGTGCAAATTGTGAAAATCGATGAAGAAGTATATGTTCCTGTGTGTTTACTATAAAGGGTTGAAAGAATAAAAATTACTGAGGTGGTGGAAAAAATTGTTTGGAGAAAACCCATAGAGTGTACACATTTACAACAGATTAAAAAAGTGCTTGGATTTTAAAGAAAATCAAGTGCCGCAAGGTACCAAATGTTGCCTAAAAAATCAAAATCACGTTATCAGAAAGAATTGGGAAAATTTACACAATGACAGATCGTTACGCCTGCCTGAAAATCAGTGAGTGAAAGAGGAACTTTTACTCACTGGTTGCTATGGATACAGACTCACTTTCTGGCAAGGTATCGAACAAAATGTTACTTTGTTTGTGTAAGAATAGTAAACTGTTTTGTTAATATCAATTTAATTTACCGTATCTATAGTTACTAAAAAAATATGTTGTAAAAAAAGTTTGTTAGTGGGCGGAGGAGTAGTCGCTAACAGGGATTGTGTTGTTTTAGTATAACAATTGTCCACGAAATCCAGCATCCCTATAAATTCATGTTTGGTGTAATCAGCATTAACACGTTAGTAGTCGAGGGTTGAATAAATGATTCAAAATAAAAAAAAATGATAGATGGCGCTGAGAATATTCCAGATATAATTTCCGTCCTACATATAGACCTATTGTCTACACACAGTGGGCCAAAAAAAACGGTACAAGTAGTTTAGCGTTTATTATGGTTGAAAATATTAAAATTTTTAATTTGTAACGGTTTCTTTGGCCCACTGTGTATATGCCATCTGGGTTAAGTATTGTCAGTTTTAAAATGGATATGGCTTTTAGAATGTATGAATTATTTAAAGGAACACACACATTTATTTACACTAGAGACTTTAGTATAATTTTTAATTATAATATTTCAGGCGAAGAAGAAACCCCCGTTTCATCACCGGCGGAAGTATCTCCTGTCCGGGAAGCCCCTGCCGCTCCAACCGACATGAAAACCATGCTGGAAGAGCGATTAAAGATGTACCAGCAAGCCGAGGCGAACGCGAAAGCTGCAGGCGAGACGGGCCGCGCCAGGCGTTTCACCAGAGGCATCAAAACCCTAAAGGACCTCATAAAACAGGCAACCGCAGGCCGCAACATAAACACCGAAGACATTCCCCCCGAAGTAACGGTGAACATACAAAAACGAGACCCTCCTCCGGAAACCGAGCCTACCAGAACTGCACCCCCTCCTCCAGAAACCGAGCCGACCAGAACCGCACCCCCTCCTCCCACCGAGGAAGGGGAAGTAGGCAATTCCGCAGAACCCCAAAATCCCGTGAACGTGGAGATGCTGAACATGCTGAACGAACGCAGGGATCAATACAAGGTGGCCGCTTTGAAGGCCAAGAAAAACGGAGACGTGGCCGCCGCCGTTAATCACGTTAAAGTGGCCAAGCAGTTCGAGGTCGTGATCGAGGCGGTGAGAAACGGTCAGCCGGTCGATTTGAGTAGAATGCCGGGACCTCCGGTCGAGGAGAGCGTTGCGGTCGAGGCGAACGAGTCGCAGAATGAAGGTTCGGCTGAAAGTGAGCCCGTCGCCGTCGAGAGCGGGCCGGTGGAGGAGGTGGAAGTTGAGATTGCTTTAATTACCGCGGGGTCCGTCATGGAGGCTCTCGAGCAGCGTGTAGAGCTTTACAGGAAGCAAGAGGAGGCCGCGAAGGAGCAGGGTAATTCTAGTAAGGCGAGGAGGATGGGGAGAATCGTGAAGCAGTTCGAGCAGGCTATTAAATTACATAAGTTGGGTAAGTTAAAAAAAAAATACTTTCTGATACAGGGTGTCCCATTTTAAATTGCCGCCCCAAATATATCTGAGCAACATGGCAAAAAATGTTTCAGATGAAAGTTGTAGGGTTCGCAGGGGACATTTGCTGGTGACCTTTTCATAAGATAATTCAATATACACTGCACTTCTCAAATGTTACAAAACACAGGAAATAAATTCGTAACGCCATCTGTGTTATTTCCACCGAACCACTTTGAATTTTCTAAAAACATTTTTCCCCAAAACGCAAATTTTCATAAAATAATTTAATATACACTACACTTCTCAAATGTTACAAAATACGGGAAATAAATTCGCTTTGCCATCTGAGTTTTTTCCACTGAACCTCTTCTAATAGTATATTATGCAACAAGTGTTATAAACTGCACTTTAGTCACGAGTTAATTAGGCACGAGCGGAGCGAGTGTTTAATAACGAGTGTCTAGAGAAGTTTATAACACGAATTGCATACTATACTTTTTCTACGACTAAATTATTAAAATTTTGAAATTATTTTATTATCTTAAATGAACATGGTAATAGAACAATATTATTAAATTGGTCTACTTGGGTAAATATACATTAACAATTAATTTAGAGACATTATGCCAATTACTAAATGAAATCATTGATTCTCCTAAATTTCTTGAATGTTGTGTATTATTTATTTGATTTAACTTGAAAGTATTCCTTCTTTCATTTAATGTTTTATTTTGACAGATTGTTGATAAGTGACAACTAACTTGATTTTGAGTTTCAATTGATTTTAGCGATTTAAAAATCTGCAGCTAACTTCAGTCCATGACTAAAATGCACAAAGTCACAGTTTGTCAAGGTGTATTTAAAGAATCACTTAGCGTCTTGGAAACATATGCGATAAATGACATTTTAGAGGTGGGAGTAGAAAAAAACATTTTTTCCCAAACGCCCATTTTCATAAAATAATTTAATATACACTGCACTTCTCAAATGTCACGAAACACAGCAAATAAATTCTCAACGCCATCTGTGCTTTTTCCACTGAACCACTTCTGCTCGTTCTGTTCACACCTCTTAATAAATCATAAAATTTCAGGTAAACCCGTGCCATTTGATGAATTACCAGCGCCACCCGGCTACGCCCCGATCCCAGGCACGGAAAAACCGCCAGAACCAGAACCTCAACCCCAACCGCAAGAAAGTCCACCGCCTGTAGCGCCGGCACCAGCGAAACCTTCGCCGCCACCCAGGACTAATTCACGCACCTCCGGCAACCACGTACCGACCACGCGGATGGAGAAACAGATTCAGCTGCTGAAACTGAGACAGAAGGAGTTCAAGGAGGCGGCCTTGAATGCAAAAAAGAAGGGCGAACTCAACGAGGCCAAGGAATTCTTGAGGACCGCGAAGGGTTTCGATCCTTTAATCGAAGCCGCGCAGGGGGGGCTTCCCGTGGATATACAGTCTTTGCCGGTGCCGCCCTCCGCTAAATCGCAATTGGATACCGAGTTAGTATGCTGTTTTCTTACATTATTGTTCTGCACCTTTTTCTGTGGTATGTGGTGGGTTCTATCGATATCTTTATCGTCGGAATTCTAAAATTGGGGATTTATACAGGGTGTCTCGTTTCGAGTGTGCCAAACGAAAACAGGAAGTGGATACTGTTATTCTGAACAGAAAAGTTCAAATAAATATATGCCCGATTTTTTACCGTTGTCGAGATAAATGATCTTAAAGATTTTTCGATCATAAAAAATCTTTTATTAGACTGCCATGAATTTAACCCTTTAACTGCGGCTGTCGTCAATAAGCGACTCGGGTAAACTTTACCGTAACTACGGCTGTTGTCAGTAAGCGATTCACATATTTTTTGCCGTTCTTTTATGCCGTGAATCGCTTATTGACGACCACTAGTAACATGATATGTGTATACGCTTACTTCTATTTCTTTTGGCTCTTTTTTTACATTTCGTAGACTTTTTAGGCAGCCAGTTTCTTGAAAACTTTTTAGTAGCTGAAGGGTTAAACAAAAATAGCAGGTTAACGTTTATTTGACAGTTGTTCAAACAAAAATAAGAGAGCAATCTGTCAATTGCAGTCAGTTACACCAAGTAAAATTTTGTAATGAAAATTTTTGTCGCGACGCTCTGCGACTAGTCGTTTTCTCAAAAATAGTATGATTGTATGCATTCATATAATTTTCGTTTTGTAAGAAATATCTACGTTTTTTTCTTATTTTAGTAAAGTGTTTTAGTTTTAGTTTCTATTTAAAATAGAAATTGATATTTTAATTTTGTAGGTTTGGATGGAAAACCAGTTAGAGGTTAAACTCAACGGAATCCCATCTACTGATTCGCGTTAAATCTTTTGTTTTTTTTTTTTGTTGTTTTTTGTAAACATCAATATTTATATTAATGTGAATAAAGATTATAGTATTATACGGGTGGTCTGAGACACCCTGTACATATGCATAATTATTAAAAATGTTGTTTATCACTGCTCGGAAAATGGTAAAATTGTCAGTAGCAGGTTGCTCTATTATCTTTGTAATTAACAACTGTCAAATAAACATTAACCTGCTCAAATATTTTTGTTCAAATTCATGGCAATTTTATAAATTTATACTGATAATTTACCACATAATAATAGATGCGATAACAGAAAATCGATAATTAATGGGGTAGCTTGACATTACAACAATGTTTTGCATTGTCATAATCGATAACAGAAAAACGGTAATTAGGTGAGTAGCTTTTAAGGTTATAAAAACATGATGTTCATGACGTTACGTCACTGTCATTAAGTTTTAATTTTTACAATTACTCTTGTAGCAAACTAAACTATTCAGCTTGTAATAAACCATAACTTTTCCTGATCCTTATTATTATTTCATTCGATAAATTATCTACCCAAATATACCGCGAGCTTGGATGAATTATCAAAAACAAATTTTTTTCGTACCTTTTACCTTTTAGTAATTCATCTCGACATAACATTTGTTGTCAACTGGTTATTGTAACAATGTAAGACAACAAATGTTATTGTCTCGTT
This sequence comes from Ocypus olens, assembly GCA_910593695.2. Lineage (NCBI taxonomy): Eukaryota > Metazoa > Arthropoda > Insecta > Coleoptera > Staphylinidae > Ocypus > Ocypus olens. The sequence goes on from OU343056.1 coordinate 51,768,057, forward strand.
AAATTACTAGGTAACAAGGTACTCAAAAAACTATTTTTTGATAATTAACCTCGATCTAGCTATATTACTACCGAAAATTTGTAAGATTTTTTTACAATCGAAAAATCTTTAAGATTATTTATCTCGATAACGGTAAGAAATCGGACATGTGTTGATTTGAACTTTTCTGTTCAGAATAACATTATCCACTTCCTGTTTTCGTTTGGCACACTCGGAACGAGACACCCTGTATAATCTTTACTCAACTTGTTATTTATCCAGTAGTACCAGTAATAACATGCAAATTTCTTTTGCATCATTCAATGGCTAGTGCGTGGCGCTAGCCAGGGAAGTAGTTGTTTCAATAAGTTATTTGTTTGTAGTCTTAGTTACACTTAATTTTGCAGTCATAATATTCACATTTATTTACTCAATTTATGAGGAATGTTTGTTAAGAAAGGAAAGGAATTTTGTATTGCAGTTTCAGTCTTTTCACGTCGGTGAATGCAAGTCCTTAAAATAGGTATTTGCAGCATGAATCGGGATTGGATGAAAAATTCTCACCCCCGAGTTATTTATCCCAATAAACCCAGACTTGCCTACAGTTCTATATGTAGAATGTCTTCAGCGCCATCTATCATTTTTTTATTCCATTAATTATGTTTAGTGAGTATTCATCGACATTTGACAGGAAGAAAAATAACCTCTGTGTTTCTAAATCTTAATTACTTGATTTAGAGAAACATATCATGTACTTTCCTTTCATTTAAATCTTGGGCAAACGTGGTTTAATTGGTGATGTCAGATATGTGCGCCGGCAGCGGCGGCTCGTGGATGTTCGGCGGTGAGGCAACATAAGAAAATTTAACCGAAAAAGCAACAGAATATTTGCTTCCTCTAGTAAGTAGTGCAGCACGAGTGGCATCTCGGTCTTTGCCTCACCTACGGAAATCCACAAGCCGCGGTTTATCGTCTTGCTGTGAAAAGAACTTTTTGTCCCTTTGGAACTTTAAATGAAATCAGTTTGTTGATATCGCAAAGTCTTCTTGATTCATGAGGTTTCACAAAGTAACGACTTCCAGCATTAAACATCTGTGATCTCACAATTACAATAAGAGCTGATTTGGATTTATTAACAAGATTTAACAATTTTATGATTCTGTAGCGTTGCCATATAAAAGAATTGAATGTTAGAATGTTAATTTTGATTAACCTTCACTTTTCACCCCTTTTTCTTCTTCCTTCTGAACGCCAGTCTGTTAATCCCTTCACGCCCAGGTCGCCACATGTGGCAACAAGCAAAAAGAGAAAACAAAAAACATTACCCCTTTAGTGCCATCTATGGAATTAAATAAAACACACTTTTACTTAGTTAACTTGTTAACCGTATAAATACGTCAAACGTAAACAATACCGGGTCCTTAAAATATATTTCATGGTCTTAATTTATTTTAATAGCATAAATAAAAAAAATAATAATAATATGAAATTACGTCCTTCGGTCGTGACGTATTGACACGTCCCGGTGAAAAAGTTCGCGCCCGTTATATGATGCGTAATTAAAAAGAGAATTCCCCGGTTAACAGGTTAATATCACACTGTTTAAATAGTGTAACTTAGTTAATATCACATTAAAAATGTATCACGAAGTAAGTGCCGCCAACCTCAACCATCTATGGAATAAATTCAAAAAACGAAATATAGCCTGAATATATAAATATTCAACCTGTTCGTAACTCTGCAAGCAAAATTAAGTCTTATTTCATTCAATTCAATTCAAAAAACGAAATATAGCCTGAATATATAAATATTCAACCTGTTCGTAACTCTGCAAGCAGAGTATAGTCTTAGTAAGACTTAATTTTGCTTGCAGAGTTACGAACAGGTTGAATATTTATATATTCAGGCTATATTTCGTTTTTTGAATTTATTTAATACGTTCTGCAATAAGTAAGGTTGTTTCTATTTTATCTATGGAATATTTTTTCATATTTTTTCTCTGTGACAGTGGAATAATATTTTGTGGAAAAAGGTAACGACAACAAAAAAGTAATTTTTCAATAAACCCGGGATTACGCCAAAGCCCAATAAAGGCACGACCGCCGCAAAGTGGTTAATAATTAGTCACATCCGAAGTGGTAGTAGTGTTGATTGTATTCGTCAGCCTCCACGTTTCAGATACGAACTGGTTATGGCCGACGAGTGCACGGAGGAGGACTCCGGCGTCCTGGACGTGATATCCCGCCTCGAGGCGCAACTGACGAAGCAACTGAAGATGTGCCTGACGACGAGGGACCACCACAAGGCCCTCGGAGACGTGGCGGGAATGAACAGGTTCGAGCACCTCGCCCTGAGCGTCACCAAGGACCTGGACGTAGTCCGCGTGGCCAAACGGACGAACGGTACCGCCATTCCGAGGTTCCACCACGAGACCAGGGACTTCTCGATAGTGAAATGCTTCACCGATCTGAACGATAACGATCTGGAGCTGTCGATTGTCCGGGGGATAAATTACAACTGCAGCAATCCGAAGGAAATCGATACTTACGTGAAGTTTGAGTTTCCATTTCCACAGGTAAGAAAACAAAGAATTCTACGGCAGTGGTAAAAACGTTATTATTTAATAATAATAATAATAATAATCTTTATTTAGCAATAAGCTATCTAAATACACACATAAAATAAAAAATATGTACAATATATAAAATTTAAAAAACAATTTTAGTAATGATAATGTAATAATCTTAAAATTATAATATACAGGGTGTATTTGAAATAACGAACAGGCATTTAAGGGCACATACACAAAATAGTTGTGATCCCATTTCCGTCAAAATTTATTTGAAATATTTTTTTTTAATTTTCCTAATTTTTCGAGGTTTTTTAAACATTTTGAGAACCGATGCTTTTCTCATTTAATTAGGTCCGCATGGAATGTGTGTTTGTTTATTCAAAACGCGAGATACGATTTCTTGCCTCCGAAATTTTAAGTGTTATCGCAACGTTTTTTTTCGTAAAAGATAAACAGTCCTCAAGTTCATTGATGCTTAAAGAGCACTCAGATATTTTCTACGCGTTTGTTGTAATTCGATATCTAAAGCCGATGCCGTTTAAAAATTAGGTCACATTACCACTGCCCCCAAACATGTTGCGTATTTTCACTCATTAACTTTAATAATTAATTGCGGGCTTTTTGTTACAGTTATAAACAAAATAATTGCGAATATTGTTTAAAAACAATCTCTTTGTGGTTACGAGCCTGTTCGTTATTTCAAATACACCCTGTATAATATTTGAAAACATTGAATATTATTTTCTCATCAGAACACCTACAAAGAGGTTTCGACCTTTCACGTCTCATCAGTGTAGTTACTTACTGATCAGATCTCATCATGTCGAAACCAATATTTAATGTTTACATTATTATTGTTATATTTGCCGCCGTTGGCATATTTCTATATCTGTCTGTGGTTATACTACTCAGATTGGGTTTAGTACAACATTCAGGTAATAGATTCCGCCACTTTGTCATTTCTACCGTTATTATTTGAATTGTTACGATCTAGCTCAGAGGTGAGACATTAATACAAAGGGAAAAATTAATTTCTCAATCAACTGTAAAAGGCAATTTAACAACAAAAAAGAATGTTTTTCATTACAGGAAGAGCCAGTGAGGGATAGGACAGCAACTGTAAAAGATACCAACAATCCCGACTACAATGCAACTTTCACAATTCCAATCCAAAGGACTGCGAGGCCTTGTTTGCGGGTCTTCAAACGACATGCCGTTAAATTTGACGTATACTCCAGAGGGTAAATACGATTTTTTCTTTTTTCCATACTAACAGCTTCACTTTAATTTTCACAATTCAAAAGCTTACGCTGTATCTGAATTTGAACCAGTTGCAGTTCCAGAATTTTTGTAGAGGAGGCTAAGAAAGAGAGAGACGTTAACTCTTCTCCATAACAACTGCTCGGAATGCACCACGTACTTTTATTGTTGATTGAAGTATTGTATAGATCGGTTACTTTACGGAAAATGTGATCGAGAAACATAACCGAAAATGAGATGACGCGAGTAGTAGTTAATAGGTCGACATTAAGATGGCATGAGTAGTAGTTAACCCCTTAACATACGTTTTTTTTTTTAACGCTAAAATAATATGTGAAACATATTTTCAATAGTCAAAATATTTAAAAATATATATTTTTCGGAAAAACAGTATTTTTTTATATACATAGTTGATAATAAATATATTTGGCAGAATTTTGTCAGTAATGCATGCCCGAGTAATGCTCGGGCGTGTGCATTAAGGGATTAATAGGTTGACATTTAGATGGCGTGAGTAGTAGTTAATAGGCAGAATTAAGATGACGAATGAATGCACTGTCGTTTCCTATCTTACATCATAGTATAGTATAAATGGTTAAACGAATAATAATAGTTGGGTAAAGTAAATCGCTTGTTTTGTTCCATAATTTTATTTTCAGCTGCTTGACACGTGTTTCGATCGGTTAGGATCATTTTCAGAGTTAAGCTATTTAACTCTGTTTAACTTTGAAAATGATCCTAACCGATCGAAACACGTGTCAGGCAACTGAAAATAAAATTATGGAACAAAACAAGCGTTTTACTTTACCCAACTTGAAAATATGGTTCCATCAAGAAAGTAGCACAACAAGTATTCTATATATTAAAAAGAATAATAATAAGGTAAACGTGCATTTTATGTGATCGAAAATGCGCATGCACTAAAGTGCAAAATTGTGCGCTCCATTACCACGAAAATTTATTGTAGGTATATTAAGACTCTTTTATTTGACTGTAATAATTGTCACTTTCAAGGTGTGCCGCAAAAATCTAGTTGCCGGGCGCTGATCTATACAATATTTCAATCGAAACGCAAGTAGTAATCTCTCCTCGGAACTTTCCGGATCTGCCGCTGCTTCAGACAGGCAAATTCTTTCGATCTACAAAATAATCGAGAAAGATCCTACTTTTAATGGATATTTATAAAGCGGTGCACAAAATACGGTTTTTAAAATTGCACTATGCGACACTGTAAAGTTGTACATTTAGTTTCGTTGGTAATTACAATTTGAATACTTAATATTTACGTGTAAAAAGGTTTGGTTTCTTCCATCTTGTACTGTATTTGCACTTTAAGTTTCACCGTCGAGCGTATTAACTAATTTTAAAACAACTAACAAAAATTGTTTTTGAAAGTATTACATCTACGTGATTGTTGCTGGGAGCTGTTACGTAAACCCGAAATTAATGAAATTGAGTTTTATTAATTGGTAATGATAATAATAATAATAATAGTAACTTTATTTAGCACTTTGCTATATAAATTACGTATTTTGTATAAACGATGAGACTCGATTTGATTAATTCCGGATGCTTCCTTGTTGTTAGCACACCCTGGTTATGTGACAGTATCATTATCATCGCTTAACTCTCTTTAACTCTCATCCATCATTCTAAAGAAAAGTAATACCATATGTATAAAAATTATTTAGATAAGGCATGGCCATGATAAACAAAATCACGGTCGTAGATTAGTTCAGCACGTTGTTGACTTTATGTCAATTAATTACTTTGAACAACGTGATGCGACGTATCAAACCTGCAACATACGTTCCGAAATATAAAGCCACCCTTTATCTAAATAATTTTTATACATGTGGTATATTCAGTTATTATGTATAAAGATAGTAGTTATCAAAGAGGGTGGCTGCAAACGTTTTCTAGTTCGTAGTAGTTTGTCTAGGTGGCGCTGGGTATTAACTAAAGTCTGTTCGTATCCAAGCGGCAATAAGTGCAAGCCTCGTGATTACTTCATTAGACGCGCACGATTGATTGTTCAGTGATGTGAGTTCTCGGCCGGAATCAGTTTGCATTTTGTGCCCATTGATTGAAGACTGAATGTCGTCTACCGAGTCAGACAATGAAAAATGTGGAGATAAGTTCCCCTAAAAAACGGGACAAATAGGTTCATTTAAATTCGAAGATTTGTTGTCGTGTTCTCTGGAGTTCTCCGAATACTTTCTCACTCTACGCAAACTTTACTCCCACATGTCTCGAGTGCTCGGTAATATTGTACTGAAAAATAGTATATTGCTCACCAAGGGCAGAAAATATGCATTAGCAGTCCATGGTGCCAAGAACTAAGGGCTGCTAAAGTCCTGTAATGCACAACTTAAGAAATTTGTTTTGCACTACACCTAATTTTTTGGGTGACAATACCAAGCACTCGAGACTTGTTGCGCAGTGAAAATCTTAAATTCAATTGGCTCCGGAGATTTGTTGTCACGTTCTTCAAATACTTTTTCACTCTACGCAAACTTTACCCCCACATGTCTCGAGTGCTCGGTGAAGTCGTACTTGCACTCCCATAACATCAATTATAGAACGAATAAGGCTCCATAAAGCGGCAAGGAGATTGTGAGAATCATCCTTAACCGGAATTATTTTATAATCTCTCAACCGGAATTATGTTATAATCTCTCAACCATTGCATAGGTTCTATATTTATTTATTATGAAAAATGCCTCAAAATCCGGAGGAGTCGATTTTGGTTATGTTTAGAAAATGAAGCACGTGAAATATATGGTGTTATTCTGAACAAAAATGTTAGCGTCAACAGCGTTGTTATTTGCTAACATCGACAGATGTTATGAATGTACGATTCTGTACACAATGTCTGTCAACTAACATCGATGTAACATTAACATTTTCGATGTTAAACAACACTTGTCAAAACGGTCGACGTTACGAGATTGTTAATAGTGATATACATATTTTGAGGTTATTTAGTGGTTTGTGTTTTTCGTCAACAAAACACTCAAATGGATTTGTAACGTTCCAATATTCATATACGTGCTTTATGAAACACTCATTTTATTTCTAAAAACATCCTCAAAAATATTATTAATCATCTATTATAATATACATGAAGTTGTTCACACTGTAGACGTTGCACTGTTGTCAATTTGTGTTCATCGGGCTGTTCAGAATACAGTTTTTAACAGCGCTATCCAATGTCACATAACATCGATGTTAATAACAGTTGTTCAGAATAACACCCATAGATTTCTTTTTTTACACTTTTATAAAACATCCGTTAATTGTTTTGAGCGATGCAGTTCAGAATGAAAATAAAAATAAAATTTATCATATTACTTATTGATTTTAATGAATTGAATATATTTTCATCAGCATGGCTTAGATGTTGGTAAGTGGAGGCTGTTGTAATGTCGCTTATCATTCATACGTGTAAACATGTTGGTGTTGGTCCATCAGTTAGTGCGCAAGGTCCATAAACGGGGTGTGCTAGCTGTTTCGCTAGCGACTGGGATTGTTGTTTCAGTGGCTTCTTCAAGAGCGACTCACTCGTCGGCACCGTCACCGTCAAGCTGCAGCCGCTGGAGACGCAATGCGAATTACACGACAGTTTCGATGTAAGTAGAGATATTTCATATTAACATGGTAGAAACGTGTAAAGTAAAACCCAGCGAAGATTTGCACGGACCGAGATAGTATTCGGGTGGAATGGAAGAGAAAATATTCTTGCACCCTCGCAATTAAGTTGAATAGGAATATACCGTGTGTTCGATAAAAAACGCCCAACGCCATAACTCTGTTATTTATTAACCGATTTGAATGAACTAAGAAAGAAAGTCAATGGCTGTTTAAATACTATAAAATGACGGTAATTATGTATATTTTTAAAATCAACTTCATTGCCAAATGATAGTCAACTTTAAATTTTTAAATGGCTGCATATACTTTTGTAATTTTATAATATCAGACATTGTTTTTCTGAATCCAATTATGTCCGTTATGTTGGTTTTAAGTTAATATTTATGCCAGAGAAAGATAATAATAAATCTTGTTCGCATGATTTTTTTGGTAATAAATGTAGTGTGCCTTGAAAAAAATTCGAATCGACAAGCGTCATTTATTGTATAAGCAATGTCAACCATTTGTTATTAGTGTGTGTTTCAGACATAATCATGAACAATAGCGAATTAACAGACATGTTACGAATTTATTTTCTATCTAATAGAAATCGAAGAGCTGTGGCACGAATTTATCATCTACGGTTTCCAGAGCGGCGAATGCCAGAACCTAAATTTAGAAGGTTAGAAGGAAATTTGAGACGATATGGAGCCTAAAAAGTCGAAGAGAGTTGATCGACAATTTCGTGGACTTGCAGAGTGAGACGTTCTACTTAGTGTTTACAATAATCACAGAACATCTAAATTCCAAGTGAATTAATACTTTCTATTTTACATTGAGTTGTAACATAGGTACTTATTTATTAGGTCCTTATTATTCATGTTTGACATGACCTTACAACAAATGACATTTGTCACTTTTTTTCCAAGGCACGCTAATTATAATTTTTGAAAAATATAATTTTAAATGGAAGATTTATTTAAATTTTTTTCGACCAAAATATTGAACGAAAAACAACAAATTGGGCATCATTGGATTCAGAAAAATAATGTCGAATGTAAAAAAATTAAAACCTTATACGCTGCCATTTAAAGATTTTAAGTTGGCTGTCATTTGACAATGAAGTTATTATTGAAAAAAATCAATATTGATGCCATTTGTTAGTATTTAAACCACCATTGACTTTGGTTTTTAGTTCATTCATATCGATCGATAAATAACAGAGTTATGGCATTGGGCGTTTTTTATTGAACACACCGGATATGTATGAGAATTTTAGATGTGGTGCATAACTTTTTTTTTTGTCGCTTATGTCGGTGTTTTTATTTGCTGTGGATTTTTAATTGGCGTCGATCGATGTTTTACAGATGAAACAAATGTAAACATAACCTTAAGTTTCCATACACATTTAAGCAAGGACGTAGCATACTATAGTCTTAAATTGGTTTCAACTTACTAGCAAATAGACTTTTGACAGCATTCTCTTATTTGCTTGCCCCATTTGCCCTTTGATAAATCAGTCCCTTATAATTTCACTCGATTGACTTTATAAAGCGCATCTTTCTAGTTAGGTCATGAAGTTCATCAAGGACAAATTAGAGAATAGTATGTGCTCACAGGATGAGGGCTAAATGATAATGAGGTTCTGAAGTACTTACCCTTCAAACCTCAGCTTTTCACTGTACAACCTGGTTAAGTACCTCGCAAACCCTGAATAATTTCAAAATCATCATTTTGAGGTATCGGTTTGGATAACGTGTCTTTCAGTCTACTGTAGGGAGTGAATTGAAGAAGACCAACATTTATCTTCTTTTGGAAATGGGAATAATATAGTTATTTACGTATTAAGGTCTGTTAGGATAGCCGTTTGGGGCCCGACGAAGTAGGGCCCTAAAGCGACCGGGGTAGACGGACTTTAAGTAGACTTTTTATAATTTGTATTGTTATTTCGTTCAATTTCCTGTAGTTAACTAAATTTATTTAATTTCATAAGAGTCTAACACTGTTTTCAAATTGATAATATTGTTGATCGAGAGCGGGCTGTTAACAAAAAGCGGGCTGTTAAAAGCTCTTAACAGCCCGCGTTTTCGTTGCCAGGGAAATATGAATAGCTTAACGTTTGTCAAAAGTGACATGTTATAAACTACATAACAATATAGTGCGACGAAAAACATTTATCAACATAGTTTTAGTTGTGCTTAATCCCATCCTATTTGGCTCGTTAATAAATTGTCTTATCTTTCAGTTGATGGACGGTAGGAAAAAGGTTGGTGGTAAGCTTGAAGTACGATTGAGAGTTCGAAATCCTCTAGTCAACAACGAGGTCCAGCAGCTTAAGGAGAGATGGCTTGTAGTTGACCACTGAATTGAACAAACTGTTCATTAGTACCAATTAACCCCTTAATGTACGCGCTCGAGTTAATTCGACGTTAAGAAAGTGTGTGTTAAGGGTTTAATTAAAGCAGTTAGAATATTCATGTAGCCTGGTGAAAATTTACTACTTGTTTTAAATTTTATTGATAAAATCTGGCACAGTATTGATTAGAGCTTATTTTATGAAGTAAAATTACGTTGATTTATAGGACTTAAAATTATGTACACTGGTATCAAGAAAGTATGGGCTTTAAGGCGCTTTAATAACCAAAGTCATTCACACTAACTTATAGTCAATTACGACATTCGATCATGACTAATACAGTCATCTTTGGATAAGGAAAAGTTTGTTCAGTTTTAGAGTCCGACTGCGTTAAGATGTGTGAATTATATTCCTTATTTTTTTGCTCCATTCTTTCACTTCCTGTCATCTGTGATTCTTCTTCCATCTTGTGCTCCGGACTTCTGCCTGCCTTACTTTCCATTCCTGTTGTTAGGGTGTGACCTTATAAATTGCTTCCATTGTTTTCTGTCTTTAGCCTCGTTGCCTGTTTTACCTCTACTTACTATTTCTTTTGTTACTACGGTGTCCCTGTTTTCCCGTGGTCTTCCTCTTCTTATTTAAATCCTGGCTTTCCATATTCTTCACACCGGTCGGTTTTCGTCCATTCTTTATAGATGTCGCCACCATGCCAGCTGTTCTGTTATGGTGTTTGTGTTCAGTTCTTTCCTAACTGTTCACATACAGGGTTGGGATAAAGTATGGAACCAAGTAAATATCTGTTAAACAAAAAGAGCTAAATGTATGAAACTTTACAGACACATAACGCATCTGATGCCATATTTTTTGTTACTACTGTACTTCCGGTTTCACCGGAAATACCCTCAACTTTTTTAGTTTCAATGGGACGCCCTGTATATTTGTACATTTTTAAATAGACACCTTTTCAACAATTACAATGATATAGGGTTTGGACTTGTGTTTTTTTAAATAATAAATAAAATAATAAAAAATGAAATTTGTGAATTTCATAACAATTTTGTTCAACCCTTGAAAATTTTGATTTATAAATATTAGAATTGCTCTCAGGAAATGTTGTATTAAAAATAGTGCATGCATCTTGTGGAGATCTCTATCAATCTCCAAAACTAACCATCATTAACAAAGTAATTTTTTCACGTTCAGTTAGTTCACCTAAAATTGAACAGCAGTGTTAATATTTCACATGTGTCAGTTACAGAAAACATAAACAACACGAAATTGTTTTATCAGAAAACAGTGTAAAAGATGTAAAAGGCCAACTAGATGTAGAATTATTTTATTTAATATTTAAAAAACTACAAGTCACACACCCACCGAACCATACATCATTGCAATTGTGGGAAAAGTATCTATTCGAAAATGTAAAAATATACATGGTGTCCCATTTAAATTAAAAAAGTTGATGGTATTTCCGGTGAAACCGGAAGTACAGTAGTAACAAAAAATATGGCATCAGATGCGTTATGTGTCATTATACTTGCTTGCAAAGTTTCCTAAATTTAGCCCTTACTTAAAGGTTCCATACTTTATCCCAACCCTGTATACTGGCATTGAAGAGATTTACTTGAAATTAAAATTATCAGATAAAGTTCGCGCAGAGTGAGAAAGTATTCGGAGAACGCGACAACGAATCTCCGGAATCGATTGAATTTAAGATGATCACTGCGTAACACGTCTCGAGCGCTTGGTACAACTTTTTTTTCTGCCCGCAAAAATGATTAAACTTTTCTTTATCCTTATAAGAAATTGGGGTGATTTTGCAGTTTATGATACTAATGAATGGACTGAAGTAAACGCAACAACTTCAGGACAATATTAGCGACGTTTCGGGATTTCTTGTCTTACTATAACTAATGTAAAATAAAATATAATTAAACTACTGCTGGTGAAACTACCAGCCGGTCCAAAGGGGTGATTTTAAGCTCACCCTAACCTAAGTATAAGCACCAATCGTTGCAAATTATCAGCCAAGATCATAAGCAATAGGACTTACACTATTGATGCGACTGCTTTGAAACTTACTCATGAGCATAGTCGATATAAAGTATGTTCATTAACCCTTTAACGTACACGCTCGAGTTAATTCAATAAAGATGTGTGCATTAAGGGGTTAAAAAAAAAACCTCATTGATTGATTGTCATGATTTTTTATCTTAAAAAATTTAAGTTGGTAACACAAATTGAGGTTATGTTACTTGCGACATGTTCCTACCGATAAATTAATTTTAATTAAATGAAGCTGAAAGTATTCCGTACTGACTAACACGTGACAACGTAGTATGTCCGCATGACATTCGCGCAAGCTCATTGTTTAGTATCATAAACCGCAAGATTACCGAAATTGGTATACACACACATTGTATAGATTTAAGAAAACATCAACGAACGAACCGTTTTCAAGCTTCACTTAAATCACGTCGGGAAACTAATTAAGAAGCTCCACACATTCTACTCGCCGCAATTTACAAATCGAGCACAATTAGCAACTCACAAGGTCTTCATTGTGCTTTTCAGTGGCTTCGCACGGAAATACATTTATTTCTTGTATTTTCCATCGACTAGTCTGTAAATGTTTAATATTAAGCTTTAATACGCAATTATTTTATACCGTAACGAATATGTAAAAAGGTTAATTGGGAGATTTTAATTTTTAATTATAGGAACTGTAAATGAAGTTGCTTTCGATTAATTTAAGCCGTATGTACATTTTATTGTAGAAATGTGCCTTCTGTTGAAATATTATAAAGTTGTAAATAATATACATGATTTTCATATGTTTTTGTTTTCGAACCCTTTGAAAATATAACTCCCTTGCAATCGAAATACCATATGTATAAAAATTATTTAGATAAAGGGTGGCTTTGTATTTCGGAACGTACGTTGTAGATTTGATACGTCGCATCACGTCTTGGCCACCAGTTGTTCAAAGTAATTAATTGACATAAAGTCAACAACGTGCTGAACTAATCTAAAACCGTGATTTTGTTTATCATGGCCATACCTTATCTAAATATTTTTTATACATATGGTATAATACAAACATTTATTTAATCCAGGTTTTTCGTAAGCCGGTATTATATTTTCAGCTATGTAAACGTTCTTTATGCGCCATTGACTGTCACTGTCAGTCACTGAATAGATTTTTGAATCGTTATTGTTTTAATTAGAAATGAATATGAATGAATGAATAGCAAGCACCTTTCTCATATGCATTCAATCTGTGGCGCGACAGAATAAATTGTTGTCCATGACGACTATTATACCTGTTCCGAAGTAAGGAATTTTCAAAAATATCACTGTGACTTCAAACAAATTTTGCATATTCGTAAATATGCAGCCACGGAAAAGGATTTAACACGTTTGCTGCCGCTACAATTGAGATTACACATACGCAAGTATAAAGTTAGACGCACTGGCGCGTCGGTGGCAGCGCACGTGTTAAGGTAAAAATGCATCGAAATGGAAAATAATTTGTTAATAAACATTGTGTAAGAGTAAATATTAATTCAAATATGTGTAATTTAATCAAATTATTCATTCTGTTTACCATTTACACCAGCGGCGGCTCATGGATCTTCGCAGAGGAGGCAAAGACAGAGATGTCGCTCTTGCTGCACTACTTACAATGACACAGAAATGTCATAATAATACGTCCTTTAAAGGACTAAATAATTGCTTGAAAATAGCATCAAATATACAAATGGACATCGCTGAAGAAATTGAAGTACCATCAATTGTCCACGTGAATTGGGTTTGAGTGGAAGATCATTCTGTGAAGTGAACTCCGCCCGTGCTCCTTTCGTTTGAAATTTTGAGTATGTTTTTTGATCTTTAGTCATACTGTGAATTTTATTTTGTAAGAAAGGAGAACAAAGATACAGTAAATAAATAAATTAAAAAAATATGGAGGAAGCAAATATTCAAATTTTCTTCCGTAGCCTCTACGAGTCGCCGCTGGTTTACACAGCCGAACATTTAATACCAGCGTTATGTCAATTTAAGCCAGAGTTATATTTATTACCATCTTTTTGAAATCCACCGACTGTGTTTTTGAAGTCGATTGTAAATTAATCAACTACTGGAAGACCGAAAATATTTTGCCATTATGATAACCAACCTCGTCGTGCTCTGCTCTGGTGATGTATGCAGCAGGACTGACATGACCATCTCCAGCTTCATCTGCCGCGCCTCGTTCTCCACTTCGGCATCCGAAGAACCCGCCCGTCCTGACGGACTGGAAGGATGTACACTGATCTGACTGCCTGCAGTTCCAGCCACAACCCTGTGCCCCATATTAATGGATTGCAGTGACGGCTTGCGTTTTTTTTTTCTTTGGTACGGCCAAGGTAGCAGAGGTGGCAGTACAGATAAGCAAAGCTGGATTATGAGTTTTTTGCCTGTTGGCAACTATATTAAGCGCCCCCCTCCCATTTTTTGTATACACCATAAAATAATATACAGGGTATTTTTTTTATCGTGGGCCTTAGGATTTTACATGCTAAAAATTACACCTTGTGGTAATGTATATTTCATCATATAATTTGAAAGCAAATTTTAGTTAGTAATATAAATCAATTATTTTTCTACATGATGCGCCTAGTCAGAATAATTTAAACATGTTTTATTCCATTAAAAAAATGAAATTATTTAAAATAAATAACTGAGCAAAAATAATCAAAGTACCTTGAATTTCTGAAATGTCAGATTGATTAGTGAATTAATTTCATTTTTTATTGGAATAAAATATGTTTAAGTTGATCTAATTAAGCGCATCATGTGGAAAAGTAATTGATTTATTACTAACTAAAATTTGCTTTAAAATTACATGTTAAAATCTACATTAACACAAGGTATAATTTTTAGCATGTAAAATCCTATGGCCCACGATAAAAAAAAACATACTGTATAGTTAGCACAAACAAACGGAAAAGGCATTTGATGAAAAATTTAAGTATAAAAAGTTTAAACATTTTTATATAAAATTTCTGGATTTCTTACAGGCAAAACCATTTATAATATCAGTAAAATCAAGCGCACTAACTAAATCATGATTTATTGATAATGCAGATGAATTATTAAGTCCTATTTGACTAATGACATTTCGTAATTATGTTTTCTTTCATTTCAAAGTTGAAAATGATTTTTCTCCTAATGCATTTGCTATCCTAGTAGCACAATATGTGTCAGAATTATTTTCGAAATATTGATTTTACATTTTTATGTTTTGGAAATATTAAAAGGCCAAAGTAAATATTCATTTAATATGTCTATGGAAATATTGAAATGAAATTATTTTATAAACATGTTGTATATATTTCAATCCATATATTTAGTAAGTAACATTTTATAAATATATCCAAAGAAATATATGGATGACAGAAAAAGGCAACACTGTACTGTGTCTGTCAATTCTGCCACCGATTGAACTGTTTGACATGTAGACGACTGTGCTAGTGGCTATTTCGTTATATATTCCTGTCTATTCTCTCAACCTGTATATAATTTATTTGCAAACTCCAAAGTGTGATATTTGACCGTAAGTAGAGTTGTACCAAGCACTCGAGACGTGTTGCGCGTGACCATCTTAAATTCGTTTACGTTCTCTCGCGTTCTCCGAATATTTTCTCACTCTGCGCAAACTTCACCTCCACACATCTCGAGTGCTCGGTAATACTGTACATGCGTTTGGGATTCGACCCCAACCACATATATCATGATATTTCCCCAACATTATTTTACAAATATTGCAAAAATATATACATAGTAATATTTCTTTAATATTTTACAGAAATATTGCTAAAACATATAAAAATCTGTCATAATCAATATCACAGAAATATGTGTTTTTCAATATTTAAGAAATATTTTGTGCTACTAGGGTATTGGCAGAGTAAAAATAATTCTTAATGTAATTTCCACATAGGGCATGTTTTTCTTGTTAAATACTAACATTTCTCTAAAATTTACGATATTTTCTATGTTTTCAACAAAATATTTGAGTTCAATGCATTCTTCAGCAAAACATTCATCCCAATCTTTTGAATACAGTCTGCAAATTATTTTAGTCATTTCGTATGTCATTCATAATCTTAAGTTCATTTAAAAATCTATATTTTCTTTTTCCTACGTAATTCTATAATTCTGGATCTATTCTATCGATAATAGCAAAATAGCTCTTGCTCTTGCCGTCGAAATTAGTTTCATCAAATTGAAACGTTCTCTTCTGTATCCTTTTTATCTACAGGGTGTCGAGTTGCGAAACGGGCCATGGGATTTACATGTTAAATTTGAAATGTGTTAATATTAGCTCCCCTAATTATTTGACAACATCGGTCTTCATACATTGTTTTTAAAGCTTTTTAAGCTGAATGATGATTACTAAATTATTTCTGCAGAGTATTTGCCGAGATATTTGCAAAAAACTTTACTATGATTTTGAATTAATAACAAAGGCTTGCCATGAAATTATAATGGCGGATATTTCATTTTGTTCTAAAAAGTGACGTTTGCTGTCGCATTATGATTTACAATCGGCCGTGTTTTCTACACAAGAAAAAATATTTATAAGTTAATAGTTTTACACAGGAACTATTTAAGAACTGTACGTGAATTTCCGGAGAAGGCAATATCCAACAAAAGTACAATTTAATGAATAATTACTACTTTACTTTCTGAATTTAAAATGTGTTACAATTGGCTCACTTAATTATTTTATAATATCGGTTTACTTACATTATTTTTAATTCTCATTGAATAGTAGTTTAGCTGCGTATTGCCTTCTTCGGAAATTCTTATACTAAATCACGTACATTTCTTAAATATTACCCGAGTAAAACCATTTACTTATATAGTTATTTTTTCTTCTGTATAATACACGGCCGATAAATAGTAACGCGACTGTCACTTTTTAGAACAAAATTAAATGTCCGCCATAATGATTTCATGGCAAACCTTTGTTTTTAATTCAAAATCATTGTAAAGTTTTTTGCAAATATTTCGGTAAATACTCTGCAGAAACCATTGAGTAGGGTGAAATCATTCAGCTTAAAAAGCTTTAAAAATAATGTAAGAAGGCCGGTGCTGTCAAATAATTAGGGGGGCCAATATTAACACATTTCAAATTTTACATGTAAATCCCTATGGCCCGCTTCAACACTCACGTCAAACTCAAATCGAGGGACGACAATATTTTTTCGCCTGCCTCTACCGAAACCATATATTTCGGCCATAAAAATCGGGCCGAAACTACGATTTGGCGTATCTAGGGCCGAAAAAATAATATGCATAATCTAGACAACCTTCCGCGGAATATGAGTAGGCTATGCAAAAATCTGACAGTGACAGTTCAATGGTGCGCGATATAAAATTTCCTGAAACACTCTTTTTACTTAAGGCAGGCGAAAAAATATCGAGTGTAACTCATGCCGAAATGCTTTAGCAACCCTTCACCTTAACCGGCGGGTTGCTAAAGCCTATTTTCGGCCCTTGATACACTATATACTATTTTTTAACATTTTCGAAATGTTGTGTTCCCACTGACAATCTTGAAACACTAAAATCTTATAACTGCGAAACGGTTTAAAGAGCCGTGATCGAGTTATGCAAATGGGGCGCGCGCGCGTATCTATGCAAATCGAAAAATGGCGAAGAAGGACGCCCAAGCGCGCGCGAGGTCTTCGAACGGTTAACGATTCGCGACGGAGACACACTTCTCCACTTCCTGAAGGATAACCTGTGTTGTTGTCGTACACACCAGCACCGGAGTATTTTTAGATAACACGCAATTTTTCTCCATTGATTCGACGCAGAAACCCGGCCGAGTCACCTTGTTTTTAACTGACCACAGATACATTTTCAAATTATAGGTACGTAATTAGAAAATGGATAATAATTGTTTCTGTATGTGCATATTAATAAGACAAGACACGGTACAGTGAACTGTCTTTAATTGCTCATTCCAATCTATTTTGAGTGCGTTTGTACCTCAAGGATGGATACTGTGACCTATTTGGTCTTAATTTAGGGGATACACTGAATAAAACACTTACTATGTTTTTTACCACAATTTATTTGATGTATGTACAAATATTACATATACATACATATCACGACTTAAGTTTCGACGCTTTACTGTCATTATCAAATCCTCAAATTTATGTTAATTGTATTCATGGCTTCTATTCCGTGACGGTTCGCGGGTTTTTTTTTATACGGCCGAGGTAGCAGAGGTGGTAATACAGATCTCTACCCTACTCGACCATACCTATCTGTATTGCCGTTTCTGCTACCGCGGCAGTACCAAAACAAAACAACACGCGAGTCGTCACTGCTCGTCTTGTAACGCATATTTGCCTTTACGTTCACGTTTGCTAGTTAAATATTAAGAATGTAAGCGTGTGCTCAGTGTTTACTTTCTCCGTTACGAAGTACGAGAAAGTATTCTGATCTTAAATTTGCAGTATAATTTTGACGTTTTAAACGTCAGTTTCATCCGAGTCTACAAAACGCTCGATGCACATTTAAAATTTGATCTAAATTGAAAATAAGCCATGAAAGCGTAAATATAAATAATTCTATCAAACAATATTTAATGGTTACTTCAAATTTATTTAAATTAAAATTGAGGAAAATGGCAAAATGAAGAACAAGGTCTTAAAAATCTAGCAAAATCTCTCTTTCTTGATATTTCTTTTTATGTACATTTTTTGAGTTAACAAATTTATTGTTATTATTATTACAATAAACCCTTACGATCAGAAACTTTCATTACCAAGTCGACATTCTAAAAACTACGTACAACCAACATTAACTGATAAGTTATGTACTTAGAATTTAATAAATTAGCATTTAATAATGCAAAATTTTTGTAAACGCCATTGACCCAGATGTATAATTCTTAAAAAAATCGCGACTTTGGCGTGACCACGCAACGTCATGTCCCGATTAATTTGAATGACTAGTTTTAATGACCCACCGATTTGGATTTAGTGTGCTTCCGCACGTCCACTGCATTGATAACCTATGACTAATTAGGTAATTAAGGAGTCACCGATATCGACGTAAATGCCTTAGTCCGAAAATCGTTTAACGTAATCAGGGAAAGTAATTGGTTATATTTCGTTGTAATAATATTTATGTTCGACACAATAGCACTTGATGGACTCGTCTCCATTATTAGCGTCTCTCGCTTCGCTCGCTTGGCCATAAAACGTCTCGTCCAAGAAAGTGCTATATTGGTTTCATAAATAGCTATTTCGTCATTTTACAAATCGCTTAATCGGAAGAAAAAAGACCTAATACGAGTAGCTGACTTTTAATTGTACAAAACTTTGACAGATGAACTTTTAGTTCTGAACAAGTTTGTATTCTACAGTTTCTGCCGTGATAGCAGAAAGATGTTCTTTTAAGGAATGGTTAAATTTTGTCGGATTGGCATTTCGCCTACCTCTAGTCGCAACCATCGTCGCTAATTAAGGTTTTTAAAATTTGTTATCTGGTTAAAAAGAACAAATAATTAATTTAATACAAAAATTAGCGTAACTTTTTTTTTAAATCGCATACAATCCCATACCGACAAAACTAGACAAAAAAGTTACGATGACCCTATGGTCACTTTGCACATGTACGGGATTTAAAAAAAATTACGTTAATAATGCCAATCCGACAAAATTTAACTAAGACACTATTGTCTTTTTTTGTATGAATTAATTAACAATGTGTTATGAAGCACAAAGCCCTATCAGCCTTTGATACAACAGATTCACGAAAGTTAACTTGGCATTATAAAGAACAGAGCACATTGGTTTTTCCGACGTTTCTCCCGAAATTAAGTGAAATACACTTTTAATATTTGAGGATTCATTTTCATTATGAATGTGACAAACAGTAAACAACCATGGACCCGAACGATAACTTTTTCGTTAATAAAAGCTACCGCCCGAGTGTGGGATTCGAACCCACGACGCTTCACGGAGTGTAACCGCTCCGCCACGGAGCGCCCCCACTTGAAATTCGTGAAATTTTTCGAACTCCGTAGACACCGTCAAAGATGGACATGGTTTACAAAAAAAAAATCACAGGGGCGCTAGAGGGGGGTTGAACACTTAATTTCGCATGCATGATTTTAAAGAAGACACTTCAAAGTTTTTCGCCCTCAAAGATTCATCAAAATCGATTGAAAATACGCCGAGTTATGGCGGTTTAAAAATGATCGAAATTTCACGAATTTCAAGTGTTTAATTTTTTTTTCCTTGAGTATATAAATAAATTGCTTACCTTTGGCTTTTTGCCCAATATGTCTTTCTTTCTCAGCATCTCAAAAACTGCTAAAGATTGTCAAAAGGATCGTTAAAAGTAAAGTTCTCTCGACAACACAAAGCATTTGATAAACCGGAAGTTGTCGAAATTGTCTGTAAGGACCTCAAATTTGATATTTCGAGAAGAAAGAACAGACTTGACACTTGAGTCGCTCTTCCACAAACAAGTTTGCTCAATAGAAGAAAGACACGTCTGCCCTCTGGCGGAATATAAGCGTAACATCACTTAGGTCGGTCCTGCTCATAAAAGTTCGTATGTTTTTAGTAGAGCTCGTTAGTACACGGATACACGTGTACACGTACAAACGTGTTCTTTGCTAACAAACGGTTATCAAACGTTTAAACGGATATTCACTTTTACACGTGTATACGTTTAAACGCATATTTACGTTTAAACGTGTTGACGTTTAAACGGATATTTGCGTTTAAACTTGTTGTATTCGCTAAAAAAAACTTTTAAAGCCATTTTACGCAATAATAATAATAATAATAATGCTTTATTCATGTAAGCCACCAATTCAACAAATACATATATTTTTGGCGGATATGAGCGTCAAGTTCCCCCAAAACCCAAAATCGAAATTTTACACTAAGGTCTCTTTTTTTCCAATTAAGTGATATGGTTCTAAAGAAACCACGATGGTTTTTGAAAATACATCAAATTTTTGGGGATATAACAAGATGGCCGAATGCGCTGGCCACCCCGATCGGCTACCTTCAAAAATGGTTTCCATGGCTGCACCCCAATCCCCGACGGCGGGGGTGACTTTTTCGAAAAAAGATTTTTTGCCATCTGATGCCCAATCGCCGGTCCTATCGATCCAACCCAGTCCCACCCCCATCGACGAGGGTGAATTTTCAAACACCCGAAAACGCCATCGCATGCTCCACGGCGTGGCTGATACGATATTTGGACTTTAAAAAAGATTTAGAAACTTTGATCAAAGGCGATTTTTGAAATTCCACCCCCTTACCCCCTCCCACCCTCAAAAAAGTGAAATTTTCTTTTTTTGAGGACGTATTTTTTTCTT
The DNA here is from genome assembly GCA_910593695.2 of Ocypus olens. Taxonomy (NCBI): domain Eukaryota; kingdom Metazoa; phylum Arthropoda; class Insecta; order Coleoptera; family Staphylinidae; genus Ocypus; species Ocypus olens. The sequence goes on from OU343056.1 coordinate 51,789,264, forward strand.
TCTAAGTCGAAAAGCCGAAACTTCCAGGGAAGGCAGAATCGATAACAGGCTTTCATGGGGAATTTTTTCAAAATTTTTGAAACCACCCCTACGCGCCATTTGCACCCCCTGCGTTGGTTTTTCTTCTTTAAAGGCCGTATTTTTACTTTATCCGTTACGAAGTACGAGAAAGTATTGTGATCGCGATTTTTTTTTTCAAAATTTTTTTTTACTGAAATATCCGTTTCGGGATCGCAGAGGATACAACCGGCTCTCAAAAAAAAAAAATTAAATTAAAAATTAAAAACTAAAAATTAATAATTAATAATGAAAAATAAAAAATAAATAAAAAAATGAAAAGGAAACATGAAAAATGAAAAATAATTAAAAACAAAATTTGTTTTCATCGATGGCGCAGCGCAGCGGAACCGTCGATCGTCACCAATTACTTTGCTTAATTCATTATAATAGTTTTAGGGATCGCAAAGGATACAACTGACTTAAAAAAAAAACTAAAAATCAAAAACTAAAAATTAATAATTAATAATGAAAAATGAAAAATAAATTAATTAAAAACAAAAATTGTTTTCATCGATGGCGCAGCGCAGCGGAGCCGTCGATCGTCACCAATTACTTTGCTTAATTCATTATAATAGTTTTAGGGATCGCAGAGGATACAACTGGCTTAAAAAAAAAAATTAAAAAACTTAAAAATTAAAAATTACAAACTAAAAATTAATAATTAATAATGAAAAATTCAAAATAAATAAAAAAATGAAAAGGAAAAAGGAAACATGAAAAATAATTAAAAACAAAAATTGTTTTCATCGATGGCTCCGCTGGCGCATGGTATTAGACGCAAATCAACATCAATAGGCGGCCAAAATGTGGTTTTTAAGGGCCGCGGACGTTCGTCAACAGCAGCTTTAGCTTTGCCAAATTTATTATTATAGTATCGAAATAATTACATTGGTATTGGATGCAATTCCAGAAAGAAGACATAATCGCCAAAGAAGAGGCTGCTCACAGAAAAATAGTCATTTCACCCACCTCTAATCGAAATCACTATTATTTTGAAAATAAATTTAATTTAAGGAAAACAATTTTTTTATTTAAATTTAGTTTCTATGTTGTCAATCTGTTTTGTTATAGAATTCCATTTGTAAAAATATTAAAGCAAAGACAAGAAACATAAAAATTGACTTCCAATTCACAAAATCTGGTTCCAACCAAACCACCATGTTTTTTGGAAACACATCAAGTTTCCTAGTTATCAAGGCAATTTTGAATTTTTTAAAATTTCGTTCTTTAAGTTGTCCCTATCTGAAGAAATCCATTTCAGCGTAGAAAGAAGAAAACAAATTTTAATAGCAAAGATGAAATATCACATTCAACTGAGCTCTTGAACTCATAAAGCCTAGTTTTTTCAAAACCACTATGGTTTTTGAAAATATATTGAGTTTAAGAAGATATATGAATTTTTAAAAATTTTAGGTTTTAAATTATTGTTGTTGAATATGAAGGAGTGCACAAGAAAAAAAAAACAATTCTAAACTATATTAGAACCAAAAATAAAAGACATTACACAATTTTTCATAAAATATGGTTCTGCGGAAACAAATTATGAGTCGACTCTTTAATTTATTTTTGAGGTGTTTTTTTTTGCTCAGCATTCTTTGGAAAAATATTTTCTCACTTTTTTAAGAGTCACGAGTCGACTCGTCATTTTTGTCCACAATGTTTTCAGGGTGAAGGGGAAAATCTTCGAGGTAAGGACTTTTTTGCGCATGATCTGCTTCTTTCAAATTATGACTCGACTCTTTAATTTTTAGACTTGTTTTTTTGCTCATCAACATTCTTTGAGAAAATACTTTCTCACATTTTCGAGATGAGGACCTTATTTTTGCTCATGACCTGCTTCTTTCAAATTATCAACATTTTTGTAGTTGTTTTTTTTTTTGGGATATTTTTTTTCACTTTTCACTGAAGCTACTCACAAACAAAGCGACATTTCGCCTACCTCTAGTCGCTACCATCGTCGCTAATTAAGGTTTTTAAATTTTAATCTCTGGTAAAAAAAAAACAAATAATTAATTTAATACAAAAATTAAATACTTATTTATTCATCTTTGTAATGTGTGTAGAATAAGAACACAGGACAATACTATAATGTTTAAAAAATAAATAATACATAAAATCACAGATAATTCAATTTGAATATTAAAGCTATATCCGTTTTTTTTTCTCTTCTTCTCCGTAAAAAAATATATATATTTTCTTTATTGCTCAAGAATTTTCGGTTTACGCAGCAATGAGAAGGGGCGCCGGTTGCAGAGGGCGCAACGCCGCCGCGGCGAGGGTGTTCCTCGGGGTTCCGGATCCGGACCGGTCTTTGGTGTGCCTCTTCACGTGCTTGGCCAGGTGGTCGGAGCGCATGAAGCAGCGCTGGCACTCGTCGCACTTGAACTTTTTTTCGCCGGTGTGGGTGCGCTTGTGCCTGGAGAGCTCGTCCGAGCGGGAGAACTTCCGCCCGCACGACTCCCAGCTGCAGACGAACGGACGTTCGCCGGTGTGGGTGCGATTGTGCGCCTTCAGGTGCGACGACTTGAAGTAGTTCTTTCCGCAGCCCTCGTGCGTGCACTCGTACACCCTCCTGCGGGTGGGGATCTGCGGCGCCGGTGCCAGGAGGACCAGCTGCCCGGGGAAGATGGTGCCGTCGGGGGAGACGAAGATGGTGCGGGAGGTCTGCGCCGGGACGATCTTCGGCGCGATCGCGGGGAGGAGATTCAGTACTGGTTTCGGCGGTGAAACTGGCGGCGGCGGCGGTGGTGGTGTCACGGGCCGCTTGGTGTTCTTCTGGACCAACAAGGCGCGCTCCTTGCGGTCTCCCATTTTGAACTTCAGGCTCTTCAGGATGTTGGTTTCGGGGATGGGGGCGGCCGGGCTGCAGGTTCCGTTCTTGTTCGCGTGCATGATCACAGAGAAAGTGCGCGGCTCCGGGGGCGGCGTGTGCGAGGTCAGGCGCGCCGCGAGATCGTTTTCGAAGCGGACCCTCTTCAGCGGCGGCTCGGGGAATTCCTCGCATTCCGAATCCGAGGGTTGCGGCGTGGGCGGAAGGATAGGCGAAGGCCCGCGTTTCCCCAAAAGAAAACTCGAACTGATTTCTTCCATCTAGAAAATTCAAAAAAACAGAAATCAGTCTCTTGTACAGAAGAATTTTTTGCAAAACAATTAACTTACATTTTTTAAAGGGGGCGTAGTAGGTGGTGATAATGGTCGTAGCACGTTCATTTTTTCCAAAACACTTGAAACAAAAATAAAAACTCAATACACGCGCTCATGCAGGCGACGTTCGCGGAGCCAACGTTCGCGGTGAATTGAGCACAGAGGAGTGCGCGCGTTATGTTATTGCTCTGCATGGGGTGTGTTGACGGTGCCCGGATCTCTCCGCCAATAGAAAGCGGGGGCTCGCCGCTCTCCGCCAGTCAGCGCGCCGGGATCATCCGGCCGCCGCGTGATCACACGGTGGATGTACACGTGCACAGCGGATGATATTCGCGGTCGCGGCCGTGATGCTTACGTCACGAAGCGTGGCCGAGCGTCGGAACGTCACAGCCGAGCCCCGAACAACGCGTGCGACGCGAGATCGATCAACGTGGGCGTGAGTGTATGAGTGTGTGTATCTACTAAAATTACAGTTTCGCACGCATGTAATTAACAGAAATCAAACCCATCCGCACCGAGGTCCGTTTTTAACATGCACGCACGGCCTTCTCGATTATCCGCGGAAAGCGTAAACAAGTGATTAGGTTTTGTTCAAAACAAAACATCCGCGGAGTCGCCAAAAATGAACACGCAACGTAGTCATGTCAAAAAATGGATATTTCCCCAATATATTCGTCCGAATTAAGCAACGTTGACTACGGTCAGTAATTGGATACCATTCGTCACTGGAATTCGATTCATTTAACTTCCGGACATATCCTCCATTTTTAGTAAAATTTAAACGTCCGGCTGGCTTTCTCTACTGTACGGCTTTCTTCAAAATATCAATAAAAATAAAAAATTGCTTCATGTTCACCTTAGAACATGATCAGAAATACGCGAATCCTCGCGAATGCTCGCATTCATGTCAAAACATTAAAATCGCCAGATAAAAGCCTCATGTTCACCTTAGAACATGAACATTTATGACAAATACGCTAATCCTATACAAGGAATGATAAAGCCGGACATGTCTTCCGTTTTTATTAAAATTTAAACGTCCGGCCGGCTTTCTCTACTGTACGGTTTTTTTCAAAATATTAATAAAAATAAAAATTGCTTCATGTTCACCTTAGAACATGATAAGAAATACGCTAACCCTATTATAAGGAATGATCGCATTCATTTCAGAACATTAAAATCGCCAGATAAAAGCCTCATGTTCACCTTAGAACATGAACATTTATGACAAATACGCTAATCCTATATAAGGAATGATAAAGCCGGACATGTCCTCCGTTTTCAGTAAAATTTAAACGTCCGGCCGGCTTTCTCTACTGTACGGCTTTTTTTAAAATATCAATAAAAATAAAAATTGCTTCATGTTCATCTTAGAACATGATAAGAAATACGCTAATCCTCGCGAATGCTCGCATTCATGTCAAAACATTAAAATCGCTAGATAAAAGCCTCATGTTCACCTTAGAACATGAACATTTATGACAAATACGCTAATCCTATATAAGGAATGATAAAGCCGGACATGTCTTCCGTTTTTATTAAAATTTAAACGTCCGGCCGGCTTTCTCTACTGTACGGTTTTTTTCAAAATATTAATAAAAATAATAATTGCTTCATGTTCACCTTAGAACATGATAAGAAATACGCTAATCATATTATAAGGAATGATCGCATTCACGTGAAAACATTAAAATCTCCAGATAAAATCTTCATGTTCACCTTAGAACATGAACATTTACGACAAATGCGCTAATCCTGTATAAGCAATGATAAAGCCGGACATGTCCTCCGTTTTCAGTAAAATTTAAACATCCGGCCGGCTTTCTCTACTGTACGGCTTTCTTCAAAATTAATTTTAAATCATTAAAATCGCCAGATAAAAGCTTCACGTTCACCTTGGAACATACAAATCATGTTCACTTTAGAACATGACGAAGAATAAGCTAATACCCGGCAGATAAAAACTTCACATTCACCTTGGAACATACAAATTGATAGATATGAGCTTTATTTTGACTGTGGAATATGTGTATCACCCATGTTCATCCTAGAACATGAACGTTGACACTGATAATAAATATTCTAATCCCATAGGAATGTACGGAATCATTTTAGAACATCAAAATCGCCAGATAAAAGCTTCACGTTCACCTTGGAACATACAAATCATGTTCACCTTAGAACATGACGAGAAATAAGCTAATCCCCGCCAGATACAAGCTGCATGTTCACCTTGGAACATACAAATTGATAAATATGAGCTTTATTTTGACTGTGGAATATGTGTATTGCCCATGTTCATCCTAGAACATAAACGTTGACACTGATGATAAATATTCTAATCCTTTAGGAATAATCCTAATCACTTTGGAACATTAAAATCGCCATATGAAAGCTGCATGTTCACCTTAGGACATGATGAGAAATACGCTAATCATTTATGGAATGATCGCATTAATTTTAAAACATTAAAATCGCCAGATAAAAGCTTCATGTTCACCTTAGAACATGATGAGGAATAAGCTAATCATCTATGGAATGATCGCATTAATTTTAAAACATCAAAATCGCCAGAAAAAAGCTTCAGGTTCACCTTGGAACATACAAATTGACAGATATAAGCTTTATTTTAAATGTGGAATATGTATATTACCCATATTCATCCTAGAACATGAACGTTGACACTGATGATAAATTTTCGAATCCTGTGGGAATGATCGCTACCATTTTGGAAAATTAAAATCGTCAGATAAGAACTTCATGTTCACTCATTGGAACATACAAATTGACAGATATAAGCTTTATTTTTACTGCGGAATATGTCCATCCTAGAACATGAACGTTGATACTGATGATAAATATTCGAATCCTATACAAATAATCGCAATCATTTTAGAACATCAAAATCGCCAGATAAAAACTTCATGTTCACTCCTGGAACATACAAATTGATAGATATAAGCTTTATTTTTACTGTAGGACATGTGTATTAACCATTTTCACCCTAGAACATGCACGTTGACACTGATGATACATATTATAATTCTTTAGGAATAATCGTAATCACTTTGGAACATTAAAATCTTCCGATACAAGCTTCACTTTCACCTTGGAACATACAAATTGACAGTTATAAGCTTTATTTTTACTGTGGAATATGTGTATTACCCATGTTCATCCTAGAACATGAACGTTGACACTGATGATAAATATTCTAATCCTTTAGGAATAATCGTAATCACTTTGGAACATTAAAATCGCCCAATGAAAGCTTCACTTTCACCTTGGAACATACAAATTGACAGTTATAAGCTTTATTTTTACTGTGGAATATGTGTATTACCCATGTTCATCCTAGAACATGAACGTTGACACTGCTGATAAATATTATAATTCTTTAGGAATAATCGTAATCACTTTGGAACATTAAAATCGCCCAATGAAAGCTTGACTTTCACCTTGGAACATACAAATTGACAGTTATAAGCTTTATTTTTACTGTGGAATATGTGTATTACCCATGTTCATCGTAGAACATGAACGTTGACACTGATGATAAATATTCTAATCCTATAGGAATGATCGCAATCACTTTGGAACATTAAAATCTCCCGATAAAAGCTTCACTTTCATCTTGGAACATACAAATTGACAGTTATAAGCTTTATTTTTACTGTGGAATATGTGTATTACCCATGTTCATCCTAGAACATGAACGGTGACACTGATGATAAATATTATAATCCTATAGGAATGATCGTAATCACTTTGGAACATTAAAATCGCCCAATGAAAGCTTCACTTTCACCTTGGAACATACAAATTGACAGTTATAAGCTTTATTTTTACTGTGGAATATGTGTATTACCCATGTTCATCCTAGAACATGAACGGTGACACTGATGATAAATATTCTAATCCTATAGGAATGATCGTAATCACTTTGGAACATTAAAATCGCCCAATGAAAGCTTCACTTTCACCTTGGAACATACAAATTGACAGTTATAAGCTTTATTTTTACTGTGGAATATGCATATTACCCATGTGCATCCTAGAACATGAACGTTGACACTGATTATAAATATTCTAATCCTTTAGGAATAATCGTAATCACTTTGGAACATTAAAATCCGCCCAATGAAAGCTTCACTTTCACCTTGGAACATACAAATTGACATATATAAGCTTTATTTTAACTGTGGAATATGTGTGTTACCCATGTTCATCCTAGAATATGAACGTTGACACTGATGATAAATATTCTAATCCTTTAGGAATAATCGTAATCACTTTGGAACATTAAAATCGCCCGATAAAAGCTTCACTTTCACCTTGGAACATACAAATTGACAGTTATAAGCTTTACTTTTACTGTGGAATATGTGTATTACCCATGTTCATCCTAGAACATGAACGTTGACACTGATGATAAATATTCTAAACCTTTAGGGATAATCGTAATCACTTTGGAACATTAAAATCTTCCGATAAAAGCTTCACTTTCACCTTGGAACATACAAATTGACAGTTATAAGCTTTATTTTTACTGTGGAATATGTGTATTGCCCATGTTCATCCTAGAACATGAACGTTGACACTGCTGATAAATATTCTAATCCTGTAGGAATGATCGCAATCACTTTGGAACATTAAAATCTCCCGATAAAAGCTTCACTTTCACTTTGCAACATACAAATTGACAGTTATAAGCTTTATGTTTACTGTGGAATATGTGTATTACCCATGTTCATCGTAGAACATGAACGTTGACACTGATGATAAATATTCTAATCCTATAGGAATGATCGCAATCACTTTGGAACATTAAAATCTCCCGATAAAAGCTTCACTTTCACCTTGGAACATACAAATTGACAGTTATAAGCTTTATTTTTACTGTGGAATATGTGTATTACCCATGTTCATCGTAGAACATGAACGTTGACACTGATGATAAATATTCTAATCCTATAGGAATGATCGCAATCACTTTGGAACATTAAAATCTCCCGATAAAAGCTTCACTTTCACCTTGGAACATACAAATTGACAGTTATAAGCTTTATTTTTACTGTGGAATATGTGATAAATATTCGAATGCTATAGGAATGATCGCAATCATTTTGGAACATTAAAATCTCCCGATAAAAGCTTCACTTTCACCTTGGAACATACAAATTGACAGTTATAAGCTTTATGTTTACTGTGGAATATGTGTATTACCCATGTTCATCGTAGAACATGAACGTTGACACTGATGATAAATATTCTAATCCTATAGGAATGATCGCAATCACTTTGGAACATTAAAATCTCCCGATAAAAGCTTCACTTTCACCTTGGAACATACAAATTGACAGTTATAAGCTTTATTTTTACTGTGGAATATGTGTATTACCCATGTTCATCCTAGAACATGAACGGTGACACTGATGATAAATATTCTAATCCTATAGGAATGATCGTAATCACTTTGGAACATTAAAATCGCCCAATGAAAGCTTCACTTTCACCTTGGAACATACAAATTGACAGTTATAAGCTTTATTTTTACTGTGGAATATGCATATTACCCATGTGCATCCTAGAACATGAACGTTGACACTGATTATAAATATTCTAATCCTTTAGGAATAATCGTAATCACTTTGGAACATTAAAATCCGCCCAATGAAAGCTTCACTTTCACCTTGGAACATACAAATTGACATATATAAGCTTTATTTTAACTGTGGAATATGTGTGTTACCCATGTTCATCCTAGAATATGAACGTTGACACTGATGATAAATATTCTAATCCTTTAGGAATAATCGTAATCACTTTGGAACATTAAAATCGCCCGATAAAAGCTTCACTTTCACCTTGGAACATACAAATTGACAGTTATAAGCTTTACTTTTACTGTGGAATATGTGTATTACCCATGTTCATCCTAGAACATGAACGTTGACACTGATGATAAATATTCTAAACCTTTAGGGATAATCGTAATCACTTTGGAACATTAAAATCTTCCGATAAAAGCTTCACTTTCACCTTGGAACATACAAATTGACAGTTATAAGCTTTATTTTTACTGTGGAATATGTGTATTGCCCATGTTCATCCTAGAACATGAACGTTGACACTGCTGATAAATATTCTAATCCTGTAGGAATGATCGCAATCACTTTGGAACATTAAAATCTCCCGATAAAAGCTTCACTTTCACTTTGCAACATACAAATTGACAGTTATAAGCTTTATGTTTACTGTGGAATATGTGTATTACCCATGTTCATCGTAGAACATGAACGTTGACACTGATGATAAATATTCTAATCCTATAGGAATGATCGCAATCACTTTGGAACATTAAAATCTCCCGATAAAAGCTTCACTTTCACCTTGGAACATACAAATTGACAGTTATAAGCTTTATGTTTACTGTGGAATATGTGTATTACCCATGTTCATCGTAGAACATGAACGTTGACACTGATGATAAATATTCTAATCCTATAGGAATGATCGCAATCACTTTGGAACATTAAAATCTCCCGATAAAAGCTTCACTTTCACCTTGGAACATACAAATTGACAGTTATAAGCTTTATTTTTACTGTGGAATATGTGTATTACCCATGTTCATCCTAAAACATGAACCTTGACACTGATGATAAATATTCGAATGCTATAGGAATGATCGCAATCATTTTGGAACATTAAAATCTCCCGATAAAAGCTTCACTTTCACCTTGGAACATACAAATTGACAGTTATAAGCTTTATGTTTACTGTGGAATATGTGTATTACCCATGTTCATCGTAGAACATGAACGTTGACACTGATGATAAATATTCTAATCCTATAGGAATGATCGCAATCACTTTGGAACATTAAAATCTCCCGATAAAAGCTTCACTTTCACCTTGGAACATACAAATTGACAGTTATAAGCTTTATGTTTACTGTGGAATATGTGTATTACCCATGTTCATCGTAGAACATGAACGTTGACACTGATGATAAATATTCTAATCCTATAGGAATGATCGCAATCACTTTGGAACATTAAAATCTCCCGATAAAAGCTTCACTTTCACCTTGGAACATACAAATTGACAGTTATAAGCTTTATTTTTACTGTGGAATATGTGTATTGCCCATGTTCATCCTAGAACATGAACGTTGACACTCATGATAAACATTCTAATGCTATAGGAATGATCGCAATCACTTTGGAACATTAAAATCTCCCGATAAAAGCTTCACTTTCACCTTGGAACATACAAATTGACAGTTATTAGCTTTATGTTTACTGTGGAATATGTGTATTACCCATGTTCATCGTAGAACATGAACGTTGACACTGATGATAAATATTCTAATCCTATAGGAATGATCGCAATCACTTTGGAACATTAAAATCTCCCGATAAAAGCTTCACTTTCACCTTGGAACATACAAATTGACAGATATAAGCTTTATTTTTACTGTAGAATATGTGTATTGCCCATGTTCATCCTAGAACATGAACGTTGACACTGATGATAAATATTCTAATCCTTTAGGAATAATCGTAATCACTTTGGAACATTAAAATCGCCCAATGAAAGCTTCACTTTCACCTTGGAACATACAAATTGACAGTTATAAGCTTTATTTTTACTGTGGAATATGTGTATTACCCATGTTCATCCTAAAACATGAACCTTGACACTGATGATAAATATTCGAATGCTATAGGAATGATCGCAATCATTTTGGAACATTAAAATCTCCCGATAAAAGCTTCACTTTCACCTTGGAACATACAAATTGACAGTTATAAGCTTTATTTTTACTGTAGAATATGTGTATTGCCCATGTTCATCCTAGAACATGAACGTTGACACTGATGATAAATATTCTAATCCTTTAGGAATAATCGTAATCACTTTGGAACATTAAAATCGCCAGATACAGCTTCATGATCATCGCTTGGAACATACAAATTGATAGATTTAAACTTTATTTTTACTGTGGAATATGTGTATTAGCCATGTTCAGTCTAGAACATGCACGTTGACACTGATGATAAATATTCTAATTCTATACGAATGATCGCTTTCATTTCAGAACATCAAAATCGCCAGATAAAAACTTCATGTTCATCCCTTGGAACATACAAATTGACAGATATAAGATTTATTTTTACTATGGAATATGTGTATTACCCATGTTCATCCTAGTACATGAACCTTGACACTGATGATAAATATTCTAATCCTATTGGAATGAAATTTAAATATTGTATTGCAGAACATTCAAATTGACAACCAATACGTGTAAATAACCCACGTGATTATTGAAATAAAATATCACCTTCCTTCCCACTTTACAATTGCATCTAACAGTTTACGCAAAGAGCACTATTTGCCTTCAAAATTAACTTCTCCCGGTGCAAGTTTAGAATCATTCGACACCTGAAAATTGATAAACAAATATAAATATTACGTGAGTCATTCGAAGGCCATGAGGAAATTAATCATAAGAAAATTGCCCATTGTTCTCCCAGGTGGAAATCGATGGCGGCCTTGGATTTGGTGATAAGGGGGAAAATCAGTTTTCTGCTCGTGATTTGTTTACTGCAAAACGCAAAACGTCGTTTCGTTTCTGCGCATTAAAATTAAAGCGATACAAATTTTCCAAAGGCCACACACACAAATTATTCACTGGCATAACAATAAACAATCTTATTGTAATTATTTATTTTACGACCGTGTTTTCCAACAATAGATAGCATTTTATTGGATTGGTAAAATTATTTGCAAAATATAGTATGGGTATGTTACATATTTATGGGTTCGGTTTTACGATATGATGGACCTAAACTTATTAAGACGGTCAAACGGTAAAAGGCCATAAACGCCTTGTATCTATTGGGCAACTATACCAACTGAGAGAGTGCACTTAGGCCCTTTAAAACGTGCAGACCCAAAAGTTATGCTTATTGAGTGGATTTGAAATGTTTCAATTTCGAAGAAAGTTTGTTTTGCGCGAAGTTCCGATGGAAAATCACCGACCTTCGCGTGAACGCCCGCTGACCAAAATCCCGACTATTTTCGTCCGCGGGTAATATCTCGGGCGTCCGTATTATTTTCTTTCGTCGAATCCGTGCGGTCTATAAATACGGCACCGTTAAAGGTGACGTCAGTTTTGCACGCCCGGAACACGTGAAAGTCTACGGCGAGAGTGACCGACCGGCCACCAGTCACCAGGTAACAGCGGCGGCTGCGAAAACAAACGCACAGCGACGACCTCGTTCCTCGGCCGTTGTTTACTCAATGATAATAATCGACGAACGCACACAAAACACAAACACACGCACACGTGACTGGATTTTTACCAGCGCCAGACGCATAGGTGTTTCGGTGTGTGGTAACATCGATTGCGCACGAGATTGGGCCTTTGGGCCTATCTGTACTGCAAGGACAGATATGGATAAAGCTGATCGCTGCCGCGAGGTCTAATGATCGGCTCCTGGAGCGTACCTCTAAATTCATTTAAAACATTATTCACAAACGGATAAAGACTTAAGAGTGAAATTTTGAATTCACCTCTGTAAATATATTCTAAAGAGTAGCACGGATTTATTTTTTTTATAATAATGTTTATAAACAATTTTAATACTAATATTTCTGTAATTTAGAAAAAAAAATCCGTCGTACTCTGGGGTAATTTATTTAAAATTTATTATTTAAATAATATTTTTCAATATTTTCGAAACTGTCTTTGAAATTTGAACAAAAAAATTAAAAATTAAAAATTAAAAATTTTGGAAAAGATTATTCAAAGATATAGTACAACGAACAATATTATTTTGTTGGAAAGTAGCTTTTCTACTGTTTTGGATTCGAACTTCGGTAACTTTGTTGACTCACTTGTTGTCGAACACAATATTTTGATGAACGAATTTTGGGTTTCAGTCGTAGCGATAACTAAAGTGATCCGTGTCGTTCTATATCTTTGGATTGTGAAATATTGCGGTTCTAAAAAGTACGTCTTTGTGTCGTTTCTTCGCATGGTCTTCTTCAGGCGTGTTCCTCTCTGTTGTCGGTGGAGTGCTTCTCATTAGAGATGGGTCATTTAATCGACTCTTAGAAATGAGCCGAGGAGTCAAATGACTTCTTTTTCTGCTCATCACTTTTTTCAGACATACTTTTTAATTTTTCATGAATCGACTCTTCAGGACGAGTCGAGTTCCCGCACTAGTTTACAAATGAAAATCCACGGACGGAGCTGTTAATAATTTTTCATGGAATTATAATTCGAAATGTATATTGAGTAAATTTAGATGGCATTTGATTTTTTTTTTTAATTTTTTTAGTTATTACTAATTTTCAAGACATTTTGCTTTGTTCATAAAATCTATGGATGAAGTGTTTTTCGTTGATGTTTTGATTGCATTTTGAGTGCGTTTAAAAAGTTTCAAGTGGATGGCAATTGTTTTTATATTTATTTTAGTCACCAAGGTTATTATAGATTGTCTATTTCAAAATCCATGAATAGGGTTAGTTTTAGCACAATTGCACGTAAAACTGAATGAATTTTGAACAATTTTTTTAAAGTTGAGAATGCAATCGTTTTCGTATAATTTTGATGCTATAACAAATAAATATACGACTATCCTTGATTCTGTTCAAAATTCGAGAAGTATTTGGAGATTGTTTGTTCAGTAAATTGGAAAAGTTGGAAAGTTTTAGGCATTCGCAAATGTTTTCCTATTTCGGTTTTACCTCCGAAAAACGCATCTTTTGAAAGATTATTTGCTCTGTCCTCGAGGATTATTTTGAAATAAAATCATTAACCAATGGAGATATGGATTTTTGAAGATTTTCGTTTTAATTTTTTGAGCACATGCATGAAAACGTCTCAGAAAAAAATATAAAACGCGTAGAAAAAATTCCTTAAAACCATATCCTCAATGGTTAAAGTATCGCTTATTCAAAATCAATTGGGTTTTTGTAAATTCAACAATTTTCAATAGAGATATGGATTTTTGAAAATTTTAGTTTTATTTTTTTGAGCACCTGAATGAAAACGTCACAGAAAAAAATATAAAACGCGTAGAAAAAATTCCTTAAAAAAATATGCTCAATGGTCGAAGTACCGCTTATTCAAAATTAATTTGGTTTTTGTAAATTTAACAATTTTTAATGGAGATATGAATTTTTGAAAATTTTCGTTTTAATTTTTTGTGCACATGCATGAAAACGTCGCAGAAAAAATATAAAACGCGTAGAAAAAATTCCTTAAAAAAATATCCTCAATGGTCGAAATATCGCTTATTCAAAATCAATTTGGTTTTTCTGAATTCAACAATTTTTAATGGAGATATGGATTTTTGAAAATTTTAGTTTTATTTTTTTATGTACTTGAATGGAAACGTCGCAGAAAAAATTAGAAAACGCGTAGAAAAAAAATTTAAAAAATCATCCTCAATGGTCGAAGTATCGCTTATTCAAAATCAATTTGGTTTTTGTAAATTCAACAATTTTCAATGGAGATATAGATTTTTGAAAATTGTCGTTTTAATTTTTCAAGCACTTGAATGGAAACGTCGCAGAAAAAAATATAAAACGCGTAGAAAAAATTCCTTAAAAAAATATGCTCAATGGTCGAACTATCGCTTATTCAAAATTAATTTGGTTTTTGTAAATTCAACAATTTTTAATGAAGATATGAATTTTTTAAAATTTTAGTTTTATTTTTTTGAGCACTGAATGAAAACATCGCAAAAAAAATATAAAACGCGCAGACAAAATTCCATAAAAAATCATCCTCAATGGCCGAAGTATAGCTAATTCAAAATTCATTTGGTTTTTGTAATTTCCACAGTTTTTAATGGAGATATGGATTTTTGGAAATTTTAGTTTTACTTTTTTGAGCACCTGAATAAAAACTTCGCAGCAAAAAATATAAAACGCGTAGAAAAAATTCCTTAAAAAATATCCTCAATGGTCGAAGTATCGCTTATTCAAAATTAATTTGGTTTTTGTAAATTCAACAATTTTTAATGGAGATATGAATTTTTGAAAATTTTTGTATTAATTTTTTGAGGACTTGAATGAAAACGTCGCAGAAAAAAATATAAAACGCGTAGAAAAAATTCCTTAAAAAAATATGCTCAATGGTCGAAGTATCGCTTATTCAAAATTAATTTGGTTTTTATAAATTCAACAATTTATAATGGAGATATGGATTTTTGAAAATTTTAGTTTTATTTTTTTAGCACTTGCATGAAAACGTCGCAGAAAAAAATATAAAAGGCGTAGAAAAAATTTCTTAAAAAAATATCATCAATGGTCGAAGTATCGCTTATTCAAAATCAATTTGGTTTTCGTAAATTCAACAATTTTTAATGGAGATATGGATTTTTAAAAATTCTCGTTTTAATTTTTTGAGCACTTGAATGAAAACGTCGCAGAAAAAATATAAAACGCACAGACAAAATTCGATAAAAAAATCATTCTCAATGGCCAATTCAAAATTAATTCTGTTTTCATAAATCCAACAATTTTCAATAGAGATATGGATTTTTTTAAAAATTTCGTTTTAATTTTTCAAGCAATTGAATGGAAACGTCGCAGAAAAAAATTTAAAACGCGTAGAAAAAATTCCTTAAAAAATATCCTCAATGGCCGAAGTATAGCTAATTAAAAATCAATTTGGTTTTTGTAAATTCAACAATTTTTAATGGGGATATGAATTTTTGAAAATTTTAATTTTATTTTTTTGAGCAATTGCATGAAAACGTCGCAGAAAAAAATTAAAGCGTGTATAAAAAAATCCTTAAAAAAATATCCTCAATGGTCGAAGTATCGCTTATTCAAAATCAATTTGGTATTTGTAAATCCAACAATTTTTAATGGAGATATGGATTTTTGAAAATTTTGGTTTTATTTTTTTGAGGACTTGAATGAAAACGTCGCAGAAAAAATATGAAACGCGCAGACAAAATTCCATAAAAAATCATCCTCAATGGCCGAAGAATAGCTAATTCAAAATTCATTCGGTTTTTGTAAATCCAACAATTTTCAATAGAGATATGGATTTTTGAAAATTTTCGTTTTAATTTTTGAGCACTTGAATGAAAACTTCGCAGAAAAAAATATAAAACGCGCAGACAAAATTCCATAAAAAATCATTCTCAATGGCCGAAGTATAGTTAATTCAAAATCAATTTGGTTTTTGTAAATTCAACAATTTTTAATGGAGATATGGATTTTTGAAAATTTTAGTTTTAATTTTTTGACCACTTGAACGAAAACATCGCAGAAAAGAATATAAAACTCGTAGAAAGAATTCCTTAAAAAAATATCCTCAATGGTCGAAGTATCGCTTATTCAAAATCAATTTGGTTTTTGTAAATTCAACAATTTTAATGGAGATATGAATTTTTGAAAATTTTATTTTTATTTTTTTGAGCACTTGAGTGAAAACATCGCAGAAAAAATATAAAACGCGCAAACAAAATTCCATACAAAATCATCCTCAATGGCCGAAGTATAGCTAATTCAAAATTCATTCGGTTTTTGTAAATCCAACAATTTTCAATAGAGATATGAATTTTTGAAAATTTTCGTTTGAATTTTTTGAGCACTTGAATGAAAACGTCGCAGAAAAAATATAAAACGCGCAGACAAAATTCCATAAGAAATCATCCTCAATGGCCGAAGTATAGCTAATTCAAAATCAATTTGGTTTTTGTAAATTCCACAGTTTTGATTGGAGATATAGATTTTTGAAAATTTTAGTTTTAATTTTAGCACCTGAATAAAAACTGCAATGATTTTAAGTAGCAGTGATTTAAAGTAACACTGATTTTAAGTAACAGTGATATTAAGTAGCGGTGATTTAAGGTAGCAGTGATTTTAAGTAGCAGTGATTTTAAGTAACAGTTATTTTAAGTAACAATGATTTTAAGTAGCACTGAAATTCGCCCATTAGTAACAGTAACGACCTGTGATTTTTCAATACCAGTGAAAAATCACAGGTACGTGAAATATCGCCCATCACTAGCAACTGGTCATAAACGGACGATATTGGTACAAGCAAGCAGAGTCAATTGTGTTATCTCTCATGCAAAAATTTTCTATAATTTGTCCGTATCTATTCAACCTCGCTACTTCCTGTAATTTTTTTTTTGCATATCTTCCAGTCAAAATCAATATATACTACTAACCTAACCACTAGAGCTGGTCCATAATTTACTTATCGATGCCGATAAGTGTGTTGTGGATATCTTGATTTGTAGATCTGCTGCGTAGTTACCTCTCATTGATTAAAATGAGCATGTGCGATTTGATTTTTAATGATTTGTTTATGAATGAAGTCATTTTGCTAGATTTTCACGTGCGAGCCAATTTTAGGTTATGTCAGTGTCACGTTGGTAGATGCTAACAAATAACTACACGACGTACGTTTACACCTGTACCATTTGAAACACCACACAGGAGACGTATTTTCAAGTTTTCTGTCTCTTTTCATCCACGCATTTTAATGGAATAGAGAGACACGGATGTACAAAAACCACGGCCACTTTTCCAACTATTAACACCAGGTGTCTCTGTTTTTTTTTTTGTGTGTGTGTGTGCGCTGCATCTCAAAAACTAACAGAGCAATTAATATGAAACTTTGAACATACGTCTTATTTGATAATCCGAAGAACTGAAAAGCTTTTGGTAAAATTTTATACACCGGAAGTGGGTGTTTACCTTAACTGTTTTTTGTTTTTTGCCAATATTTTCTTAAATATAAAAAATATCACAAAAACATTTAAACAAACATTAAAGACAACAAAGAAATGGACATCTTTTGCTTGAAAATATTTTTCATAAAATCATTGCTATTCGAGAAAAAAATTTATTAATTTTTTTTTAATTTTTGGTTGATAATTATGAAACGATAATAGTTACAGCAAATTTATGTGAATAATAATTGTAGAGAATGCCAAAATGAACAACTTCTAAAGAATAAGTTTTTTTCGAAATCTCGTTAGTTTTTGAGTAAACCGAGTTTTGAATTTGAAGTATAATTTCATAATTTTGACGTTTTAAACGTCAGTTTCATCCGAGTTTACGCAACGCTCGATGTACATTTAAAACATGATTTCAATTGAAAATAAACTTTAAAAACGTAAATATTAATGGATATGATACCATCAAGTTGGAGAAAGTAACATGATGGCCACATCACCATTTTTAACAATAATTAGTTGTGGTTAAAACAATGAATTCATCAATTCAGTATTTTTATTTGGTAATCAAGCCAATTTTAACGTTACTATTGCCAGTAAACAACGTATTTCAGTTGTAGACAATGCCTTGTATTACGTAACTGTGTAAGTAATGCGGCGAAAAAATAAATATAACAAAGGAGCCTCTTCAAATATGAAAATGTCTCGTTTACATTGGAACAATGTGCGACTGTTGTCACGTTCGTAAGTCCTAAGGTCGTCGTCGTCGGAGAGATTTTGGAAGAATTTCTGACGGTTCTAAGGTCGTTCGCACATTCTACACAGACGCAAACAATGATGACTATTAGATTCAGCCGTAATCTGGTTAATTTAGAAAAATTAAAAAAAAAACACCTAGGTATTATAATACTTTGCTGGTATAACTAATCAATTTATTAATAAATTTTAATTGATCTAATTTTACGCTTTTTTCAAGTTCCAAACGTTTCGTTAAAGCACGGAAAATAAGTTTGCACGGGTGGCACCAGAGGGCGCATTCTTATATCTGTCATTACGGCGGTCATGTTTTTACTTGCAATGAGATCATTTACTGGAAATTAACATGAACACAAGTGGTGAATCCTCATTATTGTGTAACGTGGAAGTTAACAGGTCAGGCCGCTGTTATTTTAAAGGGTGCCCAACAATTTTTGAAGTTCTGGGTGGCTGTGAAATCAAACATGAAGGCCGATTCTTACTTCCCACAGTTGAATTGGCGTGTCAAACAACAAATAAATTATTGTGCAATGTTTTCGTGACACAGAATCCTTACAATACAGAAAAGGGCATGTAGGGCTCTTGTTAGAAGTTGAATACTTACGTATATTTAAATACACTTTTCAATAAGGGTCGGCCCTCTAGAAAAGTTTGCCCCTCCGCTCTCTAACCCACGCAACGCCACAGAATTTTCAATTAGTTCGTTGAAAATTCTGAATCTGAAGATAAAATCGATTGGATAATTTAAAAAAAATTGCATCAGATCAACAATATGCGACTTAAACAAACTATAAATAGAAATAAATTATGTACTTATCGAAACATTTTTTCAATTAAAAATCCTGTTTGCATGCCTCTGCATGCATTGCTATTCATATTGTTTGCAATTGCAAATTATTGCGTTTGATTCTATTCGCCATAGCCTGTACACCTTTTTGTTCAAATTTTTCTGCCACGGCAGTACGTGACCCCGTGGCGGACAATGGAAACGAGAGGAACCGTCGACGCGTATGCCCATTCTTTTTTTACATATTTTTAGAAGCCGTGGGCCGAGAAGTAGGACTAGGTCAAACGTTTCCCAGTTTGCGTCACTAAGGACGAGCGTCACTCCTGTAATTTCAATTTCTGCTGACCCTAAATTTAGGAGCCAAATCATAAATAAATATCATTATTTAAATTTCCAATATTCGGAAATTTCTTTACGTTAAAGCCATAGGTAAATGAACACCCAGTAATTCTCAGTTAAAAATATCAGCAATATACAATTAAAAAGTCAAGTTACCATCGGCAATGTCTGTTTTATTTTCACGCGGGAAAATGCAAATCCGCATTCTTGGGTTTCATAACGATTATTTCTCAACTTATGTCATTAAAGTGCTTAAGTTTTTCTGTACGAATAAATCAAAGTGTTATATAAACAAAGTAAAAAGTTAGAAATTGGCATTTGTTTTGGTTTTTTTTGTAGAAATCTGCGCATTTTTGACATTTGAACGTTGAAAATGTCCATTCTGGGTTGGTGATTATTTAGAAAACCGTGTGATTAACGTGCTTGGATTTTTCTAGAAAAGCCCGATCATTTCTTCTGAATTTTGTCAATTTGTTTCGTTTTTTTTTTTTGGAAAATCAAGGCATTTTCGGTGTTTGCGCCCTAAAAATGTCCATTCTTATCTTCAGTGGTGATTATCTATCAATTATGTGATGAACGGGCTTGACATTTTCTGTAATATGAAAGCCCAAACATTTCTGAACAATTTTGGAAAAGTTAGAAGTTGCCATTTGTTTCGGTTTCTTGGAAAATCAAGGCATTTTTGATGTTTGAGCTCTGAAAAATTCCATTCTGGGCTTCAGTGGTGATTATTTATCAATTATGTGATGAACGGGTTTAATATTTTCTGTAATATGAAAGCCCAAACATTTCTGAACAATTTTGAAAAAGTTAAAAGTTGGCATTTGTTTCGGTTTCTTGGAAAATCAAGGCATTTTTGATGTTTGAGCTCTGAAAAATTTCATTCTGGGCTTCAGTGGTGATTATTTATCAATTATGTGATGAACGGGTTTAATATTTTCTGTAATATGAAAGACCAAACATTTCTGAACAATTTTGGAAAAGTTAGAAGTTGCCATTTGTTTCGATTTCTTGTAAAATCAAAGGCATTTTCGATGTTTGAGCGCTGAAAATTTCCATTCTTGTCTTCAGTGGTGATTATTTATCAACTATGTGATGAACGGGCTTGATGTTTTCTGTAATATGAAAGCCCAAACATTTCTGAACAATTTCGGAAAAGTTAGAAGTTGGAGTTTGTTTCGTTTTTTTGGAAAATCAAGGCATTTTCGATGTTTTAGCGCTTAAAATTTCCATTCTTGTCTTCAGTGGGGATTATCTATCAACTATGTGATGAACGGGCTTGATATTTTCTGTAACATGAAAGCCCAAACATTTCTGAACAATTTTGGAAAAGTTAGAAGTTGCCATTTGTTTCGTTTTTTTGGAAAATCAAGGCATTTCCGATGTTTGAGCGCTGAAAAATTCCATTCTTGTCTTCAGTGGTGATTATCCATCAACTATGTGATGAACGGGCTTGACATTTTCTGTAATATGAAAGCCCAAACATTTCTGAACAATTTTGGAAAAGTTAGAAGTTGGCATTTGTTTCGTTTTTTTTGGAAATATACCAATTATTTCGTGAGTATTGAATTTTTGAAAATTTTAATTTTCGAATTGTGTAATACTTGAGCAAAAAAATAAAATAAAATATAAAACGTGTCGACGAAATTCTACAAAAATTAAATTAGATTTGCAAATCATCGTTTTATCAAACTGAATAGAGTTTTTGAAAATCCACCAATTATTTCGTGAGTATTGAATTTTTGAAAATTTTAATTTCCGAATTGTGTAATACTTGAGCAAAAAAATAAAAATAAAATATAAAACGTGTCTACTAAATTCTACAAAAATTAACTTAGATTTGCAAATCATCGTTTTATCAAACTAAATGGAGTTTTTGAAAATCCCCCAATTATTTCGTGAGTATTGAATTTTTGAAAATTTTAATTTTCGAATTGTGTAATACTTGAACAAAAAAATAAAATAAAATATAAAACGTGTCGACGAAATTCTACAAAAATTAAATTAGATTTGCAAATCATCGTTTTATCAAACTGTATAGAGTTTTTGAAAATCCACCAATTATTTCGTGAGTATTGAATTTTTGAAAATTTTAATTTTCGAATTGTGAAATACTTGAGCAAAAAAATAAAATAAAATATAAAACGTGTCGACGAAATTCTACAAAAATTAAATTAGATTTGCAAATCATCGTTTCATCAAACTAAATAGAGTTTTTGAAGATCCACCAATTATTTCGTGAGTATTGAATTTTTGAAAATTTTAATTTTCGAATTATGTAATACTTGAACAAAAAATTAAAATAAAAGATAAAACGTGTCGACGAAATTCTACAAAAATTAAATTAGATTTGCAAATCATCGTTTTATCAAACTGAATAGAGTTTTTGAAAATCCACCAATTATTTCGTGAGTATTGAATTTTTTAAAATTTTAATTTTCGAATTGTGTAATACTTGAGCAAAAAAATAAAATAAAATATGAAACGTGTCGACGAAATTCTATAAAAATTAACTCAGATTTGCAAATCATCGTTTTATCAAACTAAATGGAGTTTTTGAAAATCCCCCAATTATTTCGTGAGTATTGAATTTTTGAAAATTGTAATTTTTGAATTATGTAATACTTGAGCAAAAAATAAATTAAAATATAAAACGGGTCAGCGAAATTCTACAAAAATTAAATTAGATTTGCAAATCATTGTTTTATTAAAATAAATAGAGTTTTTGAAAATCCACCAATTATTTCGTAAGTATTGAATTTTTGAAAATTTTAATTTTCTAATTGTGTAATACTTGAGCAAAAAAATAAAATAAAATATAAAACGTGTCGAAGAAATTCTACAAAAATTAAATTAGATTTGCAAATTATTGTTTTATTAAAACAAATAGAGTTTTTGAAAATCCACCAATTATTTCGTAAGTATTGAATTTTTGAAAATTTTAATTTTCGAATTGTGTAATACTTGAGCAAAAAAATAAAATAAAATATGAAACGTGTCGACAAAATTCTACAAAAATTAAATTAGATTTTCAAATCATCGTTTTATCAATTTAAATAGAGTTTTTGAAAATCCACCAATTATTTCGTGAGTATTGAATTTTTGAAAATTTTACTTTTCGAATTGTGTAATACTTGAACAAAAAAATAAAATAAAATATAAAACGTGCCGACGAATTTTTACAGAAATTAAATTAGATTTGCAAATCATAGTTTCATCAAACTAAATAGAGTTTTTGAAAATCCACCAATTATTTCGTGAGTATTGAATTTTTGAAAATTTTAATTTTCGAATTGTGTAATACTTGAGAAAAAAAAAAAATAAAATATAAAACGTGTATACTAAATTCTACAAAAATTAAATTAGATTTGCAAAACATCGTTTCATCAAACTAAATAGAGTTTTTGAAAATCCATCAATTATTTCGTGAGTTTTGAATTTTTGAAAATTTTAATTTTCGAATTGTGTAATACTTGAGCAAAAAAATAACATAAAATATAAAACGTGTCGACGAAATTCTACAAAAATTAAATTAGATTTGCAAATCATCGTTTCATCAAACTAAATGGAATTTTTGAAAATCCACCAATTATTTCGTGAGTATTGAATTTTTGAAAATTTTAATTTTCGAATTGTGTAATACTTGAGCAAAAAAATAAAATATAATATAAAACGTGTCGACGAAATTCTACAAAAATTAAATTAGATTTTCAAAACATTGTTTTATCAAACTAAATGGAGTTTTTGAAAATCCACCAATTATTTCGTGAGTATTGAATTTTTGAAAATTTTAATTTTCGAATTGTGTAATACTCGAGCAAAAAAATAAAATAAAATATAAAACGTGTCGACAAAATTCTACAAAAATGAAATTAGATTTGCAAATCATCATTTTATTAAACTAAATGAAGATTT
Source organism: Ocypus olens (assembly GCA_910593695.2). Taxonomy (NCBI): domain Eukaryota; kingdom Metazoa; phylum Arthropoda; class Insecta; order Coleoptera; family Staphylinidae; genus Ocypus; species Ocypus olens. Next base: position 51,812,994 of record OU343056.1, read on the forward strand.
TGAAAATTCACCAATTATTTCGTGAGTTGTGAATTTTTGAAAATTTTAATTTTCGATCATCATCATTTTTTTTGGCGATTTCTTCCGACCGTTGAGACCAATTGTTCTGTGGCAATTCGAAACGCCTCGGAACGTTTCCTTTCCAGTCTGCAGATCTGCGGATTATGCAAAAAGAACGTGTTACTAATCAGCGTCGCGTGTTCGCGAAACTCCGTGATGTGCAAAAAGCGTAACCACTCGGAACAGAATGTGCAACACGCGGAGCCGGCGTGGCGTCGCGCAACCAACACTCGCGATTATAAATAAATAGGAAGGATTTATCTGTTCCAAATTCTGATATAATTAAACAAAGGTTTTTTCTTGTTGCGGGTTGCTAAAGTCTGTTGATAGGAGGAATTTTTTTGGATCGGCTTGAGGGCAGTGACGGTTCGCGGGGTTTTTTCTGGTAACAAGGGTGGCAATATAGATAGGTAGGGTCAGTTGTAGTGACGGCAGGCTGCGTGACCGCACCTATCTGTATCGCCACCTCTTGTTCCTCGGCCGTACCAGAAAAAACCCCGCGAACCGTCACTGCTTGAGGGTGTGCCAATGAGGTACTAACAATAGTCATGAAATAAAGAGGTGAATTATCTGTTCAAAATTCGCATGTATTTTCCTTATCCTGATGTGTTGATAATAATATATTTTTCGAGGGTGTGCCAATGAGGTACCAACAATAGTTATGCAATAAAGAGGTCGAGTGTTGCCCTTGGTCGGAGATATTCACCGTTCTCTCACACGCGGTCAGCGAGTGATCAATTGGGAAATTGGAAAATCGGTTTTTTTTTCCAATCGTGACACGAGAACACTTGAATGTTGAAGATTACGTTCGATTCTAGGAAAACAGATTGAATGGTTTTCCGAGTACAATGTAATATAATGCGATACTTACGTGATTTACGTGCCATTGTTATGTTATTATTAGAACGCCTACAAGGAGCACTCAAAATGAAGAGAAAAAACAACGCCATAAAGCTCGAGAAAACACAGGTGTAAAAATGATGGACAAATAAGCACGTGATTGGCCGTTCCCAGAGCTCTGAAACATCCTGTATATTACTGTTTTTACTTTCTCCGTTTTTGAGTAAACTGAGTTTTTGAATTGGAAGTATAATTTTTCCATCTTTCATAATTTTGACGTTTTAAACGTCAGTGTCATCCGAGTTTACACAACGCTCGATGTACATTTAAAATATGATTTCAATTGAAAATAAACCACGAAAGCGTAAATATAAATGATACCATCAAGTCGGAGAAAGTAACATGGTGGCCACATCACCATTTTTTGTAATAATATTTTGCAGAGGGGCAAAAATTTCCGCCACCATTAAATATTTCAATTCAAACCGGTTCATTCCTTTATTATTTATACAAACAAAAACACTAAAACAATAACATTTAATAAAGCGCGAAATAAACAAACAATCCCATTATTGTACATTCGAAATCAATTTTATGCATTTATTGTAATTTAAAACGAACATTTTTCCTTTGAACATAATGAATGAACCAGCACATTTTAAGTCAATTAAGCAAACAGTAACAATTTTTAAAATAATTTCCATACTTTTATTTTTTTAGAACTTCGAGTATCCGACCAAAGATGGCACCACGTGACGGCGTGGCGTCGGGAAAGAACGCGCTCTGTAATAGCAGTTGTTTTACAGTCGAGTGTGTGGTGCTGGTGCGTGCCGGAACTTCAGTGCTTTGAAAACGCGGGGAGTTTTCTTTACACATCTAAATATGTATGAAATAGTGCGCAGAACTAAGTGCAAGTTTTGCGGTATTAAGTAATAACCCATTATTTTCCATTGTACTCGGGCGAGTGCAACAAACATGGACCTCGATGCCGGCCGGGAACTTCAGTTTGAAACTTTGAAAATGCGGTAAGTTTTCTTTACACATCTAAATATGTATGAAATTGTGCGCCAAACTAAACGCAAGTCTTGCGATATTCAGTATTAACCCATTACTTCCGATTGTACTCGGGCGAGTGTAAGAAACATAGGCCTCAGTGGCAATATTACTCTCGTTTGTAACAAAAAAACTTTCTGGATTATTAATCTAACAATAATTCTAATTGCTTTTACGATATTGAGTATTAGAATACATCCATGTCGCGGGCAGTAATGTGTTAAGAAGCGATTAGTGCGTTGAGTTTTCTTTACACATATAAACCTGACGGCGGCGTAGCGGTGGGAAAGAAAGCGCCCTGCAATCGCAGTTGTTTTACAGTCGGTTGTGGTGCTTGCTGGGAACGTCAGTGGTTTTGAAATGCGGTGAGTTTTATTTAAACATCTAAATATGTATGAAATAGTGCGCCAAACTAAATACGATTCTTGCGATTTTAAGTATTAAGAAGCGATTAGTGCGGTGAGTTTTCTTTACACGTATAGACGAAATAACCTAAAAAACTGAATACAACTCGAATCAAATTTTTTAAACATTCATAATTCACTTTAAATTTAAGTATTTTTAAAAACCAAAATTATTTCGAAAGAAAAGAGTCTTCTCGGTTATTATTAATTTTTGCATAATTTTATGTCGGCGTTTCATATTTTTTTTTAGATTTTTTAAATTTGAAAAAATTCATAACTAACTTGATTATTGAAGTATTCTCAAAAACCAAAATTACTTCTAAAGAAATGAGTCTTCGCGGTTATTTTTAATTTTTGCATAATTTTATGTCGGCGTTTCATATTTTTTTTTTGATTTTTTAAATTTGAAAAAATTCATAACTCACCTGATTATTGAAGTATTTTCAAAAACCAAAATTATTTTTAAAGAAAAGAGTCTTCGCGGTTATTTTTAATTTTTGCATAATTTTATGTCGGCGTTTCATATTTTTTTTTTAGATTTTTTAAATTTGAAAAAATTCATAACTCACTTGATTATTGAAGTATTTTCAAAAACCAAAATGATTTCTAAAGAAAAGAGTCTTCGCGGTTATTTTTAATTTTTGCATAATTTTATGTCTGAGTTGCATATTTTTTTTTGATTTTTTAAATTTGAAAAAATTCATAACTCACTTGATTATTGAAGTAGTTTCAAAAACGAAAATGATTTCTAAAGAAAAGAGTCTTCGCGGTTATTTTTAATTTTTGCATAATTTTATGTCGGCGTTTCATATTTTTTTTTAGATTTTCTAAATTTGAAAAAATTCATTGCATTGATTATTGAAGTATTTTCAAAAACCAAAATGATTTCTAAAGAAAAGAGTCTTCGCGGTTATTTTTAATTTTTGCATAATTTTATGTCGGCGTTTCATATTTTTTTTTAGATTTTTTGAATTTAAAAAAATTCATAACTCACTTAATTATTGAAGTATTTTCAAAAACCAAAATGATTTCTAAAGAAAAGAGTCTTCGCGGTTATTTTTAATTTTTGCATAATTTTATGTTGGAGTTGCATATTTTTTTTTGATTTTTTAAATTTGAAAAAATTCATAACTCACTTGATTATTGAAGTATTTTCAAAAACCAAAATGATTTCTAAAGAAAAGAGTCTTCGCGGTTATTTTTAATTTTTGCATAATTTTATGTCGGCGTTTCATATTTTTTTTAGATTTTTTAAATTTGAAAAAATTCATAACTCACTTGATTATTGAAGTATTTTCAAAAACCAAAATGATTTCTAAAGAAAAGAGTCTTCGCGGTTATTTTTAATTTGTGCATAATTTTATGTCGGCGTTTCATATTTTTTTTTAGATTTTTTAAATTTGAAAAAATTCATTGCATTGATTATTGAAGTATTTTCAAAAACCAAAATGATTTCTAAAGAAAAGAGTCTTCGCGGTTATTTTTAATTTTTGCATAATTTTATGTCGGCGTTACATATTTTTTTTTAGATTTTTTGAATTTAAAAAAATTCATAACTCACTTAATTATTGAAGTATTTTCAAAAACCAAAATGATTTCTAAAGAAAAGAGTCTTCGCGGTTATTTTTAATTTTTGCATAATTTTATGTTGGAGTTGCATATTTTTTTTGGATTTTTTAAATTTGAAAAAATTCATAACTCACTTGATTATTGAAGTATTTTCAAAAACCAAAATGATTTCTAAAGAAAAGAGTCTTCGGGATTATTTCTAATTTTTGCATAATTTTATGTCGGAGTTTCATATGTTTTTTAGATTTTTTAAATTTGAAAAAAATCATACCTCACTTGATTATTGAAGTATTTTCAAAAACCAAAAATATTTCCAAAGAAAAGAACCTCAGCAGTAGTTTTTAATTTTTGCATAATTTTATTTGGGCATTTCATGTTTTTTTTTCGATGTTTTTCACTATACGCCCCCACAACTCAAATCAATTTTTTTAAACAATTATAACTCACTTTAAATTTTCAAAAACCAAAATTATTTCGAAAGAAAAGAGATTTTTTTGCGCGGCACATATGAAAATTCATAGCTCTTAATATTCGAAGTTTTGTCAACTTCAATTTGGACATTGTGAATTTTGGGCGTCGACAATCATAGACACGGTTTGGTCGGTTAATGTTAAGCGATTTTCAAATAAGAAAATGTGTCAATTTTTACTGACGTTAAGAAAAATTTTAAAGGATTATTTGTTGGTGAACATATTTTATTTTGTAATGCTCTCTTTTAAGGCCTATAACTTCCAAACACGTTAAAGATATTTTGGTAATCCATGATTCAAGTAAATGGAAAAACTCGGCGCATGTTGAAATTTTGGTTCTTCAAATAAACATTTTCCACATTGTAAGTAGTGAAGCGTATCCCCCTTTTAATAAATTTCAGCGGGTGCCTATGCCTCTTCGTTAAATTTTTCCACTGTTATCAGTTCTTTCTTAATTATTTTACAGCAATAACAGTCATTATGAATTTATAACTGTTAAAAAAAATGTAATCCTCTGTTTCGTTTGCGGAGCCAGAAATTACAGAGAATTTTTCTTAGTGCGGCCAATCGACCAGAGATGTCGCTAGCTGTATCCATACCACACATTTAAAACAAATACAATTTTTAAAATCACATCCTCAAATAATTAATTTGTTGCAATTTTACTACCGAGATAGGTGTTTTATTATTTTCATCGACAAGTGCGCAATTTAATACGTTCCTAGCGGTAATAACGGTTAAGTCGCGCCGACGACATTCGGTCACGCTCGCTTATCCTCCAGATTTGGGCTCCGGAACGAATTTATTAGGTGCAACAGCCCTTTGCCCTTCCGCCCCGTTCACCCCTTTCGCCCCTTTCGACACCTGCTGGAGTCAATTACTCGCCGTCGTCGTCGCCGGGATTACCCTCCCTCCCCCTCCGCCGAAATTACGGGCACCCTTATATATTCATTGTTTACTCCCCCCTCACTTCGCAGCTCCTTCCCATTTAATCCGAGATGAAGTATGAATTTTAAATTATTATAACAATCTGTGTAATGTTACGCGAAGAAATGTTTAATGCATTTTTTTTACATGGGTAAATAATTAATTGCAAGAAATTAGACAATTTGAAATTAAACAAAACGTTTTATAAATAGTGGTAGAAAAAAGTTAGCCACGAGTAGGTTTATAATAGTTGCAACTATCGCTTTAGAGACAAGCTTAATTACGCATTAATTTTATGGTGGATGCGCCGGGATCTCACTTCGATTTAACAAGAATATTTTTTATAAGAAATAAGAATCTTATTGTATAAGTGGTTCTACCATCTACATGTTCCACAAGCCGCCACTGATTATAGCTGGAAACAAAATGACAACCATCAAAAGTTGAAAAACAGAGGAAAAAATTACAGTCTGCGCTTATAAAAATTGTAAAAAATTCATTCCGGCCAAAGTAACCTTCAAAGTTTCAGAATGCATCCAGAATGAACCTAACTTTGATAATCCACTTCAATATTTGACATATCGTGGCTGGAAACAAAATGGCAACCATCAAAAGTTGAAAAGCAGAGAATAAATTGCAGTCTGCGCTTATAAAAATTGTAAAAAATTCAACTTGTTGGAACCAGATTATCGGGTGAGGCGCGTCGGGAGTGGCCTCCCTTGTTTTATTTCATTCCTCGTTTCTTTTGATCGCCATCTTTTGCTTCGTCCCATAAAAGCGGAATATTTCAAATGTTAATACCTCTGTTTAAGGTGTTGTGGTTTTGTTTCTGGCTTCAAATTGTCAATTGTTTTGATGAGGAATCATAAATACAATATTCCTGAATGGATTTGAAAAGTTTCAAGTTAATTCCATAATAAATTAGTTCTGCACGAATTTTCTAATCGTTGAACGCAATTTTCGTTTTCTCCAATTTAAGTTTAAGGTGTTGTGGTTTTGTTTCTGGCTTCAAATTGTCAATTGTTTTGACGAGGAATCATTACTACAATATTCCTGAATGGATTTGGAAAATTTCACGTTAATTCTTTAATAAATTAGTTCTGCACGAATTTTCTAATCGTTGAATGCAATTTTCGTTTTATCCAATTTAAGATTAAGGTGTTGTGGTTTTGTTTCTGGCTTCAAATTGTCAATTGTTTTGATGAGGAATCATAAATACAATATTCCTGAATGGATTTGAAAAGTTTCAAGTTAATTCCATAATAAATTAGTTCTGCACGAATTTTCTAATCGTTGAACGCAATTTTCGTTTTCTCCAATTTAAGTTTAAGGTGTTGTGGTTTTGTTTCTGGCTTCAAATTGTCAATTGTTTTGACGAGGAATCATTACTACAATATTCCTGAATGGATTTGGAAAATTTCACGTTAATTCTTTAATAAATTAGTTCTGCACGAATTTTCTAATCGTTGAATGCAATTTTCGTTTTATCCAATTTAAGATTAAGGTGTTGTGGTTTTGTTTCTGGCTTCAAATTGTCAATTGTTTTGACGAGGAATCATTACTACAATATTCCTGAATGGATTTGGAAAATTTCAAGTTAATTCCTTAATAAATTAGTTCTGCACGAATTTTCTAATCGTTGAATGCAATTTTCGTTTTCTCCAATTTAAGTTTAAGGTGTTGTGGTTTTGTTTCTGGCTTCAAATTGTCAATTGTTCTGATGAGGAATCATTAATACAATATTCCTGAATGGATTTGAAAAGTTTCAAGTTAATTCCATAATAAATTAGTTCTGCACGAATTTTCTAATCGTTGAATGCAATTTTCGTTTTATCCAATTTAAGATTAAGGTGTTGTGGTTTTGTTTCTGGCTTCAAATTGTCAATTGTTTTGACGAGGAATCATTACTACAATATTCCTGAATGGATTTGGAAAATTTCACGTTAATTCTTTAATAAATTAGTTCTGCACGAATTTTCTAATCGTTGAATGCAATTTTCGTTTTATCCAATTTAAGATTAAGGTGTTGTGGTTTTGTTTCTGGCTTCAAATTGTCAATTGTTTTGACGAGGAATCATTACTACAATATTCCTGAATGGATTTGGAAAATTTCAAGTTAATTCCTTAATAAATTAGTTCTGCACGAATTTTCTAATCGTTGAATGCAATTTTCGTTTTATCCAATTTAAGATTAAGGTGTTGTGGTTTTGTTTCTGGCTTCAAATTGTCAATTGTTTTGACGAGGAATCATTACTACAATATTCCTGAATGGATTTGGAAAATTTCACGTGAATTCCTTAATAAATTAGTTCTGCGCGAATTTTCTAATCGTTGAATGCAACTTTCGTTTTCTCCAATTTAAGTTTAAGGTGTTGTGGTTTTGTTTCTGGCTTCAAATTGTCAATTGTTTTGATGAGGAATCATAAATACAATATTCCTGAATGGATTTGAAAAGTTTCAAGTTAATTCCATAATAAATTAGTTCTGCACGAATTTTCTAATCGTTGAACGCAATTTTCGTTTTCTCCAATTTAAGTTTAAGGTGTTGTGGTTTTGTTTCTGGCTTCAAATTGTCAATTGTTTTGACGAGGAATCATTACTACAATATTCCTGAATGGATTTGGAAAATTTCAAGTTAATTCCTTAATAAATTAGTTCTGCACGAATTTTCTAATCGTTGAACGCAATTTTCGTTTTCTCCAATTTAAGTTTAAGGTGTTGTGGTTTTGTTTCTGGCTTCAAATTGTCAATTGTTTTGACGAGGAATCATTACTACAATATTCCTGAATGGATTTGGAAAATTTCACGTTAATTCTTTAATAAATTAGTTCTGCACGAATTTTCTAATCGTTGAATGCAATTTTCGTTTTATCCAATTTAAGATTAAGGTGTTGTGGTTTTGTTTCTGGCTTCAAATTGTCAATTGTTTTGACGAGGAATCATTACTACAATATTCCTGAATGGATTTGGAAAATTTCAAGTTAATTCCTTAATAAATTAGTTCTGCACGAATTTTCTAATCGTTGAATGCAATTTTCGTTTTCTCCAATTTAAGTTTAAGGTGTTGTGGTTTTGTTTCTGGCTTCAAATTGTCAATTGTTTTGACGAGGAATCATTACTACAATATTCCTGAATGGATTTGGAAAATTTCACGTTAATTCTTTAATAAATTAGTTCTGCACGAATTTTCTAATCGTTGAATGCAATTTTCGTTTTATCCAATTTAAGATTAAGGTGTTGTGGTTTTGTTTCTGGCTTCAAATTGTCAATTGTTTTGATGAGGAATCATAAATACAATATTCCTGAATGGATTTGAAAAGTTTCAAGTTAATTCCATAATAAATTAGTTCTGCACGAATTTTCTAATCGTTGAATGCAATTTTCGTTTTATCCAATTTAAGTTTAAGGTGTTGTGGTTTTGTTTCTGGCTTCAAATTGTCAATTGTTTTGATGAGGAATCATAAATACAATATTCCTGAATGGATTTGAAAAGTTTCAAGTTAATTCCATAATAAATTAGTTCTGCACGAATTTTCTAATCGTTGAACGCAATTTTCGTTTTCTCCAATTTAAGTTTAAGGTGTTGTGGTTTTGTTTCTGGCTTCAAATTGTCAATTGTTTTGACGAGGAATCATTACTACAATATTCCTGAATGGATTTGGAAAATTTCACGTTAATTCTTTAATAAATTAGTTCTGCACGAATTTTCTAATCGTTGAATGCAATTTTCGTTTTATCCAATTTAAGATTAAGGTGTTGTGGTTTTGTTTCTGGCTTCAAATTGTCAATTGTTTTGACGAGGAATCATTACTACAATATTCCTGAATGGATTTGGAAAATTTCAAGTTAATTCCTTAATAAATTAGTTCTGCACGAATTTTCTAATCGTTGAATGCAATTTTCGTTTTCTCCAATTTAAGTTTAAGGTGTTGTGGTTTTGTTTCTGGCTTCAAATTGTCAATTGTTCTGATGAGGAATCATTAATACAATATTCCTGAATGGATTTGGAAAATTTCAAGTTAATTCCTTAATAAATTAGTTCTGCACGAATTTTCTAATCGTTGAATGCAATTTTCGTTTTATCCAATTTAAGATTAAGGTGTTGTGGTTTTGTTTCTGGCTTCAAATTGTCAATTGTTTTGACGAGGAATCATTACTACAATATTCCTGAATGGATTTGGAAAATTTCACGTGAATTCCTTAATAAATTAGTTCTGCGCGAATTTTCTAATCGTTGAATGCAACTTTCGTTTTATCCAATTTAAGATTAAGGTGTTGTGGTTTTGTTTCTGGCTTCAAATTGTCAATTGTTCTGATGAGGAATCATTAATACAATATTCCTGAATGGATTTGGAAAATTTCAAGTTAATTCCTTAATAAATTAGTTCTGCACGAATTTTCTAATCGTTGAATGCAATTTTCGTTTTCTCCAATTTAAGTTTAAGGTGTTGTGGTTTTGTTTCTGGCTTCAAATTGTCAATTGTTTTGATGAGGAATCATTAATACAATATTCCTGAATGGATTTGGAAAATTTCAAGTTAATTCCTTAATAAATTAGTTCTGCGCGAATTTTCTAATCGTTGAACGCAACTTTCGTTTTCTCCAATTTAAGTTTAAGGTGTTGTGGTTTTGTTTCTGGCTTCAAATTGTCAATTGTTTTGATGAGAAATCATAAATACAATATTCCTGAATGGATTTGGAAAGTTTCAAGTTAATTCCTTAATAAATTAGTTCTGCACGAATTTTCTAATCGTTGAACGCAACTTTCATTTTCTCCAATTTAAGTTTAAGGTGTTGTGGTTTTGTTTTTGGCTTCAAATTGTCAATTGTTTTGATGAGGAATCATAAATACAATATTCCTGAATGGATGTGGAAAATTTCAAGTTAATTCCTTAATAAATTAGTTCTCCACGAATTTTCTAATCGTTGAACGCAACTTTCGTTTTCTCCAATTTAAGTTTAAGGTGTTGTGGTTTTGTTTCTGGCTTCAAATTGTCAATTGTTTTGATGGGGAATCATTAATACAATATTCCTGAATGGATTTGGAAAATTTCAAGTTAATTCCTTAATAAATTAGTTCTGCACGAATTTTCTAATCGTTGAATGCAATTTTCGTTTTATCCAGTTTAAGTTTAAGGTGTTGTGGTTTTGTTTCTGGCTTCAAATTGTCAATTGTTTTGATGAGGAATCATTAATACAATATTCCTGAATGGATTTGGAAAATTTCAAGTTATTTCCTTAATAAATTAGTTCTGCACGAATTTTCTAATCGTTGAATGCAACTTTCGTTTTCTCCAGTTTAAGATTAAGGTGTTGTGGTTTTGTTTCTGGCTTCAAATTGTCAATTGTTTTGATGAGGAATCATTAATACAATATTCCTGAATGGATTTGGAAAATTTCAAGTTAATTCCTTAATAAATTAGTTCTGCACGAATTTTCTAATCGTTGAATGCAATTTTCGTTTTATCCAGTTTAAGTTTAAGGTGTTGTGGTTTTGTTTCTGGCTTCAAATTGTCAATTGTTTTGATGAGGAATCATTAATACAATATTCCTGAATGGATTTGGAAAATTTCAAGTTAATTCCTTAATAAATTAGTTCTGCACTAATTTTCTAATCGTTGAACGCAACTTTCGTTTTCTCCAATTTAAGATTAAGGTGTTGTGGTTTTGTTTCTGGCTTCAAATTGTCAATTGTTTTGATGAGGAATCATTAATACAATATTCCTGAATGGATTTGGAAAATTTCAAGTGAATTCCTTTATAAATTAGTTCTGCACGAATTTTCTAATCGTTGAACGCAATTTTTGTTTTCTCCAATTTAAGTTTAAGGTGTTGTGGTTTTGTTTCTGGTTCCGAACGTCAATTATTTTGATGAAAATTAAGTTGGATGGTGCTCCATCCTGCTGGAACCATACCACTTTCGCTGGAACGTGTGTTGTATTGAGCAGAATACAAATCTCACAAAAAGCTCATTTCTGCTGGCAAGTTCGAACAGGTCGGCGGTCGGTTATCACCTTCGCTTGTTTGGCGCGCACGACGCTCACCGATTACGATTGAATAAGAATAATAAAGCGGCGATAGCGCGCGCACATAATAATGGTCCACCCGGGAGGCAATAAATAAATAAATAAATAAATATTTGTTGAGTGAGTGGACACACCGAGGAGAGCGCGCGCGCCTCCTCGCGAGACCGGCCGATTGTTTCCACCACTTCTAAACTGTTATCCTGTGGCAAGTGCGAGCGTGACTCACTGTTGCCAGTCGCGCACAAGCCGCAACCCGCAAGCCATCGGCGTCGCGCACTTTTCTCGCCCCGCACCCCGAACACGTGCGTGCCCGTCCTGCAAAAATAAAAACACTAAAACGGCGCAACCTCGCGCCAGCCAATAGCGAATAATAAACAAAAGATAATAGATTGTTTATTTCTGTGTATGTGAGAGTGTGTTGTTCTGTTCATTTGTTTTATAATGCTTTTGTTATTTTTGTGTTCTGTGCGATGTCCGTTGTTCTTGTGACTGTGTGGTGATCAGGCAGCTTCCCCCATGAAAAGATGTCCCGCAGGAAACAGAGCAACCCGAAACCGCTGAAAAGTAGGTGTTTTTATTTTTCGAACCGATTCCACGTCGCTTAAAATTCCCCCGCTTTAAAAAGATATAGATACATTATCTACACAGGCCCATTATATATTGTTATCAAGGCGCGATAACAATATAATGTCCAATGTTATCGGCTGTTTTATCAGTAATCGCTGTGTGGCTTTTTACGTTGTTTACTGTGTGCGCGGCGAACGCGCCCGTTAATAAATAATATTTTTTCGTGTGCTTCATGTGTTTTTGGTACAAATGAAACGGGCAGCTAGTTTTAATTGCCCCCAGATAACGAATGTATCTATAAATATATTCAGTTACAAAATCGACCGGAGATCACTTATCGCTCCAGCTGATAACGGAATCTAATCAGCATCCAGGAAGGCTGTGCGCGCGTTCCCATTCCAATAACAAAATACGAATTGGATTCCAATTGGAATCGGAGGCAAAGTGCACGTTTGCGTTATTATCCAATCGAACTAATTATGTACGATAATCAAGAAAAAAGTTAATCAAAACAGTTCCTCAAGCGATGATGCGTATTTAACAAGCAAGAACCCAAGAAACTTGAGACAAATTCATGATAACGAATGTTGTTACCATCGGATTTTGACTGTAAACTAATTATTGGAAGAAATATTTACATTACTATTTTGCAACTTCAACTATTGACCAAGAGATTTTACCTTCTTTACTTCTAACATTTTTCTTATTGAGGATCGTGCAATAATTGTATACAAAATTTTGGCAAAGCATCAGCAGCTTCGCCAGAGGAACTGTTTAAATTCAATTTGTTCAATAAAAACTAAAAAAAAACAATATTTATTTACTACCAGTTTGGGCTGAGACTTTCAAAGTTTCACATCCTTCTGTACTTCTAACGTTTTTCTTATCGAAGACTACACAGTAAGTGTATACAAAATTTTTCCGAAATCTGAAAGCCCGAGCATCAGCAGTATCACCGAAGGAACTGTTTAGATTTCATTTCTTAAATAAAAAGTAGAAAACAATATTTATTTACTACCATTTTGGACTGAGACTTTTAAAGTTTCACATCCTTCTTTACTCCTAACGTTTTTCTTATCGAAGACTACACAGTAAGTGTATACAAAATTTTTCCGAAATCTGAAAGCCCGAGCATCAGCAGTATCACCGAAGGAACTGTTTAGATTTCATTTCTTAAATAAAAAGTAGAAAACAATATTTATTTACTACCATTTTGGACTGAGACTTTTAAAGTTTCACATCCTTCTTTACTCCTAACGTTTTTCTTATCGAAGACTATACAGTCAGTGTAAACATTTTTTTTTCAAAATCTGAATGCTCAAGCATCAGCAGCTTCGCCAGAGGAACTGTTTAAATACAATTTGTTAAATAAAAAGTAGAAAACAATATTTATTTACGACCATTTTGGCTTTTTTGACTTTCACAGTTTCACAACCTTCTTTACTTCTAACATTTTTCTTATCGAAAACTATGCAGTAAGTGCATATAAAATTTTGCTATAATCTGAAAACCCAAGCGGTATCACCGGAGGAAATGTTTAGATTCCATTTGTTAAATAGAAAGTAGAAAACAATATTTATTTAATACCATTTTGCCCTGAGACTTTCTTCTTTACTTCTAAGATTAAAAACTAAAAAAAAAAAATAAATAGTGATATAATAGAACTTCATAACATTTTTTTAAATCTTTACTACCTTTAAAACGAACTTACATTTTTGAAAGTCTGCCAATTTCTGAGTTATGAATTTTTGAAAATTAATGTTTTCCAACAAGTCAACAAACACAATCTAAAGAAAATAAATTCTTATGTAATGGAATTGCTCAAAATTTTTAGAATTTTCACTTTTAACTTAAAGGTTGATTTTTGAAAATGAGCCAATTTCTACGTGAGTTATAAATTTTTAAAAATGAATTTTTTAACTTGTCGAATATTTGACCAAAGAAAAAAAAATATCGTAATGATCGGATTCTTTAAAAACTATGATGAAATCATAATGCATTTATTTACCTTAAAAAATAGCTTCGATTTTTTTTAAAAGAGTCAATGTCTGAATTTTTGAAAATTAATATTTTAAGTTGTTGAAGACTTGAACAAAAAAATCTATTTTTTTATAATATATTCACAAAATATCTCCCTTTAAAATAACTGTAATTTTTGAGAATGTGTCACTTTTTTGTTAAGTTATGAATTTTGAATGTTTTACCTTGTTACACTTAAACAAAACAAAAATCGACAGCAAAATTGAGTTCCACAAATATTTTAATAAATCGACAAACCTCAAAACTTTGATTTTTGCAAATGTGTTTATTTTTGGATGTTATGAATTTTTGAAAATTATCGTTTTAAGTTATCGAACGAAAGAAATTCTGGTATGAATTTATCAAAAATTCTAGTATATTCACAAAACATCGACCTTTTGAATAATTCTAAAGGCAAAAATAAACAAAACTCAAAGTTAATTTTAACGGTAAATGTATTTAAAAAAAAACTCTAATACAATCATATCAGTATTTTTTTTTCTATTTTTTCTTTGTTCAAATATTCGATAAACTTAAAAAAATCATTTTTAAAAATTTGAAAATGTCTCTATTTTTGCGTGAGTTCTAAATTTTTAAAAATGATTTTTTTTGAATTTTCGAATATTTGAACAGATAAAAAATAGAAAAAAAAATACTGATATGATTGTATTAGAGTTTTCTTTAATACATTTACTTTTAAAACCATCTTTTGTTAAGTTTTGTTTATTTTTGCGTGAGATGAATTTTTATAGATTACTATTTTAAGTTGTCGAACATTTACTTAACAAAATATATGAATTTTTGAAAATTAATATTTAAAATTGTTGAACACTTGAACAAAAAAATCTATTTTTTTTAAATATATTCACAAAACATCTACCTTTTAAACTAACTTTAATTTTTTTTAAATGTGTCACTTTTTCCATAAGTTATGAATTTTTGAAAATTAATATTTTAAGTTGTTGAACACTTAAACAAAACAAAAATCGAAAATAGAATAAGTTTTGATATGAGAAGAGTTCTTCAAATATTTTAGCATATTCACAGAACATTAATTTTTGAAAATGTGTTAATTTTTGCGAGAGTTATGATTTTTTTTTCAGTTCTTGTAAATAAGATGTTTTGAAAATAAAGTTTAAATTTAAATTAAATTACGCAAGTTTACTCAATAATTCAACATAATTCCGTTCCGCTAAAACGAAAATTATTCTGAAATTCGGATTCAAAATCTGCTGACTTAGCAACACTGGCCTTACCAAAGCTGACAATGGCGAGCGCTGTGACTGTTCTCTCTCTCTATCACGCGGGTGATTTCCGACTAATGAGAGGCCTCCGAGGCTCGCCTCCAATATCGAAATAAATCTGCACATTACAACGAATGCGATGGATATAAAATGTATGGAGGCATATTAAGTTGCATAAATTCCGATCGCGCTGGTTTACATTTGCCTCAAGTCCGCTAATTCTAATCATTAAAAATCGGGAACATTCCGTTAATGCAACAATTTATAATTACTGTATAATTATTAATTATCAATATAAAAGCCAACACGGAAGGAATTTTCCAACTCCATAAACATCGTCAAAGTTGGACATGGTTTCCAGAAAAAAAACTTTTTTTTCACAGGGGTGCTAGAGGGGGCGGAAGGGGTTACGCTTAAGTTTTTCGCCCTCAAAGATTTATCAATTTTTTTTCAAAAAAAATGTATATTATTGTTCATATTTACGTAGCAAAGAATAAAGATTATTTAGTAGTAGTAAATTTGGAAAGTTTTAAGACGTTGACGTCTTCAGATGTCTTCGAATCATCCTCACTGTCTTCAGATTTGTTCGGCATGCCTTTGTGTTCTGCAAATTTCTTCGACGCGCCTTTATCATCTTAAAATTTCTTCGACGCGCCTTTATCATCTAAACATTTCTTCCATGCGCCTTTATCAACTAAAAATTTCTTCGACGCGCCTTTATCGTCTAAAAATTTCTTTGCAACACCTTCGGTTACTATGACGTCGATTTTCGTGATGATGGCTTTCTTCATTACATGTTTCTTCCCTCTGCTTCTTTAGATTTTCTTTTCGACCACTTCAACATCATCTAAACATTTATTCGACGCTCCTTTATCATCTAAAAATTTCTTCGACGCACTTTTATCATCTAGACATTTCTTTAATGCGTCTTTATCATCTAAACATTTCTTCGACGCGCCTTTATCATCTAAAAATTCCTTTGCAACACCTTCGGTTTCCATGGCGACGATTTTCGTGACGACGGCTTTCTTCGTTACAGGTTTCTGCCCTCTGCCTCTTCAGATTTTCTTCTCGACCGATTAACATCTTCAGATATCTTCGCAACAGTTTGCTGAAGCCATAAAATGAATTTTTACAATTTCATGGCTCCATTCCCAAAAAATTGTCTCGAAATCTAGGGTTGTTTTTTCGCCTTTTTTTAAATGGTGAAAACAATTTTCATCGACTTGAAACTCAAAAATTTAGTTAAATCGAACTAAGAAATATCATTCTGACTAAATGTACACGTACAAACATTTTCCTTTGAGAACAGAGCGTGAGATTGTGTCAACATTTTAAAAATCTTAGTAAGATTATTTGTAATTTTTTGCGGAAACTTAGTTATAAATGTAGTTTTAGAAAATTTGAAAAAAAGTCGTCAAAGCCAACAGCGGTTTTATCTCCACACTTTCTTTGTGGTTGAAGTCATGTTGAGGTATATGTGTCCTTCAATAAATAACCGACAGATGTCCCTACAAACACGAAAACATTGAACCAGATGTATCCAATGCACTACACGGAGTTCAAACTCTTGATAGATGATGATTGTCCATTGCAGTGGACGCGGGAACTGAAAGAGAACTTAAGTTTTAACTTTAAACCTGAGGTGCTCGATAACAAAGCAAATTCTTCGTGTATATAGAGTTATCGTATCGTTTATCAAAGTGCTCGTTGCATGCAAATTAATGGGATTCAATTATAATTGGCGATTTGAAAATTTTGTCGAAAACATGGAGTCCTCTCTTTTTCGAGTTTGTAAAGACATATTAGAAAATGTATTTGCCCAAGAATTCGGGGGTTCTATACATCACCGTAAAGGTCCTTTCAAGAGCCTTCAAAAAAATGTACATGCGCAACAACAAATCTCAATGTGAAAGCCCGTGGCTCGTTCGCGAAAACTCGAAATGAAAGAAATCGGAAAAATCAACTAGACCATTAGAGTGCCCATTCTTTTTCATCACAAGAACGAGAGAAATCGATTGGAGTTTTAAAATTTCAACCAGCACAAATAGTAACAAAGTTGGCAACGTTTTTACGATGCCTCTCTACATCTTTATCCAAACAAACCATATTATTACCGAAAGGTCAGCTTATCAATATAATAAAGAATAACCTTTGTTGTTAATTACCGATTCACTACAACAACCATCAATTTTCCGGCATTCCATCGTAATTCATAGGAAATCATCCGATCATTAAAAGAAACAATTGAATTGAATCTTTTTTACGAAAGCCCGAAACACCAATCCAAATACAATTGAAGTTCGATTGTGCATTCGATGTTGATGCCGAGAGAAAATAATAACGCGCGCGCGTCGGATTTTACGGCGGGAATTGTCCCGCAAAATTCCTGCCGACTTTCACTTCATCATTGTCTATTATGCGAGGTGTGCAATGCCAAAAGGTACACACACAACAGATTTCAGATAACACATCCCACATCCTTAAATGAGCGGAGAATTTGAAAAATGCACATTATTCACGCGTTATTCGAAAACTTCACAAATACTTTCTTAACGCAAGCCTTTTTTTAAGACTGGGTTCGATAACGTGTAACACAAATACTCAACTTTTAAGTTTGAAAATGATCAGCTAATGATCGAAACTCAAGTTACTAAAAAATAAAGTGTGATATTAACAAATAAACTGTTTTATCCTAAATCGAGCGTAATAATCGACTTACAGTGGTCATTTGAGCCATGTAATGTTGCCCATTACCCCCTAGGGAGAGAATAAGTTTTTCTCACGGAATGCATAAATCCTTCATAGGATTTTTGAAATATTTCAAATTGACACCACGTACGTCAAAATTTCTTGTCAAAATTTTATAAACATTATTTCAATATTTAATACAATTGCAGACGATTTTGGATAAAATTTTATATTATACTCATGTGGAATTCCTCATTAGTCCCTTAACCACTTCGCGCCCATGTAGCTGTGATTGGGCTATAGGATAATCCTGAAAAATTACTTTTTTCTTGTTGTTACCTTTTCCACTGTCACAAAGTTACTCATTTATGCAAAGAAATATAAAACAAATATTCCATAGATGGCGCTAAAGGTGTAATTTTTTTTTGTAATTTTTTTTTGTTTTCATTTTTTTGTTTGTCGCCACATGTGGCGACCTTTGCGTGAAGAGGTTAAGAAAATTACCTTTTAAACTTTTTTTGCGGGACTAATTATGTCCATTCCACATTCATATAATAAATAATTATTATTTAAAGTTCAAAAATGCATCATGAAGTAAACGTCTCAACCATCAATCAATTTTAAGTTTTTCTTTTTATAAAGACTGGTTTGTTTTTCTGTGTTTGAAAATATAGCTTCAATATCCTTTTGACCACGTCGCAAGGTGTCGCACCAAGCCAAATCCCCCTCTCCCTGTACGCCATGTTATATCACCAAAATTTAGAAACTGTTTTGAATAACAATTCATATATCTACGTCATATTGTACACTAGAATGCAGTGACGGCTCGCGGGGTGATTCATGGTACGGCAGAGGTGGTAATACAGATCTCTGCAACCGACCCTACTGATCTGTATTGCCACCTCTGCTACCTCGGACGTACCATGAGTCCCCCCCCGACGCCACTGCTAAAATGTAATCTAAAAATTTTATTCAACGATTGCTGCATTTCAACTACATAAACATTAACCATTGTTATAAAATATACTTATTTTATCATCCATATTTAACTCTGAATGTTATTTATTATTATTATTTTAATTTCGAATAGTTAAATTAATCAATTATAAGCATCATTTATAACCGAGCGGAAATTATGCAGCAATCATCGATCCTCGCGGGACACCACGAAACTGGACAAACGTCCGAACCTCGAGATAGATTGCGCAACGATCGTCCGGTTTCGCCGTGATTATTCAACGTCCTGTTATAAATTCAAAAGTTGAATAAGCGGCAAGAGATACGGATTACGGAGCCATGACAAAACTCTCGTGTCCGAGACACCGTTTGTGTACACGTGTATACACACACACAAACACACACATAAGTATGTGTCGCAACGACGATTCCGTGGACAAACAAAAGAGGCCACAGTGGTGGCCGCGGCGTAATGGCCAGTCGAGGAAACCAAAAGGACTTTGATGCCACCGATAAGGATGCACTTTGGTCCCTCCTCCGTTATCCACGGGTTTTATATCGCCATCGCGACCAGACAAAAGCGAGATTAAATGCGAGCACAGATTACACGCTTTTAACATAACACTTAAACGAGTCGTGTTTTTTTTTTTTGTTTTTGTTTTTTCCTTTTCTTTTTACGTTCTCGTGTGAATGCGGATTATAAATGTAAACGTCCATCAATCAAACGTAGCATTGCTATTGATCTTGGTTAATGTTTCCGTTGGAGATGTTAAACGTGTAAAAATATTGAGTACATGTATTTACAGGGGCGGCTCGGTGTATAGAATCAAGGAGCCATGGCACTACCTGTAGTTTCAAGTAGGGGTGAAATGAATAATCGATTATTGATTATTTTTTATAATCGATTATATAGATTAATCAAAAGAATCGTTTAATGAAATAATCAACTAATCGATTAATCGGTTAGTCAAATAATCGAATGATCGATCAATCAAATAATCGATTAATCAAATGATCGATTATAATAATAATAATAATAATAATAATAATAAGTAAATTTATTTCCCAACAGAAAAACTTATACAGGAAAATTCATAATTTAAAATAATAGTATACATGTTGTGCAACTTAAAAATAACATATTATTCATGTGATATTTATGTGATATCGTTACAATGAATTATGTTACGGCGAAATTCTGTAACCGATGTGAAAATGTCAGCATGCCATTGTAAGTTGTGATAGTTCATAGCCATCCTTATTAGTGGTGAATTTTGATTTTAATCAAATTATCGATTAATTGACTATTTTTCGAATAATAATCAAACAACCAATTAATCGATTATTTAACGATTATTCATTATTTTGCGCAGCTCTTGTTATGATGGCATATTTAAAAATTAAAATGGTATATTTTACCAGTCAAAATGGCATATTTTAATAGTCAAAACCGGCTTGTTTTAACTGTCAAAACCAGATATTTGAATAATCCAAATTTGCATATTTTACCAGTGAAAACTGGAATATTTTAACTGTCAAAACTGGCATATTTCAATAGTCCAAATTACCATATTTTATTAGTCAAAAGTGCCATATTTGAACTGTCAAAACTGGCATACTTTAATAGCCAAAATTGGCATATTTTAATTTTACCAGTGAAAACTGCCCTATTTTAGCTGTCACAACTGGCATATTTTATTAGTCAAAATTGGCATATTTTACCAGTGAAAACTGCCATATTTTAACTGCCATATTTTTACTGTCAAAACTGGCGTATTTTACCAGTGAAAACTAGCATATTTTAACTGTCAAAACTGGCGTATTTTAATAGTCAAAATTGGCATATTTTACCAGTGAGAACTGCCATATTTTAGCTGTCAAAACTGGCGTATTTTAATAGTCAAAATTGGCATATTTTAATAGTCAAAACTGCCATATTTTATTAGTCAAAATTGGCATATTTTAATAGTCAAAATTGGCATATTTTAATAGTCAAAATTGGCGTATTTCACCGGCAAAAACTGACATATTTTAACTGTCAAAAGTGGCGTATTTTAATAGTCAAAATTTGCATATTTTAACTGTCAAAACTGCCATATTTTATTAGTCAAAACTGGCGTATTTTAATAGTCAAAATTGGCATATTTTAATAGTCAAAATTGGCTTATTTCACCAGTGAAAACTGACATATTTTAACTGTCAAAACTGGCGTATTTTAATAGCCAAAATTGGCATATTTTAATAGTTAAAATTGGCGTAATTCACCAGTGAAAACTGACATATTTTAACTGTCAAAACTGGCGTATTTTAATAGTCAAAATTGGTATATTTTACCAGTGAGAACTGCCATATTTTAACTGTCAAAACTGGCGTATTTTAATAGTCAAAATTGGCATATTTTAATAGTCAAAATTTGCATATTTTAACTGTCAAAAAATTAAATTTTAATAGTCAAAATTGGCGTATTTCACCAGTGAAAACTGCCATATTTTAACTGTCAAAACTGGCGTATTTTAATAGCCAAAATTGGCATATTTTAATTGTCAAAATTGGCGTATTTCACCAGTGAAAACTGACATATTTTAACTGTCAAAACTGGCGTATTTTAATAGTCAAAATTGGTATATTTTACCAGTGAGAACTGCCATATTTTAACTGTCAAAATTGGCATATTTTAATAGTCAAAATTGGCGTATTTCACCAGTGAAAACTGCCATATTTTAACTGTCAAAACTGGCGTATTTTAATAGCCAAAATTGGCATATTTTAACTGTCAAAACTGCCATATTTTATTAGTCAAAATTGGCATATTTTAATAGTCAAAATTGGCGTATTTCACCAGTGAAAACTGGAATATTTTAACTGTCAAAAGTGGCGTATTTTAATAGTCAAAATTGGCGTATTTCACCAGTGAAAACTGGAATATTTTAACTGTCACAACTGGCAATTTTTTTTAGTAAAAAATTGGAATATTTTACCAGTGGAAACTGGCATATTTTAGCTGTTAAAACTAGCATATTTTAATAGTCAAAATTAGCATATTTTACCAGTGAGAACTGCCATATTTTAACTGTCAAAAGTGGCCTATTTTATTAGTTAAAATTGGCATATTTTAATAGTCAAAATTGGCATATTTTAATAGTCAAAATTGGCATATTTTACCAGTGAACCCCGTCATATTTTAACTGTCAAAAGTGGCGTATTTTATTAGTCAAAATTGGCATATTTTAATAGTCTAAATTGGCATATTTTACCAGTAAAAACTGCCATATTTTAACTGTTAAAACTGGCGTATTTTATTAGTCAAAATTGGCATATTTTAATAGTCAAAATTGGCATATTTTAATAGTTAAAATTTGAATATTTTAGCTGTCAAAACTGGCGTATTTTAATAGCCAAAATTAGCATATTTTAACTGTCAAAACTGCCATATTTTATTAGTCAAAATTGGCATATTTTAATAGTCAAAATTGGCGTATTTCACCAGTGAAAACTGGCATATTTTAACTGTCACAACTGGCACATTTTATTAGTCAAAATTGGAATATTTTTTCAGTGGAATTAGCTGTTAAATCTGGCATATTTTAACTGCCAAAACTAGCATATTTTACCTATGTGCTATAGCTAAATATCAATATGTCTTCACGAAACTGTCGATAATTTGCAAAAATATCGACCGACATCTCATTGTAATTTCTGGTCAATCTCAATATTGGAGAATTCTCATGATAACATGTCCTCGGTGTCAAATAATCAAATGTCCGTAGGCTCCTGAAAGTGGTTATATTGGCATATATAAATAATTAAAATGACATATTTTACTGGTCAAAAATAGCCTATTTTAACAGTCGAAAATGGCATCTTCTACCAGTCAAAACATTAAAAATATTTTAAAAGCTAGAAAAGGATATTTTACCTTTTTTTACCATTAAAAATGGTATATTGTACCAATTAAAATTGGCAACTTTAAAAGTTGAAAATAGTGTATTTTTAAAGGCAAAAATATTTCTCATTTTTACCGTAAAAAATTTCTTATTTTGGTAGATAAAAATGCCATATTTTCAAATGCTCAAAACAGGCATATTTACAATGTTTTAACAGTCAGGCACGGCATTTCGTTAGGATATAGACTACCGCGGGTAAGCGCGCGATTGGAGGGGCGCATAAGAGGTCGCTCTCTGATCGTGCATTTGGTGCCAAATAAATTTTGGCTCATTTCGTGCGGCCGATGATGACGTGCACTTGTTAATCATATTTTGCCAAGCTAAAACTATCAAAATCTCCGTTACACGCATTACACAATGAATCAAATTAGATTATTACGGAATAAGCTGTATAATATATTGTATAAGTGGCCCTACCATCAACATGTTCCACGAGCCGCTACTGTGTATTTCTATAAGGAATGACCTACCCATTTTTTTTTATTGGAAGATGGAAGCCGGGATTATTACAATCATTTTGATTGTGCAATAAATCATAAAACAAATAGTAACGGCTCGTTTTAATATTGTAGGTCGGTCAGGTGTAGAGCTTGTTCAAGCGTGTGGCCGACCTAAATCACTGAATGATGCTTCCTCTAGTTCAATTCCCTGATAATTATGATAGTAAAAATATTTCATTTTTGTTTCTGAGTATCAAGCCCGGATGTAATCGTAATACTTAGGATGCTCCGGGTCTTTTTATCTCCAGATGCGATACGGGAGCCGCCAGGAGAAAACATGAAAAAATAATTTCGAATCGATTGCACCGAAATAGATCCCCTGCTTTTTATCGCCGGCAATTATTCAAACTAACTCTAGGTACGCGATGTCTATATCGAGGACTTCGCGGTTCCAAAGCCCTCGCGATTCGACACAATCGAGCGTACGTTTTCTTTATTATTAGTTAAGTAATCAAAAGCTTGATGATGTACAAGTTTAGTTTTTTTTTATTATACACTGGAGGAAAAAAAAATTAAACACTTTAAATTCGTGAAATTTCGACCATTTTCAAACCGCCATAACTCGGCGTATTTTCAATCGATTTTGATTAATCTTTAAGGGCAAAAAACTTTAAAGTGTCTTCTTTAATTCGTGCATGCGAACTTAAGCGTAACCCCTTCAGCCCCCCTCTGGCGCTCCTGTGAAAAAAAAAAGTTTTTTTCTGGAAACCATGTCCAACTTTGACGATGTCTACGGAGTTGGAAAGATTTTGTCGACTCGATCTACCATAAAGGCATTAAAATTTGATCAATTCCCTATGCAGGACTCAAAGAACAAAGTTCCTACGACGATTTGGCACCAAGTTATGGGTGTTTGAAAAAAGTGCATTTTGAGGTTCTTCGCACATAACTCACTTTTCAACCAAATTTGATGATTCTTTCGGGAAAAAATCTCATTTTGGCGCTTCTTTAAGAAAGTAAACTCAGATTGGAATGATCCCTTTTCGAACCCTTCAACCCCCGAACAAAAAAAACACGTTTTTGGGCAAACTTTGGCAACGTGTACCCAGTTGGAAAAAATGTGTCGACTCGATGCACCTTTCAGAACAAAACGTGCATATTTAATTTCGATAGTCAAGGATTTCTTATTCCTCGGTGAATTCACACACAATAATATTAATTATTGAGTTTCAACGACTGTTGCAGTGAAAACATTTTTTGATGTTATCGATTTCGAGTGATAATTATTTCGTTTTTACCTGGCGAGGCTAACCGATGCGTTTTCGGTCCCAGATTGACAGGAACTGATAAATCCGATACAATAATATCAACGCTTTTGACACTCGTACCCAAAGATTAATGACCGCGACGTAATAACAATAATTATCTTTTTTTTACCGTTTATTACAGTCCACAAACGATCCCTAATAATTGATACAGTTACCATGAAAAACATGTTGTTTTTTCTACTGCGAGGGATAATTTGACGTAATTATCATGTACACAGCAACAAAAATTCCAATAGGAAGTAGATCCACTTCAAAAATAAAATATGATGATATTATTAAAACTACGAAACGTATGACGCTTTCTTTGATGCTTGTATGTTGTATGTAAGTATGATTCAAATAAATACATGCACTATTTAGAACATATATCAACCTGCGGCCCTTTCAATTTCAAATAACGCGCAAAAAAATTAAAGATTTAGCACACATAGTGTTTTCTGCAGAGTCGGTGCACACCGCAAATCGTAATTACGCCCTCGGCTAAGCCGATAACTGATCCAGAATAAACACTTTTTACTTTGTTTGTACAAAGTAAAAAAATTCTATATAAAAGCATGTATAACGAAGTAGAAGCTTCCTACGTAAAAAATGCATTATTATTATTATTAAACGTGAAAGGAATTCTTTAGAATTTCACATAAATCATTCATCTTCATTACTTTGTTCGTAACGACAATAATAATAATAAAACTCGCTTCTAGCATCAAAACATTGAACCAATAATCGACCCTTGTGACATACCTAAGTCATTGCCTTCACCCAGTGATATGGTTAACCGAAAATAATTTAAACAACGACAACATTTAAAGCATTTAACACAACACAACACCACACAGTATCGCAAAATCTTCATCACTCAATAGAAATTCTTTGTTGTACGAGATTTCATACATTTTAAAGGGCCCTTCTCTCAGTTGGCACTAGAAATGAGGAAGTGATTCGCGACTTTGTTTAGCTTCGTACATACAGATTTATAAGTGATCTATTTTGTGGCCTGATGTGTCACAACTTGCTTAAATTTGGTGGTTCAAATTATAGTCCCATATGCAGTAAAGAGTTAAAACCTCCAAAATAACTTATTTCTCAGCGAGGCTATGTCGTACTATTGATGGTAGTCGATGAGTCTACAATAGTATTACATTCATCGAACCCTGTGGCATACCAGATTCCCATTAGCATATTGGAGTGTAAATAAGACAGTGTATCAGTGTGTATCATTTCGTGGGCGTCGCGTTGCTGGAATTAATCGATCCTCGATCGGCGTAAACCGGTCCGTCCGCACCAAAATCCATTGGTCCATTGGCTGGACCTCCTCTTCGGCGAGGCGCTGCGTCCTGCAGGCCACGCCCGAGCCACGAGCAAAGCCGTAAATTTCTTCACCGCCGGTAAAAGTAAAGGCCACCGTCTCCGAGTATTTAGCACGTTATGCCATTTCGATCCGAGCGAGAAAGGGAATTCCATAAATCCTAAATCGAACGGAATTTTTGCACGATGCCGTCATTCGAAATCACGCCACGGCAAAACAAAAGAAGCTTTACGCGGTTTACAAGAAAATTATTGTCGGTTTGTATACAATGAGGAAAACTATATACTAAAATGGAGTAAATGTAAATAAGACCAAAAGATGATTGTTTTTTTTTTAATGTTCTTCGACGAGTGGTTAGATTATCATTCTAACAAAGCACTGTAGAATAGATTAGACAAGGTAAAACATGTTGATTTAGCCATCGTGTAACTTTCTCCGGTTTTGTGGGGATTTTGCATATTTATAGATTTTTTTAACAAAAAAAGTTCGAAAATACCTGCCGATTTCAAAAATGATACCGTTAAAAAAACTGAAGTTGTACATCATTGCGCTTATACGTGGTGATATGGGAGAAATTCAATGCAATATTTGTAGAAAGTACTTCAAACCAAACAAATTTTATTTGAAACATTTTTCGATAAACTCTAAAATAAAAAAGTTGTTTCAATATTTAGATACTAGTGGTATCCCACTGGGAGCAAATTTGGGCCCGTTAATATTTATAATTTGTATTTATAATATAATCTGTTCGAAAAAGCCTGTTGATTTCAAAAATGAAAAAAAAAATAGTTTGACGTTAAAAAAACTGAAGTTGTACATCATTACGGTTGTACGTGGTGAGATAGAAGACATTCAATGTAACATTTATATAAAGCACTTCCAACTAAAAAAATTTTATTTGAAACATTTTTCGGCAGACTTTAAAATAAAAAAGTTATTTCAATATTTCGTTACCAGTGGTATCCCACAGGGATCAAAATTGGGCCTGCTAATATGTATAATTTGTGTTGACAATATAAGTCAGAAATTCTACTAATTTCAAAAATACAATTAAAACAAACTGAAGTTGTACATCATCGAGCTTTTGATTACTTAACTAATAATTAAGAAAACGCACGCTTGACTGTGTTTAATTGTTCCCACGAACGAGATTTATCTGGGAACAAAAACAATCGCGAGGGCCTTGGAACCGCGAAGTCCTCGATGGATAGACATCGCGTCCCTAGAGTTAGTTTGAATAATTGCCGGCGATAAAAAGCGGGCGATCTATTTCCGTGCGATCGATTCGAAATTATTTTTTAATGTTTTCTCGTGGCGGCGGCTCCCGTATCGCATCTGGAGATAAAAAAACCGGGAGCTGCCATCGTAAGTATTACGATTACGTCCGGGCTTGATACTCAGAAACAAAAATGAAATCATGGCCAAAATATTTTTACTGTCATAATTATCGGGGATTTGAATCAGAGGCCGCACGGTCGAAAAGCCCGCCACAAATCTACACCTGGCCGACCTAGAATATTAAAACGAGCCGTTGCATTTTTTTTTTATTTCTCGCACAATTAAAGTGAAGTTGGTAACTAGGTTCAAATATGATTTTGTAAATTTTTCCGCTGGCGCGTCGCGCGGCAACTACCTCAATCGGCAAATACGTACTTCGCGCACTCAACACACAAATAGCTATTTTTACGTATCAATTATTTAAATGCATCATCAAAATACTGCAAGTTCAGTTCAGTTAATTTTATTTACAAACTGAGAAGAAATATTTGAAGGTATTAATAGGTTTATAAAATAAAATCGATTTTGAGTACAAAGTTTCAGACTTGTGGCAATTGTTTTTATATTATTTTACGAATCAGTGTTTTTAGAAATACAAAATTCTTGCCGACCATGAAATAAGAGGTAGTGCCATGGCTCCTTGGCTCTACATAACGAGCCGCCCCTGATTCAATGAATAATTACTACTTTGCTTTCTAA
Organism: Ocypus olens; assembly: GCA_910593695.2. Classification (NCBI taxonomy): domain Eukaryota; kingdom Metazoa; phylum Arthropoda; class Insecta; order Coleoptera; family Staphylinidae; genus Ocypus; species Ocypus olens. The sequence continues at coordinate 51,840,816 of OU343056.1, forward strand.
ATTTGAAATGTGTTACAATTGGGTTCCCTTAATTATCGGTCTACTTACATTATTTTTAATATTCGTTGAATGCTTCTTTTGTTGGACATTGCCTTCTCCGGAAATTTAACACTTATCTCACATATCACGTTCACTTCTTAAATAGTACCTGAGGAATACCATTTAATCATAAATACTTTTTCTTGTGTAAAATACACATAATGCGACAGCAAACGTCACATTTTAGAACAAAATGAAATATCCGCCATTATGATTTCATGGCATACCTTTGATTTTAATTCGAAATAATTGTAAAGTTTTTTGTAAATATCTCGGTAAATACTCGGCAGAAACTATTGAGTAAGATACCAAACCATTCAACTTAAAAAGCTTTAAAAATAATGTAAGAAGACAGATACTGCCAAATAATTAATTATTACAAATTTTACATGTATATCCCTATGACCCTCTTTGCAATTCAACACCCTGTATATTTAGGCTATATTTCGTTTTTATTTCGATGGCTAATGATATTACACAAATTTATAGAGAAGCATTTTTTTTTACATTCGTTTATGTATTAAAATGTATTCAAATACTTTTCGTGCTCTTGGTGTAAGGTATGCACATAAATTTGTATCCCAAATTGCCAATGTTTTCTACTTGATTACTACAAATACTCTGTTTGGGTATGGTTTTATTTTATTACACTGTTATTTGCATTTTTTATTAATCATTTACCAAATACTCGTATTTGGTATTTAATTCGTTTGTTGCTGGCGGATCATTAAAGATTTTATTTTTTTTTATTTTACACTATATCCATGGCTTACCATGTAAGAAATTACATTTTGCCAGAAAAAAAATTGTCGAAATTTTATCAGCCATTGTAAATGGTTCAAACTGCCTAAATCTTTCTTAAAGATGTTCCATTTTAATGTCCTTGAAATCAAATTTTAAATATCTTCACCACGAACCAAATGGCATTCGTCTGAAGTTGAAACTTTTAGGAAGAAATTGCATTTCGCCTGAAAAAATGTTGTCGAAATTTTATCAGCCATTGCAAATGGTTCAAACTGCCGAAATCTTTCTTAAAGATGTTCTATTTTAATGTCATTGGAATCAAATTTAAAATATCTTCACCACGAACCTAATAGCATTAGTTTGAAGTTGAACGTTTACGAAGAAATTGCATTCCGCTAGAAAAAAAATTGTCGAAATTTTATCAGCCTTTGCAAATGGTTCAAACTGCCTAAATCTTTCTTAAAGATGTTCCATTTTGATGTTCTTGGAATCAAATTTTAAATATCTTCACCACAAACCAAATGGCATTAGTTAAAAGTTGAAACTTTTACGAAGAAATTGCATTTCGCCAGAAAAAATGTTGTCGAAATTTTATCAGCCATTGCAAATCGTTCAAACTGCCTAAATCTTTTTTAAAGATGTTCCATTTTAATGTCCTTGGAATCAAATTTTAAATATCTTCACCACGAACCAAATGACATTAGTTCGAAGTTGAAACTTTTAGGAAGAAATTGCATTTCGTCAGAAAAAATGTTGTCGAAATTTTATTAGCCATTGCAAATGGTTTAAACTGCGTAAATCTTTTTTAAAGATGAACCATTTTAATGTCCTTGGAATCAAATTTTAAATATCTTCACCACGAACCAAATAGCATTAGTTTGAAGTTGAAACTTTACGAAGAAATTGCATTCCGCCAGAAAAAATGTTGTCGAAATTTTATCAGCCATTGCAAATGGTTCAAACTGCGCAAATCTTTCTTAAAAATGTTCCATTTTAATGTTCTTGGAATCAAATTTTAAATATCTTCACCACAAACCAAATGGCATTAGTTTGAAGTTGAAACTTTTACGAAGAAATTGCATTTCGCCAGAAAAAATGTTGTCGAAATTTTATCAGCCATTGCAAATGGTTCAAACTGCGTAAATCTTTCTTAAAGATGTCCCATTTTAATGTCCTTCGAATCAAATTTTAAATATCTTCACCACAAACTAAATGGCAGTAGTTTGAAGTTAAAACTTTTACGAAAATTAACATTTCGCCAGAAAATTGCTGTCGAAATTTTATAAGCTATTGCAAATGGTTCAAACTTTCTAAATCTATTTATTTATCCATTTTAATGCCCTTGGAATAAAATTTTGGTTAAAGGAAATGTTTAAAATTTACTGTGGTTGAATATTAATGTGTTTTTTCCTCGGGGATGTTAAAATCGGTCCAAGAAAATGTGTACATTTTGTACATATTTAACGTTAAGCTAACTAGCTAGTTTATAATAGGCACAAGCATCGCTAAAATGAGCTAATTTAAGAATTGATCTTATGGTGAATGCGCCGGGAATTTAATATTATCAATCTTACGGGAGTATTTTTATATATTCTTTTGTGGTGTAGTGAAAATCTCCTCGATTTAAACAGTTGGTAGTTATCGCAAAATCGGCAACAGTTCGTTCTTGCCGTGAAATAAGATGGGTTGGCTACGCTCATATTTCTTTACACTTACATTGTTACATTCGTGCTTACTGTCTTTAGATCTGCCTCTGCAGTTCACAAAAAATACCGCGAACACATGCAACTCTAGAAATGTAACGACAAATAATTCTTCTTCGAATCTCGCGCAGGCGCGGAAGTATTCAAATCGTAGAGAATTGACAACTCGAATGAAACATAAAATCTAGCCGCGTGAGTCAGCATACTCAAACCAAGGCTCAACGTTACGCGGTGACATTTTCTAATATTACATTCTCAACAAATAAAATGTGTCTCTAAACCAAACAGTAAAAAAAAATCCCTCCCACAGATTTGAATTTTTCGCCACTACGTTGAAAAATTGCACAATGGCTAAACATTTTTTGCGATTTCGATAATTGTAACGTCAAAATTTGGAATATTTAGTATAATTTTAAAACGTGTTGCGAAAGTTCCAAGATTTTAAAATTACCATTTTGATTTTTTAAATTGCACTGCTAAACGCGTTGTCCGATTTTAACGTCAAAATCTGGAGAATTTAGTGCAATTTATATACTGGTTTTTATCTTTTTGTGTAATTAACGCAAAATTCAAAATTTCACGATTTCAAAGTTCAAAAATGTTAAATTGCGATTTTGTTTTTTTTTAAATGGCACAACTGCCAAAACACGCTGGTCGATATTGATGTTCCTAACATCAAAATGTGGTGAATTTAGTTCGCTTCACCCCCACACCAGGGGGTGATTTTTCAAACGCAAATTTTCGATTTTTGCACGTTTCCAAAAAAAAAAAAATATCTCCTCCGTAACCGCTGGAGCTGGACGATCCCGGTATGTCTTAAAATAATCTTAAAGAAAATATCTAAAATTGATCGAGCCACTTTTTTGAATTTTTGCCCCGTTTCCGAGATATGATTTTTAAAACCGGGTAAAATTTTTTTTTCTTTTTTTAAGGACGTATTTTTTTCTTTTCAAATAGAAAAGCTGAAACCTTCAGAGATGGCAGAAGGGATAACTGGCTTTCATTGGGAATTTTTTCAAAAATTTTGTACCCCCCTACGCGCCGCCAGCGCCACCAACCTAGGGGGTGGTTCGGTTTTCTTCTTTTAAGGACGTATTTTTTTCTTTTCAAGTCGAAAAGCTAAAACTTTCAGGGATGACAGAAGCGATGACTGGCTTTCTTAGGGGATTTTTTCAAAATTTTTGGAACCATCCCTACGCGCCAGTTGCACCCTCTGGGTTCGGTTTTCTTCTTTTAGGGACGTATTTTTTTCTTATCAAGTCGAAAAGCTGAAACTTTCAGGGATGACAGAAGGGATGACTGGCTCTCATTGAGAATTTTTTCAAAATTTTTAGAACCACCCCTATGCGCCATTTGCAACCTCTAGGTTCGTTTCTCTTCTTTTAAAGACGTATTTTTTTCTTTTAAAGTCGAAAAGGTGAAATTTTCGGGGATGGCAGCAGAAACTTTTTCAAAATTTTTGGAACCATCCCTACGCTCCATTTGCACCCCCTGAGTTCGTTTTTCTTCTTTTAGGGACGATTTTTTTTTCTTTCAAGTCGAAAAGCTGAAACTTTCAGGGATGACAGAAGATTTTATGTTCAAATTTTTTGAACTACCCGTACGCTCCATTTGCACCACTGGGTTCGTTTTTCTTTTAAGGACGATTTTTTTTTCTTTTAAAGTCGAAAAACTGTTATTATCAGGAATGGCAGAAGATATTTTGTCAACATTTTTGAAACTACCCCTATGCAACATTTGCACCCATTGGGTTTGTTTTTCTTCTTTTAAGGACGACTTGAAACTTTCAGGGATGGCAGAAGATATTTTTTCAAAATTTTTTGAACTACCCCTACGCGCCATTTGCATCCCCTGGGTTCGTTATTTTTTAAGAATAATTTTTTTTCTTTCCAAGTCGGAATGCCGAAATTTTCAGGAATCGCAGAGTATACAACTGGCTTTAAAAAATATAAAAGAAATCAAATGAAGAATTAAAAATTAAAAATTAAAAATTAAAAATTAAAAATTAAAAATTAAAAATTAAAAATTAAAAATTAAAAATTAAAAATTAAAAATTAAAAATTAAAAATTAAAAATTAAAAATTAAAAATTAAAAATTAAAAATTAAAAATTAAAAATTAAAAATTAAAAATTAAAAATTAAAAATTAAAAATTAAAAATTAAAAATTAAAAATTAAAAATTAAAAATTAAAAATTAAAAATTAAAAATTAAAAATTAAAAATTAAAAATTAAAAATTAAAAATAAAAAAATTAAAAAATTAAAAAATTAAAAAATTAAAAAATTAAAAAATTAAAATTAAAAATTAAAAATTTAAATTAAAAATTTAAAAATTTAAAATTTAAAATTTAAAATTTAAAATTTAAAATATAAAATTTAAATTGAAAAATTAAAAATAAAAAATTGAAAATGAAAAATGAAAATTAAAAATTAAAAATAAAAAACGAAAAATTAAAATTAAATTAGAAAAAAAATATGGTTTTCATTGATGGCGCAGCGCAGCCACCACTTACTTTGCTTAATTCATTATAATAGTTGCTATTAGACGCAAATCAACATCAGTAGGCGGCCAAAATGAGATTTGAATGGGACACGCTGTGCCATCGTCCGTTACCAATTTAATCGCTTAATTTTGATGGGCCCCGCTGGACGACGGCGCAGCGCAGCGGAGCCGTCGTTCGTCATCAGTTACTTTTCTTACATTATTACATTTCACAATTTTTTCATAAAGAACACAATTTCACATACATCAAACTTAAGCCTAGGAAAAACTAGTTCGTTACTAAATCGTTCTTTTATAAAATAACCTCTGAGGAAAATCACCGTTAGTTAAATTTTTCAATAACGGTTACTGTTATTATTATTATTTCATAGTATCAGTTAGTAAAAAAAAAAACGCTCATCACTAGGGAGATGTTATGAAGTCCCAGTAGGATACAGATACATTTATATAAGTAAATAATACAGGATGTTTCAAAAAGATCAACCTTTTTAAAAAATCATATTTATTTAGCTTTTAATCCGTTTTGATCGAATGATGTATAGATCTAGAGTTTCACGCGGTTGCCTACAGGTAGCGCTAACGCTTATAATAATAATAATTTATTTCTTGCTAATACAGAGTTTACAAATGTCTTATGTCTTATGTTATTACAATGTCATACTCGGCAAGATGGTGACTGCACAAAAATCTAGAATATGGGCTATGGAGCAGTCACATAAATTTGTACAGCACGAAAGATCCTCGCCAAAAGTAAATGTTTTTTGGGCTAAGAGGTGTATATTCCCTTTTTCTTCATAGAGGCCACGATTATGGGAATCGCACATCTCTGGCTTTTCCCGCAGCCAGAAACCGATTCGGATGACTTCGTTTTCTAGCAGGACGGAGCACCGCCACACTGGAGTTTGGATGTTCGAGGATTTTTGAACAATCGCATTCGTCAACTATAGGCATCAAGACAGTTTTGCAGCGTTGGTGGCCTGTCTTCGAAGATTTTTACTTGAGATTAGCAAAAGGTGATGGTCAGCTCCACGGCTCCAAGATGGAGGTTTACCATTATTGCAGAAGGTGGCACGGCTCTGCGAGTTTGAGCCATTATTTCCTCGCAATATCAACTCTCAAGTGCTCGCAGCTAGATCTAGGAGCCGCTCTGTCCGAATTGACTTAAAATAATAGGAGGATGAGAAGACGAGTAAAAAAAGTGATGATCTACTATCGAGTAAATAGTAGCAACAGTTGTTAATTGTAATTATTTCATTTTTTTTTTCGTATTTTCAAGCGAAAAAACTCATGGATCTATATTGTTTAGTCGTTATCAGTTGTATCAGATCTAGTGGGTAATGTGGCGCACTTGTAAATGAATCGGAGCGGGCCCGTGAGGTCGTTTACCACGCTTTCCAATAAATAGACGGGACAATATCATTGTTGCCCGACACATGCACACACACACACACACACACATATAAAAACAGTTCACTGTGCCTATCTCTCTTACACCATATAATAGTTGCATAGAGTAGATGGTCGATCTGTTTGGGCGGGTGGTAAATGCGCATTTAATATCGCCGATAAATATCTACTTTCCGTCGGCGATATCGGGGAGGAGGGTGTGCGGCGCACGTTTCACGAACAATTACAACAACATAATGCAAGTAAAACGCAGAATGCACTGAATGTCACTTCCCTGATAAATAGGTAGCTTACTGTGCGCTCTGTGCCGCGGAGATAAATAAACAATCGGTCGTTGTTGTTGTTGCTGTTATTGATTCCATCGACGGCGACGACGACGTCGCATTCCTGTTAAGGGTAGATATCATCCTGGCGATATTGATTCGTTTAACACGTAAAGTAACTGCAACTGTTGATTGTTTCAGTCAAGGAGGGTGCTATAGTGGCTTCAATTAAATACTAACTAATTAACAATATCCAGTTCATCATTATATACTGAGTGACTTAAAACTTGCAGCATCTAGAAGGCGTTGACATTTTTGTATTTAGATGCGGGAATTTCAAATCTGTTTTAATTGTAAACTACAGTATTACCGAGCACTCGAGACGTGTGGGGGTAAAGTTTAAAATCTTGGAACTTTCGCAACACGTTTTAAAGTTATACTAAATTTTCCAAATTTTGACGTTACAATTATCGAAATCGCAAAAAATGTTTGGCCATTGTGCAAATTCCAAAATCAATTTCGTGATTTTCTATTTTCGTGCGTTTCATGAAAAAGAAAATTAAACCAGATTTTACATTGCACTAAATTTGCCACATTTTGACGTTGGAATCATCAATATCAGAAGTGTGAATGTGTATAAAAGGGCCCACATACCGAAATAATAAAGTGATACGACTATAGTTTCGACCCTTACAGAATCATTATCAAACACTGCAGTTTATCATATAAGGGTCGAAACTTTTCTTGTGAGGTGATTTTGTTTACAACTGAGGAAGAATTTTTACACTCGTAGTGATAATAATTAACAGTGGACTGCCGATCCTTTCCTGTTACCTCCGATCCCGTTTAAGTGTGCCAGCATGAATGAACATTAATAACGACCGCGTACCCGTGTATTTATTCACCCCGCTCAGGTAAAACCTCGTTAATTATGACTTAAACGAGGCCCACAATAAAAACACCACCCCCGGTGTGAAAACGAGCGGCCCATAAATTCGGTCGCACGGAACGCCAGCGCGCTCTCCTCTCTTTCTATCGAGAGGATCGCCGCCTTTGTGCTGTCCACCAGGTGCGCACCACCGACGACAACAATGAAACACGTGAAACTATTTAATGGACCCGAACGAACACAGTTTAACACTTTAACCTCACAAATTGCGCGCACACACACAGCGATAACAAACAGGTGGTTGTCTGCTCGATCGCAATGTACACGTGTTCCTTCCGGGCACTTTTTACGCACCCGATTCCTACACGTGTCACGCCGAAACGAATAACAATTAGTGGTGAAACGCCGGAGACGCGGTGACTTAACACGTGATTAATCACAATAACGATCACTTCCGTATTTAAAATGCCTTCTGGGCCTGACGTGAGATAATAAGGGAAGAAGGAAACTTTAATTGGTGGTTGAGTGTGTGACCATTTTGACCAATGCTTGATTCCTGAATAAACATCAAGTATAATGATAATGCGACAAAAATATTGTACATAGTAAGACTGAAACCTGATCATAACTTTTGGTAACTGCATTGTATTTCTTGAATTAATTGGATCCAAGATTTAAAAATATTCATCTCGCTGACTCGGCAGTTCTGGCTGAAACGATGAAGGAGTTAACAAAAATTTTTCATCGTTTCGAGCCAGAACTTTCGTTACGTTAATTCGATTCCACGTTTTGTTTCGTCTTTCGAAAGGAAACGAAAAATCGTTAGGATTCTTTTTTTTTTGTTTGAAAGTTGGAGCTCGAAATTAAAGGGGGGGGGGGGATGTTTTCGGGCTATCGTCAATTTGCTGGATATTGTTAAGGGGCGTCGCGGGAATCAATTCCGGGTGAAAATCTTCTTACTTTATAGTTCTTTCGCTTAAAGGAAATTGAAGCTCGTGTTTTAGGAGTTAAAAGATTTTTTTTTTCTTTTCAACGAAATCTATTTGCATCATTACCCACAGCTGATCGACAAAGCGTTAGAAAGTAGGTCTATCGCCATCTCTTTGAAAACCACTGCACTGTTGAGGATGGTAATGATAATGATTATATTAATGCCCGAACTTTTAGAAGTTTTATATAAGTCAAATAGTACTGGAGGTATTTAAAAAGACAAATAAAGATTTAGAAATTGAAAGTTTGTATTTTTTCCGTAGAATACGATCCCGCAATAAAAAAATAGGGGCTTCCATTTGAAAAATCAAAGTTGACCTTCGCTTGACCTTGAAAATTAACGCCAAGATCATTTTCAAGGTCACTCGCATATGTCCCCCTCCGAACCCTACAACTTTTATCTGAAACATTTTTTGCCATGTTGCTCAGGTCTCGAGATATTTGGGGTGGCAATTTAAAATGGGACCCCTGTATACAACGCGCTTAGAAAGTCAGGAGGTCGTTAGAGAACAATACGTTCAAAATGTCCCAAAACCATATGTACTACCAAAAATTTACAAGGGAAGTACCTTAACAGGTGCACGGTTGCCCATTTTTTACGCAGCATGTGATAAAAAGAGTTGGGTAAATTGTATAACCTACATCAACGGCGCTTAGAAAGTCAAGAGGTCGTTAGAGAACAATACGTAGAAAATGCCCCAAAACCATATGCACTACCGAAAATTTGTAAGGGATGTGAATTAAGCGCTGTGAGTACCCACTTTCTGCATAACTGCATCAACCGCGCTTAGAGCGTCGGGAAGTTATAAGAGAATAATGCGTTTAAAATTATAATTTGGTTGCTGGGCATTTATTTGAGGACTCACAATTGAAGTACTTTAATAGGTGCACGGTTGCCATTTTTCACACACATATCATAAAAATAGTTGTTAGAGAACAATACGTTCAAAATGCCCTAAAACTCTATGTACTATCGAAAATTTGCAAGAGGTGTAAATCAAGCGCTGCGAATACCCACTTTTCCCATAACTGCATAGGATTGGATTTGCTTAGGAAAACCCGCCAATTATCCGAATTTGAACAGGGAAAACGAAAATTTCATTCAACGATTTGAAAATTTAAAAAATCAATCAACAGAGGAATTCGCTTGAAAATCTTAGGATCCATGAAACAATGCAATTCTGTATTCTTATAAGAACAATAGAGAGGATTTGCCCAGGAAAACCCGTCAATTATCCAAATTTGAACTGGGAAAACGAAAATTGCTTTAAATGATTTGAAAATTTAAAAAAGAATCAATCAATACAGGAATTCACTTTAAAAGCTAGGATCCATAAAAAATAATGCAATTCTGTATTCTTGTAAGAACAATAGAGAGGATTTGCCCAGGAAAACCCGTCAATTATCCAAATTTGAACTGGGAAAACGAAAATTGCTTTAAATGATTTGAAAATTTAAAAAAGAATCAATCAATACAGGAATTCACTTTAAAAGCTAGGATCCATAAAAAATAATGCAATTCTGTATTCTTGTAAGAACAATAGCTAGGATTTGCTTAGGAAAAACCGTCAATTATCCGAATTTGAACTGGGAAAATGAAAATTGCAACGATTGAAAATTTAAAAAAGTCAATCACAATTGCTAGGATTTCAACAAAAATTGTTCATCGTTTCAGCTAGAACAACTGCTGAGTCAGTGAGATGAATACTTTTAAATCTTGAATCCAAAATTGTGTTTAATAATAAAAGATGATTATGTTGGATGCTGCCAAATCGTTTTTTGACTAACATTTTTTTCATTATCTTCTAAGCTTATACAAGGTGGCGCAAAAGTAATGTCATAATTTGAATTGGCTGTCATTTTGTTATAAATGAAAAAAAAGAGATCTGTTTCCATCAAAAGTTTATTTGAAAGTGTAAAATTGGTGAAAAAATTATATCGCTCAAATGACCACCTCCCGAGTTGATGCATAATTGCGCTCGTTTTACGGCATTTTCAATTGTTGCTCGCAAAACATCTGCTTCCAAATTGGCGATTTCTTCTTCAATGTTAGCTTTCAAGACTTCAAGGTTCGTGGTTTGTTGTGGTAAACCGGAGATTTTAAAAAGCTTTAAAGGAAGAAGTCTAGTGCTGTTAGATCTGGCGATCTGGACGGCCAGTTCAGATCACTCGACCTGGAAATTGGTGTCTCAAAATCTCCATAGTTTCCCGAGCCGTGTGAGCGGTTGCTCCGTCCTGTTAGAACCAACAATGATCGAGACCCAATGCAGCAACTTGCGGCAAAAAAAAACACGTTTAGCATATGCCTGTAACGCTCGCCATTTACGGTTACGGTGGCGCCATCGGCGTCTTCAAAAAAATAAGCACCAATAGTAATAGTAATAGTAATAGTAATAGTAATTTATTCATGTCAGTACCAATCGGTTTACATAAGTCAAAATAGTAAAAAATACATACATAGAATAATATACAATTGTTGACATTGAAAGACATTGGTCTGTAATAATAAAATTGTGACAATAAATTATAAAATAACACATAAGCGATTAAAAAACACGGACAGGGTACAATTATACAATTACAGTTTAAAATCTTGGCGATCTGGACGGCCAGTTAAAATCTCCAAAACGGGAGATCACTCAACCTGGAAATTCGTGTCTCAAAATCTCCATAGTTTCCCGAGCCGTGTGAGCGGTTGCTCCGTCCTGTTGGAACCAACAATGACCAGACCCAATGCAGCAACTTGCTGCAAAAAAAAAACTCGTTTAGCATATGCCTGTAACGGTTACTGTGGCGCCATCGGTGTCTTTAAAAAAATAATCACTTTTTCACTGCAAGTGCCGCACCAAACAGTCACTTTTGAGCGGATGCAATGGATTTTCTTCCATGACATGTGGATTCTCTGTGCCCCAGAAACGCAAATTCTGTTTGTTAACATAACCACTTGAGTGGAAATGAGCTTCATCGCTCATTATGATTTTTGATAAAAAGTCATCCTCTTCTTGCGCGATTTTAGTCAATTTTCAAGTTATCGCAAAGCGGCTAACGGGAATCGAAAGTGCATCGTTTGTACCCATTTGTACCTCTTTTTAAATTGTTTGTACCTCAAAGGTACCAGAAGTACAGGCTTAAAAAAAAAATTCTAAGGAGGCGATTTTAGACCATTTTCAAGTTATCGCAAAGCGACTAAGGGGAATCGAAAGAGCATCATTTGTACCCGTTTGTACCTCTTTTTAAATTGTTTGTACCTCAGAGGTACCAAAAGTACAGGCTTTTAAAAACAATAAATTCTATGGAGGCGATTTTAGTCAATTTTCAAGTTATCGCGAAGCGGCTAAAGAGAATCGAAAGAGCATAATTTTTACCCGTTTGTACCTCTTTTTAAATTGTTTGTACCTCAAAGGTATCGGAAGTACAGGCTTTAAAAAAAAATACATTCTACGACGGCGATTTTAGTCAATTTTCAAGTTATCGCAAAGCGGCTAAAGGGAATCGAAAGAGCGTCATTTGTACCTGTTTGTACCTCTTTTTAAATTGTTTGTACCTCAAAGGTATCGGAAGTACAGGCTTTAAAAAAAAATTACATTCTACGAAGGCGATTTTAGTCAATTTTCAAGTTATCGCAAAGCGACCAATAGGAATCAAAGGAGCATCGTTTGTATCCGTTTGTACCTCTTTTTAAATTGTTTGTACCTCAAAGGTACCAGAAGTACAGGCTTTAAAAAAAATTCTAAGGAGGCGATTTTAGACCATTTTCAAGTTAGAATTTAATTTTTTTAAAAAGCCTGTACTTCTGGTACCTTTCAGGTACAAACAATTTAAAAAGACGTACAAATGGGTACAAACGATGCACTTTCGATTCCCATTAGCCGCTTTGCGATAACTTGAAAATTGACTAAAATCGCCTCCATAGAATGTAAACATTTTTAAAAGCCTGTACTTCTGGTACCTTTATGGTACAAACAATTTAAAGAGACGGGTACAAATGATGCTCTTTCGATTCCCCTTAGTCGCTTTGCGATAACTTGAAAATTGACTAAAAACGCCTCTATAGAATGCAATGATACCTTTGAGGTACAAATAATTTACAAAGAGGTACAAATAATGCTCTTTCAATTCCCTTTAGCCGCTTTGCGATAACTTGAAAATTGAGAAAAATCGCCTTCATAGAATGTATTTTTTTTAAAAAGCCTGTACTTCTGGTACCTTTTAGGTACAAACAGTTTAAAAAGAGGTACAAACGGGTACTAACGATTCTCTTTCGATTCCCAATTGGGCGAATTACGATAACTTGAAAATTGACTAAAATCGCCTCCATAGAATTTAATTTTTTTTTTAAAAGCCTGTACTTCCGGTACCTTTGAGGTACAAACAATTTAAAAAGAGGTACAAACGGGTACAAACGATTCTCTTTCGAATGGCATAAACCAAATTTGAAAATGTGAAAGTTGGCCGCTGGCCTTTTTTTTATTGTTTAATAACTTTTTTGTCTTTGAGGTACAAACGAGGTGCAATCGATCTACGTTAAAAAAGTCCTTTTTTAAAGTCGGGCGCTAGGTTCACATCGGTACTTCATCTGTAGTGGACCCAGTTTGCACGAGGCACTCAGCCAAACGCTTAATTGTTCGAGCACATGGAACATGACGACAGGGAAAACGACGACGAAATTCACGTGGCGTTAAAACAACAAACACAAAATTTGTCAAATAAGCAGCAACAATAAATCCACGTTCTTGAGGTGTGTATCGCTCCATCGCTTGTTGCCAACTAATTCACTATATATCTACATCATAAATATCAAAGCACAGTGACATTTGGCGCCGTCTGCAAAAATGGCTGTCAATTCAAATTATGACATTACTTTTGCGCCACCTTGTATAATCCAGAGAAGTTTATAGTTGACTATTTAAGCGTTATAGGAATGATTTTGCCTAAAGTTAGGTATTCTTCAACAGAAACTTCTCTTGTTCATTTTTGAAAGCTTTAAAGCATTAACAAGGCCTCTCACTTTATCACTCACTCACTAAAATGTTTATAACTTTTTACAGAAGCCCTGGATGGCTTTATGCTTTTAAGGGCGTATTCCCAGAGAAATTTGAAATTTTCGTAAATTTTTTTTTTACACCAGGTTCCCCCCTTAACACGAGCAAAAAATTAATAATTCCGTTCATGTTTTATATGTAGTGAATATGTAACACATTCTAGAATATCCTAAAATCAATGTCGATAACAATTCTGGTTCTTGTAGCGGAGAGCCGTTCCCAATTATCATTTGACGGTCGTCCGCGTCCGCGACCGTCATCCGTCATCGGTGCGCGCTGCTCGTTAGTGAGTTCTTCCTTTTGGTTCGTTATCTGGGAGGCGAGTTCGAGGGCACTCTCGATATCTCGGAAATATCGCACCAATTATCGTGGATACTAATCGTTCACATGTGTGACAGTGATCGGAGGTCTCTCCTGCCACGTCCGTTCGTCCGATCGTCCGGCCGTTCGTTGAACCCGAAACCGCGCTGTCGCACATTAATTAATAATTGTCCATAAACCCGATTGTCGCGATCGCCTCCACTCGATCAAAACTAATAAAACGCGCGCCCGAGGAAATTAATTAGCTGCTGAATCTCGACGCGCCGAATTAAACGCACAGCTGTGCCGCGTTTCTTTAACAGTTGTATCCGATAGTAAGACTGGTAGACTTTCGGTTTTTGGCAAGATGATCGAAGGACGGTTATTCGTAGCTTAATTTTCTTACCGTTGAAGGGTTCTCAGCAAGGGTTTTCGAAGGCGATGGATTAATGGTTAATGTACTTTGAACTGAGAAAAGTTAAGCCATACCGGTACAGGTGGAGCTGATAGGGAGAAGTTTGGAAATGGTGGCTAAAATAAAATCACAATTATCACAGGGAAATATTGATATACTTTAATCAATGGATCTTTGCGTGCACGTCTTAGATCGCTGAACCTAGCCCCGACAAAATTTTCGTGCGTATACTCTCTCTACGGCAAGTTGAATTAGGCGCAATCATGTGTGTACGTGAGTCGTCCAAGGTCTTCGGTGATGTCGCACTCGCAAAGATCTATTGATAAAACCATAGAAATGGTTATTCAAACTTTCCCGCTATATCTCTTGTTGATTGATGTGGATTTTTCTACAATATTGCCTTTGTCGTCAAGGTAGGAAGGACTCGGTTTGTCCTTTAACCCTTTGACCTACAACCACGAGTACTCCTCGTGTTTAAATGTTCGGGCCAAGCACAACGACCACGAGCGTATCTCGTGGCGCGCCGCTTGGGCCAATCACATCGAGCACGAGCTCAACTCGTGGCGAGCCGCTTGGGCCAATCAAATCGGCGCAGAGCTTGCGTTAGTAGTGCTGCACAATGAATGCATTTTCTTGCGAAACAGAATTTTTTGAAGTCCATATTTTACGTTTTCAGTTGTGCCATGAAAAAGCATGAATTTGTGCGCATACAATTGGGCACGCCAGGCCTCAGTCGGACTGGTTTCTGCTGCTGCATTCGGAAGTAAGGAAAGTAGGCCAAAGGGTTAAGGTAGTAGCACTATTGCCTTATTTAAATTTCCTGAGCATCACATGACAAATGTGCACTTTATCACTTTTCGCTTTAGGGGTTAGGAACCTCGTGGACTTGCGTAGCGAGGGCAAAGACAAAGATGTCGCTCGTGCCGCACTACTTACTCTTATAGAGGAAGCAAATATTTCGTTGCTGTCAAATTTTCTTCCATTGCCCTACCGCTGAACATCCACGAGCCACCACTGTTAGGAACACGAAACAGTTCTCAGAAGGCTAACTGATTGTTACTTTGTATATTTATACTCTCGCCTCTCAAACCGTGTTACCCTCACGTCTGTTACCAAGAGTAACAATTCTTCAATTTCTTACCGTCTGGCGAAAACTGGAAGTCTCACAAACTTCCGAACCTCAAGGATCAACTTGATGACCTCCCGCACACACCTCCGACCAAGTAAACAACCATCAATTAACGTGTATTATAGAAGTCGCCGGGCCTTTTTAAATCGTACCGATAATTACGCTCACGTGTAGAACGAAAAAGGTGTGAATGCACGAATCGATTCGGGCGACGAGGTGGAGAGGAATCGAGAGGGGGGGGAGGGAGGTCGGCCGAGAAATCTCGCGCCGCGATAAAACAAATGAAAATTACGAACAAAACTCATATCTAATCGAGTGATCGGAATAAGTAATCTGGAATGGGCGTGGGACAGCGCACACCCACCCAACGCTTGTAAGTGAGGCCAGATAAGGGCCGTTACGTTTTTTTTTTTTTTCCACCGAGGTATATTTTATATAATCATGATGAATTAATACAGCGTCCCAGTGATAAACATCTAAATTAATATTGGAACAGAGAAATGTTGCAACGAGGCGCATACGTACTTTTTTTTTTAATCAATGCAAGGATTCCATTTGGATTAACTTTGAATTCATCCACGTCTCGTATTTTGTTTTCGGCAATAAAATATGATAGTGGTTCGCGGGTGTGAAGTGTTAATTTAGACCTTTTCTAATGGCAATTTCTTCGCTCAGAGATGTTACTTTTTAAGGGGGTAAGTGCCGCGTCGAAAATCGATGCATTTTTGATGGTCAGCATATACATAATTCTGAAGTTAATATCAAATATTACAAAATGATATTTTGCACATTTAGAGAGAAAGGGTTAAACTACTCGTCTATAGAATTTGATTTTTTTTAAATCATCAGACAAACTGTATAATTTATCCTGAAAATTACCAATATTGGATGGATATGTGAAGCTTTTCTCTGCAAAGAACTAAAAATGTAATGCTATTGAAAAATAGTTTATACCTTTGAAAACACTATGTACGTAATAAAATTGTCATTAGTTATCAAATAAAGTCGCAAAAACGTAAGAGCTGCGCCTCTACAAACAAGGATTTGCTTCATTTTCGCGCCATCTGCATGAAACATTTTGTATCAACTCTGAAGGCGTGTACAAACAAATTTACGTACTCGGTAAAATTTCAGGCCCAAGATTGTGGCGATTATCAACTTCTGGTCTAACTCTGGCGCGAGGCACTTACCCCCTTAAAAACTGTCGCTGCATCTATTGCTAACTTCACACCCGTCAGTGATCCCCAATTTTTTTCAACTCTCGGCACCCTTGCAGAATCCAGATTTTTCCAACAGTAACGTAACAAGTACAGTTTGCTATTGAATTGAAAATAGAAATTATAAACTTTTTAGTATCGTTTCCTACGAATTGAAAATTTGATTGAGATCCGGTTGTGGCTTCTATGGCGCTAATGGCAGCGTCTCAGACTAACGATCTGAAGGTTGCACGTTAGATCCCTGACGGAAGCATGTTACATTTTTAATCCAATTTATACGATTTAGTTCGAAATATTTGCATTTGCAATTTAAATTATTTAAAATTATATTTATACTTCGCAAAAAGTGAGACATACGATTATAAAGATTTTGTAAAATTTCGCGGCGCCCTCTAGTTGCAAGAGTGGGAAATATTCATAAAATACATACCGATTATAAATATTTTTTTAAATTTCGCCGTGCCCTCTAGTTACAAAAATGGGGGTCATTCATATCATACATAACTACTATAAACATTTTGCAAAATTTCGCGGCGCCCACTAGTTGCAAAAATGGGAAACATTCATATCATACATAACGATTATAAACATTTTCTAAAATTTCGCGGCGCCCTCGAGGTGCAAAAGTAGGAAAAATTCATAACATACAAACCGATTATAAATATTTTGTAAAATTTCGCGGCGCTCTCTAGTCGCAAAAATGGGGATCATTCATATCATACATAACTATTATAAACATTTTGCAAAATTTCGCGGCGCCCTCTAGTTGCAAAAATGGTAAACATTCATATCATACATAACGATTATAAACATTTTGTAAAATTTCGCGGCGCCCTCTAGTTTCAAGATATAGCGTCCATAGAGAGACATATTCAAAATTTAAAGAAATATTATCTTATTCCATTACTTTTTGCACAAAAAATACTACGACCTAAAGCATAAGCATTTTTTATAAACCTCTCCAGAAGTGAGACATTCTGCGAACGTTTACAAAAACGCATTGAAAACAAAAGTCAGGTTATTGACATTGAAACGAAATGTTTAGGAAACCGGACTTTTGGTCATTGACATGTTACACCTGTTTACCAAAAATAGTTTCCTTCCACAAATCTCTTGTTCGCTGACTTGTTACACTTGAGTTTTTCGTGTTTTATGACTGAGTGTGTCGAATCGGGGTCCAATTAAATTGCTATCTCCAATAAAAATCAAATTAAACGTTAATTACGACTAATGGCGCAGCGCGCTCTCGAAACGCGAGAGAGAAAAAAAAAGAAACAATCGATGACTATCGTCGCGCACGATGAAAATACATTTAATTGTAATTTAATGTTGTCATTACTGACGATTGTTAACGTTATCGCGTCTTTTTCTGTTTCGTAACGATGAACAATGGGAAAATTGTACTCCGCCTTGCGGAATGGACGATATGTGTTAATCAAGCGTTTGTTTCGAAACGCTGTCCTGTAAAAAGGGGTTACGAGATTTCATCATCTCGAAATGGTGATCTGATCATTTTAAAATTCCTATCAAATGAGAAAACTGCAAATAATTAAATCTTTAAGGCGGGAAATTCAAATCTGGGTGAATTAAGTGGCAACAGCGGAGCTTAGAAGTTCTACAGTGTTGCCAAAAAAGCACGCGATTTCCGGTTTCACCCCAAAACAACAGCGCCGCAGAGCTTTAAGTTGGAGGCGGGAAATTCAAATCTAGAGAATTCCAGTAGCAACAGTAAAGCTCGACAGTTTTTCGACAAAATTTCATTCGCTTTTACCGCAATGCTGTTGTTCTTGAAGTTTAAGTTAGAGGCGGAAAATTCAAATCTGGAGAATTCCAGTAGCAACAGTAAAGCTCGACAATTTTTCGACCGAATTTAATTTGCTTTTACCGCAATGCTGTTGTTCTTGAAGTTCAAGTTAGAGGCGGGAAATTTAAATCTGAGGCATTCTACTGACAACAGCGGAGCTTGACAGTTCTGCAGAGGTCCCAAAAAACAACAGATTGCCGGAAATATTATTCGGTTTCACCGCAGAACAGCAGCGCCGCAGAGCTTTAAGTTGGAGGCGGGAAATTCAAATCTGGAGAATTCCAAAAGCAACAGTAGAGTAGTGTTTCGATTTCCGGAAATTTAATTCGCTTTTACCGTAATGCTGTTGTTCTTGAAGTTCAATTTAGAGGTGGGAAATTCAAATCTTAGGAATTCCAATAGAGGACATCCGATTTCCAGAAATTTCATTAGCTTTTACCCCAAAAATTCACGCATTGCAACGCCACAGAGCTTTAAGTTCGAGTTGGAGGCGAGAAATTCAAATCTAGAGAATTCCAATGGCAACGGCGGAGCTTAGAAGTTCGACAGTGTTGCCAAAAGAACATGCAATTTCCGGAAATTTCGTTCGGTTTCACCGCAGAATGGCTACGCTATTGTGATTTAAGTTAAAGTTAAAGGCGGGAAATTTAAATCTGGGGAATTCCAATGGCAACAGCATAGCTGAGCAGTTCTACAATTTTGCTAAAAGGTCATCCGATTTCCGGGAATTACATCAGGTTTTAAACCCAAAAAGTCACGCATTGCGACGCCGCAGAGCTTTAAGTTCGTGTTGGTTTCACGGCAGAAATGCTACGCTGTTGTGCTTTAAGTTTAAGTTAAAGGCGGGAAATTCAAATCTGGGGAATTCCAATGGTAACAGCGTAGCTGGACAGTACTACAGTTTTGCCAAAAGGTCATCCGATTTCCGGGAATTTCATCAGGTTTCACCCCAGAAATTCACGCATTGCAACGCCGTAGAACTTTAAGTTGGCGTTAGAGGCGGAAAATTCAAATCTAGAGAATTCCAATGGCAACAGTGGAGCTTGGAAGTTCGACAGTGTTGCCAAAAGAACATCCGATTTCCGGAACTTTCATTCGCTTTCACCGCAGATTGGCTACGCTATTGTGATTTAAGTTAAAGTTAAAGGCGGGAAATTCAAATCTAGGGAGTTTCAATGATAAAAGCGCAGCGTGGCAATTCTAAAGTGTTGTCAAAAGGTCATCCGATTTCCGGGAATGTCATCAGGTTTCACCACAAAAATTCACGCATTGCAACGCCGCAGAGTTTTAAGTTGGAGTTAGAGGCGGGGAATTCAAGTCTAGAGAATTTGAATGGCAACAGCGGAGCTTGGAAGTTCGACAGTGTTGCCAAAAGAACATCCGATTTCCGAAAATTTCATTCGGTTTCACCGTGCAGAATGGCTACGCTATTGTAATTTAAGTTCAAGTTAAGGGCGGGAAATTTAAATCTGGGGAATTCCAATGGCAACAGCGTAGCTGGGCAGTTCTACAGTTTTGCTAAAAGGGCATCCGATTTTCGGGTATTTAATCAGGTTTCACCCTAGAAATTCACGCATTTCAACGCCGCAGAACTTTAAGTTGGCGTTAGAG
The DNA here is from genome assembly GCA_910593695.2 of Ocypus olens. Lineage (NCBI taxonomy): Eukaryota > Metazoa > Arthropoda > Insecta > Coleoptera > Staphylinidae > Ocypus > Ocypus olens. The sequence goes on from OU343056.1 coordinate 51,860,871, forward strand.
GCGGGAAATTCAAATTTAGAGAATTCCAATGGCAACAGCGGAGCTTGGAAGTTCGACAGTGTTGCCAAAAGAACATCCGATTTTTGTAAATTTTATTGGATTTCACTGCAGATTGGCTACGCTGTTGTGATTTAATTTAAAGTTAAAGGCGGGAAATTCAAATCTAGGGAGTTTCAATGGTAAAAGCGTAGCATGGCAATTCTAAAGTGTTGTCAAAAGAGCATCCGATTTCCGGAAATTTTATCAATTTACACCCTGGAAATTCACGCATTGTAACGCCGCGGAGCTTTAAGTTGGCGTTAGAGGCGGGAAATTCAAATCTAGAGAATTTCAATGGCAACAGCGGAGCATGGAAGTTCGACAGTATTGCCAAAAAAACATCAGATTTTCGGAAATTTCTTTCGGTATCACCGCAGAATGGCTACGCTATTGTGATTTAGGTTAAAGTTAAAGGCGGGAAATTTAAATCTGGGGAATTCCAATGGCAACAGCATAGCTGGGCAGTTCTACAGTTTTGCTAAAAGGTCATCCGATTTCGGGGAATTTCATCAGGTTTCACCCCAGAAATTCACGCATTGTAACGCCGCTGAGCTTTAAGTTCGAGTAGGAGCCGAGAAATTCAAATCTGGAGAATTCCAATGGCAACAGCGGAGCTTGGAAGTTCGACAGTGTTGCCAAAAGAACATCCGATTTCCGGTAATTTCATTCGGTTTCACCGCAGAATGGCTACGCTGTTGTGCTTTAAGTTTAAGTTAAAGGCGGGAAATTCAAATCCGGGGAGTTCCAATGGTAACAGTGTAGCTGGGCAGTTCTGCAGTTTTGCCAAAAGGTCATCCGATTTCCGGGAATTTCATCAGGTTTCACCCCAGAAATTCACGCATTGCAACGCCGTAGAACTTTAAGTTGGCGTTAGAGGCGGAAAATTCAAATCTAGAGAATTCCAATGGCAACAGTGGAGCTTGGAAGTTCGACAGTGTTGCCAAAAGAACATCCGATTTCCGGAACTTTCATTCGCTTTCACCGCAGATTGGCTACACTGTTGTGATTTAAGTTAAAGTTAAAGGCGGGAAATTCAAATCTAGGGAGTTTCAATGGTAAAAGCGTAGCGTGGCAATTCTAAAGTGTTGTCAAAAAAGCATCCGATTTCCGGAAATTTTATCAATTTACACCCCAGAAATTCACGCATTGTAACGCCGCAGAGCTTTAAGTTGGCGTTAGAGGCGGGAAATTCAAATCTAGAGAATTTCAATGGTAGCAGCGGAGCTTGGAAGTTCGACAGTGTTGCCAAAAGAACATCAGATTTTCGGAAATTTCTTTCGGTATCACCACAGAATGGCTACGCTATTGTGATTTAAGTTAAAGTTAAAGGCGGGAAATTTAAATCTGGGGAATTCCAATGGCAACAGCGTAGCTGGGCAGTTCTACAGTTTTGCTAAAAGGTCATCCGATTTCCGGGAATTTCATCAGGTTTTACCCCAGAAATTCACGCACTGCAACGCCGCAGAGTTTTAAGTTCAAGTTGGAGGCGGGAAATTCAAATCAGGAAAATTCCTAAGGCGAAATTTGCGATGTTTACGACTATTATAAACTAGTTCATTATCAGGGTATTAAAACGATGAAAATGCAGATAATTATGGAAAATTTGGTCTGATATACCGTGAGTTTCACAAAAAAGGCCCCAAGCTCTAGCGACTTTATTTTTGACTTAAATTAAAAAAACCGAATATAATATTAAATCGCTTCTAGATTGCTACATTCTGCTTGTAACAGATTTTTTTGGAGAGCGGCCATCATGCCGTCATGACGTCATCGGCCATTTTTTTAAATGGCAACAAAAAAAATTATTAAAACTTTTTTATAGAGAATTTTCTGTCCTATTTAACGATGTAATCGTTTCATAGGCTTGCATTACATTTTCTTTGAGAAAAACGCAAAACCGAAACAAATTAAAAGTTGGCCATAGATTTTTTTATTATTAAAAAGTACCGAGAAAATAAAAATATACAGCAACAGACCGTGTATTAATTAGTCTATTCATAAGCAGGAATTGATTTCTAATGTGAATGAATTTGTATTCGAATCTACTACTATGTGACCGTATATAAAGTCAACAATTTCAGTTAGGAATTGTAGGTATTCGTGTATCCACTCTCTCGCGTCTTCCACGTCTCTCTTCGTTTTGCCTGTCTTGTTCTTGTTGCTGGAAACGAGTACCCGGGGGAGATAAGGCACCGTCCGATTAGTACCCGATGTCACTTATTGAATGCCTCCGCGAGTTCCTCTCGGCCGTTTACAACGTTACGACACGCATTCCCTATTCCGAAGACCGTCCGAGGACGGACATGAAAATCGTAAATCGTCGGGCGCGGATTTATCTCTTCTCTCGGCGTTCGTCTCGATGAAGCAATTTCGCGTGCGCCATCAGGGGGGGAAATTTTTAATTATTAATTAGCGATTGGTGTGCGGAATGTGTTTCGATTAATGATCGCGCAGGCGAGAATGATGTGCGTGCGATGAGAGAGTTCTCGCGCGCCCTCCTAACCCCAAAGCACAACCGGCTACAACTTGTTGCCCGCTGACTCGTCCTGTCCAAACACGCGCCCGTTTACATTCAATTGAAGTCCTACAAAGTCGTGCTTGAATGAAACTGTATATTCTTTTTTTGATTAATTAAAACACTTGGGTTTTGTTTCCCTGATTTTATTTTTGGAGATTTTTGGAGATTTTATCCTTGAGAATGACCTAAGGTCGAAACTAGTTGGAGAGAAAAATAAAATCAGTGAAACAAAACCAAGTGTTTTAATTAATCAAATTATATAATTATGTTTCACCACGGGTTAAGTGAGAAATTAATTAATCATATATGTATTTTCTCAAATAACATTAGGGAGTGACGTATGTCCAGCACGCTTAAAAATTGACATAATTTATGTTTTTTTTTTAATTATATAAGTGTATTGATAGATATTATAGATATTACCAATTTCGTAGTCAGGGTGTTGGGGATAGATTTTGGAATTGATTCCATTTGAAAGAAAAATTTCGTCATTTCGCCTAAAATTTAGAACCCAAAAAATATTTAAAATTAGAATTTGAAAAAAGAGTCTCCGTGCCCGATAGGAAATTTAATTATGAGTAAAAGGAAACCTAGTTTTCGTAAATCGGTTGAAAAGTGTATGAGTTATCACGTTGCTATCAGTCGGCTATTCGGACGCCATATTGTGGTCCTTCCTGAGTTTTAATATTGGCATTTGATGCTTTTGCTGAGCAGTTCGAGCCTCCGGGATCGCTTGGGCCACTTGTACTTTCGATTGTTCTTTTCATTGTCATAGTACAGGACGGCAAATGTAAGTTGGCCAGACGCGCAGAGAGCAAGCGAAAGCTCTCTCTCTCTATCTACAGCCGGCCGAGTACAGTCTCTGTAATAAGCAAGCACATATTCTTCGCGTGTGCTATTCATTTACAACTCTATCGTCGGGCGCTCTCCTCCACATAATTAATGCACTGTCACTGTTGAAAATGAATGTACCAGGCGCGCGAACTCTTCTCGAAATCTATCGAGAGCGTAGGAAATTGGGACATTATTGTATTGGACATTTATCCCCCTCCACCTCCAAATGTATCTAGATTAGCAGGGGCCAGATGATTAGCATTAGAACTACATTATATTATTTTATTTGGGCCTCGTCAGGAAAATTTTGAGTACTGATAAATTAGCTGAAAGTCTCGCGGTTTAGGTACTCATCCCCTCACCCTTGCTAGATTATCATATCAGCGCGTTTATGCCTAGTCTATTAAATGCATTCACTGCCTATTTATACAAATAAAATTTAGATTTAGTTGCTCCTTGTGTGCGTGCATCACGGGAAAGTCAGCAAAATGATGCCAATGAAATTTTTGTTAGATCCTCTTTGCAACTTCAGCTTCATTTTAGGCTAATCCAGTGGCGGATTCTGCACTTTGGAGGCATGAGGCGCAAGCTGCTTTTGAGACCGTTGTTTTTTTTAGCTGTTGCAAAACTAGTCTTTTTAGTCAATAATGCAATCAATAATGTACTCCGACCACGTCAATGCTCTCATCAGTCCTCTATGGTAGAAACCAAAATCGCCTTTAAAGCGGTTGGATAGAGGACGACTAATTTGCGCTTCGTGCACCTATGCGATAATCCGCCACTGGTCTACTCTACAGGGTGTCCTAAATAGAGTAGGATTGCATGGGTATCTTTCTTATTCTTAAAGCTAGAGATCTGGTTAAATGGGAAATGTTGTGCAGTTTTCTATGCTGATTCAGATTATGTTGAGAAATTTTCAAAATTCCAAACAGTTTAGAAAATATTTAAAAAAAACTGAAAATCGCGATTTTCAAAAAAATCAAATATCTCAATAATTATTAAAGATGCGAAAAAAAGTTTTAAATAAAAGTTACTTGGTTTAATTAGGCAAACATAGAAATCAAGTCAAAATAAAATTCAAGATGGCGGTTTCCGAGATATTAATACCAACTTTCTTATTTCAAATGGCCGCCATATTTGATTTTTACACGCATAAATAGACTTTTTTTTTCTCTTTTCAACGATGTACAACAACCTATATCAAAATAAAAAATAATGGAAATATTAATTGTTGTAAGTTTAAAACAAGTAGGCATAAATAAAAATAAAACAAAATATGTTATAACGACTAACTGTCATCTTACATTAGTTTATCAGTTGTATTAATCATTCATACATGTGTATTGTTTTAAGTTGTTGTAATATCGATAAATATTAATTACTTGAAATGGCGAATTATTCAATATCTGAACAATACGATATGTTTTGTAATTACATCAAGTGTTACAAAAAACCCCATCTTGCAGCACAAACGTACCAAGCAAACTTTTCTGAAAGAAGGCAGACATTAAGGTATTTAAAAGATTGGATGAAAATATGCAATTGTATGGAAGTTTAAAAAACCTAAGAGAAATAGAAATATGATCGTTGATGATGAAGGATTATCATTGGCTTGTGTGGCAGCTAATCCGAACATTTCATGTCGGCAGATAGAAAATGAAGTTAACGTATCTAAGTCTAGATCAACAATTTTAAAAAAGCACAAGTTTCACCCTTATAAGTTGCACCTATCTCAGACTTTACAACGAAATGATAACATCCGTAGATTAAGATTTTGCAGGTGGTTAATCAACAAAATTACGGAAAATGGTGATTTTATAAACACAATTTTATGGACTGACGAATCTTACTTTTCTAATTGTGGATTATTTAATCGTCATAACGAGCACTATTGGGCACAAGAAAATCCACACATAGTTATTCCACGGCGAAACCAATTACGGTTCGGCTTTAGTGTTTTTTGTGGCATAATGGGAAATCGTTTACTTGGTCCTATAATTTTTGATGGAACTCTAACTGCACAACGTTATTTGGAAATTCTTCAAACAACCTTAGAAGATTTATTGGATGATTTACCTTTGGCACAAAATATGCAAATATGGTACCAGCAAGATGGCGCTCCAGCACACAATGCCAGAGATGTTATTACTTATCTAAATGGACGTTTTAATAATAAAGTAATAGCGACTAATACACCTGTACAGTGGCCAGCCAGATCTGCAGACTTGACGCCTCTTGACTTTTATTTGTGGGGCACTTTAAAAAACAAAGTTTATGGAAGTAACTTCAATTATAACAATGTGGATGAACTTCGCGAAGCATGGACAGAGGCAATAAACGGCATTAATCGCAACACATTGCGAAAAGTAACTGGCAGTATTGTAAAACGCTGTCAATTGTGTTTGGCCAATAACGGTCAACATTTTGAGCATTTTTTATAATTTATTGTTATTTTACTACTTGGTTGTATTACCTCTTTTTGTTTTCTTACATTTGCTTTAAAAATAATTTAAAAAATTAAAATTAAAATTTAAACAATTAATATTTCCATTATTTTTTATTTTGACATAGGTTGTTGTACATCGTTGAAAAGAGAAAAAAAAAGTCTATTTATGCGTGTAAAAATCAAATATGGCTTATTTGAAATAAGAAAGTTGGTATTAATATCTCGGAAACCGCCATCTTGAATTTTATTTTGACTTGATTTCTATGTTTGCCTAATTAAACCAAGTAACTTTTATTTAAAACTTTTTTTCGCATCTTTAATAATTATTGAGATATTTGATTTTATTGAAAATCGCGATTTTCAGTTTTTTAAAAATATTTTCTAAACTGCTCGGAATTTTGAAAATTTCTCAACATAATCTGAATCAGTATAGAAAACTGCACAACATTGCCCATTTAACCAGATCTCTAGCTTTAAGAATAAGAAAGATACCCATGCAATCCTACTCTATTTAGGACACCCTGTATAGTTGATCCGATTTACATAAGCATTTGCTATTCGGCCCCAAACCTTCCTCAATTGATCATATGCAAACAAATATACAGTGTATATTATTTCTAAATCTTAGCCAGCTTTACCTTTAATACCATACAGAGATGTTATGCATCTTCTCTTGTTTGAGCTTCGTAAAACATTTTTATCTCCGAAGGTATTAAAATGCAATCTGGGAATAAATCATTTTCAGTCCTAGACGGAATAGCATCAACCTAATGGATTATTACGATGCAATCTCGCCGCGGTGAACAAACAAAAAAAAACGCGGCGTTTCGTTGGGTTGTTGGAGAAGCGTTCTTCGGAAACAAATGCGCGCGGTCGATCGGGTGGTGGTGGCGGCGGCGGCGGCGGAAAAACGTACGGGGCGAAATCAGTATGCATGCAAGGTTAAAAGGCGCGGCCGATAGCAAAGATAAATGTTGCATTTTATAGACATTTTTTCCGCGTTATCCGTATGTATCTCACGTTCGATACTCTTGGCATCCACCCACAACGCGATATCGGGGCATATATCATCGTGTATTTATACAATGTCCGCGTGTCGAAGAGGGACTGCAAAACGGAGATAAAACCGTAACACGTTTATATATATATATATATATATATATATATACAGGGTGTAATGGATAAGAAATCACTGCGAAAGAAAAACGGTTACCCTTGTTTTTCTTCCAAATATACGGACTAAGAAATTCAGTTGAAATAATGGTACTGTTACGGTTATTTGGTACGAAGGACCAAATGTTGCGGATTTGTATCCGTTTTGTTCAACTTATTCGAATGACCAATTTGCACTTGGGTGTCAAGTTACAAATAATTAAAAGTGTTTGTTATAACAAATTAATATATTAAAACAAACAATATTTACATGAATTTACAAAAAGGTTTATAAAATTGTCGCGACCGTACTAAATCTTCTCTACTCAAAGACTTGAGTGGAAGTGTCTTCGATACATTTCTGGACGTTCCTCTGAGGGGCTGGAGGTGGAGTCTAAGGCTGAGTGGTGGTAATGTAAATCGGTTTGATTGGTTATTGATAAACCGAAAATTACCACCACCTTGCGTTGTTGCCAATTTTCTCCAAAGCATCTTTCAGCTTCGCGGGTCTGCCACACAGATGTTGGAATTACCCGCTAAGCTGTTTATGGCCCCTGGTCCAATTTGCGCATATTTTCAAACAATTGTCCGGTAAGCCGTTTATAGTTTCTAATTCACTAAGCGCTCTTTTATGCAATAAAAACTAAATTAAATGAACATAAGAAATAAATAGTGCATGCAATAAAAATACATTAAGGGCCGTTACTTGGAACGGACCTTGGCAACAATACGTAAATGAGGAGGGTCAGGTTTTTGACGAACCAGGTAAAGTCGCAACAGGTACAGTAAACTGGCGGAATTATTAAGACCAGTCCGTACATTTTTGGAGATGTTGCTGTATTTTGGTATCACCTTCATTTTGTCTTCGTTTCTGACCTGCGCAAAACTACATTAATTATTGAACTGCGAAAATTTCTGCTAGCGCCCTTCCGGTTTGGGTAAGTCCTTCCTGATTCACTCGAGTTCTGATCCGGCCCGGCTCAGCTCCCACCAAGATCAGTTTCGTTGTCTGGTAAATAAAAGGCCGGGAAGTGAAAATGATTTTTTCCGCTACCGACAACGTAAATACGCATTGCATCCATGGTTACAGGTACCGTAAGTGGCTGATAACATTCATTGTGTTTGTTGTCCTTGACAACGGAACTTAATTTTTTACTTACGGACCTAGGAAAATAATAAACAGAAACGTAACACTCCAAGATATAGGCGAGCAACACATTTTCATCTATACCTATAGCATCGGCATCCTTTTTACATAACCACTGCTTAAAAGAGTCGCAACAGGACACATACCTTTTTTAATTTTGTCGGTAACAGGTTCTAACATGCAATATTCGCAGCATCGTTTGCATCCATGCCCGCAAAAACTGTCACTGGATTGACACAAACAAACAAAATTCGACATGTTTTCTCGGTTGCTAGGTTGCCATAGGACGCATAGGTGACTATAAAAATTTTAATCCCAAATGTTAAAAGCCGTATTTTAGAACATTTTCTGATCTTTATGTTTCCGGTAGCGGGAAAAAATTAATAAGCAACACGGAACGTAATGACAATTAACATTTTCGGCAGGCGACGAAATAATAATGTTAATACGTCCTTACGTTCCTTGTTGCTTAAATAACTATATATTATATTTCTGGGGTATGGTCAATAAATAATTTATTATTATTATTATTCAAAGCTGGGGATAGTACAAAATACCTGCACCTCTGATTTTGGCACTGTTGGTTGCAAATTTTTTTGTATGCTGCCTGCAAAGTGTTAAGCAAATGTCAAAATCACCGAACTTCTGGTCCATCAAAGCTAGTGATGGTACGAAATACCTGCACCTGTGATTTTGGAACAAATTGAGAGAACAACATTTTTGTTTACTGTCATGCAAAGTCTCAGATTCAGATTTAGATCGAGGGAGGGTGACGAGATCACCCTTGTATGGACCCATTATACACCTCCATTTTTAGTGGGAGAGCTAGCTCTTCAGGCACCCTACCCTTTTTATAAAGTTTAGGATCTTGCTGGGGAACGAGCCTCCCAAGGTCAGCCGATCTTGGCTATGACGACCTCAACAGGATTTTCCTTGTATTAGCTAAAGCGGGACAGTAAGATAGGACGATGTTTTGCCGACTCTTCTTCCTCATTACAGCCTCTACAGATGGGATTTAATGCTTCTCAAAGCAATAGTTGATAATATTAAATGGTATTCAAATATTAGACCAAAAACCTTAAAAATTGATGATTGGGACAACATTTAGCTGTTCAGTTTAAAGGTTATAATAATGTTCATCTGTCCCTTGACTTCACTGCAGGAAATTAAGACGCGGCCTCATTTATGTACCGACGAGAAGTTAGCCACGACTTTCCAGCCACGGATTTTGGCGCCTCCACCATCACCTGAATTATAACCAATCTCAATGAAATATTAATTACAGCCGTTAGGGTGTAACCCCAGTCCAAAAGTTTGCACAAACGTATTAAGGGATATCCTACTAACAATAAAAAATAATTAGTTTAAAATTTTCGTCAAAACTCGAGATGGAATGGATTTTTAAAATTAACCTTTATTTTCAACAATTGCACAATTATTTTAAATTATTCTCTATTTCCAAAGGGCACTATAAACAAATTATTTTAAATTGCTTATTACATGTTGCTTCACACATTTATGGTAAAAATTCGAACATATCTAGCGCCAAACGGAACTTTAAAATTTTTTGAAATTTTAAAACTCGCGTTTCTGTGGACATGGATCGATTAAGAAATGTATAACTTCTCTATTTCCAAATGGCACTATAAACAAATTATTTTAAATTGCTTATTACATGTTGATTATTATATTTATGGTAAAAAATCGAATGTATCTAGCGCCAAACGGCACTTTAAAATTTTTTGAAATTTTAAAACTCGCGTTTCTGTGGACATGGATCGATTAAAAAATGTATAACTTCTCTATTTCCAAAGGGCACTATAAACAAATTATTTTAAATTGCTTATTACATGTTGCTTCACACATTTATGGTAAAAATTCGAACATATCTAGCGCCAAACGGAACTTTAAAATTTTTTGAAATTTTAAAACTCGCGTTTCTGTGGACATGGATCGATTAAAAAATGTATAACTTCTCTATTTCCAAAGGGCACTATAAACAAATTATTTTAGATTGCTTATTACATGTTGCTTAATACATTTATGGTAAAAATTCGAATGTATCCAGCGCCAAACGGCACTTTAAAATTTTTTGAAATTTTAAAACTCGCGTTTCTGTGGACATGGATCGATTGAAAAATGTATAACTTCTCTATTTCCAAAGGGCACTATAAACAAATTATTTTAAATTGCTTATTACATGTTGCTTCACACATTTATGGTAAAAATTCGAACATATCTAGCGCCAAACGGAACTTTAAAATTTTTTGAAATTTTAAAACTCGCGTTTCTGTGGACATGGATCGATTAAAAAATGTATAACTTCTCTATTTCCAAAGGGCACTATAAACAAATTATTTTAGATTGCTTATTACATGTTGCTTAATACATTTATGGTAAAAATTCGAATGTATCCAGCGCCAAACGGAACTTTAAATTTTTTTGAAATTTTAAAACTCGCGTTTCTGTGGACATGGATCGATTAAAAAATGTATAACTTCTCTATTTCCAAAGGGCACTATAAACAAATTATTTTAGATTGCTTATTACATGTTGCTTAATACATTTATGGTAAAAATTCGAATGTATCCAGCGCCAAACGGAACTTTAAAATTTTTTGAAATTTTAAAACTCGCGTTTCTGTGGACATGGATCGATTGAAAAATGTATAACTTCTCTATTTCCAAAGGGCACTATAAACAAATTATTTTAAATTGCTTATTACATGTTGCTTCACACATTTATGGTAAAAATTCGAACATATCTAGCGCCAAACGGAACTTTAAAATTTTTTGAAATTTTAAAACTCGCGTTTCTGTGGACATGGATCGATTGAAAAATGTATAACTTCTCTATTTCCAAAGGGCACTATAAACAAATTATTTTAGATTGCTTATTACATGTTGCTTAATACATTTATGGTAAAAATTCGAATGTATCCAGCGCCAAACGGAACTTTAAATTTTTTTGAAATTTTAAAACTCGCGTTTCTGTGGACATGGATCGATTAAAAAATGTATAACTTCTCTATTTCCAAAGGGCACTATAAACAAATTATTTTAAATTGCTTATTACATGTTGCTTTACACATTTATGGTAAAAATTCGAACATATCTAGCGCCAAACGGAACTTTAAAATTTTTTGAAATTTTAAAACTCGCGTTTCTGTGGACATGGATCGATTGAAAAATGTATAACTTCTCTATTTCCAAAGGGCACTATAAACAAATTATTTTAAATTGCTTATTACATGTTGCTTCACACATTTATGGTAAAAATTCGAACATATCTAGCGCCAAACGGAACTTTAAAATTTTTTGAAATTTTAAAACTCGCGTTTCTGTGGACATGGATCGATTGAAAAATGTATAACTTCTCTATTTCCAAAGGGCACTATAAACAAATTATTTTAGATTGCTTATTACATGTTGCTTAATACATTTATGGTAAAAATTCGAATGTATCCAGCGCCAAACGGAACTTTAAATTTTTTTGAAATTTTAAAACTCGCGTTTCTGTGGACATGGATCGATTAAAAAATGTATAACTTCTCTATTTCCAAAGGGCACTATAAACAAATTATTTTAGATTGCTTATTACATGTTGCTTAATACATTTATGGTAAAAATTCGAATGTATCCAGCGCCAAACGGCACTTTAAAATTTTTTGAAATTTTAAAACTCGCGTTTCTGTGGACATGGATCGATTGAAAAATGTATAACTTCTCTATTTCCAAAGGGCACTATAAACAAATTATTTTAAATTGCTTATTACATGTTGCTTCACACATTTATGGTAAAAATTCGAACATATCTAGCGCCAAACGGAACTTTAAAATTTTTTGAAATTTTAAAACTCGCGTTTCTGTGGACATGGATCGATTAAAAAATGTATAACTTCTCTATTTCCAAAGGGCACTATAAACAAATTATTTTAGATTGCTTATTACATGTTGCTTAATACATTTATGGTAAAAATTCGAATGTATCCAGCGCCAAACGGAACTTTAAATTTTTTTGAAATTTTAAAACTCGCGTTTCTGTGGACATGGATCGATTAAAAAATGTATAACTTCTCTATTTCCAAAGGGCACTATAAACAAATTATTTTAAATTGCTTATTACATGTTGCTTCACACATTTATGGTAAAAATTCGAACATATCTAGCGCCAAACGGAACTTTAAAATTTTTTGAAATTTTAAAACTCGCGTTTCTGTGGACATGGATCGATTAAAAAATGTATAACTTCTCTATTTCCAAAGGGCACTATAAACAAATTATTTTAGATTGCTTATTACATGTTGCTTAATACATTTATGGTAAAAATTCGAATGTATCCAGCGCCAAACGGAACTTTAAATTTTTTTGAAATTTTAAAACTCGCGTTTCTGTGGACATGGATCGATTAAAAAATGTATAACTTCTCTATTTCCAAAGGGCACTATAAACAAATTATTTTAAATTGCTTATTACATGTTGCTTCACACATTTATGGTAAAAATTCGAACATATCTAGCGCCAAACGGAACTTTAAAATTTTTTGAAATTTTAAAACTCGCGTTTCTGTGGACATGGATCGATTGAAAAATGTATAACTTCTCTATTTCCAAAGGGCACTATAAACAAATTATTTTAAATTGCTTATTACATGTTGCTTCACACATTTATGGTAAAAATTCGAACATATCTAGCGCCAAACGGAACTTTAAAATTTTTTGAAATTTTAAAACTCGCGTTTCTGTGGACATGGATCGATTGAAAAATGTATAACTTCTCTATTTCCAAAGGGCACTATAAACAAATTATTTTAGATTGCTTATTACATGTTGCTTAATACATTTATGGTAAAAATTCGAATGTATCCAGCGCCAAACGGAACTTTAAATTTTTTTGAAATTTTAAAACTCGCGTTTCTGTGGACATGGATCGATTAAAAAATGTATAACTTCTCTATTTCCAAAGGGCACTATAAACAAATTATTTTAAATTGCTTATTACATGTTGCTTTACACATTTATGGTAAAAATTCGAACATATCTAGCGCCAAACGGAACTTTAAAATTTTTTGAAATTTTAAAACTCGCGTTTCTGTGGACATGGATCGATTGAAAAATGTATAACTTCTCTATTTCCAAAGGGCACTATAAACAAATTATTTTAAATTGCTTATTACATGTTGCTTCACACATTTATGGTAAAAATTCGAACATATCTAGCGCCAAACGGAACTTTAAAATTTTTTGAAATTTTAAAACTCGCGTTTCTGTGGACATGGATCGATTGAAAAATGTATAACTTCTCTATTTCCAAAGGGCACTATAAACAAATTATTTTAGATTGCTTATTACATGTTGCTTAATACATTTATGGTAAAAATTCGAATGTATCCAGCGCCAAACGGAACTTTAAATTTTTTTGAAATTTTAAAACTCGCGTTTCTGTGGACATGGATCGATTAAAAAATGTATAACTTCTCTATTTCCAAAGGGCACTATAAACAAATTATTTTAGATTGCTTATTACATGTTGCTTAATACATTTATGGTAAAAATTCGAATGTATCCAGCGCCAAACGGCACTTTAAAATTTTTTGAAATTTTAAAACTCGCGTTTCTGTGGACATGGATCGATTGAAAAATGTATAACTTCTCTATTTCCAAAGGGCACTATAAACAAATTATTTTAAATTGCTTATTACATGTTGCTTCACACATTTATGGTAAAAATTCGAACATATCTAGCGCCAAACGGAACTTTAAAATTTTTTGAAATTTTAAAACTCGCGTTTCTGTGGACATGGATCGATTAAAAAATGTATAACTTCTCTATTTCCAAAGGGCACTATAAACAAATTATTTTAGATTGCTTATTACATGTTGCTTAATACATTTATGGTAAAAATTCGAATGTATCCAGCGCCAAACGGAACTTTAAATTTTTTTGAAATTTTAAAACTCGCGTTTCTGTGGACATGGATCGATTAAAAAATGTATAACTTCTCTATTTCCAAAGGGCACTATAAACAAATTATTTTAAATTGCTTATTACATGTTGCTTCACACATTTATGGTAAAAATTCGAACATATCTAGCGCCAAACGGAACTTTAAAATTTTTTGAAATTTTAAAACTCGCGTTTCTGTGGACATGGATCGATTAAAAAATGTATAACTTCTCTATTTCCAAAGGGCACTACAAACAAATTATTTTAAATTTCTTATTACATGTTGCTTAATACATTTATGGTAAAAACTCGAATGTATCTGGCGCCAAGCGGCACTTTAAATTTTTTTGAAATTTTAAAACTTGCGTATCTGTAGACAAAGATCGATTAAAACATTAATTACTTACTTATTTCTAAAGATATCCACAACTTAATTGTTTAAAGTTACCTACTTCATGTTGCTTATCGGGTTTATGTTTAAAAATAGAATATGTGTATCGCCAAACGGCTTTTGAGGTTTTATTTTTCTCGATTTCTTGGTCGATTTTAAAAAAATCATTACTCAGTTGGTTTTGAAGAGTACTATAAATAAATTAGTGTAAATTGTTTGCTCGTTGTTGCTTGTAATGTTTATGTGAAATTTGTTTATTCAAGTTAAGCCAAACGGCATGTTATAATTTTTTTACTGTGGTGTATAATTGTTGAAAATAAAGGTTAATTTTAAAAATTGATTCCATCCCGAGTTTTGACCAAAATTTCAAAAGAATTATTTTCAATTGTTAGTAGGATATCCCTTAATACGTTTTTGTAAACATTTGGACTGGGGTACCACCCTAACGGCTGTAATTAAAATTTCACTGAAATTGGTCATAATTCACGTGATGGTGGAGGCGCCAAAATCCGTTTCTTCTCGTCGGTCATTTATGTCTGGTGCTCTGATGAAGTACCAGTTCACTCGCTCATATTGCTATGACAACTCTAAAGTTTCTCAAAGCAATAGTTTCTTAAAGCTGTTTAGTTTAAAGGTTATGATAAATTTCATCATAAAAGATTGTATTTTTCAAACAAATATAGGAGTGCTTAGGATTCTTCTGACCTTAGCTTTTATGATTTTTCCCCAGTTCCGATGGATGAATATAATAATAAAGGAAGCACTTATCAAAGTTTAGAATCGCACATAATTGTTTCTGGAGTGTATTTTTATTGTCGATTGTGATTTTTCCGTGGATCGTGTTCGAGCGCATCTAAAGAGAGAGGAGGCAGAGAGGAGGAGAGATGAATTCCCCGATATAAAATAGCGTGTACCGTATGTTTTGTGGCATGTAGAGATAATAATTATTGCAAAGCAAATATTTTTATTGTTCCAATGGGCTGGCAGGCTCGGGCCGGTATCGAGGCGAGGATCGCATCTCGCGCTCTTTATCCCATATGATGCGAAAAGGCGGGAAAGAGGAGTCGTGCCGGACGGGCGGGGCCCCGGCTTCATTGCCTTCATGAGCCTCCTCGGCCACAATCACTTCTTGGGCTCGGGCACCGGACGAACGGACCGAACGAACGTGCGTCTTGTTAACTTTTTGATTTATTAACGAGGGGGCCCGTAACCTATTAAAAGATTGCGGGGCTCCGGCCACGGCTGTATGTATCGATTCCACCTTCCGATACGCGACTTATTAGCTTTGATTCCTATCTTGCCCCGTTGAGGTTATGTTCTCGAGACCGGCCGCGCTCTCTCTTCATCGGGATTATTCGAACGTATAATAAAATCTTTTAAATTCCCAATTACAACAGCAAAACGATTAGGGTTTTCGGTTATTTCCATCTTTCCAAAATGTCCATCCACTAGACCACCGCGTCAATTCTTGTACTCTTGTACTTGTATTTTCAGCCTTATCAAAAAATCTAGCGCCACGGGCATTTCATTGAATCATTTGAATTAATCTAAAGCATTGAGACTTTGCTCAGGAAAACCGATAAGGAACTATTTCAAAAGACTAGGAAAAACTACAACGAGTTGGGAACCGTTTACCCAGGACGCAGGCTGAAGTCAATGGTCTCGCACTACACCTGGAGCAAGCCCTCATCTCCTCGTACGAGAAAGAGGGAAATCCATCAATTGGTGGTGGAATCACGAACTCGACCAAATGAGAAAAGAGGCAAGAAAATCTTTCAACAAAGCGTCAGGAACTGCTACAAGAGCTGCACCGACTTTACAAAACGAAGGTCGGGCAACGACAGAGGGAATCCTGGAGGAACTTTTGTCAACAAATAGAGCCCACAACCACAACCGCGAGGCTGAAAAAGGTACTCTCCAAGGACCCCAAATAAGAGGCAGGAACTATGAGAAGAAAGGATAGAAGTTACACTGACAATTGCCCTCATTTACTTACTAACCAATGAAATTGAATAATGTTGATGACATGATCCAACAAAATTCTAATTACGATGCGCAACAGACCACGCTGCATGTTATGCATGGCAATTCACCCTGGGTGGTATCTAATCAGATAATCTCTCATGTTGGTATTGCCTAGCAACGTGTTAGTACATTATCTATAACAAACAAAACGTCAGTTATTGGCCGGACTTTTAAGCAGTTTGCTCCTGAATTCGATCTGTTTGTATTTTCTGGTGAAGTGTTAGTGCTTTCATCAGTAATAGTATTCATAGGCATTTCTCAAAATCTTGGTAAGCTCATTTTTACTACAATTATTATGGCGCAGATTAATACACGTCTGACACCTAGTGTCACTAAATTTAACATTTTAAATTATGAAGTGTGAACTTTCTGTTCGGCCAATTGTCTTCTCGAATCTAACTCGTGACTGATTTTTCCTAGGCAATTATTAGCGTTTGGATCACTCTTGCTTGTTGCTTCTAGAAAATCGTGATCCTGCCGCTAATAATTGCCGGCAAAATCATAGGCATTCGTTATACAGGGTGGGGCACGGGAACCTCCCACATTTCAAAAGGTTGTAAAAAAAAAACTAATAAGAGATAATGAAAAAATAATTTATTTATCAAAAAGATTACGTCATGTAATTTTTTTCAAACTATGTTTTAAAAATAATATCGTCTAAATGATGGCCTTGTAGGGCAATACAGATATTGAGCCTTTCGTGAAAGTTTCGCATGACTTTCTCTAGTGTGGTGGAGGTTATCTGGGCGATTTCTTCCTCGATTGCGGTTTTGAGTTCTTCCAGGGTCCTTGGTCGATGTTTGAAAACCTCGGCCTTGAGGTAACTCCATAGATAAAAATCACGAGGGCTTAAATCGGAGGAGCGCGGGGGCCACTGAATGGGCTCATGCAAGGAGACCACCTGCCCGGGGAACATCTCCTGGAGAATAGCGCGTGAACGACGGGCTGTGTGTGCTGTAGCACCATCTTGTTGGAACCAGAAGCTCTCACGTTCATGTTCCTCACCGAATTCTTCGATTTTTGGCCTCAAAAAATTCTCAAGCATGTCACAGTACCGACCAGAGTTCACAGTAATCGTGATGCCACCCTCCTCAAAAAAATAAGGCCCAATGATGCCTACAGACGACAGTGCACACCAAACTGTGACCTTGGGGCTGTGAAGGGGTCTTTGGTGAAGCTCTCGAGGGTTCTCAGCTGCCCAGTAACGGCAGTTTTGCTTATTCACACACCCTTAAAAATGAAAATGAGCTTCATCGCTAGTCCACAAAATCGCAGTGGGAGGCACTTGTTGAAGGATCGCCTCACAACATTCGACACGTCGCCCCCAGTCTGTTGGGGACAATTCCTGGGCAACCATGATCTTATAGGGGTGCAAATTGAGGTCAGTATGCAAAATCCGCCTCACTGTTCTCACCGAAATCTGAAGAGCAGAAGCATGTTTTCTCGCAGAACGTGTAGGACTCTGTTCGATCGACGACCTCACTGGAGCAATGTTTTCAGGGGTTCTAACGTTGACAGCTGGGCCTTTCTTCTTCGAATTTAGCGCAGATGATGTTACTCTAAATTTTTGCACCCAAGACAAAATTATTTTCCGTTCGGGAACACTCGCAGACGACGACAAACTGTACCTTGTACGCAACGCCCTCAACGTGGCAGTTACAGATTCGCCATTTTTGAAAAAAGTCTCGATAATGAACGCACGTTGCTCGCCTCACCACGGCATGGTAACGACTGAAACTACATCACTCACCCATACGAACGAGACCTACCCCACTCCTCTAGAACCGCCCATTCTCCAACAGCAGTTTTTTGAAATGTGGGAGGTTCCCGTGCCCCACCCTGTATTACTGTTGACAATCTCTCGGAGTAATGAAAACTCACTTTACTGACTGCAAAAACGTATGGACAATGACACCGACATCCATATCCCTACTAAAGAAGACTGAAACATAGCTTCCACTATAGTAACAGCGCCCAAGCTAACCTGGGCTATTCAAACGTTCTCCCCATTCAAATCTTGGAAAAGATACGTCAACACCTGGCATTGTTTAGGGCATGCATAGCATTTCGTTATGTGCCCCTGAACTGGAGGGAACTTAAGGTGGCATTTATACCAAAACCAGGCATAGAAGACTACAACTACTTGCCAAATCATTCAAGTCGATAGGCCTCACATCGTTTCTAATTAAAACCTTGGAGAAGCTCTGCGATCGGCATATCAGAGATAGGGTCCTGAAGACGAATCCACTTCACCCAAACCAACACGCATAATATACGACAGGACGCTCGACTGAATCAAAGATGGCCTTTTTATAGACATCGAAGTAGCCTTTGACAAGGCCTCCTTTGAAAAATCCTAAGGCTCCGGAGAATCGTCGATGTTGGACTTTCCTCTCGATGCTTCCATCTGTAGTCGTTTTCCTCTCGTGGTTCCACTGGTACTACCGGCGATTTTTGTCTTTTAAAGATTTCTGCGTCTCCGTTTTGTCGTAGAAGTAGCCTTTGACAAGGCCTCCTTCGAAAGTATAGGACTAGCCCTCGAAAGGCTTGGTACCCCAGTCACACTCTGTGTGTGTGGATAAGACAGATGCCAAGCAAATTGACGGTCCAAGTTTCTGTGGGAAAAGGCGAAGGTGACTCGTGGATATCCGTAGGGGGGAGTACTATCTCCCCTACCTGGAACATCGTATTGGATGGTCTGCTAAGGAAACTGAACGAAATTGGCTTTTCAGCCGTAGGATATGTAGATGATTTAATAATCATCCTCAAAGGTCGCTATGAGGGGGTACTCGGGGAATTAATGCAGAGTAGAAAAATGATGCATAGGAAATGCCCTCTCGGTAAACCCGACCCAGACGGAGCTGGTTCTATTCACCAACAAAGAGAAACCTGACAGGATGGTACTGCCAAGGCTATTTAACCCAACTCTAACTTTAGCTTTACAAGTGAAGTATCTGGGAGTCATCCTTGACCCCAACCTGAGCTGGAGTATACACTTACAAACTAAGCCACAGAAGGCAAACATAGTATTCTGGCAGTATCGCCGAACCACAGGGATGAACTGTCTATCTCTAAGATCTTGTACACTGCCGTTGTGCGGCCTGACTTAACATATGCAGCAATTGTATGGTGGCAAAGAGGAGTTACACTGAAAACTGCAACAAATCAACGTATCGGGGATCACTGGCGCACGGAGGCCCTACTGGGTCTCCCCCCTTGGACCTTCATGTACAAGAGATGGCCCTGCGTACAGCGCTAAGACTAAGAGACAACAAACTGGTGTCCCAAGCAGTGGCGGCCCGTGGAACATGTTGATGGCAGAGCCACTTATACAATACCGCCCCCCCCCTCCTTTTTTGAAGAAAGAATGAACGCTTTATTTTCCTAGACCAAAGTAACTGGCGAAAAAGTGTCTTAAGAATGAATTAAAAATTATTGCCTAGCTTGAAACTACAGGTAGTGCCATGGCTCCTTGGCTCTATATAACGAGCCGCCCCTGGTCCCAAGGCAGGATGAACTAAGCACGTGATAATCCTGGAAGGGAAGGTTCAGAAGAATACCCTTCTAAGGAAGTGTCAAGATCGTGATATTCCGACCTACCTTTTTGAAAGGCACTACACGTTACAAAACGCCGAGAGCCCGAAAGCGAATATACAGATATTTACGGACGGAGCTAAAAACAAGGTGGTCCGCGAATGACCTTGGATGTCGATGCGCCTTAAACGCAAAATTCATTCTGAAAACAAGGACGAACCAGGTGCTGGACTGACTCTTGACCTAAAAATACCTCTGGAAAATCACGCTACGATTCTCCAAAAAATAACTGCACTGAATATTAAGGATGAAGATATCTGCATCGTTAATATTCAGACTGCAGCCATAACAAATCCTAAGGTCTCATCAAGGCTGGTATAGAAATGCGTTCTGGCACTGCAAACAACAGACTTGTTCTCTCCTGGGTCAAAGCACATTCAAACACAAAGGGAAATGATAGGGCGGATGCTCTAGCCAAACAGGGAGCTTCATGAAAAAGTGGAAAGAGACCTGTGCATCTGTCAAAGAACTACCTAATATACTCAGGCATGACTCTAGCGGAACATAAAGCACCACCACATGTGCTCTCTCTAAGAACACAATACGAGCACATTATAAAAGGTTGCTCAATATTGTATAAATCTATCAAAAAAAACCTGTAAATACTAACTGGAGGACACTGCCAGCCAAACAAACAACTCCACACGACGGGAGTTAGAATTGTCATGTCAGTTTGAATTATATTAATAGCGACATGAGCGAGTGAACTGGTACTGCATCAGAGCGCCAGACATAAAAGAGGCCGCGAGTGCAGTCACACTTAATTTATTGCCTGTGAAGTCAGGTGGTGAGACATAAGTGCAAATAGTAGCAGACCGTAAATATTTGTTTTTCTCTTTCACTACTATACATTTCAATAATGATATAAATTATAAAATGCATGCGCACGTTAGTAATAAATGAAAATAAGTTCCAACTTTATTATGATCGGAAAATTTATCTCCAGTTTTGCTCTTATAGAGCGTACGTGGCGGGCGTGAAAAGTGTTTTCCGCACGCCGCGCCGTCATGGTATCGTGCGGAAAACACTTTTCACGCCCGCCACGTACGCTCTTCTATACTGTTCTGTAAACAACAACTTTCAAATAGAGACGGACGAAATGGCTCTTTTTTTGTGAGTCAAGTCGTGGAAAAGAGTCGACTGAAATTAGTCGACTCTTTACAAGAAGTAAAAAGTCTGCCTGGAAAAAAACAATTGAACAACAAAGAAAAGATCTTCACCTACAAAAATGTATATTTTACCACGCTAACAAAAACTTTGAAAAACATTCATGACTCATTTCGAATCACACATTTCACAATTCACTTCATTGCAATGAGTCGACTCTTTGAATTGGCTCATAACAGCTTCATGGAAACCAATTACGAACTTTAAATTTCTAGTAGAAAAATTATGTATTTTCAATTACTTTAATATTTGCCATTAGTGTCTATTTTTTAATTTAAAATTTAATTATTTGCAACAGATTTATTAAAATGGTACATTATATACTATGTTGCTTCATTTGTTGAGTTACAATTAATCGTGGATTAAAACTATCTCTGGATCTCTCGGTTTATTATTAGAAGTCGAGGGGGCGCGAGCCGGACATTCGAAAATTTGGGATTGCGATAAGAGATAATGAATTTCCGTCCTAGATCGGAGATTCTCGCGGAAACCTACAATCCACTGTAGCTCCCTGTGTGTACGTAAATGTGTAAAAGTAATCTTAAAATCAACCAGCGTGAACGTAGGAACACACACTGAGGACTAGGAATTTTATTGCTAATCACGAATCGGATAATTTTTGGAAAAAAGGTGATGCATTAAAACGTGTTGCGTACATGTTTTTTCTTGTTGATGCCTTAGACCTAATATTTTACTTAAAGGATCTAGTGATGTGTGTCCGATTTTAAGATATGCCTAATCCTAAGGCTTCCTCGATAGTTGTTGTCCTCTCTCGGGTCCACTGGTACCACCGGCGATTTTTATCCTTTGAAGATTTCTGCGTCTCCGATGATTCTGACCGGGTCTTTTTACCATTGCCCATTTCGGCGATCCTGCCGACTGCGCCAATTTTGGTAGCTCCAAGCCCAACAGGGTAGGTTATGTTAGGTTAGTTAGGTTTCGGTTTGATCAGTCGAAACACACTCACTGTACTAGACAGAATCTTCAAATTTGGACTGCAAAAACTGGACAAATTCGTCGTTTGATGGACACTGTCCACATTCTCTTTCCGTTCCTTTAGAAATATTTTAATAAAAAAAATTACTTGATTAGTTATATGTTTTAAAATCCTGTTTCTTCAAGACAAGTTTTCTATACGGGAGTGCTTTCTTTCCAAAGCTTTTAATTTCAGCTACTTTTTACAATTTTTGCGATTCCTTTGATTTGAGACGTATAATTTTATTATTTTGAGTTGCGACCTGCGAGGGAAACGCATAAAGCGGTTAAACACGATGGCAATCTCTCTTATGTGTTGTGCTGGATGTGTGTAGTACATGTGCATATCCCGGAGTCAATTACGGATCGATCAGGGCGCTCCAGTGCTCAGGCAATTTTACGATCTCCCGGCGACGACGGCGGCGTCCTCCTCCTCCTCCTCCTCTCTTATCGGCATTCGCGAAAGGTGGAAACAGAGAACCGCAAATGCAAATAAACACGTACGAACAAAGAAACGTCCGCCGCGGGAAATTTGTGTCCTCTCTCCGGATGACGTACGCGTTCGGTCCTGCACAACACGTCTTGTTCCTGCTGCGGAGGGGCGCGCGCACCCCCATAACTCACGCGCGCGGTGTTTTATGAGCTTTACGGCTTGTCCTCTCTCTCTCTCGTTGAACTCTTTGATTTATGCGGCGTGCAGATCCGATGGCCGAGATCACGAGATATATTCTAATGTATAAATTATTGCGGTCCGCGTGTATTTATAAGTGCGCGCAGGTGTTTGTGTGTGTGTTTGTGTGTGCGATATCCGCCCTCGCCCTCGCTCTGAAAAATTGGGATATAATTACGGTGTAAACGAGCCATTGTCTGCACTACCAAAGTGAAACATTACCACGACGATACGTTCCTATAATTTACTACCTATATCCGCCATTGTTTCTTATTATTATTATATCGTTACCTTTTCTCTCCCGCAGATCGTATCGATCAATTGGCCGTAATTATTGTGCCGTGCGGTTTAGACAAAATTTAGAGATTGCGTGATTTATTGCCGCCAGACTGGCCTACCTTCGACAAATAATACAAAACTTGCAATGGGAAAAAAAACGACGGTTTTTTCACTTGTTGAAGTTTAATCGGACAATCGACGGTGATAATGTTGAAAATTACATGGTTTGACACTTAATTTTATTAACCAGGTGATTTAGCTCTCATTCAAACATTAAGTGATGTGAAATTAATTTGCCATAGACCTTAACACCAAAGTCAAAATTGACCACCGCCTAATTCAATGATACCTGCCGCAATCTAAGCATGATAGACTAGCGAGGTCTTGTGGATCTTCGTGGACAAGTCTACATCGGAGATGCCATTCATGCTCCACTAGAGGAAGCAAATATTCCATTGGTGTTTGGGTCAAATTTTCCTCCATAGCCTTCTCGCCCGACTTCCACGAGCCGCCTAGAAAAAATTTCGATATTTCCACCGATCTACGGAAATAAAGACAGATCTACCGAGATTCTTAAAAGAATGTAGAGGAAAGTGGCATTCCTAATATGTCGAGATGGCGCAAGCGTGCGGTCAGCATGGCGCACAAATCGTTCCACCTTGCCCCATGTTGTATACCGCAAGCATATGGCGAATGAATGTGGCGCATTTCTCACTCCAACTTGTGACAAATTCTGCGAATCACTTTGGCACTGCAAGGAGAGACTCACACTCGTCATGCATCGCGTGATTGATGAGTCACTCGTAGCGCGGCCAATGTGCGACCGCACCATTCGCAGAAATTTGTCGAAAGCCGGAGTGAGAAATGCGCCATGCTTTGCGACCCTCCCGAATTTATTTATTTATTTATGCTCCTTGACAATAAAACAAAGATATTTAATCAATTTAAGCTCTGCAATGCGGCAGCTACTCGAAATTGCAACAAACAACAATAACGGAGAATAAAGTTATTCGAATTTTTTGACACACCCGGTCTCACAGACCAGTAGCCTGTCACCATTGGCGGATTAAAAGTTTTAGAGTGGAAAATGTCCAATCGATATAGATTATTTGAATTTTCCTATAATTTCCCGTAAAAAATTTAAAAAAAAAACGCAAAAATGCAAATACGGTCATTTTGCGCCCTCTGGCGGGCAATGCACGCATTATTGGAAAAGTCGCAAGACCTATATCAATCGGAAATTTTCTGCTCTACAACTTTGGTGTCCTATAATTTTTCCAAAAGATGCATAGTTTTGGCTGAAAATCCAAAAAATCAGCAGAAAGTCACAATTTGAGAAATTTATTTTCCGCGCTCACTGTCGGGAAATCCAAACGGCCAATATCAATCGAAAATATTTTGCACTACAACTTTGATCCCTTGTAATTTTTCACCAAAATGAATAGTTTCGGCACTAAGTGCAAAAAAAAATTGTATTAATGTAATGAGCAAAATTTGGGCAATTATTTGATTTATCCCGGAAAACAATGACACAACAGGTTTTTTTGCTATTTTTGAGTTTTGGAGCCGCCATATTGGACATTTTTGTAGTTTCTTAAAGTAGGTACCTTAATACAAATTTTCAGATTGTAAAATCATTTTTAGGTCATACAAGTTGTTGTACAGAACAGATTTATAAATTAGTTTGTGTTTTTTTGAAGATAAAACAGCCATTTTAAGGCCGCCATATTGGATTCTTCTAAAATACCACATGGCATTATAAAGTAGATTTATATTGAAGTAATTTTTCCGGCCAAGGGAGATTTTTTAGCTAGTCCTCAATTTTGGTCGTAAAGCTGATTCCGGTTGACGCGGAATGTCCCATATATACTTTATTTTCCGCGCCCTCTAGCGGAAAAATAGGATATTATAGGAAAATTCAAATGACCTATAACGATTGGAAATTTTTCGCTCTACAACTTTTAATAGAAGTAATTTTTGCCGAAAAGGCATAGTTTTCGCTAAAAATGCAAAAAACCCATTAAATAAACGCGAAAATTGATATATTTATTTATTTATTTATTGATTAACGGAAAACCTCTTTTTATACATTAAATACATATATACAAAAAAAATCAACAAATTGAACTTATAACTAAATAACTAAATCTAGATTGATTCTAAGTAAATTCTAATATACCGGGTGATTACTCCAAAACCACCCTTTTTTATGCGTGCGCCAGGTGAACATGGTCTTCAGACAGTCCAAACACACAACGTTTACAGGTCGCTAAGCTGTGGCTAAAATTTCTCTAAAACGTCGATTTTTTGTCTAATTTGAAGGGACTACACAACGGACTACGTACGCATTTTGACCGAAAGTTTCAGCGCTGTACTGAAAATGATGGAATTGCTTGGAATATTATGCAACAATTTACATCTTAGAAGGCCATGTTCTTAAAAAAAGAAATGGATTTTAAAGATACATCCATTTTTAAATTACTGATTGATGTTTAAAATTTAAAAAAAATTGATTTGAGAAGCTTCTAACTATTCCTTAGAGAACAATTTGGTTTTTGAAAACACTCCAATTTCTAAGTGAGTTATGAATGTTCTAAAATTTTGAGGTAAAAGAACCTAAAAAATGTGAAATTAAATTATGCAAAAATTAACAACTATTCTCTAAAAATAATTTTGATTTTAAAGATACATCAATTTTTAAATCACTTATGAACGTTCAAAACATTTTGATTTGAGAAGATTCTACTCTTTAGAAAACTATTTGGTTTTTGAAAATACTCAAATTTCTAAGCGAGTTATAAATGTTCAAAAATTGTGAAAAAAAAAATACGAAATTAAATTATGCAAAAATTAACAACCAAGAAGGCCATATTCTTTAAAAATAATTTGGATTTTAAAGATACCTCTGTTTTTAAATTACTTATGAACGTTCAAAACATTTTGATTTGAGAAGGTTCTATTCTCTAAATAACAATTTGGTTTTTGAAAATACTCCAATTTCTAAGTGAGTTAAAGATGTTCAAAAATGTTGAGGTGAAAAAAATATATAAAATTAAATTATGCTAAAATTAACAACTAAGAAGGCCATATTCTTTACAAATAATTTAAATTTTGAAAATACATCAATTTTTCAATTACTTATGAATGTTTAAAACATTTTTAATTGAGAAGGTTCTTCTCTTTAGAAAACAATTTGGTTTTTGAAAATACTCAAATTTCTAAGCAAGTTATAAATGTTCAAAAATTGTGAAAAAAAAAATATGAAATTAAATTATGCAAAAATTAACGACTAAGAAGGCCACATTCTTTACAAATAATTTGAATTTTGAAGATAAATCAATTTTTCAATTACTTACGAATGTTTAAAACATTTTTAATTGAGAAGGTTCTACTCTTTAGAAAACAATTTAGTTTTTGAAAATACTCCAATTTCCAAGCGAGTTATAAATATTGAAATATTTTGAGGTGAAAAAAATATGAAATTAAATTATGCAAAAATTAACAACTAAGAAGGCCACATTCTTTACAAATCATTTTAATTTTGAAGATTAATCAATTTTTAAATTACTTACGGATATTTAAAACATTTTGATTTATGTGAAAAACATCGAAAAATAAACATTAAACGCCGAAATAAAATTATGAAAACATTTTAAACAACCGGAGAAAGCTTTAATTATTTCGTAATCATTTTGATTTTTGATAATACATATTCCAATTTTTAGGCCTTGGAGTAAAAAATGTTTAAAAAAATGATGTGGCCATCGTGTTACTTTCTCCGATTTAATGGAATAAAAATAATTTATATTTTTCGTAATCTTTTTGATTTTTGATTATATTCATAATTTTTAGGCGAGTCCAAAATCTTGAAAAAAATGGTGATGTGGTCATCATGCTACTTTCTCCGATTTAATGGAATAATAATAATTTATATTTTTCGTACTCATTTTGATTTTTGATAATATTCATATATTTTAGGCGAGTCAAAAATATTAAAAAATGGTGATGTGGCCATCATGTTACTTTCCCCGATTTAATGAAATAAAAATAATTTATATGTTTCGTAATCATTTTGATTTTTGATAATATTCATAATTTTTAGGCGAGTCAAAAATCTTAAAAAAAATAGTGATGTGGCCATCATATTTCTTTATCCGATTTAATGAAATAATAATAATTTATATTTTTGGTAATCATTTTGATTTTTGATAATATTTATAATTGTTAGGCGAGTAAAAAATATTAAAAATAGGTGGTGGCCATCATGTTACTTTCTCCGATTTAATGGTATTATAATAATTTTTAGTCGCGTTAAAAATCTTTTAAAAAAAGGTTATGTGGCCGATTTGATGGTATAATAATTATTTATATTTTTCTTTTCTTGGGTATGAATTTTCTCGTTTTTCGATATTTCAAAAAAAATAACTGTGAATTACCGACAAACCTTTTTGAAATAACATAGAATAATGAATAAATTATTTTTTGGTTTGTAAAATTCTACCTTCTCCTTCATATGTATTTTTCGATTTTATCGGATGTCATCTCGAAAGTAAAAAAATACTCTTTTTTTATTTCGTAGGGACAACATGGGCAACTTTTGCATTTGAAGGTATAGAGAGATGGTCAAATTAGCAAAAAGGTGCAGGTTTGAGGGTTCACTACAAATCCATCCCTAAATCTCACTTGTCATGGCCCACTTGTTCAAAATAAAAAGAAAATGAAAATCTCCTAATTTCTTTCATTTGCTTTAACTTTCTTGCTACCCATGATACCGAGATGCGGCTTGAACCAATTTGCATGGCAATTTAAACACTTTCATTGACACTCAGTAAAACCAATTTTATTTGTGCAAATTTTTAGTAATCTAACCTAATCTCCAAATTTTAAATTGGTACCGGGCAATATTTTGGACCGTTTTAAGAGGGATTCTTCCGAATGCCAATGAAAGTGTTTAAATTGCAATGCTGATTGGTTTAAGCCGTATCTCGGTATTCTGGATAGCAGAGGGAAGTTACGGCAATTATAAGAAATTGGTAGATTTTTTTAAAATTTTTATTTTGAACAAGTGGGCCATGACAAGTGAGATTTACGGATAGGCTAAACCTGCACCTTTTTGCTTATTTGACCTTCTCTTTATCTCTTCAAATGCAGAAGTTGCCCATGTTGTCCCTACGAAATTCGGGCACCCTGTATTTCAAGAAAAAATTAAAAATAATAACTCACGAAAGTTAAAAAATATTTACTTTGAACAAATCATGTTCTAAAAAAACATTAATGAATAGTAATTCAAGCTTTAAATTTAATGAATGCAGTAATTATATATTTCAACTAGTTATTGACCACGTGGTCCATCAACTGCAAATAATTACCAGTGTTTCTAAAAGGTGGCGCGAGAAGATAATCAAAATATTCGTTTTTTTTTCTCTCCGTTCCGGACGAGATTAAATTCCTATCACTAATCCGCGGCGGCGTACCTGTTGATATCAACTCAGTCTGAGGTCGCCTTCGTGAAGAACGTGTGCGGGTTTTAGCGTGCGTGGTGTTGTGATTAATTTTGAGGATTTAATTTCAAAATACATTTCGGAATTACGCCCTTTCGAGTGTTGGTGTTTTGTTTTTCCGCTCCATCGGATGG
This sequence comes from Ocypus olens, assembly GCA_910593695.2. Classification (NCBI taxonomy): domain Eukaryota; kingdom Metazoa; phylum Arthropoda; class Insecta; order Coleoptera; family Staphylinidae; genus Ocypus; species Ocypus olens. Next base: position 51,889,688 of record OU343056.1, read on the forward strand.
AGGAAAGAAAAGAAGCATGATCATCAAGGTTACACCTTAACCGACAAGACGACCGATGTGATTTTCCTCTCTTGTAAGTTTTGATTTTCTTACGTGCTGCCTCTGCCGACTGTAACATCTGAAATCGAACAGTGAATATTTTTTTATGTTCGGATTCAAGACGTAATTTTGCATATAAATCAATTGTGTCGAATGAAAAGCGAACGTTATCTTATGATTGGTATTTTATATATTGTTATGTTGGCCAATGGTTATTATACTAAGGCCAGGCGATAGCCAAATATGAAAAAAAATTGTGCATTTAAAGAAATTACATATGTTATGTATTTCTTGTAAGAGTTAATGTTGAATCTTGGTGGCCGAGAAATATAAAAAAAAAAAAATTCCATATTTAAAAAATTATCGAAAAAACACGTTTTGGAGTATCTTATGGGATGTTTACATTACAGAGATTGCACTGTACTTCGTAACAGAGAAACTAAAAATGCGACATGAGTTTCTAGAAATTTAAATACTACAAGAAACACTTTGAGGGCGCTATTTAAACCCTTCGCACTCGTATTTATATTTGAGAGTACAATGGTTACCATATTGGCTGTCAACAAGTTTTTTTGTAAAATGTCAAAAAATGTTTTTAAGTTTTATTTTATAAAATGAGTAAGAATATGCTTATTTAATTCATTTTTGTGACTGACAACGCTAAATACTAAGTTTAAAGTAGGTATTCACTGTCAGTCATCAGTGACTGACGTGGCTCCATCGAAATACTTCGGTGTCAGTCACCGGTGACTGACAAAGCGTGTATTGTGGCGACTATAAGTCGACATACGAGTGCAAAGGGTTAACTCGTACAAATAAAAATAAACATGAACTATGTATGTGTATTTGCGTTCATTACTCATGGCGACTTGATAAAGATTAATAACAGGAAACCAAACCTGTCATCGATTGCTACTGGAGTGAAAAAAATATATAGAAATACGCATTCGAAATCAATTTATTATAAGAAGTGCCTTAGAATAATTGATAATCTCATTCGGAATACGAAGATATTCGATAAACGCACCGATTTGTCATCCGTTTCTCGAAACGTCAATTGAGAGCAAATGGCTCGGGCAATTAACATTAAAACCGGCAATTACTTACTTTACATAGTTGTTATCGTCCGTTCGTCTGTAATAATGTTATTTACATTTGCATTTATCGTATGCACGTTCATTAATAATACATGCATTCTTGGGATTGTCATAGGCGTCCACAAGGGCTGGCAAATGAAATAAATATTTTTCTACTTAACAATAAGTAAAACTAGACTTTATTTCAAAGTTTCATAAACAAATGCCAATATAGATAGTAACTAGTTTTTCCTAGGCTGATGTATGTGAAATTGTGAAATGTAAAAATGTAAGAAAAGTAACTAGTGACGAACGACGGCTCCGCTGTGCTGCGCCGTCGTCTATGCGGGGCCCATCAAAATTAAGCGATTGAATTGCGCTGCATCATCAATGAAAAACATATTTTTTTTCTTTAATTTTTTTTTTGAAAGCCCGTTGTATCTTCTGCCATCCCTGAAAATTTCGGCTTTCCGAAAAGAAAAAAATACGTCCTTAAAAGAAGAAAACCGAACCATCCCCTGGGTTGATGGCGTTGGTTGGCGCGTAGGGGTGGTTCCAAAAATTTTGAAAAAATTCCCAATGAAAGCCAGAATTTTTGAAAAAATATATTCTGCCATCCCTGAAAGTTTCAGCTTTTCGACTTTAAAAGAAAGAAATTCGTCCTTAAAAGAAGAAAAAGGAACCCAGAGGGTGCAAATGGCGCGTAGGGGCGGTTCCAAAAATTTTGAAAATATTCCCAATGAAAGCCAGTCACCGCTTCTGTCATCCCTGAAAGTTTCAGTTTTTCGACTTTAGAAGAAAGAAATCCGTCCTTAAAAGAAGAAAAACGAACCCAGAGGGTGCAAATGGCGCGTAGGGGTGGTTCTGAAATTTTTGAAAAAATTCCCAATGAAAGCCAGTCATCGCTTCTGTCACCCCTGAAAGTTTCAACTTTTCGGCTTGAAAAGAAAAAAATACGTCCTTAAAAGAAGAAAGCGGAACCACCCCCTGGGTTGGTGGCGTTGGTTGGCGCGTAGGGGTGGTTCCAAAAATTTTGAAAAAATTCCCAATGAAAGCCAGAATTTTTGAAAAAATATATTCTGCCATCCCTGAAAGTTTCAGCTTTTCGACTTTAAAAGAAAGAAATTCGTCCTTAAAACAAGAAAAAGGAACCCAGAGGGTGCAAATGGCGCGTAGGGGTGGTTCCAAAAATTTTGAAAATATTCCCAATGAAAGCCAGTCGCCGCTTCTGTCATCCCTGAAAGTTTCAGTTTTTCGACTTTAGAAGAAAGAAATCCGTCCTTAAAAGAAGAAAAACGAACCCAGAGGGTGCAAATGGCGCGTAGGGGTGGTTCCGAAATTTTTGAAAAAATTCCCAATGAAAGCCAGTCATCGCTTCTGTCACCCCTGAAAGTTTCAACTTTTCGGCTTGAAAAGAAAAAAATACGTCCTTAAAAGAAGAAAGCGGAACCACCCCCTGGGTTGGTGGCGTTGGTTGGCGCGTAGGGGTGGTTCCAAAAATGTTGAAAAAATTCCCAATGAAAGCCAGTTATCCCTTCTGTCATCCTCGAAGGATTCAGCTTTTCTACTTTCTACTTGAAAAGAAAAAAATCTGTCCTTCAAAGAAGAAAAAAAAAATTTTTTTTACCCGGTTTTTAAAAAATCATTTCTCGGAAACGGGGCAAAAATTCAAAAAAGTGGCCTAATCAATTTTAGATATTTTCTTTAAGATTACTTTAAGATATACCGGGATCGTCCAGCTCCGGCGGTTACGGAGAAGATTTTTTTTTGTTGGAAAAATCGAAAATCTGCGTTTGACAAATCCCCACGGGGGTGGGGGTGAAACGAAACGACGGGACCGTTTCTAAAAGCTTGCCCGGTTATTTGGGCATCGATCTGCGCGCAAAAACTAACAACATTTTACCGAATAAGGCCCCGATAAGGGGTGGGGTTTAACCCTACCCCCCTTTTTTAAGGGCGAATTTCGGGGGACGCAATTTTCAAAATCCTCCTCAAAGTCAGGGGCGGCTCGTTATACAGAGCCAAGGAGCCATGGCACTACCTGTAATTTCAAGCTCAGCAAGAATTTTTAATTAATTCTTAAAACACTTTTTCGCTAGTTACTTTGGTCTAGGAAGATAAATCGTGCTTTCTTCCTTAAAAAAAGGGGGGGTGGGGGGTATATTGAATAAGTAGCTCCACTATCAACACGTTCCACGAGCCACCACTGGCAATACCGAGTCGGGAAACACTGCATTACAGCCGAGCGCATAGATTGCAAACAGTTAAATAAAATATTTTTGCCGACCAAGAGGTATGTCTTTACCTGTAAAGTCATACAGGTAATCGGTAACTTTTTGGAGGTTAAAAACATGCATATTATTATACTAATTGTAAATAAACTATATATTCCAAGTTGCAATAATTAATTTAATACGAAGGAGATGCCTAAAGTTAGCTCATTATAAATTACATAACACCATCATTGTGTAATTACTTAAGTAATTGCAAGTGATTCCGACGATGGATGCAATTGAATTTCGATCGGGAAACAAGAGACCGCACGGCCAAGACCGTTGTGGCGCTCGCGCGCTCGTTAATTGCCGAAAGGGGGCAGAGTGAGGTTATCACAGTGGCGTATCACTCGGGGTGGGACCGGTTTCGCCAATTAATTCCGCAACTTTTTCGGCGCACCCTTCGCGCCGGTATTTAGGCCGTATCGTAATAAATGCACGGACGTAAATAACATTTCTTTTCACGAACACTTTAAAAATGAATCGCCGATAAATTCGCACCGACCCCGTTTTCTAATTTCGTATTCATTTCAACATTGATTCATCCGGATAAAGGTCGTGAATAACACCGACAATCGTAAGTACGCGATAAGATGAGTAGTTTGTGTGGGGGGAAGTCTCCCGCAGGAATATCGAATAGTTTAATTATTCGTGTAAAATTATAAAAGATAATGTGATAATCTTACATGGTGTTAGATGAGTTTGATTGTGAGGGAATATGAAATTTAGTAGTGGTCGTCCTACATTGCCATTACCGGGCGATTTCATACGAATCCTCATATTGCCGTTACCGGGAGATTTTAAGTGTTTTTTTTTATATATACAAAAATTTTAGAAATAACTTGGCGCCTCCACCATATTTGTATTTGTAAGTGAAACCATGGAAAATGAATAATTTTCATGTACGTGTACGGTCGCCTCCACCAGAATTATTGCTAGAAATATTGCCAACTTCACATACATTAAATATTCGATTGTAAAATATGTTATCAAATCTTTACCGTGAGCAATAGCTAGTATACTATTTAACTTTCAATTACTTGCAGTAAATTAAATATGAATTGCTGCCTCTTGCTGATATTCATAGACTATAGAAATTAAGTAGAGCCTTGAAAATTGAAACGACGCCCTGATAAGATTCAGTTTCAATTTGTCTTTAGCTTAAGCAAGTAAACATAAGGTCGTAGGTAAAGTATAGCACATAACGCGGGTTGTAATGCAATTACGCGCGCAGAAAATTGCTATTTACAAGGTATTTGGTTTTTTTATATATATAAAGGAAGGATGGTTGATGGAAATTGATATCCACGGCCACTTCTTCGTTCTGAAAAAATGACCGCACGGATGGGATTCGAACCCACGACCACGAGGCCCGTAAGCAGGAGCTCTACTCACTAGGCCACCGCGACCCCAGGTATTTGGTTAAAATTTTAAAAAAATTACTATTATTTTAGTACTGATTTAAGTTAAACCAAACAGGCCTTGCTTATCCTTTATCGTATTCAAATATGTACAAATTTATTACGTACAATTTATATTAAAAAAAAACAAACCTTATCGATCCCATTCCGCGTATAAATCGACGTAGTTTATCAGCAACACCGTTATCTTATCGCCGCCGCCCCCATTCCCCCCCCTTCTGCCCCCCGATCATTAATTCGGTGGAATGAATCGGAGATAAGGTCACGGAAAAAAAATGTGGGCGTGTTGTTGTTGCTCGGCGTTTTTTATTTAATTTTTAATTTTTTTAGCGTAATGAGTTCGTGTGTGCGGCGCGCCCACGAGGTTCGCGCGCCCGCGTTAATTAATTGCTGGTTAATTTAATTAATTAATAAAACAAAATTTAACGTTGCGCAAGCGGCAAACGATTTTTTCGGTAAATTATTTATGGACGTGTTGAAACGCATTTTGAAATATTGGCTCGGTTTGTAATTTTTTTTTTAAATTAAGATCAGTCGATTAGCGGAGGCTGAAGTCGTTCATTATATTTAAGGTGTAACTGCCATTTTTAATCGGTGATTAATGGTTTCAAGCTTGAAAACTTATAATTAATTAAAATTACTTTTATATCGGACAACTGTTTCTTGGAGTGTTAGATGAAGGGGAACGATGGTTTAATTTTGGAAATTTTCACGTTTCTGGTAGTTGTTTTAATATTTTTTTTAATTAATTGGAAAATGTTTGACTTTGAAATTTCAATCAACGGTGTTTGGGGGTGATTTTCTTGAAATCTGGTAAAGGGGTGTTTTCGGTTTTTTAATTGGTCGTAAAAATAAATTGATTTTGAGTAATTTTGGAAGTTTTCACGTTTCTGGTAGTTGTTTTAATATTTTTTTAATTAATTGGAAAATGTTTGACTTTGAAATTTCAATCAACGATGTTTGGGGGAGATTTTCTTGAAATCTAGTAAAGGGATGTTTCCGGATTTTTAATTGGTCATAAAAATAAATTGATTTTGAGTAATTTTGGAAGTTTTTACGTTTCTGGTGGTTGTTTTTATATTTTTTTAATTAAATGGAAAATGTTTGATTTTGAAATTTCAATCAACGGTGTTTGGGGTGATTTGCATGAAATCTAGTAAGGGATGTTTCCGGATTTTTAATTGGTCGTAAAAATAAATTGATTTTGAGTAATTTTGGAAGTTTTCACGTTTCTGGTAGTTGTTTTAATATTTTTTTAATTAATTGGAAAATGTTTGACTTTGAAATTTCAATCAACGGTGTTTGGGGGTGATTTTCTTGAAATCCAGTAAAGGGATGTTTCCGGATTTTTAATTGGTCGTAAAAATAAATTGATTTTGAGTAATTTTGGAAGTTTTCACGTTTCTGGTAGTTGTTTTAATATTTTTTTAATTAATTGGAAAATGTTTGACTTTGAAATTTCAATCAACGATGTTTGGGGGAGATTTTCTTGAAATCTAGTAAAGGGATGTTTCCGGATTTTTAATTGGTCGTAAAAATAAATTGATTTTGAGTAATTTTGGAAGTTTTTACGTTTCTGGTGGTTGTTTTTATATTTTTTTAATTAAATGGAAAATGTTTGATTTTGAAATTTCAATCAACGGTGTTTGGGGGTGATTTTCTTGAAATCCAGTAAAGGGATGTTTCCGGATTTTTAATTGGTCGTAAAAATAAATTAATTTTGAGTAATTTTGGAAGTTTTTACGTTTCTGGTGGTTGTTTTTATATTTTTTTAATTAATTGGAAAATGTTTGACTTTGAAATTTCAATCAACGGTGTTTGGGGGTGATTTTCTTGAAATCTAGTGAAGAGATGTTTCCGGATTTTTAATTGGTCGTAAAAATAAATTTATTTTAAGTAATTTTGGAAGTTTTCACGTTTCTGGTAGTTGTTTTTATATTTTTTTAATTAATTGGAAAATGTTTGACTTTGAAATTTCAATCAACGGTGTTTGGGGGTGATTTTCTTGAAATCTGGTAAAGGGGTGTTTCCGGATTTTTAATTGGTCGTAAAAATACATTGATTTTGAGTAATTTTGGAAGTTTTCACGTTTCTGGTAGTTGTTTTAATATTTTTTTAATTAATTGGAAAATGTTTGACTTTGAAATTTCAATCAACGGTGTTTGGGGGTGATTTTATTGAAATCTAGTGAAGGGATGTTTCCGGATTTTTAATTGGTCGTAAAAATAAATTAATTTTGAGTAATTTTGGAAGTTTTCACGTTTCTGGTGGTTGTTTTCATATTTTTTTAATTAATTGGAAAATGTTTGACTTTAAAATTTCAATCAACGGTGTTTGGGGGTGATTTTCTTGAAATCTGGTAAAGGGGTGTTTCCGGATTTTTAATTGGTCGTAAAAATAAATTGATTTTGAGTAATTTTTGAAGTTTTCACGTTTCTAACAGTTGTTTTTATATCTTTGTTATTAATGAAAGTAGAAAGTGCTTTTAATAATAAATTTAATTCCCTTGAAATTTTAAACCAGACAAAGGGCTTCTATGGATTCCAATTAAACCGCACAGTCTCGGACATGAACTGAAATCATAGGTCATAATTTATATTTATGTTTAATTGAAGAAAAAAAAATCGAAATTTTTAAGTGAAAGATTAATGTCAAATTTTGGTTATTGATGGAATTAACTGAAAATGAAAACTCTCACTTGTTCCAGATACATTAAATGAATTTATTTAACAAGAAATATTAGTACAAAATTACGCATTGAAACAAGTTAGAGTTGCACCCAGGATTTTTTTTCGGTTAATTTTGCAAGTACCTATTTATGTCAAAAATAGAAATAAATATTTGAATAGCAAGAAAGAGCTCTGCTTATGCCTTGGAGTAATGGTTCCCGGCGCATGCACCATAAAATCAATTCGTAAATGAGCTTATTTTAGTTGTCTGTAAAGCAATGATTGCAACTATTATTAATCAGCCTTCGTTAGTTAAGTGCTAATATACAGGGTGTTTCTAAATTGATGCGAAAGATTTTAAAGGGCGATTTTTCAGCAAAAATTAAGGGAGGTCTTTCATATAATTTTTTGTTTAAAACCCCTTACTCTCCAAGTTACAGCCCTCTAAAATTAATCGGAAAAACATGTTTTTATTTTATATATCGACGAGGCAAGAATTTAGAAGAATGCAATTTGGCAGATAACTGTTCCTAATAAAATGGCCCAATTGATTTTTTTGTGATCAAACTAACAATTTTAGGCGAAAATTTCAAGAGATAAAAAAGTTTCAGATTGAATCCCTGCATTTAAATTTTGAAATAGAAAAATTTAGACGCATTAGAAAGTTCTGATCATTTGAAAAATTGTTAAAAAAATAATTGAACGAGGAATCTGTTTCAAAAGCTGAAGATTCATAGAAGAATAATGTATTTTTGATTTCTCGTAAAAACAATTGCCGCACCTTGGGTGGAAACAAAATGACAACTATCCAAACTTTAACTGTGAAAACCAAAATTACATTCAACGATTTGAAAAATTGTAAAAAAATATAATTAAACGAAGAATTTGCTTCAAAAGCTCAAGATTCATAGAAGAACGGTGCATTTTTGATTTCTCGTAAAAACAATTGCCACATCTTTGGTGGAAACAAAACGGTACTAATCCAAACTTCAACTGTGAAAACGAAAATTGCATTCAGCGATAAAAAAAAATGTAGAAAAAAATTATTTAAGGAGGAATTTGATTTGAAAGCTCAAGATTCATAGAAGAACAATGCATTTTTGATTTCTCGTAAAAACAATTGCCACATCTTTGGTGGAAACAAAACGGTAACAATCCAAACTTCAACTGTGAAAACGAAAATTGCATTCAACGATTTAAAAAAATGAAAAAAAAATAATTTAAGGAGGAATTTGATTTGAAAGCTCAAGATTCACAGAAGAACAATGCATTTTTGATTTCTCGTAAAAACAATTGCCACATCTTTGGTGGAAACAAAACGGTAACAATCCAAACTTCAACTGTGAAAACGAAAATTGCATTCAACGATTTAAAAAAATGTAAAAAAATAATTTCAGGAGGAATTTGATTTGAAAGCTCAAGATTAATAGAAAAACATTGCATTTTTGATTTCCCGTAAAAACAGTTGCCGAACCTTGGGTGGAAACAACATGACAACTATCCAAACTTTAACTATGAAAACTGAAATTGCATTCAACGATTTGAAAAATTGTAAAAAAAATAATTGAACGAAGAATTTGCTTCAAAAGCTCAAGATTCATAGAAGAACGGTGTATTTTTGATTTTTCGTAAAAACAATTGCCACATCGTGGGTGGAAATAAAATGACAACTATCCGAACTTGAACTGTGAGAACGAAAATTGAAAATTGAATTCAACTCTTTGAAAAATTGTAAAAACATAATCGGACGAGGAATTTGCTTAAGAAGCTTAAGATCCATAAAAGAACAACGTATTTTTGATTTCTCGCAAAAACAATAGCCACATCTTGAGTAGAAAGTACTCCTACCAGATTGTTTATTCTATGCGTATTTTGAGATGAACTCGTCGACTTATTTTTATTTTTACAATATTGCATAAAACAGAAGTATTTCCGCACAAAATCAGATATTTTTCGTGTTATTTAGATAATTTTATTTTATTTAAATTAATTTTTTTTAGACATTTTTTTAATTTTTTTTTTAATATTTTTAAACGACAACTATCTGATTGTGTAGCCCTGTAAATTTTGAATTTGATCCACAAGTTGTTTAAAGAAAAAAAATAATCGTCCATATCTTGAGTAGAAAGTACACCTACCAGATTGTTTATTCTATGCGTATTTTGAGATGAACTCGTTGATTTATTTTTATTTTTGTAGTATTTAAACAGACGCATAAAACGGAAGTATTTTCGCACAAAATCAGATATTTTTCGTGTTTTTTTAGGTAAGTTTATTTTATTTAAATTAAATTTTTTTAAACATTTTTTAAATTTTTTTAAATATTTTTAAACGAAAAGTATCTGATTGTGTAGGCCATTAAATTTCGAATTTGATCCACAAGTTGTTAAAAGAAAAAAAAATAATCGTCCAAGCTCCAAGGTCAAAACCGTGAAACCTATTTGCAGGATCGCACCCTCAACACTTTGTCTCACAAATTATTTATTTCTAGTTTCGACAATTTGTAAAATAAAACAAGTGTTAGGTGTGTCATTTCTTTGTAAAGTCGTTTTCCACAGTGATGCCCGTAAATGCAGATTTTTACTATAATTATCAATTTTTATTGAATGGAACGTATGTTACAGTATTCTTTGAAAAAATTAAATTGACCCGACCGAAACCAAAAATATCCATAGAATTACCAAAATTCCCCTTTTCCTTCGAATAAAATATCTAAAAACTGCTGTCTTCAATTGTCAATTTCACGATTTGCAAAATTATGAATACAATAGGCTAATGAACTGAAGGCGGTTATAAGCGAGACCGATTCATCACCGCGATGATGATGAAGATGATGAATAGCTCAGGGGACATCCCGATCGTCCATTAACCTAACAAGCCCGCGCTCCGGAGCGGGAGACGCATCGCCCCCGATGATGGTTCCGTTATATAAATATGCAGATTCGTTCCCATTTCGTTTACGATCTGGCGACGGAAGAGGACTGGGGGCCCCATCTGCAGAACCGGGCGTGAGATGTAATATCCCGCTGTCTGCTCTCTGCCTGATTAATGACGGACGCCCCCAGAGATGGAGGCAGACGGGGGGCGCACCGGAGGCGCCACGCTCGCCCGCACACATGCTGCAGCAGCTCGCAAAACATCCGCACTTAATCGACGAAAAATACAAATGACTTATTCCGCGCCGGAAACGAACCCGATCCCGCCGAATTCGCTACTTCGATCAACCCTTCATAACCTCACTTAATCTTCATTTTCGTTCCGTCGCGTCGTGACGTATCACAATGAAAATGCGACTATTAATATTAACAACGAGTGTTTGTACATAGAGATCTTATCGGGCGGGTTATAAAATACGAGTACGAGACGATAGCCGATCTAAACATACTAATGGTACGAAAACAACAATGAAATCATTCGAAAATGAGATGGTGTGATAGGGACACCCGAAGGTATCCGTGGCCGACGGCGTGGGTGTGCGAGGGGGGGCCCATTCCGATGGAATTCAATTTAAATCTCATCTAAACGGTGAGACCACCGCTGCGATCCAGCAGGGATCATCTATTACCAATTACCCGAGCAACGGTGATACTCTCACCTGTCAATTCATTCAATAAGCCAACTGATTCTGTAACGCCAACAATAAATTACGACACCGATTTGAGGTCCAGATGAACACTTCTACACATTCGAATTACGCAATCGCACCTCGGGTTTCTACCAACGTGGGAACAATTGGGTAATTAGTAGAGTTATGAAGTGAAGCTCGCAATGAAGATTTGCCTGAAACTGAAACATTAACGTTTTTTTTTTAATTTATAAATCAAACGTAATAAGTGTCCAGTACAGAGATGTAAATCTATATTTAAATAACGTATTTCAAAAATGGGGTGAGAAAAATCCTCATGCGATTCACGAGGCACCATTACATGCCCGAGTGACTGTTTGGTGTGCATTATGGTCGGGCTTCGTGATTGGGCCTCGAAATCGAAGATATTGATGTTCCAACAAGACGGCGCAACTTGCTACACATCGGATGCAATGTTAGAAGTTTCGCGTTTTGATGATCGGCCGCCAAATCGAAAATTACTTACTTGTATTTTTAACTTATTAAAAAAACAATTGACATCCCTTCGCTGGGAACAAAATGGCGGAACACCAAACCTAATTTGAAGGAAGTAATATTTTGCATAGCGCGATTGGGAAAATTCTGAAAAAAAATGATCGCTCGCTTAATTCCTTCAAAGTTTCTAAATTCACTTAAAAGTAATGTATTTTTGACTTGGCAAAAGGCGATTGGAGTACCCTCGCTGGAAACGAAATTGCGACGCCCTAAACTTGAATTGCAAAAAGTAAAAATTGTATCTCACAATTAAAAGGAAATTAAAAAAAAATGATTGATCTTAGAATTATCTTCAAAATTTTCAAATCTACTTGAAACCACGTACGTTTGACATATTAGAAAACAATTGACAGCCCCTCGCAAGAAACAAAATGGCGACATCCTAAAATTTAATTGCAAAAAGTAAAAATTGCACCTCACCATTAAAAGGAAATTAAAAAAAAATACATTGATTTTGGTATTGTCTTCAAAATTTTCAAATCTACTTAGAAATCACGTACTTTTGACATACTAAAAAATAATTGACAGCCCCTCGCCAGAAACAAAATGGCGACACCCTAAAATTGAATTGCAAAAAGTAGAAATTGCACCTCACAATTAAAAGAAAATTAAAAAAAAATTGATTGATCTTAGAATTGTTTTCAAAATTTTCAAATCTACTTGAAATCACGTACGTTTGACATATTAGAAAACAATTGGCAGCCCCTCGCAAGAAACAAAATGGCGACACCCTACAATTGAATTTCAAAAAGTGAAATTAGTATCTCGCAATTAAAAGGAAATTAAAAAAAATACATTGATTTTGGTATTGTCTTCAAAATTTTCAAATCTACTTAGAAATCACGTACTTTTGACATACTAAAAAATAATTGACAGCCCCTCGCCAGAAACAAAATGGCGACACCCTAAAATTGAATTGCAAAAAGTAGAAATTGCACCTCACAATTAAAAGAAAATTAAAAAAAAATTGATTGATCTTAGAATTGTTTTCAAAATTTTCAAATCTACTTGAAATCACGTACGTTTGACATATTAGAAAACAATTGACAGCCCCTCGCTAGAAACAAAATGGCGACACCCTACAATTGAATTGCAAAAAGTAAAATTTGTATCTCGCAATTAAAAGGAAATTAAAAAAATATTATTGATCTTGGAATTGTCTTAAAAATTTTCAAATCTACTTAGAAATCACGTACGTTTGAAATTCTAAAAAATAATTGACAGCCCCTCGCTAGAAACAAAATGGTGACACTTGAAACTTGAATTGCGGGAAGTGAAATGTGCATCTCGCGATTAAAAAGAAATTAAAAAAAATATTATTGATCTTAGAATTATCTTCAAAATTTTCAAATCTACTTGGAAATTACGTACTTTTGACATACTAAAAAACAATTGACAACCCCTCGCCGGAAATAAAATGGTGACATCCTGAAATTGAATTGCAAAAACGGAAACTTTTCAAAAAAATTCACCTCTTGGAATTGTCTTGAAAAGTCTCAAATCTATTTAGAAATCATGTGTTTTTGACATACTGAAAACATTTGACAGCTGTAAACGAAATGGCGAAACCGAAACTTAAATTGCAAAAAGTAAAATTGGCCTTGTGGGCAGCGCTCCTGCTTCTGGGCCTCGTGGTCGTGGGTTCGAATCCCATCCGGGCGGTCACTAATTTTTCCTATGTGGGCAGCCAACGTGTTAAATACGAAATACTCCAAAAAACCTTTCCCATCAATTCCTAAATCGCCAACAATCACTTAAGCCCGAGTGACACGATGCGTGGTTACGAGTGCGTGATCTAATGCGAGAATATAGCAACAAACTAAGCATTCGTTCAAAAATTCAGACGATTCCAAAAAGTCATGAAAACGAATCCGCTGTGAAATTTGCAGTTTCTTAGCGAAATAATTAAAATCAAAACTAAATAAATCGAGAAACGTAACCGGTGGTATATTGGGTAGAGCGCGAGCGCCTTCTTGCTAGATCCAAAGTATTGTGGGTTCGATTCCAAGCCCGGGCGGAACATTTTTCGGAACGAGAAAAATCCGCTCGGTTGATTGGACGTTTATTTGTCTTTCAATTATTCATTTTACTTAACCCGAATTCCTGTCAACCAACTAGAGGTGGGAAACTCACGAGTGAGTCGATTAAAAGAGCCGGCTGTTAGAAATGAGTCGCGAGTCCTGTGTAAATTTCCTGACTCATTTTGAGTCATGAAATTTAAGAATTATGTATTATTAAAATTTTGGAAGTGCTCTCCAAAAAAGAGTCATTTCGCCCACCTCTACAACCAACCTACTTAAAAAAAAGTGCTAAAAATAGTCTTTGCTTAGGCCTAGTGAAAATTTAGTTTTTGCCAAACAAAGTTGCGCTTCAAATACAAAAACAAATGGACAAGTATGCGTGAACCCTTGCCAGCAAAATTAAAGTTGGAAATTACTTTACGCTATTTAGCAACGGAAAACTCTTGTGCAAGTCTAAAATATCTATGTCTTGAATTTTAAGATGTTCACTGCGCAATGTGTCACGACATTTTGGGATGGCTGTAGTAGTACTTGCTTATAAAATAAATAATCAGCCGATTGCCGCAATTTTTCGATCGGGTTACGGTTTTATTTCCCCTAAAAATTTCGGTGAAGTTTTCAGTGCGGTTTCGATTCGACTCTTTGATTCTATTTTCAATTATATTTAACATTTACCAACAGGAAGAGATTAAACACATTTTCGAAGGATTAATGAAATCTTGCTTTGTAAACGGCTTATCATAGAACTGTATACCGTGCTTTCAATAATTCACCGAACATAGGGAACGCAGGAGTCGCAATCGGAGTGACTCGGAATAAGAGTGGGGCCCCACTGCGAACGAAGTACTGGTATGGTTTGATCAATGGATCTTTGCGTGTGCGTCATGACCGAAAACGAGAGTTTTCTTGCCTTGGGCGACATACGTACACACATTATTGCGTCTAATTCAACTTAACATGGAGAGAGTAAACGCATAACAATGTTTAGCTATCTATTACGTGCACGCAAAGTATATTGAGTATCGTGCTTTTTAGAGCGACGTTAGTATCGAGTTGGAATCGGCATTCGAGCAGCGTCTCCTGCGTTCCCTTGGTTCGGTGAACTATCGAAAGCACGGTATAATAATAAACATGGAACACGATGGATTTTATTAGGAATGAAAAACTCCTGCGTTCCCTATGTTCGGTGAATTATTGAAAGCACAGTATAACAAGTATGAACAATATTCTTTAATTACACGTTCCATCGGAGAGAGTGTAACAGAGCGGAGAAGAATATGTCCCGGCCGATGTGCATTTCGCTTTTTTTTTCTTTTTTAATTATCGCGTCCCCGCAAACTTTAATTAAATCTCTTTTTCTCTCCGGGCGAACCGAGCGAGAAAAAAGCGCAATTATGGGCGCAACGTATGATTTAAGTGGGACGTAATAATTAAGAGATAAATAACGCGGTAATGAGGGGTAATTACGCGGATTTTTTCGGCGAAGAATGGCGCATTGTGGTGGCCATAAATTATTAAAAGTATACTTCGATGTCGGCGATAAGAGTACACGGCGACGAGAATGCGGAGTACCGATGGATCTCAAGAATTTTCATTTAGCGCTCGCGATATGCGGGGTGCCACAGAAGTTTTCAAAGATTATCTAGAAGTGACTCATCAGAGGGAATGGATGACGTGAATTCGTCTGATGTATTTGGTGTGGAAATTCTTGAGTTCGTTAGAGCTCAGATTTTATTATCAATAGCTCTGTCGTCTGGTGAAAACTCTTGAATTTGTTAGATCTAATAGCTCTGTAGGTCTCTTATTAAATCATTCTTATATAACGGAAATCAAAATATTCACACTAAAGGGTATAGGTCTCCGCTCCTACTAGTAGTGTTCCTCAGGGTTCCAACCTCGGTCCTCTCCTGTTTGTAAATAATATTGATTTTCGTGGATGATGTAAAAATCTTCTTTAATGTTTGTAGTATAGAAGACTGCAATAATTTACAAAATTATTTTGTGCGTATTGATGATTGGTGCTATGAAAACAATATTGTGCCCAATTATGATTAATCTTTGAATAATAATAATAAATGCTTTAATCAAAAAAGGGACCATACATGATACAAACATAACAATAATTAAACTTATGTCAAAAGCCGCAAATTGAATACGTCATAAGAAAAAGAAGGAAAAAAAGATGACGTTGCTCCAATTCTACATATGAGCGTTTATCTATTTATTTAGCTTATTGACGTATTTGGCCAGGGCGACATGACTTTAGTAGTCGAAGCCTCAACATTGATGATGACGAGGAACAATAATTTTTTGGCAGAAAAAAGTTTGAAAAGAAAAGATTACTGCAGAAATGGTGTGTTTTGTTAGAGGTCGCTTAATGGAAGGAACTAGACCACAGTAGGTATAGTATGTCTTGTTAGAGGTCAATTATGGAATTTTTGCTGTGGCAATATGGAATTTAAGTTTACGACCGGTGTATCGGGGTCGGAGGCTGGCCGGGGCGGAGCGAGACGGCGATAATCGTATGTATCAAATAATGATTTTCTCTTGAAAGCGACACATAAAAGTAGTTCCCAAGAAGGAGAGATTATGGAATGGGTTTTACCTATTTGCTTATCATGCTGAATAATTTATACCATTAATGTGTGTGTGTGTGTGTTTGTTTGTGAAGAGAGAGAGAGAGAGAAAGATTAAATTCCAGCTGTCCTTGCGGTTATCAAAATCATATCTGGCGAAGTGGCCGGCCGAAGAAAACGACGTCGCCGACGACGGCGAGGAGAGATATTTATTAGATTCGCGATAGTGCAGAGAGAGAGAGCGAGGTAGAGAGAGGTCCGTATCTGTCATTTATCGGTGAATATGCAAATGCCTTGCGTGTGCGAGCGCGACTTTGCATTTTTTACACCTACATCTACTTCTCGTATCACACAATAATATCCGTGCAGACCGTTTTTTTTTTCGCTCTAAACGACGTGTATACGCGCGATAACCTATTAACAACTATTTTTTTTTTAAGTCGTACCAGTTCCTTCCGAGTTGGGATGGACGATATTTCACGTACCTGTGATTTTTCACTAGTATTAAAAAATCACAGGTCGTTACTGTTACTAATAGGCGAATTTCACTGCTACTTAAAATCACTGCTACTTTAAATCACTGCTACTTAAAATCACTGCTACTTTAAATCACTGCTACTTAAAATCACTGCTATTTAAAATCACTGCTACTTAAAATCACTGCTACTTAAAATCACTCCTACTTAAAATCACTGCTACTTAAAATCACTGCTACTTTAAATCACAGCTACTAAAAATCATGCTATTTAAACTGTGACTTAAACTGTGATTGCTCCTTAAAATCACAACTGTTACCTAAAAACGTGATTGTAAGAAAACATTTCTACATATTATTTTATATTTAGTACTGTTTACTTCCATTTACTCTTATGCTCATGTTCAAATCACGATTTTCATTAATTTAAAAGCAAATATATAAAAACAATTTCTACAAATGGTAAACCTAAAATGACTCAAAATTCATTTTAATTTAAGAATCAATGCGAATATCTAAACATTGAAATAATACCACGAAGCCAATTTTTAAATTGCAAACTTCATTAACTGAAAATTAAAAATAAAAACAATTCACCAAACTGCGAAAATCTCCAAATGCACCTCCTAAGTGCTCAAAAAAGTAAAACAAAAATCTTCAAAAATCCATATCTCTATTAAAAATCGTTGAATTTACAAAAACCAAATTGATTTTAAATAGGCGGTACCTCGACCATTAATGATGATTTTTTATGGAATTTTTCCTGCGTTTTTTATATTTTTTCTGCGATGTTTTTGTTCAGGTGCTCAGAAAATTAAAACAAAAAATTTCAAAAATCCACATCTCTATTGAAAATTATTGCATTTACAAAAACCAAATTGATTCTGAATAAGTGATGCTTCGACCATTAAGGATGATTTTTATGGAATTTTTCCTGCGGTTTTTATATTTTTTTCAGTGATGTTTTTGTTCAGGTGCTCAAAAAATTAAAATAACAATTTTCAAAAATCCATATCTCTGTTAAAAATTATTGAATTTACAAAAACCAAATTGATTTTGAATAAGCGATACTTCGGCCACTGAGGATAATTTTTTATGGAATTTTTCCTGCGTTTTTTATATTTTTTTTCTGTGATGTTTTTGTTCAGGTGCTCAAAAAATTAGAACAAACATTTTCAAAACTCCATATCTCTATTGAAATTTTATTGAATTTACAAAAACCAAATTAATTTTGAATAAGCAATAGTTCTGCCATTGAGAATGATTTTTTATGGAATTTTTCCTGCGTTTCTTATATTTTTTCTGCGATGTTTTTGTTAAAGTGCTCAGAAAATTAAAACAAAAAATTTCAAAAATCCACATCTCTATTGAAAATTATTGAATTTACAAAACCCAAATTGATTCTGAATAAGTGATGCTTCGACCATTGAGGATGATTTTTATGGAATTTTTCCTGCGTTTTTACTTTCTCCGTTACGAAGTACGAGAAAGTATTGTGATCGTGATTTTTTTTTCAAAAATTTTTTTTGCGGAAATATCCGTTTTGGGGTCCCTAGATACCATTTCAACAATTTCTGGAAAAAAAAAATTTGTGTCTGTGTGTGTGTGTGTGTGTGTGTGTGTGTGTGTGTGTGTGTGTGTGTGTCTGT
Organism: Ocypus olens; assembly: GCA_910593695.2. Classification (NCBI taxonomy): domain Eukaryota; kingdom Metazoa; phylum Arthropoda; class Insecta; order Coleoptera; family Staphylinidae; genus Ocypus; species Ocypus olens. The sequence continues at coordinate 51,908,007 of OU343056.1, forward strand.
CTGTGTGTGTGTGTGTGTGTGTGTGTGTGTGTGTGTGTGTGTGTGTGTGTCTGTCTGTGTGCGCTGTATCTCAAAAACTAAAAGAGCAATTGATATGAAACTTTGAACATACGTCTTATTTAATAATCTGAAGAACTGAAAAGCTTTTGGTAAAATTTCGTAAACCGGAAGTGGGTGTTTACCTCAACTGTTTTTTGTTTTTTGCCAATATTTTCTTAAATATAAAAAATATCACAAAAACATTTAAACAAACATTAAAGACAACAAAGAAATGAACATCTTTTGCTTAAAAATATTTTTCATAAAATCATTGCTATTCAAGAAAAAAAATTATTAATTTTTTTTTAATTTTTGGTGTATAATTATGAAACGATAATAGTTACAGCAAATTTATGTGAATAATAATTGTAGAGAATGCCAAAATGAACAATTTCTAAAGAATAAGTTTTTTTCGAAATCTCGTTAGTTTTTGAGGAAACCGAATTTTTGAATTTGAAGCATAATTTTCCCATCTTTCATAATTTTGACGTTTTAAACGTCAGTTTCATCCGAGTCTACGAAACATTCGATGTACATTTAAAATATGATTTTAATTGAAAATAAACCACGAAAGCGTAAATATAAATAATACCATCAAGTCGGAGAAAGTAACATGATGGCCACATCACCATTTTTTATATTTGTTTCAGTGATGTTTTTGTTCAGGTGCTAAAAAAATTAGAACAAAAATTTTCAAAAATCCACATCTCTATTGAAATTTTATTGAATTTACAAAAACCAAATTGATTCTGAATAAGTGATGCTTCGGCCATTGAGGATGATTTTTATGGAATTTTTCCTGCGTTTTTTATATTTGTTTCAGCGATGTTTTTGTTCAGGTGCTCAAAAAATTTAAATAACAATTTTTAAAAATCCATATCTCTGTTGGAAATTATTGAATTTACAAAAACCAAATTGATTTTGAATAAGCGATACTTCGTCCATTGAGAATTATTTTTTATGGAATTTTTCCTGCGTTTTTTATATTTTTTTTGCGATGTTTTTGTTCAGGTGCTCAGAAAATTAAAACAAAAATTTTCAAAAATCCACATCTCTATTGAAAATTATTGAATTTACAAAAACCAAATTGATTTTGAATAAGCGATACTTCGGCCCTTGAGGATGATTTTTATGGAATTTTTCCTGCGTTTTTTATATTTTTTTCAGCGATGTTTTTGTTCAGGTGCTCAAAAAATTAGAACAACATTTTTCAAAAATCCATATATCTATTGAAAATAATTGAATTGGCAAAAACCAAATTGATTTTGAATAAGCGATACTTCAGCCATTGAGGATGATTTTTTATGGATTTTTTTTTGCGTTTTTTATATTGTTTTTGTGATAATAGTCACTGTTTAAAATCACTGATATTAAAAAGTAGCAACGTGATTCAAAAGTAGCAGTTTTGTCCATCTCTACTTCCGAGTTTAAAGACACCATCTCCCACAATCATTGTGTCAAAATGCAGTCGGCAACAATCATTTAATGTTTTTATAGTTATAGCCATCACAAAATGTCGTGAACACCCTTAATTTCAAGGCCGGAAACTATAGGCACAGAATTGTGTTTTATTATTCATCGACGCGTAAATTCGTTATCGCGTTCTCACTCTAGGAAAAATATGTCATTCCCCATGTGTCCAGTTAGAAATAAATAAATAAATGTACGAAAATTGATTTTTTTATTATTCTTTAGGCTTGCAAGGAACGAAATCATATATTCTCTTTGCAAAAATAATTGAGTTAACAAAAAAAAGAGGACCGACCCTGCAATACGGGTGAAGCTCACAGCATCCAATGTGTTTAAGTCCCATGAGGAAACGCTATTGACAAATAATTCTGCTACACATTTTCGTGTTTATCCACAAATTTTGAAAACCATCGTTTCTATCTCGGCTTGCAAGAATTTTTAATGGGCAAACTGGAGACGACTTGTAAGAAAATCGTTAGTGTTTGTTGCTTATGTATAAGCTTATTGTGGCAAACTGTGCGTGTTTGTTGTTAATAAGCGCCTTTTAGTGCGTCGCCGATAAAAATCAGGCCCATCAATCGCTGGCAGTCCGCAGAAGCAATGGAAGCACCAGCAGCAAACAGGCGACCAACAAGAGCGCCAGTCACAAGTCAGTCAGTCAACGGTGGCTTTGCGCCACGTTTAATTCACCGCGTGCGTGTGCGTGAATGTGCACGGATTTACATGTCCACACACGTGTATGCGTGCGTGTGTGTATGTGTGTGTGTGTGTGTGTGTGTGTGTGTTCAGCCCCGATGTGCACGGGCCATCAACATCTGCCCGACCGAGGGCCCCGGCTGATTAATGAGCGATCTCTCTCCCGACTGTGCTTGGAATTAATTTCAACAAACAAACAGCAATAGATAACCGAACCGTGGACTTATCGCGCACAGCTCGCTCCAAGAGAACGTGAGAATACGCGAATCTGATAAAAATATTGAATACGGCTTTCTGGCCCCCTCCCCGCGCGCCTCCTTCGCAGGAACTCTGCAAGGAGAAGAGAAGACCATCTCTGCACCCCAGGCTGTTTGCCCGAGATCACCAGGTGATACCGAGAGCCAAGGTGCGCCGGACAATGGACATAAAACACCCCAATAAAACAAACCTGGAAATAATTGATTCCTATCGCGTTCGCACGTTATGCGATCTGTCATTGTACTAACGGATGCTTTTTTTTTGCTTTTTCGGTTATCTCTGGAAATTATGTAAAATATCAGCAGTCTTGGGCCAAATTCTAAAATTTATCCGAACCGTCTTCCATCAACATGACAGATGTCATGTTGATATGCGCTTCAATCAGTAAACATCGAAGCTACCGATGTTGCATCTATAGGCTATTGCAGTGGCGGCTCGTGGAATATGTTGATGGTAGAGCCACTTATTCAATATAAACATGTATCTTTGTTAAATGATCGATTCTCATGATTCACGTTTTGGGGAAGAACAAACGTGTGCCTCATTCTGTTATCCGTTCTCAACGGTTAAAAAATCTTGCTTGGCTTGAAACTACAGGTAGTGCCGTGGCTCCTTGGCTCTATATAGCGAGCCGCCCCTGGGCTATTGCATGAACGGTTGGTTAAAATTCTCGTGCGAACATTTACGTGATGTAAAATATACTCTTATATTCAATTATGTATTTGAAGAGTCGTTCAGCATTAATATTTTCTTTCGTCGCTCGTGCTTCAAAAATGCGCTCATCCGGGAACATTGTCTTCCCGCTCTTGGTTCGTAAAGAACTATTTCGTCAATAAAAAGTGGGAGTATCGAGTTTCCAACATTTTCATTTTGGTTTCGTCTGCCCATCTACTCACAAAATTCGATTAGGGCAAGTAACGTCTCCGCGCACGTATCTGTGGGTTCCTTAACCACACGCCAGCATATTATTCGGGAGAGTCACTTGAACCTTCCTAGAGGGGGCAACGCTCTTATCAAAAGAAAATTGTGATGTGGCCATCATGTTACTTTCTCCGACTTGATGGTATCATTTATATTTACGTTTTCATGGTTTATTTTCAATTGAAATCATATTTTAAATGTACATCGAGCGTTGTGTAAACTCGGATGAAACTGACGTTTAAAACGTCAAAATTATGAAAGATGGAAAAATTATGCTTCAAATTCAAAAACTAGGTTTACGCGAAAAAAACTTATTCTTTATAAGTTGTTCATTTTAGCATTCTCCGCAATTATTATTAACATAAATTTGCTGTAACTGTTATAGTTTTATAATTATAAACCAAAAATTAAAAAAAAAGTAATAATTTTTTTTCTCGAATAAAAATGATTTTATGAAAAATGTTTTCAAGCAAAAGATTTTCATTTCTTTGTTGTCTTCAAAGTTTGTATAAATGTTTTTGTGATATTTTTCATATTTATGAAAATATTATCAAAAAACAAAAAACAGTTAAGGTAAACGCCCACTTCCGGTGTACAAAATTTTACCAAAAGCTTTTCAGTTCTTCAGATTATCAAATAAGACGGATGTTCAAAGTTTCATATCAATTGCTCTATTGGTTTTTGAGATACAGCACACACAGACAGACACACACACACACACAGACACAATTTTTTTTTTCCAGAAATTGTTGAAATAGCATCTAGAGACCCCAATATGGTAAAAAAAAATTTGAAAAAAAAATCACGATCACAATACTTTCTCGTACTTCGTAACGGAGAAAGTGAAAAATATATATAAAAACCAGTTGTGGTAACCGCACACATACATTCAGGGGCGGCTCGTTATATAGAGCCACGGAGCCATGGCACTACCTGTAGACTCAAGCTCTTAAAGATTCTTAGAAAAACTTTTTAAATGTTAAACAGCACCTGTAACACCGCGTGGAAGTTCCACATTAATTTCAAAAGATGGTTAAAATTTTGACAGGCTATTTCTGAATGTGTGAAATAATGTGTTTATACAAATTTCCAAAGAGAGCAATCGCAAGTTTACCACAACAAAAATGGTTGCACTAAAAAGAAAATTTTGATGACCAAAAAGGTGCATTTTTCAAAATACAAGTAGGGATTGCACATTTATTTTAACAGATGGTTTAAACTTTGACTAACTAATTCTGAATAATGCGTCTTTATAAATTTTCGCAAGTTTACCACAACAAAAATGGTTTCACTAAAAGGCAAATTTTGATCACCAAAAAAGGCAATTTTTCAGAAATTCACTTGAGAATTCCACATTTCTTTCGATAGATTGTTGAACTTTTGACAGACCAATTTTGAATAATGTCCCTTTATAAATTTCTTCAAAAAATAATCACAAGTTTACCACAACAAAAATGGTTTCACTAAAAGGCAATTTTTGATCACCAAAAAGGCAAATTTTTCAGAAATTCACTTGAGAATTCCACATTTCTTTCGACAGATGGTTGAAATTTTGACAGACCAATTTTGAATAATGTCCCTTTATAAATTTCTTCAAAAAATAATCACAAGTTTACCACAACAAAAATGGTTTCACTATAAGGCAATTTTTGATCACCAAAAAGGCAAATTTTTCAGAAATTCACTTGAGAATTCCACATTTCTTTCGACAGATGGTTGAAATTTTGACAGACCAATTTTGAATAAGGTCCCTTCATAAATTTCTTCAAAAAATAATCACAAGTTTACCACAACAAAAATGGTTGCACTAGAAAAGCAAATTTTGATAACAAAAAAAGCGGATTTTTTAGAAATTCACATGGCAATTCTACATTTATTGCTACAGATGGTTGAAACTTTGAAAAAATAATTCGGAATAATGTGTCTGCAAATTTACAAAGAAAATAATCGCAAATTTACCACAACAAAAATGGTTGCTCTAAGAAGCAAATTTTGATGACCAATAAGGCGCATTTTTTAGAAATTTGCATGCGAATTCCACATTTATTGCAACAGATGGTTGAAATTTTGACAGACTAATTTTGAATAATGTGTCTTTACAAATTTCCAAAGAAAATAATTTTCTTCTTAATTTTCGATTTTTTTGTTAAAATTTTCGAATTTTTGGCCCGCAATTTTTTAATTTTTTATCCTATATTTGAGATTTTTTAACCTAAATGATTTCTTTTTATACGCAACTTTTTTATTTTTTTGCCGATATTTTCAAGTACAGTTTCTGATTTCTTGCCCTTCATTTTAGATTTTCTAATTTAAATAATTTTTTTATGGGCGATTTTTTTTACTTTTTGGTTACTTTTTGACTGCCGTTTTCGAGTTTCTGGTCGGCAACTAATTTTGAGCTAAAGAGTTATTTTAGGAGCTGGAAATTGCAAATTAATTTAGTTTTCCTTGATTTTTAAATTTTTTGGTTTGCATTTTTTATTTTTAGACCAGCATTTTTGATTTTTTTTTGCCCATATTGTAGATATTTGACCTGTATTTTTCGTTTCTTCGTTCCAAATTTTAGAGTTTTTGCCCGAAATATTCTTTATTTTGGTTAAACTTTTTGATTTTTTTTTGTTGAAATTTCCGGATTTTTGGTCTGCATTTTTTTAACCGCGAATTTTTGATGTTTGTCTAAATTTTCAATTTTTTAGTGTTTTTCCTTAATTAAGAGCTAATTCTGCAAGTGATTATTTTTTTTACGATTTTTCAAAACATTGAGTGCAATTTCCGTTCCCTCCAGTGCAGTTTTGAGTCAATTCCTGTTGTTTTCAGTAGTAATATTGCAATTATTTTTACATGTAATGAAAAGTACACTCTTTCTGCATAGTTTTAGTAATTTTGGAGCTAATTCTACAAGTGATTAATTTTTTACAATTATTAAAAACATTGAGTGCAAATAATTAACTTCACTACAGAGCAAATTTTGAGTTTATTCCCTTGTTTTCTGCAAGAGCATGTCGCTATTTTCAGGAAATTAAAAGTAGTCTATTTTTGAATAATTGAAGTTTATTTGAAGCGAAACGAAAAAAAAATTTTTTAATTTTTCAAATCGTCGAGCGCAAATTTCCTTTGCTACAGAGCAAATTTTGAGTTTTCTGGGGCTAATCACCCCTAGTGCTGAAAATGACAATTTTCGTACTTGAATTTTCAATCTTCTTGTTTTCATTTTTTATCGTTAAGTCCTGATTTTGATATTTTGGTCTAAATTTTTAATCTTCTAGCCTCATTTTTTTTTCTAAATTTTCGATTTGTTTGTTAAAATTTTCGATTTTTTGGTCCGCAATTTTGATTTTTAGGATCGAAGTTTTGAATTTTTTATCCTATATTTTAGATTTTTTTAACCTGAATGATTTATTTTTATAATAATAATAATAATAATAATAGATTTATTAACGGAAAATCTCCTTTTACAAAATTACTTAAAACAAAAATAAAAATATATTGTAAATGTAGCGAGAAAATATTTTTACAGAAATAAGGTAATTTACATATAAAAATAAATCGCACTAAAAATCACATAAATAGCAATGACGAACAGAACATATTAAAATAAATATAAACAAAATAAAATAAAACTGGTAAAAATTGCACAGCTAAAATAATATACAAATAAATAATATTATTGATAAAATTTTAAAAACAAGTCCAGATCCATGCGTTTGATGCGGTTCTTCAATTCTAAGAATGACTCCGAAAATAAATCACATTTTGAATGACCGCATAAAATATTTATACGCGACTTATTCTATTTTTTGCCGATATTTTCAAGATTTTTGGATGGTTTTTGATTTCTTGCCCTTGATTTTAGATTTTTTAACTTGAATTATTGTTTTTTTTTTACTTTTTGGTTACGTTTTGACTAAAATCGATTGAATTGAATTTTTTCAATTTTTTTTTTAAGACTGAGACCATTCTGAACACTATTTGTGCATAAAATTTTGTTGTGGGACTTCCAGCAATTGAGGTTTTCGAGTCTCTGGTCGGCAACTTATTTTGAGTGAAAGAGTTATTTTGGGGGCTGAAAATGGGGAATTATTTTCGTTTTCCTTGATTTTTCAATTTTTTGGTTTGATTTTTTTATTTCTAGACCAACATTTTTGATTTTTCTTGCCTATATTTTAAATCTATGGCCTTTATTCTATTTATTTTGGAGGCTGAAAATGGGGAATTATTTTCGTTTTCCTTGATTTTTCAATTTTTTGGTTTGAATATTTTTATTTTTAGACCAGCATTTTTGATTTTTCTTGCCTATATTTTAAATCCATGGCCTTTATTTGATTTATTTTGGGGGCTGAAAATGGGGAATTATTTTCGTTTTCCTTGATTTTTCAATTTTTTGGTTTGAATGTTTGATTTTTTTGGCCTTAATTTTAGATCCATGGCCTGTATTTTTAATTTCTTCGTTTCAATTTTTTTGTTGAAATTTTCTGCATTTTTTTAACCACGAATTTTCGAAATTTGTCTATATTTTCGATCTTTTGGCGTATATTTTAGTTCTTTGCTTTAATTAAGAGCGTATTTTTTATTGGTCTATACTTTAGATTTTTAACGTGTGTGATTGATTTTTATGTGCAAATTTTTGATTTTTTTGCCGGTATTTAATTTTTATAATTTGTCATTTCCATCTTTCATAATTTTGACGCTTCAAACGCCAGTATCATCCGATCTAATAAATTGTGAAAGTGGCTCTACCATCAACATGTTCCACGAGCCGCCACTGCATACATCCAAAGAGCAGCGGCGGCTCGTGGATTTCCGTAGCGAGGGCAAAGACAAAGATGTCGCTCGTGCTGCACTACTTACTCTTAATAGAGGAAGCAACTATTTCGTTGCTGTTTCGGTCAAATTTTCTTCCGTTACCCCACCGCCGAAAATCCACGAGTCGCCGCTGCCAAGAAGGAAGCATATAGTTAGTTACTAAACATTTATTAAAACCTGGTTTTATACAGGGTTTTAAAGGGCAATTGACTAAAGTCTTTCAGCCCGTTTAACCATACATTCTGAACATCTTACAATATTTAATTTGTGGTACATTTGGTGTTAGTACTACCGCTTAATTTTAATTATTTGACGTGTTAGTAGAACAAAAAAAACAAACAAAAAAAAACGCATCAATTATAAATATTTTTTTTTATTCAAAAGCGGGAGAAATATTATTTTTAGGTTGAAGCTATGCCCGTAACGTTTTTTCTTGGATCTTAATTATTAAAGTACTTATATTAATAACAAGAATAATCATTTTTACTTTCTCCGTTACGAAGTACGAGAAAGTATTGTGATCGTGATTTTTTTTTCAAAAATTTTTTTAACGGAAATATCCGTTTTGGGGTCCCTAGATGCCATTTCAACAATTTCTGGAAATTTTTTTTTGTGTCTGTGTATGTGTGTGTGTGTATGTGTGTGTCTGTGCGCGCTGTATCTCAAAAACTAATAAAGCAATTGATATTAAACTTTGAACATACGTCTTATTTGATAATCTGAAGAGCTGAAAAGCTTTTGGTAAAATTTCGTACACCGGAAGTGGGCGTTTACCTTAACTGTTTTTTATTTTTTGCCAATATTTTCTTAAATATGAAAAATATCACAAAAACATTTAAACAAACTTTGAAGACAACAAAGAAATGAACATCTTTTGCTTAAAAATATTTTTATTCGAGAAAAAAAAAATATTATTTTTTTAATTTTTGGTTTATATTTATAAAACGGTAATAGTTGCAGCAAATTTATGTTAATAATAATTGTAGAGAATGCTAAAATGAACAAGTTATAAAGAGTAAGTTTTTTTCGAAATCCCTTTAGTTTTTGAGTAAACTGAGTTTTTGAATTTGAAGCATAATTTTTCCATCTTTCGTAATTTTGACGTTTTAAACGTCAGTTTCATCCGAGTTTACACAACGCTCGATGTACATTTAAAATATGATTTCAATTGAAAATAAACCATGAAAACGTAAATATAAATGGCTATCAAGTCGGAGAAAGTAACATGATGGCTACATCACCATTTTTTTTTTATTCAAAAGCGGGAGAAATATTATTTTTAGGTTGAAGCTATGCCCGTAACGTTTTTTTGACTCTTAATTATTAAAGTACTTATATTTGCGACAAGAATAATAATTTTTATTTAGATTGCTGATTTTAACCATTGTCAAACGATCAGTTTCAGCATTAATTTCCGTTGTTTTTTTTCTCGGATTATTCCTTCAAACACCCTTATCCGACCGCTATTTTTCCGAAGGCTTTGTACCGTGCCACTAGAGTTTCTTTTTTTTTATGTATCATTGTTCATTTTCGATAACTCTTTGTCGTTCCATCATCTCTCCTTCAATGGATACCGGGGGCGCTGGCATGTTCGCAGCTCATCCATTTTCATTTTCTCCTGTATTATTTCAGCAGCCGAGGCTCACGCTGAAAGCCCGTTTTTGATTGATTCAGAGAGGCGGAGGACGTGCTCAGTTTAGTTAAGGGCCGAAGTAATTCTCCCGACAAGATTAATACTAGTGATCCTCTCTCTCCGGCGGCGGCAGGGCCGTCTCCCCGTTCATCATTTGTCCCAGTCACATCAGGTGGATGGCTTACGCTCTCGCAGTTATGTTCCGGGAGGGTGCCGATCAACATTTAAGGGCGACCCTCAAATGAATATGTGTATATATAGGGTGTTTCAGACCACCCGTACACCCCAAACACCTCGAGAAATACAAATCGGATTGGGATTTAAAAAATATGCCCAAAACTGTTTTTTAAGCTCAAAAAACAAATTTAGACGTATTTTTTTGTATGTCAATCCGATTTGTATTTCGTGTACGGGTGGTCTGAAACACCCGGTATATATATATATATATATATATATATATATATATATATATATATATATTACGTTTCATCACGTCCGCTGGAATTTGAATATGAATTTTTAACGGGGAAGGAATGAGGACGGCCGGCCGACCCCGACGCACGGTCCCATTATGTCGGCAACGCCGAAAATTACGTTTCTGGATCTGACAGGTTCTGACGTTTCAATCAAGGATGGGGCGGAGGACACCTCCGGAGGGTGACGCGTTTCGAATTTTTAACGCGGATAATATATCATTAAGACAGTAGGCGGTCATTTGTTTTCGAAGATTATGGTCGTGTCAGTCGGATTTCTTTCGGGTTGATGTGATTAATTCAACTCGGGGCTTGACTTGCGTTCCTCCAATTATTGACTCAAAGACAATTTGAACGGGGAAATCGAATGAAACTGAATAAGTAGGCAGTTAGTAATTAATAACGGCAGTGACGGCTCGTGGAGTGATTCATGGTATCCTCGAGGTAGCAGAGGTGGTAAGTACAGAAAGTCAGGCCAACCCTACCTATCTTTATTGCCACCTCGACCGTACCATAAGTCACCCCGCGAGCCGTCACTGATTAATAGTACAACAGAAAAGGAAATCATTCGATGAAATACAGCTTAACATCAGGACCGTTTCGCATTCCATCATTTATGATGTCAACGATCGACTTTTAAAAATTGACCAATTAAAACCTAGCGTATGGCGTATCAAGTAAATTATAGCGAGTCTATCTTGAAGCACGGTTTGCAAGTGAATATATTTATATGTCATCTGTCAGGACATGATTGCGGTAGTTTGTATTTCCATATTTGCACTCGTCGATTCTCTGTTTCGCAGAACATGAAACCCCATCGTCCCGGTCTAATTTAAATACGTTTACATCACACCATCGTTAGAGCGTCCATCCAATGACATTTTTTCGCCAGTATAACGTCCGCACTCGTGGAATTTCTGGCTCAAAGAACATAAAGCCCTATCATTCCGATCTAACTTAAATACGTTTACATCACACCATCGTTAGAGCATCCATTCAATGAAATTTTTCGCCTGTATAACGTCCGCACTCGTCGAATTTCTGGCTCACAGAACATAAAGTCCTATCATTCCGGTCTGAAAATTTTTAGAGGACGTTATAATGATGCGAAGATAAGAAATTTTGTATCTTTCAGATTAGATACCCGCGGTGCTAGTAAAATCCGTATATACAGGACGGCAAACGTAACTTGCCGTTGCGCAGTGGCAAAATTGTGGCGGAACCTTCGAAGAGCGCTCTCGATAGATTTCGTGAAGAGTTCGCGCGCCTGTTACATTCAATTATGTCGAAGAGAGCGCCCGATAGAGTTGTAAATGAATAGCGCACGCGAAGAATATGTGCTTGCTTATTACAGAGACTGTACTCGGCCGGCTGTAGAGAGAGAGCTTTCGCTTGCTCTCTGCGCGTCTGGCCATCTTACATTTACCGTCCTGTACAGCGTTTTTAAACTTAAGTCGGCACTATCATCTAGAGACGGGCAAAACTGCTACTTTTGAATCACGTTGCTACCTGTGATTGCTACTTTCTAATATCAGTGATTTTAAACTGTGACTGTGATCACGTGACACCTTCTGAAATTGTTAATGGTTTCTCAAAAATGTTTTCGATATGATTCTGCTAATATTTGTCCGCCTGGTCACGTAAAAAGTGTTCCCTTGTTTAGGTACGTGGCAAATGTTTTCCTATTTTGGTTCTACCTCTGGAAAACGCATCTTTCGAAAGATGAGCTGCTCTGTTCTCGAGGGATTATTTTGAAGTAAAATTATTAATTAATAGAGATATGCATTTTTGAAAATGTTCGTTTTAATTTTTTGATCACTTGGCCAAAAATATAAAACGTGGAGCCAAAATTCCATATCCTCAATTGCCGAAGTACCGCTTATTAGAAATCAATTTGGTTTTTGTAAATTCAACAATTCTCTATACAGAAAATTTTCAAAAATCCTCTTGAAGATTTTTGTTTTAATTTTTTAACACTTGAACAAAAACATCACAGAAAAAAATATAAAACATGCAGGCAAAATTCTGTAAGAAATCATCCTCAATGACCGAAGTATCGCCAATTCAAAATCAATTTGGTTTTTGTAAATTCAACAATTTTTAATAGAGATGTGGATTTTTGAAAATTTTCGTTTTAATTTTTTGAGCACTTGAATGAAAACCTCGCAGAAAAAAATAAAACGCGTAGAAAAAAATCCTCAATGGTCGAAATATCGTTTATTTAAAATAAATTTGGTTTTTGTAAGTTCAACAATTTTGAATAGAGGCATGGATTTTTGATAATTTTCGTTTTAATTTTTTGAGCACTTGGTCAAAAACATCGCAGAAAAAAATATAAAACATGCAGACAAAATTCCATAAAAATTATCCCCAATGGCAGAAGTATCACCTATTCGAAATCAATTAGATTTTTGTAAATTCAACAATTTTTAATGGAGATACGGAGTTTTGAAAATTTTAGTTTTATTTTTTGAAACACTTGAATTAAAACACCACAAAAAATATAGAACGCGTAGAAAAAAATCCTCAAAAAAATATCCTCAATGGTCTAAGTATCGCTTATTCAAATTCAATTTGGTTATTGTAAATTCAACATTTTTTAATAAACATATGGATTTTTGAAAATTTTCGTTTTAATTTTTTGAGCTCTTGAATGAAAACGTCGCAGAAAAAATATAAAACGCGTAGAAAAAATTCCCTAAAACAATATCCTTAATGGTAGAAATATCGCTTACTCAAAATCAGTTTGTGTTTTGTAAATTCAAAAATTTTCAATGGAGGTATGGATTTTTGAAAATTTTAGTTTAATTTTTTTGAGCACTTCAATGTAAACATCGCAGAATAAATGTAAAACACGCAGACAAAATTCCATAAAAATTATCCCCAATGGCCGAAGTATCGCTTATTCAAAATCAATTAGGTTTTTGTAAATTCAACCATTTTCAATGGAGATATGGATTTTTGAAAATTTTAGTTTTATCTTTTTTAACACTTGAATGAAAACATCGCAGAAAAAAATATAAAATATGCAAACAAAATTCCATAAAAATTATCCCCAATGGCCGAAGTATCGCTTATTCAAAATCAATTAGGTTTTTGTAAATTTAACAATTTTCAATGGAGATATGGATTTTTGAAAATTTCAGTTTTATTTTTTTGAGCACTTGAATGTAAACATCCCAGAAAAAATGTAAAACACGCAGACAAAATTCCATAAAAATTATCCCCAATGGCCGAAGTGTCTCTTATTCGAAATCAATTAGGTTTTTGTAAATTCAACAATTTTTAATGGAGATATGGATTTTTGAAAATTTTAGTTTTATTTTTTTGAGCACTTTAAAGTAAACATCGCAGAAAAAAATATAAAACATGCAGACAAAATTCCATAAAAATTATCCACAATTGCCGAAGTATCGCTTATTCAAAATAAATGAGGTTTTTGTAAATTCAACAATTTTTAATGGAGATATGGATTTTTGAAAATTTTCGTTTTATTTTTTTGAGCACTTGAATGAAAACATCGCAGAAAAAAATATAAAATATGCAGGCAAAATTCCATAAGAAATCATTCTCAATGGCCGAAGTATAGTTAATTCAAAATCAATTTGGTTTTTGTAAATTCAACAATTTTCAATGGAGATATGGATTTTTGAAGGTTATTGTTTTAATTTTTTGAGCACCTGAACAACAAGCACAATACCCTGCACAAAGTAGCAGTGATTTTAAGTAACAGTGATTTTAAGTAGAAGTGATTTTAAGTAGCAGTGATTTTAAGTAACAGTGATTTTAAGTAGCAGTGAAATTCGCCTATTAGTGACAGTAACGATCTGTGATTTTTCAATACCAGTGAAAAATCACAGAAACGTGAAATATCGCCCATCCCTACTATCATCAATAGTTTCGTCACCTTTTTGACTTTAGAATAAAAGGTCATAGAACGATAATTATTCACAATATTAAATTTCCTATCGATTGAGAATATTGTATACTGGGTGTCCCATTTGAAAAAACTCGTGAATGCGATGTTCGATTTTTATTCCGCTATCAGCGGAAAAATACTACTTGTTTGCCCATTTAACTGAATTTGTAGCTCCAGTTATAACGAAGTTAAGTTTTAAAGCCCTGTATACGGCATGTATATTTTGTTTACACATGATAGCGTATCTAGGGTCCGATAGATGCGGCAACAGTGCATATCTAAAAATTGCTCGGTCCTTTATTGAAGAATGACGTTTGTTGAATTTATTCATTTCTAACTCTTCTTATAAATTCAACAAGTGTCATATTTCATTAAACGATCAAAATTCCTATTATTGCTTGATTTAAAATATTAATGTAAAAGATCAATATCATGTATCAATATTAAAATTAAATTTATAATAGTTTTACCAAATGAGAATTTTTTAACTCCAATGAGTTATTTTATTAAAACAAAATATGTATGATTTTGGACATTAAAAATAATTTATACAGGGTGTTACATATTCGATGCATTAGCATTGCCATCTCGGTAACTATAGGAGATAGAGAGTTGTGCATTTTAATGCTGAATAATTTGTTTTAAAAAATTTAAAATATTCGTACTCAATTTTGTTTTTTATTTTTTTAAGCTTTATTACTGTTTTTTGAAAAACCAAGAGCACTTTCTTAAAGCTCTTCCCGAAAATAATTTAATTTTTCAGATACAACTTTTCGTTATTTAGAGACTCACATCAACTTTATTTTTTTAAATACGGGTTTATTTTTTTTCATTTCTGAGTAGCTCTTCATCCTTCAAAACTAATAAAGTGTCAAACATGTCATTAAATTGGTTGCTAAGAGAGTTTTCTTCGAAAGCCAATTCTTTGATTTTTTTTTCGAATGCCAATAAATACTTTCTACTGCTTTCTGGTTTTCCATAATTCGCTTTCGAAGAATTTGTTTTCGAACAATATACATTAGAAGAATATACTCTGGTCTCTCTTCAGAGCGAATAAATCTTTCGCCTTTTACTAAAGATTTCCGTGGAGAGGGACAACTCAAATGAGTCTAAAAAACATTAGAAGAATATACTTTCGAAGATTTTACATTAGAAGAATATACTTTCGAAGATTTTACATTAGAAGAACATACTTTCGAAGAATTTACATTCGAAGAATATACTTGCGAAAAATATACATTCGAAGAACATATTTTCGAAGAATTAACATTCGAAGAATATATTTTCGAAGAATTAACATTCGAAGAATATACTCGTGAAGAATTTGCGTATAACCGATTACGCAGCAACACAGGCGAGTTGAGGTCCGAGCAAGGAATTATTTTGTTGGTATTGGGTGTTTTTTGAGGGCCGCAGGCGCGCGCGCCTGAATCTTTTTAAAAAATTTTAACTACATCCGTTTCCTCCGAATTCTGCAAAATTCGCAAAATCAGATATTTCGCTTCGATTGTGCACTCCTTAATTGGCGTGATTATGTAAATGTGATACCATAAAAAAATAATTTTTCATGCTCTGCGTTAAACTCTTGTTTAAAATAATTTAACACACCTGCCGTATTCTCATTAAATTTATTAGAATTGATAAAACGCCCGTATCAAACATTTCTATCTGCGTGATCTTAAATAATTCCCCTATAAAAATGTAAAAGAGTTCGAGGACGGCGCATGTTCGATGAAGCGATTGAATTTACGGCGATCATTAAAAAATCACGAAATTAGCCGGGAATAATTGAAGCGCATTGTATCCTCCGCGGATAAGATCTTCAGCTTGGTAATTGGGCCTAGTTTTTGGCGAGCCGGTCAGGTGCGGACTCGTCGTAAATTACGCGCGCGTTCAAAATCACGTGTGTGTGTGCGGTGAGAACGCGTCGGAAAACAAACGCAACGCCCACAAAGTCGGGCCATAAATTTTCTAAATATATATAATCTGTAATCTATTCGTCGGCCATTAATGGGCTCCATTAATTCAAAAATGAGCGGAGGGAGGGACGCGGACCATTAGGATTTTATCTCTAGCGAGCTGTTTTTCCAGATATCTCTCACACGTATTAATATTTATCAACGCGCCCGGCCGGATTCGTGAGAGAGAAATTAAACAAAATGGCGGTTCGGTGATCATTTGTTTAAATAATTGAACTGATGACAGGTGATGGATGATGGGGTTATCTTGGGAAGATCTATCATATATCAGCTGTTGTAAGATTCTTAGAAATAGGATTACTATTGCCAGCTGTGTAACTATTAATATCCTCATCGGTGACAGCCCATGGTACGGCTGAGGTAGCAGAGGTGGTCTTTGCAACCGAGTCTTCACTGATTTTCATTAACCCTTTGACCTACAACCACGAGTACTCCTCGTGTTTAAATGTTCGGGCCAAACACATATCTCGTGGCGCAAAAAAAAAATTGTTCATTTACCCCAAACTCCGTGAGTTTTTTTTTATGGAATTCATTGTCATAATCAACAACGTATTATTGCTGAAATCTCAATTCGCACACTGCGATTTGGTTTGAAACAAACATAAAATGTCAGACTGAATTGAAAAACGGTCGCAACCGTTCTCTCTTCATTTTCGAATCTCGATTCGTGTCGGAATTTTTCGATCGCCTCGAATCGATTGGGGAATATTTATGCTCGGGTAAAAGTGAAAAAAAACTGTGACATTTGCATAGGTGCGATAGGAACGGGCGCAATGGTAGAAACTTCTTTCACCTTAAAGTGCAGCCAGATCCGCGGAGTCACGAGCGCAATCCCGCGGAGAGGGGGGCGCGCCGCCGCCAACAATTTGAATATTCATGAGGGAATCCGCGAATTGCATGTTGCCACCGTGTTTCACTAATGGTGTGGATTTTTCTTTTATTTTCTTCAAATGGTAACGGTCGTCGGGGCTTAAATTAAGTCGTCGTGAGTACAATTGTAATGAGGAAGGCCGCGTGGGCGTCATTATCCATTTATCAAGACGACTTGACAACCGCCGAGAGTAGTGGCTCGGCCTAGCCTATTAAGACGTTACGGGGTCGCCTCATTAACCACCTAACTAATTTCTCAACAGTTAACACAAAATAGCCATCCTGGAAAGAATACCGGATTCCAACACAGGTCCGCCGTCAATGCTTTAAACGGGTTAAGATTTTACTGACAATAGATTTCTTAATTTGTCTTTAACTTGTATATTCCTTCATTTGTCTTTAACATCAGTCGGGAATTTTATGAAATTAACTTTGTAAGAGCTTTAAACATATTACTAGATACCATCATACAAGGTTACAAAAAGTATCGTAATGTTTTAATACCATGAAAAATTTACTACTGTTTTAAAGACTTATTATTCAACAACATTTACTAGAACATGTTGCTGGATGATGAATCTTTAATAAAATAGCATTTTTTGTATCAAATAAAAAGACAGAAATCACTATTTCCCCATCAGACAACAAAATACAACCACGTTCCGTCTCTTAGGACTCATCAGTGCAATAGGGAAAACTGAACAAATTTACGTTTCTTTAATTCGAGTTTGGAGCGTTGCTATTTCATTTTCAGCTGGCGCAGGTTAATTGTCGTTGCAGTAAATCAAAAACTAGTTATCTGTTTGTGAAATGAGTGATTTTGAAACAAGTTTCTTAAGTGGTTAAGTTTTTGGAATTTTTCAAATCGTCGAATGCAATTTTTGTTTTCCTTAGTTCGAGTTTGGAGCGTCGCCATTTTGTTTCCAGCCGGTGTAGGTTATTTGTTATTATGGTAAATTAAAAAGAAGTTACCTCCGCGTGAATTGAGTGATTTTGAAACAAATTCCTAAAGTGGTTAATTTTACAGAATTTTTTAAATCGTCGAACGCAATTTTTGCTTTTTTTAGGTTTGAGTTTGGAGCGTCGCCATTTTGTTTCCAGCTGGTGTAGGTTATTTGTTAGTATGGTAAATTAAAAAGAAGTTACCTCCGCGTGAATTGAGTGATTTTGAAACAAATTTCTAAAGTGGTTAATTTTACAGAATTTTTTAAATCGTCGAAAGCAATTTTTGCTTTCTTTAGTTCGAGTTTGGAGCGTCGCCATTTTGTTTTCAGCTGGTGTAGGTTATTTGTTATTATGGTAAATTAAAAAGAAGTTACCTCCGCGTGAATTTAGTGATTTTGAAACAAATTCCCAAAGTGGTTAATTTTACAGAATTTTTTAAATCGTCGAACGCAATTTTTGCTTTCTTTAGTTCGAGTTTGCAGCGTCGCCATTTTGTTTCCAGCTGGTGTAGGTTATTTGTTATTATAGTTAATTAAAAAGAAGTTACCTCCGCATAAATTGAGTGATTTTGAAACAAATTCCTAAAGTGGTTAATTTTACAGAATTTTTTAAATCTCCGAATGCAATTTTTGCTTTTTTTAGTTCAAGTTTGCAGCGTTGCCATTTTGTTTCCAGCTGGTGTAGGTTATTTGTTATTATAGTTAATTAAAAAGAAGTTACCTCCGCATGAATTGAGTGATTTTGAAACAAATTCCTAAAGTGGTTAATTTTACAGAATTTTTTAAATCTCCGAATGCAATTTTTGCTTTTTTTAGTTCAAGTTTGCAGCGTTGCCATTTTGTTTCCAGCTGGTGTAGGTTATTTGTTATTATAGTTAATTAAAAAGAAGTTACCTCCGCGCCAATTGAGTGATTTTGAAACAAATTCCTAAAGTGGTTAATTTTACATAATTTTTTAAAACGTCGAATGCAATTTTTGCTTTCTTTAGTTCGAGTTTGGAGCGTCGCCATTTTGTTTCCAGCTGGTGTAGGTTATTTATTTTTATGGTAAATTAAAAAGTAGTTACCTCTGCGTGAATTGAGTGATTTTGAAACAAATTCCTTAAGTGGTTAATTTTACAGAATTTTTTAAATCGTCGAATGCAATTTTTGATTTCTTTAGTTCGAGTTTGCAGCGTCGCCATTTTGTTTCCAGCTGGTGTAGGTTATTTGTTATTATGGTAAATTAAAAAGAAGTTACCTCCGCGTAAATTGAGTGATTTTGAAATAAATTGCTAAAGTGGTTAATTTTACAGAATTTTTTAAATCGTCGAATGCAATTTTTGCTTTTTTTAGTTCGAGTTTACAGCGTTGTTATTTTGTTTCCAGCTGGTGTAGGTTATTTGTTATTATGGTAAATTAAAAAGAAGTTACCTCCGCGTGAATTGAGTGATTTTGAAACAAATTCCGCAAGTGGTTAATTTTACAGAATTTTTTAAATCGTCGAATGCAATTTTTGCTTTCCTTAGTTCGAGTTTGGAGCGTCGCCATTTTGTTTCCAGCTGGTGTAGGTTATTTGTTATTATAGTTAATTAAAAAGAAGTTACCTCCGCATGAATTGAGTGATTTTGAAACAAATTCCGCAAGTGGTTAATTTTACAGAATTTTTTAAATCGTCGAATGCAATTTTTGCTTTCCTTAGTTCGAGTTTGCAGCGTAGCCATTTTGTTTCCAGCTGGTGTAGGTTATTTGTTATTATAGTTAATTAAAAAGAAGTTACCTCCGCATGAATTGAGTGATTTTGAAACAAATTCCTAAAGTGGTTAATTTTACAGAATTTTTTAAATCGTCGAATGCAATTTTTGATTTCTTTAGTTCGAGTTTGCAGCGTCGCCATTTTGTTTCCAGCTGGTGTAGGTTATTTGTTATTATGGTAAATTAAAAAGAAGTTACCTCCGCGTAAATTGAGTGATTTTGAAATAAATTGCTAAAGTGGTTAATTTTACAGAATTTTTTAAATCTCCGAATGCAATTTTTGCTTTTTTTAGTTCAAGTTTGCAGCGTTGCCATTTTGTTTCCAGCTGGTGTAGGTTATTTGTTATTATAGTTAATTAAAAAGAAGTTACCTCCGCATGAATTGAGTGATTTTGAAACAAATTCCTAAAGTGGTTAATTTTACAGAATTTTTTAAATCTCCGAATGCAATTTTTGCTTTTTTTAGTTCAAGTTTGCAGCGTTGCCATTTTGTTTCCAGCTGGTGTAGGTTATTTGTTATTATATTTAATTAAAAAGAAGTTACCTCCGCGCCAATTGAGTGATTTTGAAACAAATTCCTAAAGTGGTTAATTTTACATAATTTTTTAAAACGTCGAATGCAATTTTTGCTTTCTTTAGTTCGAGTTTGGAGCGTCGCCATTTTGTTTCCAGCTGGTGTAGGTTATTTATTTTTATGGTAAATTAAAAAGTAGTTACCTCTGCGTGAATTGAGTGATTTTGAAACAAATTCCTTAAGTGGTTAATTTTACAGAATTTTTTAAATCGTCGAATGCAATTTTTGCTTTCTTTGGTTCGAGTTTGGAGCGTCGCCATTTTGTTTCCAGCTGGTGTAGGTTATTTATTTTTATGGTAAATTAAAAAGTAGTTACCTCTGCGTGAATTGAGTGATTTTGAAACAAATTCCTTAAGTGGTTAATTTTACAGAATTTTTTAAATCGTCGAATGCAATTTTTGCTTTCTTTGGTTCGAGTTTGGAGCGTCGCCATTTTGTTTCCAGCTGGTGTAGGTTATTTGTTATTATGGTAAATTAAAAAGAAGTTACCTCCGCGTGAATTGAGTAATTTTGAAACAAATTCCTAAAGTGGTTAATTTTACAGAATTTTTTGAATCGTCGAATGCAATTTTTGCTTTCTTTAGTTCGAGTTTGCAGCGTTGCCATTTTGTTTCCAGCTGATGTAGGTTATTTGTTATTATGGTAAATTAAAAAGAAGTTACTTTCGCGTGAATTGAGTGATTTTAAAACAAATTCCTAAAGTGGTTAATTTTACAGATTTTTTTAAATCGTCGAATGCAATTTTTTCTTTCTTTAGTTCGAGTTTGGAGCGTCGCCATTTTGTTTCCAGCTGGTGTAGGTTATATGTTTATACGGTAAATTAAAAAGAAGTTACCTCCGCGTGAATTGAGTGATTTTGAAACAAATTCCTAAAGTGGTTAAGTTTGCAGAATTTTTCAAAACGTCGAATGCAATTTTTGTTTTCCTTGGTTCGAGTTTGCAGCGTGGCAATTTTATTTCCAGGACATAGACTAATTGTTTTTATGATATATCAGAAAGAAGTTACCTTTGTAAGAAATTAGTGATTTTGAAGCAAATTCCTCAGGTGGTTGAATTTTTGGAATTTTTCAATTCGTCAAATGCGATTTCCAATTTCTTCAGTTCTGGAGCGTTGTCATTTTAATTCCTTCTGGTTAAGGTTAATTGTTTTTACAGAGTTAAAATTTTGTGTTCCAAGCAAATTTCATTATTAGAATTTTACAAATCGTTCATTTCAATTTTTGTTTTCGTCAGTTATGTTCGATGCGTTATTATTTTATTTTTAGCTAGAGTAGGTAAACTGTTTTTTTTTATATATCAAAAAAAAAGTTATTTTTATATGAATTTTGTAATTTTTTTCCAAATTTTTAAACCGTCATAAAAATGTTTTTCTTTTTCAATTTTGTACAGCCATTTGGCTGTTTTATATATGTTTTTTTTTTAAATCGATAATGGCTAAGTAGCGGATGCCGAAAACAAACACAAAAAAAAATTGGGCATTTACTATAATCTGTGCTTCATGAGCTAATGTTTTATAAACAGCTGTAGATATTTTGGACCATCTATTCTTGTTCAAAATCTTCGCTTTGTCAAAATATTTTTTTTTTAATTTAATGGTACTAACTGGAAGACTGTTCAAAACAAATAAAATTGTTTTGAAATTTTTAACTGAAGTTACGTCAAGCTTTGATACTTCAAATAACAGTTTCGCTCTTCTGGAAACGTTTCCAGTGGTACTAGTTCCAGCAACTCCTGATCTTGGTTGATCTACTGACATTGAAGATTTTGTTAAATGTGAAATATTGATTATTCTTATCAAGTAAGATATATTAATTTATACACTAACTAATTATATATTTTTCTCTTGTTACAGGTAAGCTTCTGCATCTAAGAATACTTTGTTCCTTTTAAATCAGTAAGTATTTTTACTTTCTTCAAACGAAATACTGGAAACTATTATTTTCGTTAAAAAAATTTGAAAAACTGAAACGAATTAATTCCAATTTAAGCGGAAATATCCATTTTGAGGTCATCCAAGACCTTTTTGAACATTTTTGAAAAATTGTCTGCTGCGTTTGCTGTCTATACAGGGTGCCTGGATTTCGTAGGGACAACATGGGCAACTTCTGCATTTGAAGAGATAGAGAGATGGTCAAATTAGCAAAAAGGTGCAGGTTCAAGGGCTCGTTGAGAATCTACCTCCAAATCCCACTTGTCATGGCTCACTTGTTCAAAATAAAAATTATAACAAAATCTCCCAATTTTTTTAATTTTAGATTTTCTTTTAATTTTTATTGTGGAGGCCATGACAAGTGGGATTTGGGGGTGGATTCTCAATGAGCCCTCGAACGGGCACCTTTTTGCTAATTTGACCTCTCTCTCTCTCTATCTCTTCAAATGCAGTTTGTTGTCCCTACGAAATCCGGGCTCCCTGTATATCTGTGTATCTAAGCCTGTGTTAGTGTGTCTGCGTGTAGGCGCTGTATTTTAAAAACTAATACAGATTTAGAAATAATCTCATCATCGAGGATTTATCAGGAAAATTCTAGAAAATCTAGTCGAAATTAAAAATCTAAAACTTCGCCAGGTGCGATCAGCGTAATCATTCGATGTTTGCCCCGAAGGCAATTTGCGTCCGATGTAGGGGTCGCAAAAACACATTCTTTTATCTGCGGTGCATTCACGCAGCTCCGATTCGAAATAAATTAATTTCAATCTGTACATAAGATAGACAAAGATGCAAATAATACACCTGTTTTTAATCATTAAAAATCGTTTGATCCGGCAGTTCATCTTTCACCGAGAGCGAGTGTTCCCGTGTTTTAGTGTGCGAAATAGTGAAAATTGGATTTTAATTGTTGATTTTGAAGATGGTTCCGATTGTTGGTAATTACTTACGTAAATGAAATTAAGTGAACTTTATTGAATGAATAATTTATTGTAATTTTTTCAATTCGTAACACAATAAGGCACTTTTATTTTCAACAAGATTGCTTTGACTCGTTTCGATGGTAACATAATTCAACAAAAATAATTCTTTTGACGTTTACGTGCGTGCACGTACATTTACATCATTCAAAATGATTTTTCATTTAATACATTTATTTAAAAAAAAAATGTCATAATAAGGCGAAACCAGTCGAGAATTTTAAACTGAGATTTTATTGCGTATAATAAATATTTAATGTTACCATCCTCAATAAGCTATCTTGAATTCTATGTATTTATTTTCTATTATCCAAATTGTTTTGTTTGACATATTTTCATTCTACATGTATTGCATTTTTGTATATACTTATTTTCTTGAGAATAAATTAAGTTTTGATTTTGATTTTGAATAATATGAACTACCAATATGTAAATATTAAAATAATCGATTTTCTTAATTATTTTATAGTAGAGAAAAATTGGTATTGTTATATGCAACATTTACTATTATTTATAACCACATTATTATCGTTAATCGCTGCAATACAAAACAAATTCTACACACTTGATTTGATCTGACTCGGTATTATCCAGATAGGAATCTATTTTGATTACTCGATTAACTTAAGTACTTCCTTCTCTTTGGCTTCCAAGAAAACCTATCGACCGTAACAAATCTATCTGGTCTGCAAAATTTTTCCCTCGCACTCCGCTTAATTGCGCATTAGTAACAAACGAGCTTTGTCTATTGTTTCACCTTGCGATTGCTTTCTCAAGAGAATTAGCTCGGTAATGAGTAATCGCAGCTGTCGGGCTACCGAAGCCGAATAAACAAATAAAAACATTGTTCCGCTCACTTAATTCTTACACATAAAAAAAATGGCCATCATGTAACCGATTTGATGGTTTAATATGGTTATTTATACCATCTAAACGATCATGATTTTAAATACAACTTATGTAAGGAACCTTTTAAAATTAACCTTGAAATTGTTAGGGCTTGTTTATTAGTTCATAGTTCATCGTTCATCGTTCGATATAAGGTGTGAGCCACTTAATTTTGCTGCTGATATGCCCATGCATGAGAGAGAGAGACTAATTTTTTTATCCAAAATCGGGTGTAATAATCGAATTATAGTGGTCATTTGAGCCATGTAATGTGGCTCATTACCCCCTAGGGAGAGAATAAGTTTCTCTCACGGAATGCATAAATCCTTCATAGGATTTTTGAAATTTTTCAGATTCAAAATTTCTTGTCAAAATCTTATAAATATTATTTCAATATTTAATGCAATTACAGACGATTTTGGATAAAATTTTATAATATACTCATGTGTCCCTTAAGAAAATTACATTTACTTTTTCTTGCGGGGCTAATTGAGTACATTCCACATTCGTATAATAAATAACTATTATTTTCAACTGAACTAATCTAGTCGTCTACGATACGAATTGTCAAATTGAAATCACACTGACAAGTCGAGACAATGTGTTATTATATAATTGCTTTCATGAACATGGTGGGCATATAGCTCATCTTACAATTTTTGATTTTCTCTCACTAACCCTCTTTTTCGTAGATATTAGTTCCAATGGTTAAATGTCCTAATTTTTAATATTCGACGACATTCCTAATTTATCTCAAAGCCAACTCTGAATAAAAATCTTGTGGCTCACACGTTACTAATGTAATACATTGAGGGAAAAATATGCTTAAAATTGTTTATACAAGAATCGCTGTGCTTTTCGCGCAAGTTTGGGATTAAATCGGTGTGTGTGCGAGATAAACCTGCAACTTGTAACATATTCAATCTGGAAACCGCCGAACTTGTAAAAGCGTCGCCCGATCGGCTGCCCTATCAGATTGGCAGGTTTACTTGGTTTGGGGAAATGAACGGGAGTGCCACCACCCGGGATCAACACGTTCTGCAAAATTATATAACTTTCTGAATTTAAGGTGTTTACGAAATCGTAAAGATTTATTGCTGTGTTATTAAAATTAGTTGAAAAGTGGTGATGTGGCCATCATGTTACTTTCTCCGAGTTGATAATGTGTTAAAAATCAACTTTTTTTAAATAATGATCGTAGACCATTTAAGTGTACCTTTTTTCATCGGAAGAACGAGGCAAATCGATTGGTGTCAAAAAATTTCAGCTATCTTCAACAGCAAAAAAAATTAGCTAGTCACAGTGAACATTTTAAAAAATTAAAAGAAATAATTGATTTTTCAGACTTTGATCGGCCGTAGCGGCCAAACGAAAACTCCAAATTGAACGCGGTTTGCAAATCTGAGCTCCTCGTACGTCAATTAGTCGGATTAGACATTTTGAATTTTTGACGAAAACATGAAAAAAAGACATGAGTAAACCCCTTGGAAATTTGTTAAAAAATGCAACTTTCTTAATAATCATCGTAGACTATTAAAGTTTACCTTATTTTCATCAGAAAGACGAGAGAAATCGATTGCCGTTAAAAAAATGCATCTATCTTCAATAGCAAAAAAAATAGTCAGTCACAGTGAACATTTTTGAAAATTAAAAGAAATAATTGATTTTTCAGACTTTGATCGGCCGTAGCGGCCAAACGAACACTCCAAATTGAACGCGGTTTGCAAATCTGAGCTCCTCGTACGTCAATTAGTCGGATTAGAGATTTTTATTTTTTGACGAAAACACGAAAAAAAGACATGAGTAAACCCCTTGGAAATTTGTTAAAAAATGCAACTTTCATAATAATCATCGTAGACTATTAAAGTTTACTTTATTTTCATCAGAAAGACGAGAGAAATCGATTGCCGTTAAAAAATTTGAGCTATCTTCAATAGCAAAAAAATTAGTCAGTCACAGTGAACATTTTAGAAAATTAAAAGAAATAATTGATTTTTCAGACTTTGATCGGCCGTAGCGGCCAAACGAAAACTCCAAATTGAACGCGGTTTGCAAATATGAGCTCCTCGTACGTCAATTACTCGGATTAGAGATTTTTATTTTTTGACGAAAACACGAAAAAAAGACATGAGTAAACCCCTTGGAAATTTGTTAAAAAATGCAACTTTCTTAATAATCATCGTAGACTGTTAAAGTTTACCTTATTTTCATCAGAAAGACGAGAGAAATCGATTGCCGTTAAAAAATTTCATCTATCTTCAATAGCAAAAAAAATAGTCAGTCACAGTGAACATTTTTGAAAATTAAAAGAAATAATTGATTTTTCAGACTTTGATCGGCCGTAGCGGCCAAACGAAAACTCCAAATTGAACGCGGTTTGCAAATCTGAGCTCCTCGTACGTCAATTAGTCGGATTAGAGATTTATAATTTTTGACGAAAACACGAAAAAAAGACATGAGTAAACCCCTTGGAAATTTGTTAAAAAATGCAACTTCCATGATAATCATCGTAGACTGTTAAAGTTTACCTTATTTTCATCAGAAAGACGAGAGAAATCGATTGCCGTTAAAAAAATTCATCTATCTTCAATAGCAAAAAAAATAGTCAGTCACAGTGAACATTTTTGAAAATTAAAAGAAATAATTGATTTTTCAGACTTTGATCGGCCGTAGCGGCCAAACGAAAACTCCAAATTGAACGCGGTTTGCAAATCTGAGCTCCTCGTACGTCACTTAGTCGGATTAGAGATTTATAATTTTTGATGAAAACACGAAAAAAAGACATGAGTAAACCCCTTGGAAATTTGTTAAAAAATGCAACTTCCATAATAATCATCGTAGACTGTTAAAGTTTACCTTATTTTCATCAGAAAGACGAGAGAAATCGATTGCCGTTAAAAAATTTCATCTATCTTCAATAGCAAAAAAAATAGTCAGTCACAGTGAACATTTTAGAAAATTAAAAGAAATAATTGATTTTTCAGACTTTGATCGGCCGTAGCGGCCAAACGAAAACTCCAAATTGAACGCGGTTTGCAAATCTGAGCTCCTCGTACGTCAATTAGTCGGATTAGAGATTTTTATTTTTTGACGAAAACACGAAAAAAAGACATGAGTAAACCCCTTGGAAATTTGTTAAAAAATGCAACTTTCTTAATAATCATCGTAGACTATTAAAGTTTACTTTATTTTCATCAGAAAGACGAGAGAAATCGATTGCCGTTAAAAAATTTGAGCTATCTTCAATAGCAAAAAAATTAGTCAGTCACAGTGAACATTTTAGAAAATTAAAAGAAATAATTGATTTTTCAGACTTTGATCGGCCGTAGCGGCCAAACGAAAACTCCAAATTGAACGCGGTTTGCAAATCTGAGCTCCTCGTACGTCAATTAGTCGGATTAGAGATTTTTATTTTTTGACGAAAACACGAAAAAAAGACATGAGTAAACCCCTTGGAAATTTGTTAAAAAATGCAACTTTCTTAATAATCATCGTAGACTATTAAAGTTTACTTTATTTTCATCAGAAAGACGAGAGAAATCGATTGCCGTTAAAAAATTTGAGCTATCTTCAATAGCAAAAAAATTAGTCAGTCACAGTGAACATTTTAGAAAATTAAAAGAAATAATTGATTTTTCAGACTTTGATCGGCCGTAGCGGCCAAACGAAAACTCCAAATTGAACGCGGTTTGCAAATCTGAGCTCCTCGTACGTCAATTAGTCGGATTAGAGATTTTTATTTTTTGACGAAAACACGAAAAAAAGACATGAGTAAACCCCTTGGAAATTTGTTAAAAAATGCAACTTTCTTAATAATCATCGTAGACTATTAAAGTTTACTTTATTTTCATCAGAAAGACGAGAGAAATCGATTGCCGTTAAAAAATTTCATCTATCTTCAATAGCAAAAAAAATAGTCAGTCACAGTGAACATTTTAGAAAATTAAAAGAAATAATTGATTTTTCAGACTTTGATCGGCCGTAGCGGCCAAACGAAAACTCCAAATTGAACGCGGTTTGCAAATCTGAGCTCCTCGTACGTCAATTAGTCGGATTAGAGATTTTTATTTTTTGACGAAAACACGAAAAAAAGACATGAGTAAACCCCTTGGAAATTTGTTAAAAAATGCAACTTTCTTAATAATCATCGTAGACTATTAAAGTTTACTTTATTTTCATCAGAAAGACGAGAGAAATCGATTGCCGTTAAAAAATTTGAGCTATCTTCAATAGCAAAAAAATTAGTCAGTCACAGTGAACATTTTAGAAAATTAAAAGAAATAATTGATTTTTCAGACTTTGATCGGCCGTAGCGGCCAAACGAAAACTCCAAATTGAACGCGGTTTGCAAATCTGAGCTCCTCGTACGTCAATTAGTCGGATTTGAGATTTTTATTTTTTGACAAAAACACGAAAAAAAGACATGAGTAAACCCCTTGGAAATTTGTTAAAAAATGCAACTTTCTTAATAATCATCGTAGACTATTAAAGTTTACTTTATTTTCATCAGAAAGACGAGAGAAATCGATTGCCGTTAAAAAATTCAGCTATCTTCAATAGCAAAAAAATTAGTCAGTCACTGTGAACATTTTAGAAAATTAAAAGAAATAATTGATTTTTCAGACTTTGATCGGCCGTAGCGGCCAAACGAAAACTCCAAATTGAACGCGGTTTGCAAATCTGAGCTCCTCGTACGTCAATTAGTCGGATTAGAGAATTTTATTTTTTGACGAAAACACGAAAAAAAGACATGAGTAAACCCCCTGGAAATTTGTTAAAAAATGCAACTTTCTTAATAATCATCGTAGACTATTAAAGTTTACTTTATTTTCATCAGAAAGACGAGAGAAATCGATTGCCGTTAAAAAATTTGAGCTATCTTCAATAGCAAAAAAATTAGTCAGTCACAGTGAACATTTTAAAAAATTAAAAGAAATAATTGATTTTTCAGACTTTGATCGGCCGTAGCGGCCAAACGAAAACTCCAAATTGAACGCGGTTTGCAAATCTGAGCTCCTCGTACGTCAATTAGTCGGATAAGAGATTTTTATTTTTTGACGAAAACTCGAAAAAAAGACATGAGTAAACCCCTTGGAAATTTGTTAAAAAATGCAACTTCCATAATAATCATCGTAGACTGTTAAAGTTTACTTTATTTTCATCAGAAAGACGAGAGAAATCGATTGCCGTTAAAAAATTTGAGCTATCTTCAATAGCAAAAAAATTAGTCAGTCACAGTGAACATTTTAAAAAATTAAAAGAAATAATTGATTTTTCAGACTTTGATCGGCCGTAGCGGCCAAACGAAAACTCCAAATTGAACGCGGTTTGCAAATCTGAGCTCCTCGTACGTCAATTAGTCGGATTAGAGATTTTTATTTTTTGACGAAAACTCGAAAAAAAGACATGAGTAAACCCCTTGGAAATTTGTTAAAAAATGCAACTTCCATAATAATCATCGTAGACTGTTAAAGTTTACCTTATTTTCATCAGAAAGACCCGAGAAATCGATTGCCGTTAAAAAATTTCAGCTATCTTCAATAGCAAAAAAATTAGTCAATCACGGAGAAAATTTTAGAAAATTAAAAGAAATAATTGATTTTTCAGACTTTGATCGGCCGTAGCGGCCAAACGAAAACTCCAAATTGAACGCGGTTTGCAAATCTGAGCTCCTCGTACGTCAATTAGTCGGATAAGAGATTTTTATTTTTTGACGAAAACTCGAAAAAAAGACATGAGTAAACCCCTTGGAAATTTGTTAAAAAATGCAACTTTCTTAATAATCATCGTCGACTATTAAAGTTTACTTTATTTTCATCAGAAAGACGAGAGAAATCGATTGCCGTTAAAAAATTTGAGCTATCTTCAATAGCAAAAAAATTAGTCAGTCACAGTGAACATTTTAAAAAATTAAAAGAAATAATTGATTTTTCAGACTTTGATCGGCCGTAGCGGCCAAACGAAAACTCCAAATTGAACGCGGTTTGCAAATCTGAGCTCCTCGTACGTCAATTAGTCGGATAAGAGATTTTTATTTTTTGACGAAAACTCGAAAAAAAGACATGAGTAAACCCCTTGGAAATTTGTTAAAAAATGCAACTTCCATAATAATCATCGTAGACTGTTAAAGTTTACTTTATTTTCATCAGAAAGACGAGAGAAATCGATTGCCGTTAAAAAATTTGAGCTATCTTCAATAGCAAAAAAATTAGTCAGTCACAGTGAACATTTTAAAAAATTAAAAGAAATAATTGATTTTTCAGACTTTGATCGGCCGTAGCGGCCAAACGAAAACTCCAAATTGAACGCGGTTTGCAAATCTGAGCTCCTCGTACGTCAATTAGTCGGATTTGAGATTTTTATTTTTTGACAAAAACACGAAAAAAAGACATGAGTAAACCCCTTGGAAATTTGTTAAAAAATGCAACTTTCTTAATAATCATCGTAGACTATTAAAGTTTACTTTATTTTCATCAGAAAGACGAGAGAAATCGATTGCCGTTAAAAAATTCAGCTATCTTCAATAGCAAAAAAATTAGTCAGTCACTGTGAACATTTTAGAAAATTAAAAGAAATAATTGATTTTTCAGACTTTGATCGGCCGTAGCGGCCAAACGAAAACTCCAAATTGAACGCGGTTTGCAAATCTGAGCTCCTCGTACGTCAATTAGTCGGATTAGAGAATTTTATTTTTTGACGAAAACACGAAAAAAAGACATGAGTAAACCCCCTGGAAATTTGTTAAAAAATGCAACTTTCTTAATAATCATCGTAGACTATTAAAGTTTACTTTATTTTCATCAGAAAGACGAGAGAAATCGATTGCCGTTAAAAAATTTGAGCTATCTTCAATAGCAAAAAAATTAGTCAGTCACAGTGAACATTTTAAAAAATTAAAAGAAATAATTGATTTTTCAGACTTTGATCGGCCGTAGCGGCCAAACGAAAACTCCAAATTGAACGCGGTTTGCAAATCTGAGCTCCTCGTACGTCAATTAGTCGGATTTGAGATTTTTATTTTTTGACAAAAACACGAAAAAAAGACATGAGTAAACCCCTTGGAAATTTGTTAAAAAATGCAACTTTCTTAATAATCATCGTCGACTATTAAAGTTTACTTTATTTTCATCAGAAAGACGAGAGAAATCGATTGCCGTTAAAAAATTTGAGCTATCTTCAATAGCAAAAAAATTAGTCAGTCACAGTGAACATTTTAAAAAATTAAAAGAAATAATTGATTTTTCAGACTTTGATCGGCCGTAGCGGCCAAACGAAAACTCCAAATTGAACGCGGTTTGCAAATCTGAGCTCCTCGTACGTCAATTAGTCGGATTTGAGATTTTTATTTTTTGACAAAAACACGAAAAAAAGACATGAGTAAACCCCTTGGAAATTTGTTAAAAAATGCAACTTTCTTAATAATCATCGTAGACTATTAAAGTTTACTTTATTTTCATCAGAAAGACGAGAGAAATCGATTGCCGTTAAAAAATTCAGCTATCTTCAATAGCAAAAAAATTAGTCAGTCACTGTGAACATTTTAGAAAATTAAAAGAAATAATTGATTTTTCAGACTTTGATCGGCCGTAGCGGCCAAACGAAAACTCCAAATTGAACGCGGTTTGCAAATCTGAGCTCCTCGTACGTCAATTAGTCGGATTAGAGAATTTTATT
Organism: Ocypus olens; assembly: GCA_910593695.2. Taxonomy (NCBI): domain Eukaryota; kingdom Metazoa; phylum Arthropoda; class Insecta; order Coleoptera; family Staphylinidae; genus Ocypus; species Ocypus olens. The sequence goes on from OU343056.1 coordinate 51,939,789, forward strand.
TTTTGACGAAAACACGAAAAAAAGACATGAGTAAACCCCCTGGAAATTTGTTAAAAAATGCAACTTTCTTAATAATCATCGTAGACTATTAAAGTTTACTTTATTTTCATCAGAAAGACGAGAGAAATCGATTGCCGTTAAAAAATTTGAGCTATCTTCAATAGCAAAAAAATTAGTCAGTCACAGTGAACATTTTAAAAAATTAAAAGAAATAATTGATTTTTCAGACTTTGATCGGCCGTAGCGGCCAAACGAAAACTCCAAATTGAACGCGGTTTGCAAATCTGAGCTCCTCGTACGTCAATTAGTCGGATTTGAGATTTTTATTTTTTGACAAAAACACGAAAAAAAGACATGAGTAAACCCCTTGGAAATTTGTTAAAAAATGCAACTTTCTTAATAATCATCGTCGACTATTAAAGTTTACTTTATTTTCATCAGAAAGACGAGAGAAATCGATTGCCGTTAAAAAATTTGAGCTATCTTCAATAGCAAAAAAATTAGTCAGTCACAGTGAACATTTTAAAAAATTAAAAGAAATAATTGATTTTTCAGACTTTGATCGGCCGTAGCGGCCAAACGAAAACTCCAAATTGAACGCGGTTTGCAAATCTGAGCTCCTCGTACGTCAATTAGTCGGATTAGAGATTTTTATTTTTTGACGAAAACTCGAAAAAAAGACATGAGTAAACCCCTTGGAAATTTGTTAAAAAATGCAACTTCCATAATAATCATCGTAGACTGTTAAAGTTTACCTTATTTTCATCAGAAAGACCCGAGAAATCGATTGCCGTTAAAAAATTTCAGCTATCTTCAATAGCAAAAAAATTAGTCAATCACGGAGAAAATTTTAGAAAATTAAAAGAAATAATTGATTTTTCAGACTTTGATCGGCCGTAGCGGCCAAACGAAAACTCCAAATTGAACGCGGTTTGCAAATCTGAGCTCCTCGTACGTCAATTAGTCGGATAAGAGATTTTTATTTTTTGACGAAAACTCGAAAAAAAGACATGAGTAAACCCCTTGGAAATTTGTTAAAAAATGCAACTTTCTTAATAATCATCGTCGACTATTAAAGTTTACTTTATTTTCATCAGAAAGACGAGAGAAATCGATTGCCGTTAAAAAATTTGAGCTATCTTCAATAGCAAAAAAATTAGTCAGTCACAGTGAACATTTTAGAAAATTAAAAGAAATAATTGATTTTTCAGACTTTGATCGGCCGTAGCGGCCAAACGAAAACTCCGAATTGAACGCGGTTTGCAAATCTGAGCTCCTCGTACGTCAATTAGTCGGATAAGAGATTTTAATTTTTTGACGAAAACTCGAAAAAAAGACATGAGTAAACCCCTTGAAAATTTGTTAAAAAATGCAACTTTCTTAATAATCATCGTAGACTATTAAAGTTTACCTTATTTTCATCAGAAAGACGAGAGAAATCGATTGCCGTTAAAAAATTTCATCTATCTTCAATAGCAAAAAAAATAGTCAGTCACAGTGAAAATTTTAGAAAATTAAAAGAAATAATTGATTTTTCAGACTTTGATCGGCCGTAGCGGCCAAACGAAAACTCCAAATTGAACGCGGTTTGCAAATCTGAGCTCCTCGTACGTCAATTAGTGGGATTAGAGATTTTTATTTTTTGACGAAAACACGAAAAAAAGACATGAGTAAACCTCTTGGAAATTTGTTAAAAAATGCAACTTTCATAATAATCATCGTAGACTATTAAAGTTTACTTTATTTTCATCAGAAAGACGAGAGAAATCGATTGCCGTTAAAAAATTTCAGCTATCTTCAATAGCAAAAAAATTAGTCAGTCACGGAGAAAATTTTAGAAAATTAAAAGAAATAATTGATTTTTCAGACTTTGATCGGCCGTAGCGGCCAAACGAAAACTCCAAATTGAACGCGGTTTGCTAATCTGAGCTCCTCGTACGTCAATTAGTCGGATTAGAGATTTTTATTTTTTGATGAAAACACGAAAAAAAGACATGAGTAAACCCCTTGGAAATTTGTTAAAAAATGCAACTTGCTTAATAATCATCGTAGACTATTAAAGTTTACCTTTTTTTCATCAGAAAGATGAGAGAAATCGATTGCCGTTAAAAAATTTCAGCTATCTTCAATAGCAAAAAAATTAGTCAGTCACGGAGAAAATTTTAGAAAATTAAAAGAAATAATTGATTTTTCAGACTTTGATCGGCCGTAGCGGCCAAACGAAAACTCCAAATTGAACGCGGTTTGCAAATCTGAGCTCCTCGTACGTCAATTAGTCGGATTAGAGATTTTTATTTTTTGACGAAAACCCGAAAAAAAGACATGAGTAAACCCCTTGGAAATTTGTTAAAAAATGCAACTTTCATAATAATCATCGTAGACTATTAAAGTTTACTTTATTTTCATCAGAAAGACGAGAGAAATCGATTGCCGTTAAAAAATTTCAGCTATCTTCAATAGCAAAAAAATTAGTCAGTCACGGAGAAAATTTTAGAAAATTAAAAGAAATAATTGATTTTTCAGACTTTGATCGGCCGTAGCGGCCAAACGAAAACTCCAAATTGAACGCGGTTTGCTAATCTGAGCTCCTCGTACGTCAATTAGTCGGATTAGAGATTTTTATTTTTTGATGAAAACACGAAAAAAAGACATGAGTAAACCCCTTGGAAATTTGTTAAAAAATGCAACTTGCTTAATAATCATCGTAGACTATTAAAGTTTACCTTTTTTTCATCAGAAAGATGAGAGAAATCGATTGCCGTTAAAAAATTTCAGCTATCTTCAATAGCAAAAAAATTAGTCAGTCACGGAGAAAATTTTAGAAAATTAAAAGAAATAATTGATTTTTCAGACTTTGATCGGCCGTAGCGGCCAAACGAAAACTCCAAATTGAACGCGGTTTGCAAATCTGAGCTCCTCGTACGTCAATTAGTCGGATTAGAGATTTTTATTTTTTGACGAAAACCCGAAAAAAAGACATGAGTAAACCCCTTGGAAATTTGTTAAAAAATGCAACTTTCTTAATAATCATCGTCGACTATTAAAGTTTAGCTTATTTTCATCAGAAAGACGAGAGAAATCGATTGCCGTTAAAAAATTTCAGCTATCTTCAATAGCAAAAAAATTAGTCAGTCACAGTGAACATTTTAGAAAATTAAAGGAAATAATTGATTTTTCAGACTTTGATCGGCCGTAGCGGCCAAACGAAAACTCCAAATTGAACGCGGTTTGCAAATCTGAGCTCCTCGTACGTCAATTAGTCGGATTAGAGATTTTTATTTTTTGATGAAAACACGAAAAAAAGACATGAGTAAACCCCTTGGAAATTTGTTAAAAAATGCAACTTGCTTAATAATCATCGTAGACTATTAAAGTTTACCTTTTTTTCATAAGAAAGACGAGAGAAATCGATTGCCGTTAAAAAATTTCAGCTATCTTCAATAGCAAAAAAAATTAGTCAGTCACAGTGAACATTTTAAAAAATTAAAAGAAATAATTGATTTTTCAGACTTTGATCGGCCGTGGCGGCCAAACGAAAACTCCAAATTGAACGCGGTTTGCAAATCTGAGCTCCTCGTACGTCAATTAGTCGGATTAGAGATTTTTATTTTTTGACGAAAACACGAAAAAAAGACATGAGTAAACCCCTTGAAAATTTGTTAAAAAATGCAACTTTCTTAATAATCATCGTAAACTATTAAAGTTTACCTTTTTTTCATCAGAAAGACGAGAGAAATCGATTGCCGTTAAAAAATTTCAGCTATCTTCAATAGCAAAAAAATTAGTCAGTCACAGTGAACATTTTTGAAAATTAAAAGAAATAATTGATTTTTCAGACTTTGATCGGCCGTAGCGGCCAAACGAAAACTCCAAATTGAACGCGGTTTGCAAATCTGAGCTCCTCGTACGTCAATTAGTCGGATTTGAGATTTTTATTTTTTGACGAAAACACGAAAAAAAGACATGAGTAAACTTGGAAATTTGTTAAAAAATGCAACTTTCTTAATAATCATCGTAGACTATTGAAGTATACCTTCTTTTGCATGTGTTACAATTTTAATTAGAATGCACACGTGTTTGCTGGTCAATCGTGCAGAGATCTTATAACAGATTTAGAAAATGTTGAGCACTTTGTTCGTTTGAAGGGAATTTAGATGTAGCGGCGAACGTGTTCCTGTCGAGAGATGGCGCTATCTCCGCTTCAATTAAGACCCGCCCACCAGCAGATGTCGTCACGTGTCGTTTTTTTCTTCCGTCACGAAACGAGGAAACGCTCGTCGCGCTCAGGGGGCATAAATAATGTATGTTAAGTTGAGTCGAGGTGTTCGATGGCCCGTGGAACATCCACTACATTACCTATAAATGCGAGTGTGTGTGTATAAATTAAATGGCCGCGATAGGAGCGCTCTTATGTAAGCGCGGGGGGTAGCAGATACATACACACATACACGAAACGAGGAGATGTATATATAGGTGGTATTAATGTAGCGTGATGGATAAATCCATGCATGGAGAGCGGCGATAAGTAGTCGCAGTGCTTTGTTTTCCATTTCGAGTGCCGGATTCGTTTCCTGATCGGCACGGCTGCGGCCGAAGACACGGCGGCCGCCAGGAAATGAATTTTAGCGCGCGGGCCGTGCGCGGAATATGTTATGTCTGTGCCTCGTATAAATCTCTCTCCTCCTCCGCACGCTTGTGTCTCGTGTCCTTTCTTCCCTTCCACCGCTTTAATGTCGCGTCCGATTCGCCGGTTTTAACATTTCTGACGGATACGAGGGCTCGTACAATTTTGAAACCTGTACGTCTGCATGTATCGATTTGAAATTGCAGCGTTTAGTGAAATTGGCGATACTATACTATCATCAACTTATTGAGGCTAAATTGTAGTAGGTGTCGCATTTTCACATTCGCATGAGTGAGGAGTCTAATCGCGAGGCGAGTGACGAAGCGAATCGCGAGTCGAGTGGCGAGGCGAATGCGAGTTCCGTTCACTCGTCATTCGCCTCGCGCCGCAAGCGGTTCTTGAAGGCGAGTCAAAGGATCGTGCTTCAACAATCAAGTCAACGATTAACCCTACATCGGCGAATGTATCATTCGCGCTGTATGGACGAGTTTGCGAGGAAGGCAGGACTTGACAAAATTCTAAGTAGATTGTCAAAATACGATACGTTCGGCAAAGATAACGAACACATCTCCAGTATCAACCGATCGATCGATCACGATAAACGTAACCTTCATAACCGCCCGCTCCCGCGCCATTTTTCATTGGCCGATAGTACGGAAAGTAAACCGGGGGAATAAACAACGAACGCCAGTCTAGTCGTATAGAGAGAGAGATAAAGGGGGGCGGCGGCGATCCGATACGATCTGGCGTTTAAAAACTCCGCTAACTCCGGACTAAGAATCATTAAGATAAAGCCGCAGATTAATGGAAAACTGTAGCGGAAAATTTTACGTAAAAATTACACTACTTTATATCATCCGTGATAAGTTTAAAATATCGCTGCCTCCCAGGTATGTTCTGGGGGAAAAAAAAACGAGAAAAATAATTACGTTCGTATATTTAAAAAGCCATTTAAGGGACCCCCGCTCGCCCTTAATGCGCCCTTTTTATTATTTCAATAATTAGCGTCGGGGGTGGGTCTCGCTCGTGCAACATGTATAGGTGCGGGGGCGGCCGGGATGCGGGGGTGAAATATGGATTATGTGAGTTACGGGATGAGGCTGCAGGGAGATAGATAGGGCCGCGCGGGGACATCGATGGGAGCCTCGCAGGAAATGAGACGCTGGCCGCCTCACCGCGCGCGATCACTTACACTTATCTCTACTCCATAGAATATAACCGAGCTTTCAATTTATTTTAATAAATCTGCAGGAATACATCAGCCAATCCGAGCAAAACGCGATAAAGCCCTCTCCGGCCCCGGCTCACGCTCTCTCTCTCACTCTCTCTCGCTCGCGTATAGGGCCGCGCCGGCTCCTCTCTCGCTCTCGCGTCCGCGATTAATTCTAAATACAATTTAGCTGTAAATTTAATTTTCCCCACTTGTCACCCACGGATTGCCGATTTTCATAGATTCCCATTTCAGATCGACAACGTTAACTTAACGCTTATAATGAAAATCCTCTTCAATGGCTTCACACATCAATTAATATAGGCGAGCGCGAGGAACCACGAGCATCAGAATTCCCATTCTAACCGAGTAGCAGACTATACTTTCTCCACGACCACACAAAATAAAACTAATGAAATAATGAACACAAAGAACTTCCTTTTTATTATCACATGTTTGTGGTTATGTTCAGGGGCGGCTCAGCCAAGGAGACACGGCACTATCTCTAGTTTCGAGGCCAGCAAGATTTTTTTTATTAACACGCTGACCGCTTTGTCAGTCACCGGTGACTGACACTTAAGTATTCCAATGGAGCCACGTCAGTCAAGGATGACTGACAGCGAGTACCTACTTTACACTTACTATACATCAAAATGAATTAAATAAGCATATTAATACTTTTTTTTATAAAATAAAACTTAAAAACAAAGAAAACTTTTTTTGTCATCTTACAAAAAAACTTATTGGCAGCCAATGTGTTAAATGAAAAAACATGTTCGTCATTTCAAATGTTAAAACAATACCGTAAGTTTAATGAGTGGAGAAAAATTTAATGTGTGCGGCTTGTTATATAGAGCCAAGGAGCCATGGCACTACCTGTAGTTTCAAGCTCAGCCAGAATTTATAATTAATTTTTAAAACACTGTTTCGCCAGTTACTTCAGTCTAGGAATATAAATCGTTCTTTTTTCTTCAAAGGAGGGGGAGGGTATATTTTACAAGTAACTCTACCATCAACATGTTCCACGAGCCGCCACTGCTCCAACACAACACCGCGCGCCGTTAACGGTGCCAATTTACTTCTGGCACGGCATTTCGTTAGAATTTAGTCTGCGGCGGGGTGGTGCGCGGTTGGGGGAGGACGCGTCGTTAACGTGCATTTGGAGCCAAATAAATTCTGGCTCATATCGTGCGCGCGACGACTCGTACGCTTGCTGGTCGTATTTTCCGCGCCATATATAATGAATAAAATTAGTTGAAGAACTCATTATTCTTATTTTCGCTGTGTTAACATTAACGTCATTACAGTTATTGAAGTAACCGCTAGATGGCGCGTTTTTGCCAAAATTGTCCGTTCCTGAAAAAAAAAAGTAATAAAAGGAACGATGTAAAGGGTTGGTTAAATGAGGCACTTGGTTGGTTTCACAATTTTGACAATTTAATCTTAAAAGTGTTTCTTTTGTTGAATTTTGTTCTCGTTTATCACATATAATATCAACGATATTTTTAATTTCTTAAATTGCACAACTGTCAAAATGTCAAAATGCCCCTTTCTCAAAGTCCGAAGATTTAAAATTGCAATTTTGATTTTTGAAATTGCATAACTGCCAAGCGCGTTGACTGAAGACATATTTTCATAACATCAACGCAAAATGTCAAAATTCTACGTTTTCACAGTCCGAAGATTTAAAATTGCAATTTTGATTTTTGAAATTACACAACTGCCAAATACATTGCTCAATTTTGATAATTCTACTCAAAATATGGCGAATTTAATGTAATTTTAAAAAGGGTTAAAGAAATTCGTAAAATTAACGCAAAATCCAAAAATTGCGCAGATTTTAAAATCGCGATTGCGATTGTTGAAAGTGCTCAACTGCCAAACGCGTTGACCCATTTGATGATTCTAACCTCAAAATGTGGCTAATTTTGTGTAATTTTTAAAAAAATTAGAAGAATTCTCGCGAAATTAACGCAAAATCCAAAAATTGCGCAGATTTTAAAATCGCGATTGCAATTTTTGAAATTGCACGACTGCGAAATGCGTTGTCCGATTTTGATGATTCTAACCTCAAAATGTGGCGAATTTAGTGTAATTTTTAAAAAAATTAGAAGAATTATCGCAAAATTAACGCAAAATCCAAAAATTGCTCAGATTTTAAGATCGCAATTTTGATTTTTGGAATTGCACAACAATCGAAAGCGTTGTCTGTTTTTGATGATTCTAACCTCAAAATGTGGCAAATTTAGTGCAATTTAAAGAAATGTTAGAAGAATTCTCGCGAAATTAACGCAAAATCCAAAAATTGCGCATATTTTAAAATCGCGATTGCGATTTTGAAATTGCACAGCTGCCGAATACATTATCCAATTTTAATGATTGCGACATCAAAATGTGGCGAAATCTTTGCAAATTAAAAACTGGTTTTAAAAATTGCACGTTTTTCAAAGTGAGATATCGCGATTGTGGTTTTTGAATTGTGCAACACTCCAACGCGTTGTCCGATTTTGATGATTCTAACCTAAAAATATGGCGATTTTAGTGTTACTTTAAAGGGGTTAAAAAGAATTCTCGTGAAATTAACATAAAATCTAAAAATTCTACTTTTTTTAAAATCAGAATTTTTTAAAATCGCGATTCAAATTTTTAAAATTGGCAGCAGCCAAACGCATTGTTCAGTTTTTTCCAGTATTTTTCTGAAGTTTAGACGATTCTTAGAAAAAGACAAAAAAAAACAAACTGTTCAAGGTCTCATTACGCTTATTTTTACTTTTAACATTTTCGGACCAATATTTTTCTAAAGTTTAGACGATTCTCAGAAAAAGACAAGAAAAAACTGTTCAAGTTCTCATTACGCTCATTTTTGCTTTTAACATTTTCGGATAGAGCTAAGACCAATATTTTTCTAAAGTTTAGACGATTCTTAGAAAAAGACTAAAAATCTGTTCAAGATCTCATTTGCTTATTTTAGCTTTTAACATTTTCGGATAGAGTCAAGACCAGTAATTTTCTAAAGTTTAGACGATTCTAAGAAGAAAAAATTGTCACAATTCAGGACACTACTGGAACTTTTATTAGCCCAAAAAGCTATGCCATAACAGAGTCCAATATCATTGACGAAACCAATGTGGGACTGACATCAATATGTTCTTCAACTGTTACTGTTTTTGTTCTGCTGGCTACTCTTCAATTTGAGCATTTATCCTATTACCATTCTCTTCATCAGATGGATTATTTTCTTCCATGGTTTTTGCCACAACCGAAAAATTCTGCAGCCTTTTTCCTTTTGTGTGCACCACTTTCAAAAACTTGAGGATTTTCTTCATCAGGTTGATATATTTTCTTCATTGGGTTTTGCCGCAAACGAAAAATGAATGCCAGTTTCGGTGGTTTATCGAAGATCTTCTCGCCTTATTTTCACGTTCTGTAGCCTTCTTCCTTTTTGTGCACCACTTTCAAAAACTTGAGGATTTTCTTCATCAGGTTTATACATTTTCTTCATTGCCGCAAACGAAAAATGATTGTCAGTTTCGGTGGTTTGGATCTTCTCGCCTTCTTTTCACGTTCTGCGGCCTTCTTCCTTTTTGTGCATTACTTTCAAATACTTAAGGATTTTCTTCATCAGGTTGATACATTTTCTTCAACGGCTTTTGCCACACTGAAAAAAATATGTCAGTTTCGGTGGTTTAGCGAGGATTCTTCCGCCTTATTTTCACGTTCTGCAGCCTTCTTTCTTTTTGTACACCACTTTCAAAAACTTGAGGATTTTCTTCATCAGTTTGATACATTTTCTTCATGGGGTTTTGCCACAACCGAAAAATTAATGTCAGTTTCCGTGGTTTAGCGATGATCTTCCCGCCTTCTTTTCACGTTCTGCAGCCTTCTTCTTTTTTATGCACTACTTTAAAAAAACCTGAGGATTTTTTTCAACAGGCTGATACATTTTCTTCAATGGGTTTTACTGCAACCGAAAAATTAATGTCAGTTTCGGTGGTTTAGCGAGGATCTTCCCGCCTTCTCTTCACGTTCTGCAGCCTTCTTCCTTTTATGTGCACCATTTTCAAAAACTTGAGGGTTTTCTTCATCAGGCCGACACATTTTCTTCAATGGGTTTTACCGCAACCGAAAAAATAATGTCAGTTTCGGTGGTTCAGCGAGGATCTTCTTGCCTTCTTTTCACTTTCTGCAGCCTTCTTCCTTTTTTGTACACCACTTTCAAAAACTCGAGGATTTTCTTTATGAGGCTGATATATTTTCTTCAATGGGTTTTACTGCAACCGAAAATTTAATGTCAGTTTCGGGGATTTAACGAGGATCTTCCCGCCTTCTCTTCACGTTCTGCGGCCTTCTTCCTTTTATGTGCACCATTTCAAAAACTGAAGGATTTTCTTCATCAGGCTGATACATTTTCTTCAATGGGTTTGCCACAACCGAAAAAATAATGTGAGTTTCGGTGGTTTAGCGAGGATTCTTCCACCTTCTTTTCACGTTCTGCAGCCTTCTTACTTTTTATGCACCACTTTTAAAAACTCGAGGATTTTCTTCATCAGGTTGATACATTTTCTTCATTGCCGCAAACGAAAAATGAATGTCAGTTTCGGTGGTTTGGATCTTCTCGCCTTCTTTTCACGTTCTGCGGCCTTCTTCCTTTTTGTGCATTACTTTCAAATACTTAAGGATTTTCTTCATCAGGTTGATACATTTTCTTCAACGGCTTTTGCAACACTGAAAAAAATATGTCAGTTTCGGTGGTTTAGCGAGGATTCTCCCTCCTTCTTTTCACGTTCTGCAGCCTTCTTTCTTTTTGTACACCACTTTCAAAAACTCGAGGATTTTCTTCATCAGGTTGATACATTTTCTTTATTGGGTTTTGCCGCAAACGAAAAATGAATGCCAGTTTCGGTGGTTTCGCGAGGATCTTCTTGCCTTCTTTTCACTTTCTGCAGCCTTCTTCCTTTTTTGTACACCACTTTCAAAAACTCGAGGATTTTCTTTATGAGGCTGATATATTTTCTTCAATGGGTTTTACTGCAACCGAAAATTTAATGTCAGTTTCGGGGATTTAACGAGGATCTTCCCGCCTTCTCTTCACGTTCTGCGGCCTTCTTCCTTTTATGTGCACCATTTCAAAAACTGAAGGATTTTCTTCATCAGGCTGATACATTTTCTTCAATGGGTTTGCCACAACCGAAAAAATAATGTGAGTTTCGGTGGTTTAGCGAGGATTCTTCCGCCTTCTTTTCACGTTCTGCAGCCTTCTTACTTTTTATGCACCACTTTTAAAAACTCGAGGATTTTCTTCATCAGGTTGATACATTTTCTTCATTGCCGCAAACGAAAAATGAATGTCAGTTTCGGTGGTTTGGATCTTCTCGCCTTCTTTTCACGTTCTGCGGCCTTCTTCCTTTTTGTGCATTACTTTCAAATACTTAAGGATTTTCTTCATCAGGTTGATACATTTTCTTCAGCGGCTTTTGCAACACTGAAAAAAATATGTCAGTTTCGGTGGTTTAGCGAGGATTCTCCCTCCTTCTTTTCACGTTCTGCAGCCTTCTTTCTTTTTGTACACCACTTTCAAAAACTCGAGGATTTTCTTCATCAGGTTGATACATTTTCTTCATTGGGTTTTGCCGCAAACGAAAAATGAATGCCAGTTTCGGTGGTTTCGCGAGGATCTTCTTGCCTTCTTTTCACGTTCTGCGGCATTCTTCCTTTTTATGCACCACTTTCAAATACTTGAGGATTTTGTTCATCAGGTTGATACATTTTCTTCATTGGGTTTTACCACAACCGAAAAAATAATGCCAGTTTCGACGGTTTAGCGAGGATCTTCTCGCCTTCTTTTCACTTTCTGCGGCCTTCTTCCTTTTTGTTTTGTTTTGTTTTTCTGGCTCCCTTTATCAAGTCAACATCGGTTAGGGCACGATTGGGTGAAGCGATTTGATTAGTTTTTTGTCTTGTTAAGTTGACAGTTAACGTCAAAATTGTGCAATACGCGTTCAATTCGGCAGTGCGGCCACGCGGAGATTTGTTATCGCGTTCTCTCCGAATACTTTCTCACCTCGCGCAAACTTTACCGAGAGACAGTAAACGTCAAAATTGTGCAAAACGCGTTCAATTCGGTGGTGCGGCCACGCGGAGATTTGCTATCGCGTTCTCTCCGAATTCTTTCTCACTTCGTGCAAACTTTACCTCCAGGCGACGGCTCTGTATCTTTAAAAAATCTCATTTTAAGTATGAGTTTGTCATTGAATCAAGATTTAATTATAATTAATTCATCAAGTAAGAATTTTACATAATTCCGAATATTCGCTCATTAATTTTTGTTGTTTTTTTTTTTCATTTCAGGCGATCCCGTTGATAAGCTACCATCCTCGAGGGAATTTCCGGAGGAAGCGGAGACCCAAAAGAAAGGTAAGCTTGGCCCAGGTCAGGGGTGACTCTATGTGTACGCTCGTTTCAGTGGCGTAGGAGGGCGGCCCGCGTGCATGGCCGTAGGCCGTTCTTTAGGAATAAATTAGAATTTATTATTTTCGATACGGTTTTATCATGGCACCTCCTGTTAAATTATACATGCAATTACCGGACTTATTACGGACTGATTATATTCAAGTCCGACCTTGGCGAGCGATAAAAAGATCTTATTTATATTAATTTGCATTTATAAATTATTCCGCCATTGATGTTATCCGGCCACGATTACGGTATCGCATTCGTATATTCCGCCGGCTAACGTTTTTTTTTTTTTCCTCCCGTCCCTCTCCGGCTTTTGTTTTTGTTGTTTGTTTAATTCACAAGCACTGCGATCCGGACCTGCTCAATTAATGTGTACTCGCGGGGTATTCAAAGTGCGTTCGGAGTCGGATTAATTTATTCAAGAGTATACATTACTTAGGATTAGTATCGGTGTTAATGGAAGTAGCAATTTTTATAACTTTTGTCTGGCATGGTAATTTTTTTTTTTTATTAATCAGGTTACAAGAGTTGAAAAAGAGGTCATGTCATATTTTAGTTTCTAGGAAAATACATAATAAAAAAAACGGTAGTGGCAGATGGCCAAGAAGCCGACGCCAAAAACAACACAAAAAAAGAGGAAACTATTTGACACGTCAAATTCACTAAAAACTATTACATAAACGAATTACAATTTAAAATACCTAAATCTAAATAAATATTTCATTGTTATTATATTTTTGCTTGCGTTATAAATCCAACCCGCTACACAGGTAAGTCACCTTGGTCATCATAGTACCCGCTCAAAAAGTGTTAATATACCATATGTATAAGAAATATTTATATAAGGCATGGCCATGATAAACAAAATCACGGTCTTAGATTAGTTCAGCACGTTGTTGACTTTATGTCATATGAACAACTGGTGGCGAAGACGTGATGCGACGTATCAAACCTGCAACGTACGTTCCGAAATACAAAGCCACCCCTTATCTAAATAATTTTTATGCATATGGTACTTTTGTAACATTGTAGAACAAATAATTAATAGCTAACCTGAATTTAAACGACTACCACGCAAACCATCTTTTTCAATACCGAAATAACTACAATAAATATGTTATGTTACTTCTGTGCATGTATTTATATTGTAATCGGAAAGTATATTTCCCGGAAACGATTTGATATGTCTTGAGCGATGAAAGTTCATAACTGTTAAAGTTTTCGTTGGCGTGTGTGGCGCACAGTGGCGGTACCAGCATGGAGGAGATATCTTGAACGCATCTATCCGTGGGGCGATATCTGCGAGCAGTTAGCGACGTGAAGGCAACAGATTAGTGCGCCCCCTGCTGCCCAGATACCCAGATAAACCCTAATACATGACCCTCTTCATGATGTGTCGAAAGGCGCTTGACCGCCCGTTTAAGGGATGTCCCGCACACTTCATATATCACCCTGCGCCCTCGCCATCATGCTGGTCCCTCTATTAACTCGCCCCCACGCACGATCCCGCTTCTTTATCTAATTTGTTTCCTTTCTCCTCTGATCGTTTATGTTTTTTTTTTCTAGAATATCGTGAATTGAGACTGTATTATTATTATAATTATCTCATGAAATATAATTATCTCAATTCTTTCCAGCTTTGAATATTATAATTATTATTGTTCTTACTTCTTTAGAAGGGTGATTTCGTGGGTTACTTTAGTAACATATTCTGTAACAAGGCTGTAATGGTCTACTTGTCTGTCTGCAAGTCTGTCTGTCTGTCTGTCAGTCTCCAAGTCTGTCTGATATATTTCAATTTTTGCCATTATTTAACTGCCAAAAAAATCATTGAAACATTGCGAAAAAGTCAAAGCTGGCATAATTTATTTTCTCCACTGTTTAACTGCCAAAAAAAAATCAAAAATGTCAGAGATTACTATATTTGAATTTTTGCCATTATTTAACTGCCAAAAAAATTATTGAAACATTGCGAAAAAGTCAAAGCTGGCATAATTTATATTCTTCACTGTTTAACTGCCAAAAAAAAAAATGTCAAAGATTACTATATTTTAATATGCCTCTGTTGTTTGGAATCCACATCAGTTGTATTTAATTACAAAAATAAATAAAGTTCAAAGAAAATTTTTAAGATATGTTGCCTACAAATGGGGAATACCTTCAACTTCGATAAATTATGAACATTTAGCTAGTCGTCTTAATATCCAGTCACCAGTTGATAGACGATTTTTTGCAGATATGTGTTTCCTTTATAACATTTTAAACAATCGCATAATTTGTCAGGACTTGTTGTGTATAATTAATTTTTGGGCGACAAATGTTCAAACTAGAACAAACTCTGTATTTAGATATAATTTCTCCAGAACAAATTATGGATATAACAATCCTATTGGAAGAATTATGCGGTTGGGTAATAAGCTTAATGTGACTACGTCTTTTCCAATTTTTTCGGCTAGCTATGTGCGCTTCAAAAATTTTCTATTTTCTGTTAACGTTAATGATTTTTTAGTTAATTAGTTTATAATAATTATGTTTATTTTTTATGGTTCCGAATGTTATTACTTATTTATTTTTTACTTTTATAATCATACTAGGTTGCTGTTTACATAATTAATTTATACTTAGTTAATGTACAAATGGGAAAACCCGTGAATAAATTATTATTATTATTATTATAATTTAACTGCCAAAAATATCATTGAAACATTGCGAAAAAGTCAAAGCTGGCATAATTTATTTTCTCCACTGTTTAACTGCCAAAAAAAAAACAAAAACGTCAAAGATTACTATATTTTAATTTTTGCCATTATTTAACTGCCAAAAAAATCTATCTGTTTGCAAGTCTGTCTGTCTGCAAGTCTGTCTGTCTGTCTCTCGGTTTGCGAGTCTGTCTGTCTGTCTGTCTGTCTGTCGGTCAGCAAGTTTCTCTGTCTGTCTTTCTGCATGTCTGTCTTTCTGTTGGTTGGTCTGTAAGTCCGTCTGTCTATTTGCAAGTCCGTCTATCGGTCTGTCAGTCTCCAAGTCTGTCTGTCTGTTTGTCTGTCTGTCTGTCTGTCTATCTGTTTGTCTGTCTGTCTGTCTGTCTGTCTGTCTGTTTGTCTGTCTGTCTGTCTGTCTATCTGTTTGTCTGTCTGTCTGTCTGTCTGTCTGTCTGTCTGTCTGTCTGTCTGTCTGTCTGTCTGTCTGTCTGTCTGTTTGTCTGTCTGTCTGTCTGTCTGCCTGTTTTTATCGGACTGCAAGTCTGTCTCTCTGTCGGTCTGAAGTTTCTCTGTCTGTCTGTCTGCATGTTTGTCTGCAAGTCTGTCTTTCTGTCGGTTGGTCTGCAAGTCTGTCTATCGGTCTGTCAGTCTTCAAGTTTGTCTGTCTGTCTGTCTGTCTGTGTTTATCGGTCTGCAAGTCTGTCTGTCTGTCTGTCTGCCTGTCTGTCTGTATGTCTGTCTGTCTGTCTGTCTGTCTGTTGGTCTGCAAGTCCGTCTATCGGTCTGTCAGTCTCCAAGTTTGTCTGTCTGTCTGTCTGTCTGTCTGTCTGTCTGTCTGTCTGTCTGTCTGTCTGTCTGTCTGTCTGTCTGTCTGTCTGTCTGTCTGTCTGTCTGTCTGTCTGTCTGTGTTTATCGGTCTGCAAGTCTGTATGTCTGTATGCGAGTCCATCTATCGGTCTGTCAGTCTCCAAGTCTGTCTTTCTGCCTGTCTGTCTGTCTGTCTGTCTGTCTGTCTGTCTGTCTGTCTGTCTGTGTTTATCGGTCTACAAGTCTGTCTGTCTGTCGGTCTGCAAGTCTTTCTGTCGGCCTGCAAGTTTCTCTGTCAGTCTGTCTGCATGTCTGTCTGCAAGTCTGTCTGTTTGTTTGCAAGTCCGTCTATCGGTCTGTCAGTCTCCAAGTCTGTCTGTCTGTCTGTCTGTCTGTCTGTCTGTCTGTCTGTCTGTCTGTCTGTCTGTCTGTCTGTCTGTCTGTCTGTCTGTGTTTATCGGTCTGCAAGTCTGTCTGTCGGTCTGCAAGTTTCCCTGTCTGTCTGTCTGTCTGTCTGTCTGTCTGTATTTATCGGTCTGCAAGTCTGTCTGTCGGTCTGCAAGTTTCTCTGTCTGTCTGTCTGCATGTCTGTCTGTCTGCATGTCTGTCTGTCTGTGTTTATCGGTCTACAAGTCTGTCTGTCTGTCTACATGTCTGTCTGTCTGTCTGTCTGTCTGTGTTTATCGGTCTGCAAGTCTATCTGTCGGTTTGCAAGTTTTTCTGTCAGTCTGTCTGCATGTCTGTCTGTATGTCTGTCTGCAAGTCTGTCTGTCTATCCGTCTGTCGGTCTGTCTACAAGTCTGTCTGTCTGTCCGTCTGTCGGTTTGCAAGTCCGTCTGCAAGTCTGTCTATCGATTTGCAAGTCCGTCTGTCGGTCTGCAAGTCTGCTTGCCTGCTTGTCTGTCTGTCGGTCTGCAAGTCCGTCTGTCTGTCTGTCAGTCTGCATGTCTGTATATCTGGCTGCATGTCTGTCTGCATGTCTGTCTGTCCATCTGGCGGTGTGATTGTGTAACTGTGTGTCTGATTATCTAGGGCTGTATCTTAAAAACTGCCAAATATTTTTAAATTAAACTTGAAACAAAAGCTTTATTTGACATTCGCAAGAACTGTAAAGCTTTTCGTGAAATTGCTTGCACCGGAAGTGGGTGTTTACCTTAACGGTTTCTTTCGATATTTTAATACCCATGAGCGATATTAGAAAGCAAATATTGACGCCAGACATCTTTTTTTAAATAAATCTTTTTCGAAAGCTTTAAAAAAAAACTTCAAATAAATACGGGAATTAATCAAATCAAATCAAACAATTGCTTTGTTTAATTCCCCATCTATTTTATTTCAAGTTTTTTTCATTTCCTTCGCCAATTTCACATAAAAAAAATATTTAAATTTTGAAGATAATTTTAAAGTAGTTAGATATACATAAATTTAAGGTGCAAACTTGAATCTAAATAAATCGGTCATACGGTATGGTTACGCATCACATAATACAGTGAACTTTTTTGTTTATTCAAGTTAGTATTGTTTTTTTTTCAAACCCCTATACTGGGTGCTGTAAAAATGGCGGATTAACTCAATGGTACGTTGTTGAGGATTACTTCGAGAGTATGGAAAAAATAATGAAAAAAATTGGTATTGTATTTTTTTAAGATATGAAGTCTTTAGTGTAAATTATTTCATTGCTTAAAGTCTGCCTAACATTAATTATTTACACTGCAGCTCATCAAATAATTTTTTCAGAGATACATACTTTCATGCTTGTCAATATTATGTACAATTTGTATTTTCAAATGCGATAATTTGAATGTCAAATAATTGATTTTCCCATTAAAAAAAACCTGGCATCGGTAGATTTATTTGAATGCGAAAATCAATTATTTAACATTTAAATTATCGCATTTGAAAATACTAATTGTATATAATATTGACAAGCATGAAAGTAAGTATCTCTGAAAAATTTATTTGATGAGCTGGAGTGGAAATAATTAATGTTATGCAGATTTTAAGCAATGAAATAATTTACACTAAAGTCTTCACATCATCGAAAAAATACGATACTGATTTTTTTCATTATTTTTTCCATACTCTCGAAGTAATCCTCGACAACGTACCATTGAGTTAATCCTCCATTTTTACAGCACCTTGTATATCACAGAAGCATTAAATAATAAAATAATAGCCTGAATATATGAATATTCAACCCCTGCAAAAACCTGAAATTATAAAAAACTCGATGCAGAACATTAAATAATTTTTGTAATTTGACTTTTCGGACACCCTGTATTCTTTACTGAGAAAAAAATAAAACACTATCTCCATTTCATTCAAGCACGATCTAAAATAGGAAACATAACACAATATATGGAGTTCAGCCTCGTTTAACAATGCGACCATTGCAACACACACGTTCACATGTTCTAACCCGGTATGGGCGCTAAATTATTCAAAACACCGCCTGTTTACCTTATTTTTATAATTACACACTCGCACAAATGTACCAGTTTTATTCGTAAACAGGCATCGATCAAGTACTGATTGCGTTCGGTTCGTACAAATTACGCCCTTGCGTGTCATTTATCAAATACAATTGAAATAAAAGATACACTTCAAATAACATTTAACATTCACACCTAATTAGAAAAAACAATAGGGTCACATAAAGTTGAATTAAATTATAATAGATTATAATATTGTTTGTTAATAAATAATGGCTGAAATTCTTCGTATATAACTGGATCGAAAGTGCACACATGCCGCCGAATTAAATTAATTGAAATAATATTATAGATGAGGGCTGAAAGACCTATGGTCGATAGCCCAAACCAGTGACGGTTCGCGGGGATTTTTCTGGTACGGCCGAGGAACAAGAGGTGGTAATACAGATAGGTAGGGTCAGTTGCAGAGACGGCTGGCTGCGTGACCCTACCTATCTGTATTACCACCTCTTGTTCCTCGGCCGTACCAGAAAAAACCCCGCGAACCGTCACTGGCCCAAACAGACCAACCAAACCGAATGTATTATAAATTTAAATTTATTTATATATACAAGCAAACAAATTACTGTATGTTAAATTAGTCTGAATATATTATAGACGCATAACAAATCTACGAATGTTACTATTTTAAAGGCATAACAAAGGCACCCATCGACTTCTCAAGTCAGACACATAAGCTTTCGATGCAGATGCGTTTGTTTGGATTTTCTGGGAGAAAGTGAAATCATAGTGAAATCATAGTGTCATAGAAAAATGAATTATGGCCTATTTTTTGAGATTATATTAATAATAATTTGTGGATCTCATCCTAACATTCACCTAAAATTTCACATAGACCCATCATATAATAAGCATTTTTTATACAATTTTAACAAAATCAATTGCAAACGGTTCGTGTATACCGTTCGAGGCTCACCTAAAATTTCAGAAAAATTGGTCCAAAAACAAGTGATATATCTCGACCGAATAACCAAATATTTTTATACAATTTTATTTAAATCAAGCGCAAACGATTTGTGGTTCTTGCAGTAACATTTTCCTGAAATTTCACAAAAATTCATCTGAAAACAAGCGAGTTATCACGACCGCATAACCTAATATTTTCAACGATTTTATTTAAATCAAGTGCAAATGATTTGTGGTTCTTATAATAACATTTTCCTGAAATTTTACAAAAATCCGTCGAAAAACAAGCGAGTTATCGCGACCGCATGACCAAATATTTTTAGACGATTTTATTTAAATAAAGTGCAAACGATTTGTGGTTCTTACGGTAACATTTTCCTAAAATTTCAGAAAAATCCGTCGAAAAACAAGCGAGTTATCACGACCGCATAACCTAATATTTTCAAAAATTTTATATAAATCTAGTGCAAACAATTTGTGGTTCTCACATTATTATTTTCCTGAAATTTCACAAAAATCCATCGAAAAACAAGCGAGTTATTCGACCCTATAACCAACTATGTTAAAACGGTTTTATTTAATTCAAGTGCAAACGATGTGCGGTTCTTCCAGTAACATTTTTCTGAAATTTCAGAAAAACCCGTCGAAAAATTAGCGAGTTATCACGACCGCATAACCTAATAATTTCCGACGATTTTATTTAAATCAAGTGCAAATGATTTGTGGTTCTTACAGTAATATTATTCTATAATTTCAGAAAAATCCGTCGAGAAACAAGCGAGTTATCACGACCGCATAACCTAATATTTTAAACGATTTTATTTAAATTAAGTGCAAACGATTCGTGGTTCTTACAGTAACATTTTCCTGAAATTTCACAAAAATCTGACGAAAAACAAGCGAGTTATCTAAACCGCATAACCAAATATTTTTAGACGATTTTATTTAAATCAAGTGCAAACGATTTGTGGTTCTTGGAGTAACATTTTCCTGACATTTCACAAAAATCCATCGATAAACAAGCGAGTTATCTCGACCGCATAACCAAATATTTTCAGACGATTTTATTTAAATCAAGTGAAAACGTTTTGTGGTTCTTGCAGTAACATTTTCCTAAAATTTCAGAAAAATCCGTCGAAAAATAAGCGAGTTATCACGACCGCATAACTTAATATTTTCAGACGATTTTATTTAAATCAAGTGCAAATAATTTGTGGTTCTTATAGTAACATTTTTCTATAATTTCAGAAAAATCCGTCGAAAAACAATCGAGTTATCACGACCGCATAACCTAATATTTTCAAAGATTTTATTTAAATCAAGTGCAAACGATTTGTGGTTCTTACAGTAATATTTTCCTGAAATTTCACAAAAATTCATCGATAAACAAGCGAATTATCTATACCGCATAACCTAATATTTTCAACGATTTTATTTTAATCAAGTGCAAACGATTTTTGGTTCTTACAGTAACATTTTTCTATAATGTCAGAAAAATCCATCGAAAAACAAGCGAGTTATCACGACCGCATAACCTAATATTTTCAACGATTTTATTTAAATCAAGTGCAAATGATTTGTGGTTCTTACAGTAACATTTTTCTATAATTTCAGAAAAATCTGTCGAAAAACAAGCTAGTTATCGCGACAGCATAACCTAATATTTTCAATGATTTTATTTCAATCAAGTGCAAACGATCTATGATTCTTAGAGTAACATTTTCCTGAAATTTTACAAAAATTCGTCAAAAATCAAGCGAGTTTTCTCGACCGCATAACCTAATATTTTCAGACGATTTTATTTAAATCAAGTGCAAACGATTTGTGATTCTTACAGTAACATTTTCCTGAAATTTCACAAAAATCCGTCGAAAAACATGCGAGTTATCTGGACCGCATAACCCACTATTTTGGACGATTTTATTTAAATAAAGTGCAAACGATTTGTGATTTTTTTGTTTTGTTTTTCGATAGATATTTGTATACTTTTTGGCAAATGTTACTGTAAGAACCACAAATTGTTTGCTCTTGATTTATACAAAATCGTCTAAAAATATTTGGTTATGCGGTCGAGATAACTCGCTTGTTTTTCAACGGATTTTAATGAAATTTTAAGTAACCCTTCAAACAACATCTAGGAATCATTTACAATTGATTCCATTAAAATCGTGTACAAAAATCGGTTATGCGGTCGCGATACTTCACTTGTTTTTGGATAGATTTTTGAATACTTTCAGGAATATGTTACTGTAAGAACCGCAAATCTTTTGCACCTGATTTCAATAACATCGTCTGAAAATTTTCGGTTATGCGGTCGAGATAACTCGCTTGTTTTCGAACGGATTTTAGTGAAATTTTAAGTAACCCTTCAAACGATATCCAGGAATCATTTGTAATTGATTTCATTAAAATCGTGTAAAAACTTCGGTTACGCGGTCGCGATAATTCTCTTGTTTTTCGATAAATTTTTGCATACTTTCAGGCAAATGTTACTCTAAGAACCACAAATCGTTTGCAATTGATTTCAATAAAATCATCGAAAATACTTGGTTATGCGGTCGAGAAAACTCGCTTGTTTTCCAACGGATTTTAGTGAAATTTTAAGTAATCCTTTAAACAATATCCAGGAATCATTTGCAATTGATTCCATTAAAATAGTTTAAAAACTTCGGTTATGCGGTCGCGATAATTCTCTTGTTTTTCGATAGATTTTTGCATACTTTCAGGCAAATGTTACTGTAAGAACCACAAATCGTTTGCACTTGATTTCAATAAAATCGTCGGAAAAACTTGGTTATGCTGTCGAGTTTCCTCGTATGTTTTTCAACGGATTTTAGTGAAATTTTAAGTAACCCTTCGAACTACATCCAGGAATCATTTGCAATTGATTCCATTAAAATCGTTTAAAAACTTCGGTTATGCGGTCGCGATAATTCTCTTGTTTTTCGTTAGATTTTTGCATACTTTCAGGCAAATGTTACTGTAAGAACCACAAATCGTTTGCACTTGTTTTCAATAAAATCGTCGAAAATACTTGGTTATGCGGTCGAGAAAACACGCTTGTGTTCCAACAGATTTTAGTGAAATTTTAAGTAACCCTTCGAACTCCATCCAGGAATCGTTTGCAATTGATTTCAATAAAATCTTGTAAAAATATCGGTTATGCGGTCGCGATACTTCACTTGTTTTTTGATAGATTTTTGTATACTTTCAGGTAAATGTTACTGTAAGAACCACAAATCGTTTGCACTTAATTTCAATAAAATCGTCGAAAAAACTTGGTTATGCGGTCGAGTTACCTCGCTTGTTTTTCAACGGATTTTAGTGAAATTTTTAGTAACCCTTCAAATAACTTCCAGGAATCATTTGCAATTGATTTCATTAAAATCGTGTAAAAACGTCGGTTATGCGGTCGCGATAATTGTCTTGTTTTTCGATAGTTTTTTGCATACTTTCAGGCAAATGTTACTGTAAGAACCGCAAATCGTTTGCACCTGATTTCAATAAAATCGTCTGAAAATTTTCGGTTATGCGGTCGAGATAACTCGCTTATTTTTCAACGGATTTTGGTGAAATTTTAAGTAACCTTTCAAACAATAACCAGGAAACATTTGCAATTTATTCCATGCCGCAGAAAATCTTAACCCATCGATAGCCTAATTTTATTGATTAATCGAATTATCAGTGTCTGCGATTTAAAAGAATGAACGAATTAATTTGTCCATTTAACCAACAAGAGTAATTATAATTTAATTAATTAAAAACGCCGTAAAATCCCTCCCTTATCTGCGTTCCGTGGCGCAGCGACGGCGGTCATTTTTTCGCCGGGCGGGCGCTAGATATTAAGATTAATTGCGTTATTACAATAGATAGGGGATGCTCCTCATTTGCCCTAACTATGCAAATCCCCTCGAATAAATCCCCGGACGCGAAAAAATAATACATTTTATGAGCGCAGCTCTATTTTATACAATTAGTATTACAATTTATATTTATTGTTATTAAAATTTTGTATTATTATTATATTATAACAGTATGATTATATTAAATTGATTTTTTCTATTTTTCGTCTAAAACGGAATCATTAACGCACTCATATTAATGGCTCGCCGAGTGCTTTAATAATGTAATTAAGGTTGGCACCGTTGAAATTCAGAGCCGTCAACCTGTGCTAAATTTTCGGTTTTGAGGTTATGTGATGTGGGAAATCGCAAACTAATTTCAAATTGAAATGTCAATTATCAGTGTTACTAACCACCACAATTTTCTAAATAAGTATGGGCGATTTTTTTAAATTTAGAAATGGAATAAAAGGGGCAAAATAGAAAAAAATGCTGTAAAAAACTCGTTCATAAGGCCTTTTTTCGCACTTGTCCGTTAGAAAACTTGAACGCGTGCGAAAAAATCGCGCTTATTGAACTCGTTGAACTGAAATCTTGGAACGGGCGCGAAGCCTGTGAATAATGAAAACGCTGATGATGTTTAAGTTTTGTTACATACAGAATTAAATTGGCATCGTATTATTATTTATAGTATTATTTTATTCCAGAAGTGTTGATTGCTCTTTGACCTTTGCCCGACGACGAAAATGACGAACCGCGTGTAATAATGATGATACAAAAAAAAACCTTAATCTCTTATTATTGGAACTCCATTTCAAAAAATTTCAAATTCATTATATGGACAGCTGCATGAATTACGAGACAGCTTAATATAATGATATAATACACACTAAAACGGAATTGGCTGTAAATGCAAATTAATTTTATAGAGATATCCAGAGGAATTTTATCTGCAATAACGTATCTGGCCAGATACGGATTAGCCTTTCGATGTGAGAATCAGAACTTGCTTTCTAAAGATAACGGTAATTACATAAGACCATTAGAATTTTATCCTTTCCTGGCCAAACATCTACAACGGCATGGTAATCCTGGGAAAGGTAATGCTCCGTTAAGTATTTATAAGTCTCTTGTATACCATAAATTGAAATTGGTTTAGCAAGAAATTAATCGCAGTCGCCTGTGAATTGAAACGAGCATGTCGATGATGAAACATTCAAAGATGTCATTCAGGCGTCAAAAATGTTATTCAATTAATTTCCTTTTGAAACACACCGTATGTGCTTAAAGCCTTCAAATAGTTGCAAATAGTTGCATAGTTGGAAGCCGTTCTGTATTAGCAAGTAGTTTTGTAATTTATATTTTTTTATGACTTATGTGAGACTTGTCGATAACATCAATAAATGAAATGAAATGAAATATTCGTGTTTGTTAACGTCAAAAGTATTGACAATTGTGCAAAAAATCATTCAATTCATAGGCTACTTCGATTAATTTCTTCTTGAAACACAGAGCGACATGTTGGGAGAGCGTATGGCCTTCAAAGTTCATTAATGTTTTGATGTATACAGAATTGAAATATGTCTAATTGTTTCGGTGTATTTGGACATGTAGATTTTTCTGGTTAGAACCAGTGCCATCAACACATACACGCCTATCCATCCATCCATCCATCCATCCATCCATCCATCTATCCACTTAGTTTAGAGGCCCGTAGTAGTACGCGAGCGTGTCGCAACAGCCGAGACTAGATTACGAGACGACGTTTATTTAAATGCACGTTTTCGCTTTGAAGTAACTTGTAACGTATCTGCATCTGATTGCTGAATTATACCATTAGCTTTATCTTTCCTTAGCCGAGGTTACGTAACTAGCGAGTGCACTTTTCTCTCGCTCGCTCGCACACTTTCTGCGCCCGAGCAGAATAATAACAAAAAAAAAATAAACAATCGACACGAGGAGGAGCAATTAAGCGGCCTTTTGTCTCTTCTCCGGTAATTGGCAGACCGTGTTTATGCGGCCTAAATATTAAGTGGAAAGTGTTATCTCTCTCTCGGACAATGGTCCGACCGTCCCACAATGGACCCTTCAGGTGGACACGGGGCCAGATCCGGAAACGAAACTCCGGCCGGACCGCCGCGACGCGCTCCCTCGCAGTCCGGGAAGGGATCCGGGGGCGGCCTTGCGGAAAGATAACCGTTCTCTAAGGCACACTTGATTTGATTCGGTTCAGATTTTTGGAGAATCATAGACGGCGTGTTAGAATTTAGCAATAGTAATGTCTAGAGAGAGAGAGATACTTTTACAAATGACCTCAACGGGCAATTGACCAGAGGTCTTTCAGCCAGTAACGACTATTTAAAGAATAAAAACGAAAATGTTGAGTCGTGTACATTTCTCCGATATGATGGTATAAAAGAGATGTTTGAAAATGTAGGAAAAGGATGTTGTTTCTAGTTTTTTTCAGAATACTGAAGAATTGCTTTGTTTGGAGTGCTTTTATATATTTTTTAAGCAACTTTGAAGACATGCAATTTCCAAATTACATCGCAGCCAGTTAAAGTGTAATTTTTTTGAAACTTTAGCGTAGCAATGTTTCTAATTTTTCAAGAATATTAAAGCACAATTGATTTAGAGTAAATTTGCAAAATTTGCAATTTGTTGCAATTGTTTTTTATATCTTTTTTAGAGCAACTTTAGGGACGTGCAATTTCAAAAATGAATCGCGGCGAGTTAAAGTGTATTTTTTTTTAACTTTAGCATAAGAATGTTACTAGTTTTTCAAGAATATTAAAGCACAATCAATTTAGAGTAAATTTGTAAAATTTGCAGTTTTTTGCAATTGTTTTTTATATTTTTTTAGAGCAACTTTAAGGGCGTGCAATTTCAAAAATTAATCGCGGCGAGTTAAAGTGTAATTTTTTTGAAACTTTAGCATAAGAATGTTACTAGTTTTTCAAGAATATTAAAGCACAATCGATTTAGAGTAAATTTACAAAATTTGCAGTTTGTTGCAATTGTTTTTATATTTTTTTAGAGCAACTTTAAGGACGTGCAATTTCAAAAATGTATCGCGGCGAGTTAAAGTGTATTTTTTTTAAACTTTAGCGTAAGAATGTTTCTAGGTTTTTAAGAATATTAAAGCACAATTGATTTAGAGTCAATTTGCAAAATTTGCAGTTTGTTGCAATTGTTTTTATATATTTTTTTAGAGCAACTTTGAGGACGTGCAATTTCAAAAATTAATCGCGGCGAGTTAAAGTGTAATTTTTTTGAAAATTCAGCGTAGGAATGTTTCTAGTTTTTTAAGAATATTAAAGCACAATTGATTTAGAGTCAATTTGCAAAATTTGCAGTTTGTTGCAATTGTTTTTATATATTTTTTTAGAGCAACTTTGAGGACGTTCAATTTCAAAAATGTATCGCGGCGAGTTAAATTGTATTTTTTTTGAAACTTTAGCGTAGGAATGTTTCTAATTTTTCAAGAATAGTAAAGCACAATTGATTTAGAGTAAATTTGCAAAATTTGCAGTTTTTTGCAATTGTTTTTATATATTTTTTTAGAGCAACTTTGAGGACGTGCAATTTCAAAAATTAATCGCGTCGAGTTAAAGTGTAATTTTTTTGAAACTTTAGCATAAGAATGTTTCTAGTTTTTTTAAGAATATTAAAGCACAATCGATTTAGAGTGAATTTACAAAATTTGCAGTTTGTTGCAATTGTTTTTATATATTTTTTTAGAGCAATTTTAAGGACGTGCAGTTACAAAAATGAATCGCGGCGAGTTAAAGTATAATTTTTTTGAAACTTAACCGTAAGAATGTTTCTAGTTTTTCGAGAATATTAAAGCGTAATTGATTTAGAGTCAATTTGCAAAATTTGCAGTTTGTTGTAATTGTTTTTATATATTCTTTTAGAGCAACTTTAAGGACGTGCAATTTCAAAAATGAATCAAGGCGAGTTAAAGTGTCATTTTTTTTAACTTTAGCGTAGGAATGTTTCTAGTTTTTCGAAAATATTAAAGCACATTTGATTTAGAGTAAATTTGCAAAATTTTCAGTTTGTTGCAATTGTTTTTATGTATTTTTTTAGCGCAACTTTAAGGACGTGCAATTTCAAAAATTAATCGCCGCAAGTTAAAGTGTATTTTTTTTAAATTTAGCGTAGGAATGTTTCTAGTTTTTCAAGGATATTAAAGCACAATCGATTTAGAGTAAATTTACAAAATTTGCAGTTTGTTGCAATTGTTTTTATATATTTTTTTAGAGCAACTTTAAGGACGTGCAATTTCAAAAATTAATCGCCGCAAGTTAAAGTGTAATTTTTTTGAAAATTCAGCGTAGGAATGTTTCTAATTTTTCAAGGATATTGAAGCACAATCGATTTAGAGTAAATTTGCAAAATTTGCAGTTTGTTGCAATTGTTTTTATATATTTTTTTAGAGTAACTTTGAGGACGTGCAATTTCAAAAATGTATCGCGGCGAGTTAAAGTGTAATTTTTTTGAAAGTTTAGCATAAGAATGTTTCTAGTTTTTTAAGAATATTAAAGCACAATCAATTTAGAGTAAATTTGCAAAATTTGCAGTTTGTTGCAATTGCTTTTATATTTTTTTTAGAGCAACTTTCAGGACGTGCAATTTTAAAAATTAATCGCGGCGAGTTAAAGTGTATTTTTTAACAAAATTTAGCGTAGGAATGTTTCTAGTTTTTCAAGGATATTAAAGCACAATTGATTTAGAGTAAATTTGTGAAATTTGCAGTTTTTTGCAATTGTTTTTATATTTTTTTTTAGAGCAACTTTGAGGACGTGCAATTTCAAAAATGAATCGCGTCAAGTTAAATTGTAATTTTTTTAAAACTTTAGCGTAGGGATGTTTCTAGTTTTTCAAGAATATTAAAGCACAATTGATTTAGAGTAAATTTGCAAAATTTGCAGTTTGTTGCAATTGTTTTTATATTTTTTTAAAGCAACTTTGAGGATGCGCATTTTCTTAAACGAATCGCGGCGAGTTAAAGTTTATTTTTTTGGAAATCTAGGGTGGGAATGTTTTTAGTTTTTTTTTTCTAGAAAATTGAAGCAAAACGTAAATTTCAGTTTGTAGCAATTGTCATCAAAATATTTTTCTCATCTCCCACTGGTCGTCCATAGCAATAGTTTAGAATGAGCTGCACGGGATTTCTCCATTTTTTATCTGCTCAACCCCTTAATGATTAAACCATTCCATTTAGAAATTTCTTGGGTTAACCTTGGCCAAAAAATTTTTCCCCTTCATCCCAAGCGACTGTTTTGCATATCTTTCCCTTGAACCTCTGAAGTTCGTTGTCACCTTGACATTAATAAACTTCTTAATGCTCTGCTCCCACATTGAGTTTGGAGAGTTGATACCCCCCCCCCAGTCATTGGCAATTTGATTCTGTATTGCAGCAATATTCAGCAACGTAAACCCCTACTTTTGTTCTGGATCTTAAGATAGTTTGATTTTTTTTACAAATGGTACAGTGTTCTGCATCGCAGGTAAATTTGATGATGGACTAGGACAGAGTGAATCAGTAGGCTGAAATTGTTGCGGAACTAGCCCCCAAAAATGTACAAGATAAGAAAGCCAAGGTTGATGTATTATGTTTAGGTTTTATATTGATTAAGACCAGTGACGGCTCGCAGGGTGGCTCATAATACGGCCAACGTAACATAGGTGCGATCACGCCACCAGCTGTCTCTGCAAACGACCCTACCCGCTGGTAAAAATTACGAAGTGATAGGTAGTGATAAGAAAATCCATGCAGATCAGGTATGCCTACCCCATTTCTCACTGTTGCCGCCGAATCGCGACTTATCGGCGATTAAGAAATTGAAGGTCTTGCGTTGGGCGCAAACCTCTATCTGGCAAGGGGTGGCCCATCATCCACCAGGAATCCAAGCACCCTGGGGAGAGCAAGGACGGTTTGTATTGCCACCTCTGTTACCTCGGCCATACCATGAGTCACCCAGCGAGCCGTCACAGATTGAGACGTAGATATATTTCGTTTGTATTAGAGTTTACATAAGTTTGATGGCCTCTGTGATAAATGTACAGTTTTGAAATTTAGAAAGACACACTTCGGAATATGAGTATTTAAGGGTCATCGGAGGCGAAAAACCTTGCGTATCGCCCACACAATGGCTTTGTTGTGTACTGCGACGATAAGGAATCTGCGTGGTGATAAGGGGGCGAGCGGTCGTGTCGCGATAACCGCTCAAAATGGAATATTCGTGCTGTTTGTGTGCGCAACGCCGTTATCGGCCAGATATCGAGGACCGAATGACTGAACGTTTCGGCCCCCTTCGACCCTCCCCCTTCCGCGAGAACGCGATAATCCACGAAAAAATCACTTAATTACCCCCCTTCGGCCCCGCCGCCGCGCGGTCCGCCGGCCGATGTCCGTCCGTTATCTTTCCGAAGGTGAGCCAAGAAAGGAAGAAGAGCGAAAAAGGAGAGAAGCCGCGAATAATTACCTACACACAAAACACATTAAGCCCGATATCGCATTGATAGCCTTTATGACGTAGCGATGTATTATATCTGGGGCCCCTTATCTCCCTCTTGCTACGGCGCGGCGCTTTTTAATTAGTTGCATTGCACTGCGCCCGCGGACCGGAGAGGAAAAGGAATTTTGAGTGGTCGAGTTGTTGTAGGTACGTGTATTTCGAAACGGCCCAAAGTGCGGACGCGTCTCCCTTATTTATAACATCTTATCGCCGTGGTCACGTCACAGGTCAGACACAATCAGATAATTAATGTGGAATAAACAGAGATAAGGGGGAGATAATGGAAGGCGATTAGAGAAACGGGGCCAGATTTTATGGTCCCCGGCGAAAATCGTAAACAACAACAAATCGATGGAAACTTTTCCTTTTTAATTTGATTTCACTAAAACCACTATCGAATCGAATCAAATCAAGTTGCGTATGACTTTGACGTAGTTATGAAAACAACGAATTGGTTTTCATATGCAGAAATGAACAAAATCATCGAAGAACACGGAAATACGCATTATTAGCGATTCCAATGCGAAACTCGGTGGCGAGATCTAGCAGCAGATGACAACGAACGTGGTGAAAATGTTTGTAAATATGCCTGGAACATGATATCGTTGTCACCAGCACTTGGTATGAAATGCGCCGTTTATATATCTGAAAGCACCAATAAATCGAATAGATTGAATAACAATCGCCTTCAAAAAATCCTCGAAAAGCAGTAACCCATGGTAGGGCCGAGGTAGCATAGGTGCCGTATCTGCAACCGACCCAACCTATCTGTATTGCCACCTCTGCTACCTCGGCCGTACCATGAGTCACCCCGCCGGTCGTCACTGCCGAAAACAGCTACAGACGCACATGGGTCAGAAATAACTCGCTGGTAGTTACCACAAACAACTCCAAAAATTACAAAAAAACAGGTAGAGATAAGAAAATCCATTCAGACAGAGATGTCTACCGCATTGCTCAATATTACTGATGAAGATGGCACCTAATATCGAAACTAGCAGAAGGACTGCTCGCCCTGGCTAAACACTCTCCTGCCCATCCGCCAGATGGGAGTTGGGGACCTCCTCCAACTGCTTCAGGAAGGTGTCCACCTTCCAACAGCCATTTCCTGGCTGATGGTCTCGACCCCTCGAGCGAGGCGGACTGCCAGCGGCGTTATACTCTCCCCTTATCCTTAGCGTTGCTGCCCCATGATTCTTCCTCTCTTCGCTGCTGTCCCGTCCCCCGTAGGTACGGCAGGGTCCGTTTGAACGCAGCCGATAGCTCCAACCTTACGTCAGCCCCGTAGACCGTTAGATTAGTTCTAATATTTTAATTTTTGGTTGCATAATACCTAGAGAAATGGGTCGTACGTCTCCGCGTGAACACTAAACGTAAATCAATCCGATCGTTATCTGCGCCCCCGTACATAAATTCGATAATGAATACGAAAATAAGAAACAATTTCCCCGGAGGAGTTGTGTGTATTGTGTTTCTTGTATATACATGTGTGTTTGCAGTTAAAGCTGAAAAGGCACAGGTCATGTACGCACCGTAAAGACCCCCTTATCGGGCACTATCAATCTCGTGTTGCCGGCAACTTAATATCCATACAATGTCACGCATGCCATTGCTTATTAATAAGAGAGACGGCATCGCCGGTCCGCGAATAAATCTGCGCGAACAATAAATAAACCGACCCATAAATCCTGCAATCAAACAACGCGGGAAAGTATCTCCGCAGAAATCTTACAAACCGAAAACCTTTTTAATCTCATGCAATTTCTAGAGTTTTGAATTATTATTATTGTAATAATGATGTATTCACAAAGTGGGAAGAAAATATTCTTATTTTGGCAATAGTCGTGCTTGTCGTTTACACGTACACTCTTTCGCGCGTTCTTGGATTGTGTTGAGCAAAAGTGGACACAATTTTATCCTCCGTTCTCGCTCCAAGCACGCTGGAACTAATTCCGCGCGCCAAGACCGTCGCGATGTTCTTGCGCTCACGCGCGGTCTCAGTCGCGCGGGTTTGGAACGGGTCAGTCCAAAAGTGCGGGATTGCGCGTTCGTGTGAACGCCGCTATTAACAAGATGCTGACGCTTCAGTCGTCGTTTTGAAATGCTCGGTTGGTGTGAAAACTCGATCGGATGAAGTACCAGGGCCGATCCTACCGCAGGGCTAGAGCGTGCATGGCACGTGGGCGGCGATTAGAGGGGCGGCGAAGCCCGCGAAACGAAAGACAAAGCTGCGGATTTTGTTTGCTATGTAAATTATTTAGAAAAGGAAATATTAAAATTATAACTACGGGTTTTAAAGACTTACGCCATTATGCTGACCAATTTGTAAAACACGAGAACAGTGCAAAGTATATTAAGTCTCTCCAAAAATGGCGGGAGTTAAAAATCCGTTTAAATAAATAAAAATCATAGACAAAGAGCAACAACAACAATTTGAATTCGAGAAAAAACGATGGAGGGCTATTGTAGAAAGAATGATTGCTATTGTGCACTTTTTTAACAAGTCAATGTCTTGCTTTTAGACGAAGTAGTTCCAATCTCTATAGGAGAAATAACGATATTTTTAAAGGCAGCAGAAATTTGATCCCTTATTGTCAGATCATTTAAATAAAATTGAAAAATCTAAAGAGAAGTCGAAGAAAAAATCCTGCACTGTGTGCAGGTAAAGCTCGTTATATAGAGCCAAGGAGCTATGGCACTACCTGCATATAAATATTTCTTTATATATATATTTTTTAAATACACCATTAATCAATTTAAAATACACCAAATTTTATTAATTTTGGCCCCTTATAAACCAATCAAGTAACCGTCAGGATAGAAAAACAATTAGGGCGACATCTATCACCGATATATTATAATTTCAGAACGTTGTAACATTTTAGGTCCAAATCGGTCCTCAGTTATTCTCGACGGTGAAATATAATCGAAATTACACAAATGATCATGTATAGAAATAAATTAATACACGATAACACTTTTAAATATAATTAGAGATGGGCAAAACTGCTACTTTTGAATCACGTTGCTACCTGTGATTGCTACTTTTTAATATCAGTGATCACGGTTAGTAAATATCTTTTGAAATTGTGATTATTTCAAAATTAGTGAAAAAGCATTTCTAGACTGTTGCGGAAACGTAAAGTGGAATGTATTTTGAGTAAAGTAAGTTGCAAATGTTTTTCTATGTCTCTGAAAAAGCTCATCTTCAAAATTACGATTTCTGTTCCCGGGGGAGTTGTTTTAAAATCTAGACGACAAGCATTTTTGCAGAATCGTAAAATGGAATTAATTTTTAGTCATTTTGTAAAGTTTCAATTCTAATACTTGAAAATTGTTTTTTTTTTTAATTTGTGTTTTGCTTCTGAGAAAGAGCATATTTAGAATGATTATTTGCTCTGTTCTCGAGGGATTATTTTTAAATGAAATAATTAACGTAGAATCGTCCAGTATATTTTGAAATTTGAGAGAATTTTTATATTTTTTTTTTTAGTTCGTGAAATTTGTAATTTGAAAATTGTTATAGTGCTGGTGCCGTGAAATTATTTCAATTATTATAATAAAGAAATGTCTAGTTGTTCGCACCGAATATTAAAGTTAAATGAATTTTGAGTACGTTTGGGAAGTTCAGTATTTGTTTTTATTTTTATTTTTTCAGTTCATGAAAATAGTAATTTGAACATGAGAGCAGAGAAAAATGGAGTATAAAGTAATTAATAAAGCGTTTTAGATTTACAAAATACGTTTCGCATTATTTTTAAACTTTCATTTCTTCACATTTCTTCAACCGTACAGAATTTTAGGTTAGAATAAAGTTGGTAGAGTGAATGGTGGGTGGGTGCTATTTTACGTGGTGAGTAGGCCATATCTTGTTGCCCACGCACCTAGTTTTTCACCAATGAATAAATTAATCAAAAGATAATAAAATGTTGATTTTGAACATTCGATTTCAAGTCGAAATAAAAAAAAATGAGAAAAGGTTAATAAAATACCTATAAAATCTTGATTATGATCATTCATAAGCAGAATAGTGCCAAATTTACGATTTTCAAAAAACTTCTCTACAAAGAAAAGATTAGAAAGTCTAGTCGTCATACGTTTTAAAAATTGAATCCTTAATTCTTGGTTCTTTAAAACGTATAGCGACCAAACGTGTTAAACACTGCAAATCTTGTTTTTTGACCCTTTTTTCTCGTTTTAGAGATTTTTTTTTGATCATTGAAACGTCAAAATCGAGACATTTGTGTGATAAATTTTTGCAAAAGGTGTTTGTCGATTTTTGAAAATAGCACTTCCAAATATGTTGGACAATTTTAATAATGCAAGCTTTAAAATGTGAAAAAAATCATTGAAGAAAAATATAAATGATTTTTATATTAGTTTTTTTATTATTAGATAATTTTTGCTGGTGATTTTTTCGAAATTTATAACTTGCAAACTCGTTAGATGATCTCCATTGATTGAAAACTAAAATATCTACAAAAAATTGTTAAGAAACCGGTTTGTAAAATGTGTAAAAAAATGTCCAAAAACAAGTCCAGAAGTTTAGAAACGTGTATTAAGTAACTTTTTAAAGATTTATAATACCCAAACGTGTCAGGTGATCTCGATTATTTGAAAACCAAAATGTGCCAAAATTTACGGGCTTTGAAAAATGGTTAAGAAAATTTTCTATAAAATTGGTGAAAAATTTCAAAAAATTAGGATTAGGAACAATCACAGTTTGGGTATCAATTAAAATTTTACGTAGCAATCACGTTCGAAGTAGCAATCACTGTTTAATTAGCAGTCACAGTTTGGCTAGTAGTCGCAATCACAGTCATGGTGAAATTCAGTAACGACCTGTGATTTTTTTACCATCAGTGAAAAATCACAGGTACGTGAAATATCACCCATCCTTAAATATAATGAATTTATCAACAATTATCACCCACAAAACTATTCAATTATCAACAGGGGCGGCTCGTTATATAGAGCCAAGAAGAACTTGTAGTTTCAAGCTTAGCAAGAATTTTTAATTAACTCTTAAAACACTTTTTCGCCAGTTATTTTGGTCTAAGAAGATAAATCGTTCTTTCTTTCTTAAAAAAATGATATATTGTATAAGTGGCTCTACCATCAACATGTTCCGGTGGCAACTTGAATATAAATAATTAAAATTTCAAACCGTAATAGCTAGATACACCATCAGGGCAACATCTATTATCTTAACATTCGACAATTTCCTTGACTGATTGGAGAAATCCACAGACAATAAGAAACCATAAACTAGCGACAATTATAACAATATCATTGATAAACATTGAAATATTGTTTCCTCGAGCGACAACCGAGCACCAGTTTCAATCTTATTAGATTTCATCAGGTCAATATAGACGCTGACAGAGAAACGGTTTTTCACTATGGAGTTGTAACCCCAAGTATTCGTAGTAGATAGATACAGACTTCTATTGTCGTAACGTTGCACAAATTATATTGAAAGAATATTTAAAAAAAATCGTAAATGCAAAAAATCGCGAATATTTCGTTTTGTAGCAAAAAGTTACGTATTATATGTAATTGAAATTATACATATTCTTGATAATAAGTAACTTTTTGGTGTCTTATTATCAAAATAGTAAACACGCAACCCCCAAGATATGCACTAGAGGAGGCGGCCAACTCATCATTTGCACGCGGGCGGCCAAGGGTACAGGATCGGCCCTGTGAAGTACCGGATTATCGGCCTTTCTTCCATGAGATGTAAATAACTGACCCGACACATAAAGGCCAGCAGTGACGGCTCGCGGGGTGACTCATGGTACGGCCGAGGTAGCATAGGTGGTAATACAGATCTCCGCAAACGACCCTACCTATCTGTATTGTTAGCTCTGCTACCTCGGTCGTACCATAAGTCAGGGGGACAAGTTGCATTTTCCGTAGATTTTGATTAAAATGGGTTTGATCGTCCGGACTCGATGCATTTTCATCGTAGAGATGAATATTAATCCATTAAAAAAAATATCGATGGTAAACGTCAAACATGTTACATTTCCTGCGATAATCTAAACCAAAAATTAAGTATAAACATAATCGCGAGACAAGCAAAATCCGCAATCTGACCGGACGATCTTGACAAATGTCTGTATGGATGGTGGATGGGAGGCCCGAGCTCGGGGGGTCGTTATCAGAGGCGGTCTAATATCGGGCAGGTAATGGTGTGCGAATGTGCGATAGAGTTCGGGGGCGGCGGCGGGGACTCGCATTAGCATAGAGACGGGGGGTGCCACATATCCTTTTTATGGGCCATCCGCCCACACACACACACACACACACACACATGTATGTATGTGCGCCTGTAATATACACACACCGCAAAGTGAAAATCCCCCAGAACCAACTTAACCAACTACTCGTACTATAAACGTTCTTCAGACGCTTCCGCGCGTCTCACACTACATTTAATGCGGATAGATGTGTAAATATATGTACGTGTACGTGTATATGTACGTCCCAGATTCAATTCCGATAGATCTTATCGGGGCCCGATTTAATGGAATACACTGTATATAATTCCTTAATGCAGATCTCTCCCAGAGCTACCGCGATAATTGCGCGCATTAAGCGATTCAACGTCGATAATAACCTAAATTTATTCCGATGTGATAAATTTTTGATTAAATCCATTTAGTTTAGACTCAAATCGATTTGATTACAATCGTAGGAAACGGAAAAATATTTTTTTTAGTACTGGATCGACCAACCAAATAAGTTGAAATATTCCGAGATCGAGCCGACAGGCGAGCGCGAGGAACCACGAGCATCAGAATTTCCATTTGCACCGAGTAGCAGACTATACTTTCTCCACGACCAGACGTTTTATTATTATGTTCCCCTTCATCTAGTAGCAAAGTCTCACTTAAAGACTCATTTTTAACAATTAACGGGAAATAATATAAAATCTAGGTTCATCAAATTGAGAAGGTTTATTGAAAAACATCAAAAACAGCAATGGCCCCAATACTTATCCTTGCGGAACACCACTCGACAATCAGAAATCTTACTGCTACGTTCAACAGTCTGCTTCTTATTTGATAAAAATGACAGAAGAAGGTCGCAAATTTTGCCATCTTCCAAAGAATCAAAAGTTCTGCATCAATTTTACAGTTGCTGTTACTGCTACTGGCAACCTTGGATTGTTATGATATTTGAGGAAAACTGAAAATTACTTCTTATAAATAATAAATAAAAATAGTTTTCTGCTGGAGATGAACCCGAAACTAGTACAGAATATAAAATAGTTTTTCCGTTGCTCATTGTTTAATGGCTAACTTTAATGTACCCAAATGTATCAAAAATCGTTCATTAATAAACCACATTAATGAACGAACCCGAAACTAGTACAGAAAATAAAATAATTTTTCCGTTGCTCGTTGTTTAAAGGCTAACTTTAATGTACCCAAATGTATCAAAAATCGTTCATTAATGAACCACATTAATGAACGAACCCGAAACTAGTACAGAAAATAAAATAATTTTTCCGTTGCTCGTTGCTTAATGGCTAATGTACCCAAATGTATCATAAAGCGTTCATTAATGACCCCTATTAATGAACGATTTTTTTATTAATAAATGATTTTTCATTAATGAACGATTTCTAGGGATGCGGTGGTCCAGTGGGTAGAGGTCGATCCTCTAGACCCCGGTGGTGCGGGTTCGAGTCGCAAGAATTAACGTGAAAATGTCTCGATCATTAATCGCTATCATAAACACACTTGTTGGTTAAATAACTATTGCATATTGTCTGCGCCCATTATTACTCCAAATTTTTTGCCGTATTTGTATTAATAACACTATTAATCACCATGAATGTAAAAGTTAAGTTTTTAGAATTTTTTTTGCAGTGGTGTAAATTAATAAGCGCGCGAGCATAATCAGTCAAAATCACGGATGGTATGAAAGGGCGCGAACATGAAACCGGTCATTGAATGTGCGGGGTCGGTCCGCCTAGGTTTAGGTCGGTCGGACACGTTAACTCTGGTGTGAATGATAAAACGCGTGTGTGCATACACACACACACACATTCGACGCTTATCTGTCGGCGTATCAAAGGCGTCCACCGGCGGAGCACTCTTTCCTTTTTTGCGAGAGCCGGAATTTTCCTTGATAAGGTTTTTGAGCGCGGGAGCCATCGCCATCTCATAATGGACTTCTCTGGCACTGACTGATAGCGCCCGGCCAGATGTGCTTTATGAAAACATATGAAATATATTCAATCTGCGAATGGGCGATAAGCCGTCGACGCCGCCACCGACGCCACCGCCGACGCCGCCGCCTCTATTATAAGAAATCAATTCCACCGCCCCCCCACCCACCCGAAACCACCCCTTGCCACGTTAGATTGATATCCGAAGGGAAGGAGAGAATAAAAGGGGAGACTGGGATTACCATGAAATATTCAACCAGAAACATCGTATGTTTATTTTAAACAACAGTTCCTCATTCGTTTAAAAAAAAAGATTAAATCCATCTATTAAACCTTCGTATGTGTTCTGCTGTTTGGAAGTTGGGACAGAACCCACTTACCGCTGTAGGACCTACTCTTCGCTATAGAGCCCGCCCGCCTCTATAGAGCACACCCAGCGCTGTACAGCCCACCCACCGCTATAGAGTACACCCAGCGCTGTAGAGCCCCTACACCTCTATAGAGCTCACCCAGCGTTGTAGAGCCCACCCACCGCTATAGAGTCCACCCACCGCTATAGAGTCCACCCAGCGCTATAGAGCCCCCACACCGCTATCGAGTCCACCCAGCGTTGTAGAGCCCACCCACCTCTATAGAGTACACCCAACGCTGTACAGCCCACCCACCGCTATAGAGTACACCCAGCGCTGTAGAGCCCCCACACCTCTATAGAGCCCACCCAGCGTTGTAGAGCCCACCCACCTCTATAGAGTACACCCAGCGCTGTACAGCCCACCCACCGCTATAGAGTACACCCTGCGCTGTAGAGCCCCCACACCTCTATAGAGGCCACCCAGCGTTGTAGAGCCCACCCACCGCTATAGAGTCCACCCAGCGCTATAGAGCCCCCTCACCGCTATCGAGCCCACCCAGCGTTGTAGAGCCCACCCACCGCTTTAGGGTTTGCACGCCTGAAAATATAACACCTGCTTATGCTTTCAAAAATAGTTAAGATTTCAACACTTCCAGCAACCAATCGATTCGCTCGAATTATGGAGAGTTAAAATCAATCAAAATAAATAAATTTGTATCGGGGCCCCAGTGGGACCACCATTCTTATTCCGAGTCATTCCGACTGCGTCTCCTGCGTTCCCTATGCTCGGTGAATTATTGAAAGCACGGTATTCGGTTTATATGAAAAGCCGGTGACAAAATATTAGTAGTCGGACCGTGTTTAGTCCGGTCAAGGTCATTCAACTCTTGGGCGATTTTTGGGGTTACGTCCCCGTGATTAGTATTATGAGTACGTCCGAGAGGAGACGTGCCCTTGCTGGTTGATGGGGTAGATCAGATAGACGATTGTATTCACATACAAACTGACGGACATTATAATGCCGATATGTAAGCAGGGATAGCAGGACGGAATGAGATCGGATGAGATAATAGACGGATCACAATTTACGTTCCCGACGACGTATATCGCCAATAACTCAAAAGCCCGTTTCAGATTAAACACTCGGAATATTAGAATTAATAGTTAATAGACGTTTTTTTTTTTCATTTTGCAACTGTAATCTTATCTATTGGTCCTCATTAGCCCTTAGGCTTATAAACTGCAATAATCAACATTCACCTCGGTGATGATTTCTTGGGTAATATTTTTTTATTGTGAATTTACTCACAAGTTTTTCTTATTCGGCAAAAATATACAGGGTGGTCCATCTCAGAGTTACGCGGCATTTTTGAAAAAATCGCCGAGACACGTCGATTTTTGTTTCGAGGGGGACAGCTTTTAATGACATTTGTACCTTCATAACTCTTACATGCTCTGTTCAAATGGAAGTATCTCAAAATTTAAGATGAGGTGTTTGCGGATTTTTGCGAAATCATAATTCCAAGTGAATTTTGTCAGTGGCAATTGTTTTTATATTTTTCTCAAGTCGTCGTAATTGTTGTATTTTTCTGCAAATCTACGCTGTTGGAATGAGATTATCTTAAAATTTAGGGATGTGGTGTTTACGGATTTTTGTAGATTCATAATCTTAAACGAATTTTGAATAAATTTGTAAAATTTCAAGTTTATGGCAATTGTTTTTATATTTTTTTCAAGTCGTTGAAATTATTGTATTTATCCACAATTCTAAACTCCGTTGGAATGGGATTATCTCGAAATTTAGGGATGGGGTGTTTACGGATTTTTGTAGATTCGTAATCTCAAACGAGTTTTGAATAAATTTGTGAAATTTCAAGTCGATGACAACTGTTTTTATATTTTTTTCAAGTCGTCGAAATTATTGTGTCTTTTACATCATTTCACGCTCTGTTCAAATGGGATTATCTTGAAATTTAGGGATGCTGTGTTTAGGGATTTTTGTAGATTCGTAATCTCAAACGAGTTTTGAATAAATTTGTGAAATTTCAAGTCGGTGGATAGGGCCCTCCCGCCGCCCATTATTTCTAAGAAACTTACTCCTTTTAAGTACAGACTAAAAAATAATTTAATGAAACAGTATTTTTTAGGTAAGGTTTAAGCGGAAACCAAGGGCGGTGGGTGGTCCCTATCCCACCCTCCAATCAAGGATTTCCCAAGTGCAAGTTAATTGATAAGAAAATAATCTAATAATTTTCTGGTCCTTCCCAAACATTTTCATTTATAGAAACTCTAGAGTGTGTTCACATGATTGGAAGGTAGGATAAGGCCCACCCACCACTTTCTGTTTCATCATAATATTACCCACAAATGCTCTCTCTTTATGATTTTAAAACAATTTCATTTCTCGGGATCTAACTAAGAAATTAGTTTCATTAAACAGTGTTTTTTAGGTTAAGTTTAAGTTAAATTAAAGGGCGGTGGGTGGTACCTATCCCACCCTCTAATCCTTAAAAAACAAGCGAGGGTTTTGCAAGTGTGAATTAATTGATAAGAAAATAATTTAACGATTGTTTGGAGCTTTGACAAACTTTTCTATTTATGGAAACTCTGAGGGTGTGTTCAAAAGGCTGGAGGGTAGGATAGGGACCACCCACCACCCTTTGTTTCATTTAAATTTTTCCCACAAACGCTCTTTCTTTATGGTTTTGAAACTATTACATCTCTCATGATCTGATCAAGAAATTGGTCTAATCCAACAATGTTTTCCAGGTTAGGTTTAAGTGGAAATGAAGGGCGGTGGGTGGGCACTATCCCACCCTCCAATCCTTAGAAAACAAGCGAGGGTTTTACAGGTGTAAATCAATTGATAAGAAAATAATTTAACGATTTTTTGGAGCTTTGACAAACTCTTTTTATTTATGGAAATTCTGGGGGCGCACAGTTGGCCACAGTCTAAAAAACCTGGCCATCGTATGAAAATGCATATATAATTGCAAAATGTTTCGTTAATTTAGGTTTGTGAGTTCGCTGATTACGAATTCGATGTCCAAATTTTGAAATTCATAATGGCGGATTTAATATGGCAAATATGTCAAAATTCATCAGATTCACGCAAAATTGCATTCAAGGGTGCTTTTGATGTCGCCGATTATGAATTCGAAATTCAAAATGGCGGACCAAATATGTCAAAATTCGTCAAATTTGCGCAAAATTGCATTTAAGAGTGCTTTTGAGGTCGCCGATTACGAATTCGATGTCAAAATTTTGAAATTGAAAATGGCGGAAATATGTCAAAATTCATCAAATTCGCGTAAAATTGCATTTAAGAGCGTTTTTAAGGTCCGTGATTGAATTTATTATTCAAGTTTTAACAACAAAAATGGCAGATTCTATTAATGTTAAAATTTAACACTCCAATAATAATCTTTATTCGTGCCAAACAAGAAGGAATGTGTACACAAGTCAGAGGCGGCGAGAAAAAATTGTAAACAATAAAAGCTAATAATTTAATTAAACACACATTATATAACACAACTTAAAAAATCTATGATTAACATATTAAAATTTTATTTATTGCAAAATGGTCAAACACGCAGTTAAATATACAGAGTTGGGAAAATGTGTCAGATCACCTTATTTCTGGCTAAACGTCTGTTTTTTTCTTATTACTTTTAAAAGAAACGTTTATAGTTTTATTTATTCTATTCAGTGACTTACTTTAATTGTCAACAGCTACTCTAATTTTCAAAATATTCAGTTTTTTTTAAATGAATTACTCTGTATATTTTTACATTTTGAAATAGACAACTTTTCAACAATTACAATGATTTGTTTGGTGATTTGTACGATTTTTGGTTTTGTAAATATTAAATAAAATAATTCTATATTGAGTTCATTTTGTTTTGCAATTCGTTTTATTTATGTATTTATGTTATTATATTATATTTATTAATATCATTTATTTATTATATATTCATTATTCATTGTTTATGTATTTATTTATTAGGTTATATATACGGGCATGTCAAAAATAACTAAAACGTTACTTAGTGCTTGCAACGAATTTTCACGAAAAGTCGCGATAAAATAAATTCGGGCAATTTCGGGCAGCTAAATTTTGTAAAATCCAATGTATTACATATAAACTCGTCATATAAGCTTAATAACAAAGCGGTGCCGCGCGGTGCTAATTTTGTAGTACTCACTTTGTATAAAATTCGATTTGCAGAAAAGATGTTATTCGTTTTAATACATTGAAAAGGGGCTTAACTTACCCTTAGAGGTCCTATCCATGCCGCATTTTGATGAAAACTTCGTAACAGTTACCCCAAATCACACTACTCACACGTGAACGTCTATTCGAAATAATGATTTAGTTCTAGTAAGCGGTTGACTGGCGACTTCCGAGACGCGGGAAACAAAAACATGTGCACTGACTCCTTCTTGATGTGATATAATGGAACTAAACTTAAAAGGAGCGAATTTTTGTTTTTCTTCAATTGCCAGGTTTTTATGTGCTGTGGCCCACTGTGGGGCGTGTTAAAAGGGCTGGAGGGTAGATTATAGTTGATCTTGAAATATAAATTATAACACTTTCTTTCTTAATATAATGTATTTTTAGCGATATGGTTCGATCAAGTGGTGATCATTTTCAAAAAGTACTTTAAAAATACCGAAACTCATAATTTATACAGGGTGCATGTGCTTCTACACAAACATGCGTCTTTCGAGTACAAATTAAGTGTTTCGGTATATTTTAAATAATTGACATTTAAAAAAAGAAACTTTTTTTTTATAGGAAAAGTATTTACTGGAAAGTTGGTCGGTATTTACTTAAAATTTAAAGATTATGCATACAAATTTAAGCAAATACTTATACTTTTAGCATTTACTTCGAAGAACTTACTTTTACTGATACACCTGATAAATAACCTACAATGGTCAAAACTATAGTTGTGTCAGTATTAACAAAACACTTGAAACACTGCGTTTCTTTAATAGTTCAAGGATTGCCAAAAGGGCTGCCGCCTCAGGGTTGTCTACTATTTTCTCTTGTTATTTAACTGTCCTACAGGCACGTTAAAAAAAATTAACCCCGTAACTCGAATCCGCAATTGATACATCGTTAGCGGACCATCAATTAAACAATTAAAGCAGGGGCGGCACGCTCCGGCGGGTCGGTCGGGGATTTTTATTAATCCGGCCGGTGCATAAATCAACCCTCGCCCCGTCGTCGTCCGCCGCTCTCCGCGCTATCATGTTCGCCTGTTAGTTTTCGCTACAACCCCCGCTGACTGAGTCCCGAGCAACAGGTGATCCCCACCACCGCGCCCTTGTATTATTACACAAGGGGTGCCCTTTTCGACCGTGTTTGGGGTGGGTGTACACGCGGACGGAGTTTTTGTAGTGTTCCGCCGGGCGTGCGTACGCATTGGTCTCTCTTGTCCATTCATTTGTTTACCTTTTCGACGTGCCTGTTCCCGTGTTTACATCTTCACGTAGAGGGTAGCCGTTACCATGAGATGGTGGTGGTAGTTTTCTCCGAAATGGATATCAAGGGTGAGTCAGTGCGGGGGAATCCCTTCGATTGAATTAATCAATCTTATTAATTAATTTCTCACTTAACCCGTGGTGAAACATTATTATATAATTTTGATTGGGGCCGCGGTGGCCTAGTGAGTAGAGCTCCTGCTCACAGGCCTCGTGGTCGTGGGTTCGAATCCCATCCGGACGGTCACTTTTTCGGAATGAAGAAGTGGCCGTTCGGGTCCATGGATGTCCAATGTATGTCCCCCCCCCCCCCTCATTCATTATATAATAAATAATGATTATATATAAATTAATATTCAAAAATCAATACAAAATGCGTAAATGATACCATTGGCAGAATGGACCAGTTTCCCATGCCATAATTTTTTTTTATTAATTAAAACACTTGTTTTTGCTTTCTCTATTTTTATTTGTCTCTCCGACTAGTTTCGACCTTGGGTCATCCTCAAAGAGAGATAAATAAAATTAGTGAAGCAAAACCAAGTGTTTTAATAAATCGAAATAATCAAGATATGCATGAGTGCATGACGTTAGTGACATTTATTTAAGGAAAACTAGATGAGTAATTCGTATCATTTTTGATAGTGTGTCAAAGTCGATAATGGGATTAGTGATTGTATTTAATACAATCATCAAAAACGATCTCTTCCGCCTACTTGTTCTGAATTCTCATTTTCGGCACCAAAACGCGGGATGAAAACGAGGTTTAGGGAGTCAAAAATGTTTCAAGTAAAGCGCTTATATCGAGCGTACAAAAATTGACGACAAAGTTGGCGTTGGAAATCATGTCTGCACCACGATCACACGCGTGAAATGCTGGTTGCGGTTAAACGGCGACATGTCAGATACAGCGGCGGCTCGTGGATTTCCGTAGGGAGGACTAAGACAAAGATGTCGCTCGTACTGCACTTCTTACTTTTCGGTCAAATTTTCTTCTGTTGCCCCTCCGCCGAACATCCACCATTCACCGCTAGTTAGACATTATAATTAGA
Organism: Ocypus olens; assembly: GCA_910593695.2. Taxonomy (NCBI): domain Eukaryota; kingdom Metazoa; phylum Arthropoda; class Insecta; order Coleoptera; family Staphylinidae; genus Ocypus; species Ocypus olens. The sequence goes on from OU343056.1 coordinate 51,984,431, forward strand.
GGTTATTAACATCTGACATGTCAACATGACGTGCGCGTTTGATCTTAGTTCAGACATGACTTCCAGCGCCAACTTCGTCGTCGATTTTTGTTGTACGTTCGTTATAAAAGTAATGCCTCAATTTTCACTCACGGAATTAAATTCATCCGATTCATGAAAACCCGAAAACTGTAGTAACGAGGCCACGGCGGTGTTCAGCTTGTAAATCTTGTAAATCACCTCGTGACGAGCGATAATTTTCTTTACGGCCGTTTAGGTCATCGGGTATGGTGGATCTACGCACAAGGGGGCGCGCGCACCGATGGGAAACAAAAGCATTGAGATGACCATCATCCATGGGAGGCTGTGTGTTGTGTGTGTGTATGTAATTCGAATATAATTTTATGGGAGTCTGTTTGCTCAAGCGAGGGGGGCATGGGGAACGGGGCCGTCCCCCCTAATGCCCTAACGACTGGCTACGTACCACTTATCTCTGATTGAAATCTCATGCTTTTCTCCGTAACTTGATATCTTGATATCTCAAGACGTGCAATCAACTTACGCGTGTAACTACACGGTAAATATCGTGTGTTTTTTTTTATTGCGTCATCGATATTTCCTCTCCGAAAATACTGTCATTTCACGATGAATGGGTATGTAATGCGATATTGTAATCTAATGAGCAATCAGTAAGATGAAGAATTATATACAGTATGAATATATAAATCACCATATCTTTACAATTTTGGATGACAAAGTTTAGCATCAAAAGGAAAAAACAAGCAAAAATAGTAGAAAGGGTGACATTTTTTATGAGTCGACTCGTTGTAAACTTCTCCAGGCGCAAGATTTCTCTAACTATGGCCCCAGATATTTCGAAAACGTTGCATTCTTATTTTATCGATAAAATCTAAATACATATTCCTAAGGTGCATGCAAAATGCGACAGTTTTTCTTAGAACAAATGGTGCTAATCTCTTGTATTACCATATTGTAAATGGTAGCAAGCCACGTAGTTAGAACGAAGTCTTTAGTTTAGTAAAAATCTGCGGATCGAGTTGTAAGGAGCATTAGAGGAAACAAACACCACCTTAAGGATTCAATCCGGACCTGATTTTATTTAATAAGACCTTTTCGGAATTCGAAGGCCCCGGCCACCCGGTAATACGAAATTCAACGTCGTCCCTTATCTCCTCGACTGGCTCGCCATCATGAAGACTGGCAGATAGGATCGCCCTCCATTTCACACTATCTCCTCGATCATGCTGGCGCGCTTATCGCCGGCCCGATCTTATCGCCCTCCGCCAGCCGGTACGGCCTTATCCAAGAGGGATCTCCACCGTGGTGCCCCGGACTCCTCGCCTCCCTCCCCGTATCCTACATTTGCGTTAAACTTTTTTCGCTGCAGCCAGAGCGCAATAATTTGAAAAATAGAAGAGTCCCGGTGTAACTGCACCGATAAGCCGCGTCCTACGTCAATTGCATTTTCATTCAAATGAGCGCGCCCTTATCGCGCGGCGCTTCCATCGGGTAATCCGGCGAGTGTAATTCTTACCTGCGGAATTAAATTAGGGCGCATTACCTAAGGTTCAGGCACATTTCGATATTTCAATTAAAACTGCATGTCTACACTCAAGCCACGTTTCACATGTACAGTCAGAGAAAATACAAATGCAAAACTCGCTCGGCGAGGGAATGCTGCCGCATGTCGGTGCTTAGTTCGGTCGAAAACCGTCCCCACTTAAAATACAATTATGAGGTAATAAAATTTACAAGCCTAGTTCACTTCTCGCCCTGACGGAAAATTTTATTTCGTTGTATGATTTCTATCAGTTAATGCCATATCTGTGATTTTTTCATCTTCAAATTTTTGGTGCGTCATCTTCAAAAATTCGAATAACTAAAACATTTATTTTGATATTTTTTTAATATATTTATCAACAATTGAACAGTAATTTTATATAAAATTATTGGTAATATTTTAGTAGTATTTTTTTTTTCAGGTTTGTATAAATGTGTTACCCCATTTTTGCCAAGATATGACCTTGAAACCCTTGAAAAATAAGATTTTATTTTTTTAATTACTAAAAATTATTATAATAATCTGAAAAATTCACATATATTTTTTACCCAAATAAAAGTTTATTTAGGGTATTATTTTTTTCAAGTTTAACCATTTTTTTTTCGCCCTTTCTAACCTTGAAAAAATTTACTAAATTTGGTATTTGTGATAAAAATATTTATGATTTTTTTCAGATTTTTATAGTGGTTAAAAACAAAAACCCATTTTCGAGGGTTTCATGGTCATATCTTGACAAAAAAATTGGGTTGTTTATACGAAACTGAAAAAAAATTAATACTGAAATACTAATAATAATTTTACATAAAATGATAAATATACAAAAAATATCGTAAAAATATTAGTTATTCGAATTTTTGAAGTTGTCACACCAAACGTTGAAAGATGAAAAAATCACCTAGATGGTATTTATTTTTCAGTTCACTTTTTCAAGACTTTTTAACATTTTTTTAGGACAATTTCTTTTAGTACTCTTAAGACTCTTTGGCATTTTTGCAAGACAATTTTTTCCAGTACTCTTTTTGGCATTTTGTTCAGGACAATTTTTTCCAGTATTTTTTTTTATCACTTTTTCAAGACTTTTTAGCATTTTTTGGGGACAATTTTTTTAGTACTCTAAAGACTCTTTGGCATTTTTTCCAAAACAATTTTTTCCAGTACTCTTTTTGGCATTTTCTTTAAACAAATTTTTTCAGTGCTCAATTGGCGTTTTTTTCAGGACAATTTTTTCAGTACTCTTTTTCAAGACAGTAGTAATGGCATTTTTTTTCAAGACAATTTTCTTCAGTATTCTTTTACAAAACTCTTTTTGGCATTTTTTTTTCAAGACAATCTTTTTAGTACTCTTTCTCAAGACAAAATCGTTACTTCTACAGCAGGCTTTCTATAGCATAACATAATTCAAAAATTATATAATTACGTAACACCAAGAATAAGAGTCTCTTTTAACCAAGTTATTTTAAGTTGTTTCGTGTCTGAATTTAACTTTATGTATTTTATACCTGACGTGTCCAATATTGTAAAGGCAATATAATGATCTAATAAAATTGTATTTTATTCTATTCTATTTTTAAGACTCTTCTAGGCATTTTTTTAGACAATTTTTTCCGGTACTCTTTTTGGCATTTATTTTCAGTACTCTTTCAAGACTTTTTTTCAGGACAATTTTTTTTCAGTACATTTTTTTCTCAGTACAATTTTTACTTTCTCCGTTACGAAGTACGAGAAAGTATTGTGATCGTGATTTTTTTTTCAAAAATTTTTTTTGCGGAAATATCCGTTTTTTTTAGTACTCTTTTCGGTATTTTTTTGACAATTTTTTCCAGTACTCTTTTTGGAAGTTTTTTTTCTGGACAATTTTTTTTAGTACCCTTTTTCAAAACTACTTTTGGCATTTTTCTTCAAGACAATTTTTTTCAGTACTTTTTTTTTAAGACCCTTTTTGGCATTTTTACTTTCTCCGTTACGAAGTGCGAGAAAGTATTGTGATCGTGAAAAAATTTTCAAAAATTTTTTTTTACGGAAATATCCGTTTTGGGGTCCCTAGATGCCATTTTAACAATTTCTGGAAACAAAAATTGTGCTGTGTGTCTGTGTGTGCGCGTGTGTCTGTCTGTCTGTCTGTCTGTCAGTCTGTGCGCGCTGTATCTCAAAAACTAATGGAGCAATTGATATTAAACTTTGAACATCCGTCTTAAATTTCATACAACCGGAATGGGTGTTTACCTTAACTGTTTTTTGTTTTTTCCCAATATTTTTTTTTAATATGAAAAATTTCACAATATCATTTAAACAAATATTGATATCTTTTGTTGGAAAATATTTTTCATAAAATCATTGTTATTCGAGAAAAAAAATTATTAATTTGTTTTTCATTTTTGGTTCATAATTATGAAACGATAATAGTTACAGTAAATTTATGAATAATAAAATGAACAACTTATAAAGAATAAGTTTTTTTCGAAATCTCGTTGGTTTTTAAATAAACCGAGTTTTTGAATTTGAAGTATATTTTTTCCGTCTTTCATAACTTTGAGGTTTCTAACGTCAGTTTCATCCAAGTCGACAAAACGCTCGATGAACATTTAAATTGAAAATAAATCATGAAAGCGTATATATAAATTATACTACCAAGTCGGAGAAAGTAACATGATGGCCACATCACCATTTTTTCAGTACTCTTTTTGGTATTTTTTTTTCAAGACAATTTTTTCCAGTACTCTTTTTGGCATTTTTTTCGGAACAATTTTTTTCAGTACTCTTTTTCAAGACTACTTTTGGCATTTTTGTGGGCAAATTTTCTTTTTTTTTTTTTTCAGACTTTTTTAATATTGTAAATAACGTTTAATGACCTTGACAAAATTCACCTGATTTGGTATTTGGGTCAATAATATATGTGATTTTCTCAGATTTTTTAAAATAATTTTTTAATGGTTAAAAAAATTATATTTGAAAGAATCTTATTTTGGGGCTTCCCGGGTCATGCAGGTTTTTTTTTGATATACTGCTTACGGCTACTTTGGTTTAAGGGCACATCTAATGATATTTTCATATTTATTTAAAAATCTGTGTCGGGTGGCATTTTGACCATCTTATCTCGGGATACCCTTTTATTACCTCATAAATGGATTTTAGTCAGGGACGGGTTTCGACCGAACTAAGCACCGACATGCGGCAGCATCCCTTGCCGATCGAGTTTCGCATTTGTATTTTCTCTGACTGTACAGGGAGGCGGTTGCACTTATAAATAACCGTTTTTTCCCACAAACCGCAAACTTGAAACTTTTAACTCTTTGCTACACAAGATTTCACGCATTTTAAAGTGCACTTCTCTCGGTTGGCACTAGAAGTGTAAAAATGAGGTGGGGTTGGTGGTTCATAATTCGCTTCGTTGTTCAGTTGCGTACATAAAGATTTGTAGTTGGTCTATTTTGTGTCACAACTTGCTTGAATTGTAACGAGTTAAAACTTCAGTGGTTTATTTATCTTTAATTAAGCATTTGGTGTTTACTGCACCATAAAACATGAGTACGGCATGTAGGCGTGTCCTTGTTCCAACAAATACAATTCTTTGAACGATTGATCCGTAGGTTTTATTTGGGTGCCTTCACACGTTTCCTCATTATTATTCGCGACGAGCAACTCACACGTCATTTCCCCGCGTTAAAAGTAGTCCCAGGCTGAACACGCCGTGTCACCCGCACTTATCCTGCTGCACATCAGCAGGATTACTCCTTGACAAACTACAAACTATGTGGGAGCACTCGACTAAGAAGATAACAGACTTGCAACCGTTCGTTCGTTTCGCAGAATGTGTGTGTGTGTGTGTGCATGCAAATTCAATTATATCTTCCGACCGTACAGCAACCGTTGCTGCTGAAGTTTTTAATTTGCGGATTTAAAGAGTATCACCGCTCGGGCGCGTTGCGTCAGCAAAGAACGTTTTGAAAGTTTCAATCAGTGATGGGAGAGGGCCCCATTGTGGCCAGACCTCGGTAGAGCACGATCGGCGATCGGGGCTGCATAATAAGAACGCGATACATTTGTAATCAGATTAGGAATGATAAATTGTTTCGAACGCCGTTAATAGATATCTCCTCACGACGGCCCTCTCCGGTATCTCCCTCCCATCAATTAACCATTAAATCACTCTTAAGGCTTAAGGAATTCTTGAATGCCACAAATCCTCTCTCGCTGGTAGAGCATTCGTTGTAATTCTGTCCAGAATTTAACGACTTTCTATTTGTTTTTAATTTCATAGTGTCAGTTCAAAATCGTACGTGGACTACTCTGATTTTTATTGGTGCTGAGTTACTCCCAACTCCCCGATTCGGCTTGAGAAAGAATGAACAAGGTTCAGGGCATTGTTTGCCTCCTGAGACATGTACAAGCAGCAATCTCTTGTTGAATGTATGACTTGTGCCCATTGGATATTCATGTTCAGTCAGTGTGGTATTTAGATCTCTTTCTAGTTAATTCAAACTGAAATTTTTGTTGCGTTAAAACATAAAACTGTGTCTGATTGAAGTGATTTCTGAGTGTTCAGCAGTGACGGTTCGCGGGTTTCTTTCTGGTACGGCCGAGGAACAAGAGGTGGTGATACAGATAGGTGCGGTCACGCAGCCAGCCGTCTCTGCAACTGACCCTACCAGAAAAAAACCCGCGAACCGTCATTGGTGTTCAGTGTTTAAAGACATTGGAAGCTGCAAATTGTTTTAACCCATTGAAAAAGTCTCGTCGTATGAAAAAGGGATTAAGATTTGCGATGTCATTGGTACCAGATATGCCTGGAAATTCAAAAGTATGTGACAGATTCAGAAAAAACCTTTCAAAGCTGAAGAATAAGAGTCTATCGCATTGCGAATGATGATAGTGACACTGATACTTCAATATTTGATACGTCATTTAACTCATTTAAAAACTCTCTTGCGGAGATAGGCGAATCCCCAGTAGATATAAAAGGCATTCTCATGACAAATCAAAAAGAATTAAATTATTCCAAATACTCATTCCTTTGATGAAGGTGAGAATTCAAGAGATTGAAAATGCTTACCAAAATTGCAAAAGTAAGACGTAAGACAAAAATGATTATGATATTAACCTGATAATTGGATCATAAACAAAATAGTTGAAAATGTCAATGCTTCAAATTATCAAAGTAGCCAAGCTGAAATGCTTTTAAAACAGAAGGGGATTTTGTCCACTCCAGATCAGAGGCCGGGCAAAAACTTACACTTACTGGTCTTATAAAGCAGTTTCGTGAGAGTAAAGAATTAAAGGCTGTATTTCAATGAAGGATGATGGGGTCAAAATAAAGTAAAAGTTTCTGAACGATTAATGCTCTGTAATTTGAAAGAAGCATACAAGCTTTTTCAAGAAAAGTTGGATTTTTAAAATTTGTGAAACTACGACCAAAAAATTGTATATGTATGTATTTATTGTTTATTCTTCGTATTTACATAACATTGCCAATCATTGTTGTACAAAAAAAAATTAACAAAAATTCTGATCACACGTGGAAAAGGCAGATGATCTTCCACTCGTACCTGTAGTTACCTTCATGGTGTACTTTATATTTAATATAATTTTGCTTCTTCTTGCCTTATTTGGAGGCATTTTTGTCCCGATACACACTCAGCTTTTTTGTACCATTCACCAAAATATAAAATTGATAAATTAATTTAAGACAACCTCACTTGTTGCAGAAGCATTAAATACATTTCGCTATATTTCATTTTTATTAAATTTATGTAAAATTGATTATCGCTAACTCTTCCCATCACTTGATTTCTTCTGGTCTGTGAGACCGGGTGTGTCGAATAACTTTATTCTCCGTTATTGTTTTTCGTTGCAATTTCGAGTTTCTCTGTGTTGGGAACGCGCGAAAGAGTGTACGTGTGAACGTCGCTATTGAATGGAGTTGCTGGAATATTTATGACCAAACGAAGGTAATCGTTTGTATCTTCTGGTTTTAATAGATTGTTTTTTATTTTTATAGAGCAATACCGATTTTTGTTTTTTAACTAAACATATAGTAGCGTATTTCAGAAGTTATTTGCAGTTTATGATGACACATTTATTATCTTGATTAATTGCAAAACATCTCGACGTTTCCAGTCGATTTAAGCACTATTTGCGACAAAAGTAATTTTAGGTATCTCAGTTTCCGGAAGTCCTACAATTTTTTTTTCTACAAGTGTTCAGAATGAGCTCATAGACTTGAAAAAATTTGAAGAATTTTTTTTAAATAGTTATTTAGGCGTTTCCAGTTGATTTAGGCACTATTTACGACAAAAGTCATTTTACGTATCTCATTTCCCGGAAGTCCTACAATTTGTTTTTTTTTCGTCAACCGCCATGAAAGTGACGGCTTTCCGACTTGACACCATTAATCGAAAATTAATAATTCCAGTACACCGAGAGGTTGCTAGGCTACGATGAAATAACAGTCCGGGAAAATTTTTGTCGGACAGTGCGGGAGCAGGTTCAGCGTAGCTTCTTTCGCAGCATCTCGAAAAATTTGTGGCGGTGTGCCGCATACAGAGCCGTCACTGCTGTCCATTTAGTTGAATAACGAATAACTGTTTTCTATTAAAGTCCCAACACAATTGACAATAGTGTAATGACATTTCATAGATGTAGCGATTGACGAAAAAATAGTATGTGCGTCACGTAGGAAAAATGAAGCATTCCCAGACTACTGTGAAACTTCACAGTCGTCCGGGAATGCTTCATTTTTCCCACTAGACACACAATCTACTATTATAGACAAATAGAGTTTAGAATGAGCTCTTAGACTTGAAAAAAAATAAGAAAATTTTTTTGAAGAATTTTTTTTTATCGTTATTTAAGCGTTTCCAGTTGATTTAGGCACTATTTACGACAAAAGTCATTTTACGTATCTCAGTTCCCGGAAGTCCTACAATTTGTTTTTTCATAGACAAATAGTGTTTAGAATGAGCTCTTAGACTTGAAAAAAAATAAGAAAACATTTTTTTAATCGTTTTTTAGGCGTTTCCAGTTGATTTAGGCACTATTTACAACAAAAGTCATTTACGTACCTTAGTTCCCGGAAGTCCTACAAATTATTCTTATTGACAAATAGTGTTTAGAATGAGCTCTTAGACTTGAAAGAAAATAAGAAAAATTTTTTTAATCGTTATTTAGGCGTTTCCAGTTGATTTAGGCACTATTTACAACAAAAGTCATTTTACGTATCTCAGTTCCCGGAAGTCCTACAATTTGTTTTTTTATAGACAAATAGTGTTTAGAATGAGCTCTTAGACTTGAAAAAAAATAAGAAAAATTTTTTGAAGAATTTTTTTTTACATTTTATTTATGCGTTTCCAGTTGATTTAGGCACTATTTACGATAAAAGTCATTTTATGTATCTCAGTTCCCGGGAGTCCTACAAATTCTTCTTATAGACAAATAGTGTTTAGAATGAGCTCTTAGACTTGAAAAAAAAATAAGAAACATTTTTTGAAGAATTTTTTTTTTAATGGTTATTTAGGCGTTTTCAGTTGATTTAGGCACTATTTACGACAAAAGTCATTTTACGTATCTCAGTTCCCGGAAATCCTACAATTTGTTTTTTTATAGACAAATAGTGTTTAGAATGAGCTCTTAGACTTGAAAAAAAATAAGAAAAATTTTTTGAAGAATTTTTTTTTTTACTTTTTATTTATGCGTTTCCAGTTGATTTAGGCACTATTTACGATAAGTTATTTTACGTATCTCAGTTCCCGGAAGTCCTACAAATTATTCTTATTGACAAATAGTGTTTAGAATGAGCTCTTAAACTTGAAAGAAAATAAGAAAAAAAATTTTAATCGTTATTTAGGCGTTTCCAGTTGATTTAGGCACTATTTACAACAAAAGTCATTTTACGTATCTCAGTTCCCGGAAGTCCTACAATTTGTTTTTTCATAGACAAATAGTGTTTAGAATGAGCTCTTAGACTTGAAAAAAAATAAGAAACATTTTTTGATAAATTTTTTTTTTTACTTTTTATTTATGCGTTTCCAGTTGATTTAGGCACTATTTACGATAAAAGTCATTTTACGTATCTCAGTTCCCGGAAATCCTACAATTTGTTTTTTTATAGACAAATAGTGTTTAGAATGACCTCTTAGACTTCAAAAAAAAATAAGAAAAATGTTTTGAAGAATTTTTTTAATCGTTATTTAGGTGTTTCCAGTTGATTTAGGCACTATTTACGATAAAAGTCATTTTACGTATCTCAGTTCCCGGAAGTCCGGCAATTTGTTTTTTTTATAGACAAATAGTGTTTAGAATGAGCTCTTAGACTTGAAAGAAAATAAGAATTTTTTTTTAATCGTTATTTAGGCGTTTCCAGTTGATTTAGGCACTATTTACGATAAAAGTTATTTTACGTGTCTCAGTTCCCGGAAGTCTTACAAATTCTTCTTATTGACAAATAGTGTTCAGAATAAGGTCTTCGATTTAAAAAAAAAATAAGAAATTTTTGAAGAATTTTTTTTAAATCGTTATTTAGGCGTTTCCAGTCGATTTAGGCACTATTTACAACAGTAACTTTTCGCATCTACGTTCCCGGAAGTTTCACATACATTTTTGTAGACAAATAGTGTTCAGAATGAACAGACATGAAAAAAAAAAAATAAGAAAAATGTTTTGAAGAAAAAAAATTGTAATCGCTATTTAGGCGTTTTCAGTCGATTTAAGCACTGTTTACGGTAAAGCCATTTCTCCGATACAGAGAGAGAGAGAGAGATAGAGAACTATCTTTATTTATACGAAAATAGTAGTTAAAAGTATAGTGGTTACACTTGTAAACAGTGGCGGCTCGTGAAACATGTTGATGGTGGGGCCACTTATACAATATACCCCCCCCCCCGTCCTCCTCTTTTGAAGAAATAAAAAACGATTTATCCTCCTACACCAAAGTAACGGAAGAAAAAGTGTTTTAATAAATCTATATAACAAGCCGCCCCTGGCTATAATGTTTTAGACATTGAGGTGGATTATCAAAATTAGATTAATTCTAAATGCATTTTGAAATTTTGAAGCTTAGTTCGGACGAAATGATTTTTTTACGATTTTTATAAGCACCGACTGCAATGTTTTTTCTCTGCTTTTCAACTTTTGATGGTTGCCATTTTGTTTCCAGCCCTGCTGTGTCAAATATTGAAGTATATTATCAAAGTTATGTCATTCTGGATGCATTCTGAAATTTTTAGGGTTACTTTGGCCGAAATGAATTTTTTACAATTTTTATAAGCGCAGACTGCAATTTTTTTCTCTGTTTTTCAACTTTTGATGGTTGCCATTTTGTTTCCAGCCATAATGTGTCAAATATTAACGTGGATTATCAAAATTAGGTTCATTCGTGATGCATTTTCAAATTTTGAAGCCGAAATAAATTTTTTACAATTTTTATAAGCGCTGTCTGCAATTTTTTCTTCTGCTTTTCAACTTGTGATGGTTGTCATTTTATGTCCAGATATACTATATCAAATATTGAAGTGGATTTTCAAAATTGGATTCATTCTAAATGCATTTTGAAATTTTGAAGCTTAGTTCGGCCGAAATGATTTTTTTTTTACGATTTTTATAAGCACCGACTGCAATTTTTTTCTCTGCTTTTTAACTTTTGAGGATAGCCATTTTATTTCCAGCCATAATGTGTCAAATATTTACGTGGATTATCAAAATTAGGTTCATGCTGGATGAATTGATGGTAGAACCACTTATACAAACTAGACACCCCCTCTCCCCCGACCCCTCCTTATTTTTTTGAAGAACGATTTATCTTCTTAGATCAAAGTAACGGGCGAAAAAGTGTTCTAAGAATTAATTATAAATTCTTACTGAGCTTGAAATTACAGGTAGTGCCATGGCTCCTTGGCTCTGTATAACGAGCCGCCCCTGCTTGTAAATAATATAAGGTGGTTAGTCTGTTTGGGCTACTATTAGGATAATGAGTCTTGTGATGAATACTTGGCCTTCTCTATGCGTGTAATTTTCTCGCAATATTATGTGCAAATATTTATTGATTCGTCTCTGTTTATTGTAGATGAAGAAGGAACGCAATTTTGAGAGCTGGCCAGACTTTATAGATTGAAACCGTCTACGCTGATAAGGGGTCCCCGGCATTTAAGCTGAGTTTGTTTATCAGTTAGGGGCTGATTGATGAGCAGTGATAACGGTTCGGGCCGACGCTTATCTGGTGCATGCATCGGTGCGCCGCCTCCCCCCACCCCCCGCGGCTCCCTTCCCCCCTCTCAGCCGCCCCTTATCACCAGAGATCGAGCTATTTGGTCTGTGTCTGTGCATGTGTGTACATATACATATACATGTATGTGTGTGTGTGTGTGTATGGAGCTGATCGTATCGTTTTAACTAGCTCGGTCGGCCCAGTCTAGATCATATCTTTCGGCCCCGGCTGGGAACCCACCACTTTTCATACGGCGAACTGTCCATAAATCAATGCAACACCTTACACCCTCCCCTTACCGAATTACGAATATTTGACGGTGGAACGTGCGAATGGACCGTTCAAAAATCACGCCCGACAACTTAATTCGAATGTTTTACCTGGATGAAATGCATCAAAGAATTTGATCATACGTTCTAATCAAACCTGAATTTAACATTTAACATTGTTCCCGAATCTTTCCATAAATACAGACCGGTTTTTTTTATCTTATTGCATCTCGTCAGCTCAGTATATTCGCTAACAGGGCAACGGTGGTTCCGATGGAGTTATAAACCTCCCAAATTTTCGTTAGAATAGGTATATCTATCTTAATTATATTCTTTACGCCGAAATCGTAAAGAAAAATATAACATTATAAAAGTAAAGAGGCCGCGGTGGCCTAGTGGATAGCGTTTCTGCTCACGGAGCCTCGGGGTCATGGGTTCGTATCCCATCCGAGCGACCACTTTTTCGCCCAATTTTCATTATATTTTAACGCGGGCTTGGTTAAATAATAATAAAATACCTTTTTGCGCTACCGATCTATATTGCTATGCTTACTGTGTGTGTATTTAGTCACGTTCGAATGGCTATCCCGGACTAATTTCGGTTGCTAGGAAACTCACAAAATAACAAGCCTCTTCTGAATCATGACAGTCCTAGTACCGTTATAGGCTAGTTAAAAGAGCAGGGATTTTTATTTATAAAAGTCGTTTTGAACTATTTTTATAATTATTTAAATCAGTAGCGCAAAAAATACTATACAATACTCGGTTCGTTAAGTGCATTCAAACAGGTCCCGAAAATTAGAGAGCACTTACCGAATTTGTGTCGTAATATACTATTATCAGTTAAAACTCTTGAAGAAAGCACAGGAACTTTATTGGAATTACAGACGTAGGGAAAAATGTGTAGTTTTGCTGTTTACATTTTTATAACTCTCTATTTATTTTATACCTCCCTGGTTACTCCTCCTTTTTCCTCAGCTAACCGCCTTGATCCTAAAATCCTCGTGCTTCCCTGTTCCAGGTGACCCTACAATATAATAAATCAGCCGTGGCAGAATTATCTAGTGGGCTACGACAGTGGCGGTTTGCGGAACATGTTGATGGTAGAGCCACTTATACAATCCTTTTTTGAAGGAACAAATAACCATTTATCTTCCTAGGCCAATCGAATATTTTGGCCAAAAAATCAAAAATTTGAAACAAAACAGCCGAAGATATAAAATATCGGCAAAAAATAAAAAATCCTGGTTTCAAAATAAAAATGCAGTCCAAAAAATTGAAAATACCAGCAAAAGAAAAATAATTTGCCATTTTCAGCCCCAAAAATAACTATTTTGAGCTTAAAATAAGTTCCAACGAGAAATTCGAAAATAATTTTAAAAAAATCGCACAATGAAATCAATCTTTCAAGTTAAGAAAATCTAAAAATGGGACAAAAAATTAAAAAAATTAAGACCAAAGATCAAAGTGGTATGCCAAAAAATCAATTTTTTTTACAAACGAATCGAAATAAAGAAAATTTCAAACAAATTAGAAACAACTTTACTTGTTGCAGAAAGCATTAGATAAATACAAGAAAACGAAATGTAGCCTGAATATATGAATATTCAACCTGTTCGTTAATCTGCAAGCAAAAAATTAAGTCTTACTAAGACTATAAACAAATAACTTATTGAAACAACTACTTCCCTGGCTAATGCTACGCCGGATATTGAATGATACAAAAGAAATTTGCATATTATTACTAGTACTACTAGATAATAACATTGGTTTAAGATCGTTTATTTCTACATAGAAGACTAGCTTAGAAAATTATTCTAAAATGTGAAACTTTAAACTGTAAATGTTATTATTAAAATGAAAAAACCAGAAAACATCTTGACAAGGACACACAGTGCTAAACTTCTCTAGTGTTACTAGATGAAACAAATTTGATAATAACTAAAAATACCAATGAATTAAAAAATATATGAAAATTAAGTAATTGGCCATCTGCAGACGCGTTTCGAGATTTATCTCTCATCAGTGCAGCTTCGCATTTAAATTGAATGTTAAATAATAAAATACACTTACGTGAAGGTGATCGTGAACGTGAAGACGTCATTTTTTGCTTGCAGATTAACGAACAGGTTGAATATTCATATATTCAGGCTACATTTCGTTTTCTTGTATTTAAAGAAAATTTCGGCCAAAAGACCAAAATAATCGAAAATACAAAATATAGGCCATAAAAGTAAAAATTTAGACAAAACAACGAAAACGAGATAAAGATAAAAATTGCAGACAAAAAAATCGAAAACGTCTACAAACCAATCGAATATTTTGGTCAAAATAAAGAAAAATACAAAAAATTGGAACAAAAAAAAATACAGAAATCTAAAATATGAGCCAAAGAATCAAGAATCCTGATCTGAGAATAAAAAACGCAGACAAAACATAATAAACTTAGGTAGAAGCAAAATAATTTGCTACTTTATTGCTACTAATAAGTTTCTGACCAGAAATTCGAAAATAATAGCAAAAAAATCGTGAATTTTTGAATTCGCGAAATCAATAATCAAAGTTAAAAAATCTAAAATATAGGATAAAAAATAGACAAAAAATCCAAAATATACGATGAAAAATTGAGACCAAAAATCTAAAATTCTGGTCTAAAAATAAAGGAAAGAAAAATTTTAACAGACAAATAAAAAAAACTTAGGGCAACAGATTAAAAAAATTCCACAATGTTGGTCAAAATGTCGAAAATGTAGACAAAACATCGAAAACTTGGGCCTAAAGATAATAGATGCGGACTAGAATTAAAAAATAAAAAATGCGGACAAAAAAATCAAAAATTAAACAGAAAATTGAGGTCAAAATAAAGAATATTTAGAGCAAAAGTTCAAAAATTTAGTCGAAAATACAGGTCAAAAATCTAAAAAATAAAAATTCTGCTCGAAAAATTAAAAACACGGACAAAAAAAACGAAAATTTTAACAATTAAATCGAAAATTTATGTCAAAATAAAGAATATTTGGGTCAACAGATCAAAAATGTAGTCCCAAAAGAAACGAAAATACAGGTCAGAAATCTAAAAATTAAAAATTCGGCGGAGAAATTTAAAATGCGGACCAAACAGTCGAAAATGTAAATAATGAAATCGAAAATTTAGGTCAAAATGATCAAAAATATAGACAAAAAAAATCGAAAATACAGGCTTAATAATAAAAAAAAATGCAGAATATTATGGTAAGAAAATGGTTTAAATTAGTCTTTAAAATCACTCTATTGTTCAAAATAATTTTTCAATTTTTTTTAACAGGATTTTTTTTTAAATTTTCGCTTTAATTGTCCAAAAAAGGGAAACTAATTTGAAAAAGTATTCAAATAAAACTATTAACTTTGTAGGGATCACCTTATTGTTTCACCTTTTGTGCCGGCAGTTTCAACAACTTTAGATTTAGTAGATACATTTTTATATAGAATAAAACACTTTTTTACTTTGTCTGTATAACAAAGTAAAAAAGTGTTTTATTCTATATAAAAAGCATGTATAACGAAGTAGAAGCTTCCTACATAACAAATAATAGATACATTTTAATAATTCAAATAAAACAATTCACTTGGTAAGTATGACCCCCAGTAGGGGCTCGTGGAACATGTTGATTTATTTATTTATTATTATTATTATTATAAGTAGTTTGATTCATTACGAATATTACATAGTCGGATGATATTTTTTAAAACTAAAGTTTACATTATGTTTCCCTAATACTGATGGTACTTTTACAATATATAATATAATTTTTTGAAGAAAGAAACAACGATTAATCTTCAAAGTCCAAGATTATTTTGAGTTGTAATGTAAAGGTTCATCATTTCAAACAGCCGAATTGAAACAAGCTGAAAATATGATTTATGTGTACTTTGGATTTATCCTGCGTTTACATATTTTACTAAATATGTAACACCATTCTTCGTCCACGTAACCTCACCATCAAACAAAAAGAATTTTAAGAATTGATTAAAAATTCTTGCTGAGCTTGAGTTTGCAGGTAGTGCCATGGCTCCTTGGCTCTATATAACGAGCCGCCCCTGGGCTACGACATTTCTTAAAATCATCCGCGCTTCCTCAACCCGAATTCCTTTCAACAATCCTTAAACCTTTGAATCCCAAGCAGTTGGGATCGCGGTGTTGAGATTTCGTGTCGAAAAATCCCAGTACATTTCGAACGGTATGCAGTCACTTAACCTAACGTAAGTTACGACAAGCTCTATCGCGCCGATTGGCATTTTTTGGCACAAAAGAGAACGAGCGTTATCGCGCCGCTCGGACCTCTTCGCAGTCGATAAAGACAAGCGCTATTGCCATGTTTTTCCAATGACCTCTGGTACCCAAAGGGTTAAAAAAGTAACGGATCAGAGAATATTACTGTAAAATATAAGAACTTTTTATATTCAAAGCGAGTACAAATACAACAACTGATGTGACTGAAGGGTACCTGCCAAAGAAAAAAAAATACATTTTTGATACTTCTGATTAAATACATTTTATTGGAAATAAATTGTGTTCAAACCGACCCAATTTTAGTTATCAAGATTACGAGTGGAAGAAAAGCTACGGCTGTCCGAGAGATTAACCGTCCGTGGCGAAATTTATTTTTCCAGGTGGCGGCAGGTTGCGCAAGCCGAGAGAACTGTGGGCATTGGTGAACAGCAAATATGGCATTAAAGAGTGCACGGTTATCTTCCATCTGTGCAAAACAATGATATTTCTGTACGTACAAAATACAGCCGGAGATAGCCAATCTACCAGACACATAACAAGGATCGGTGTTGTGTTCCCCACACGAAACGCTCGTTTTTCTGCGCGTGCAACGGTCGCACGACCAATCTTCCACTTCTTCCTTCTCGCCATTAATTGACAACACTTCGCCAACTTGTTGCAATTATTAACTTTCTTCCACTTACAAAATGTATATGGATAATGGATATACCGGGCGATGTTTAAGAACTTGGAAACTATAAGAGATAAAGAAACGGTGCAGTTTTGCGAGCCGAATAAAATGACACTTTTCAAAAAAGTCAGTTTTCAGTTCTACGAAATATGAAATAAAGCTTATATTCAAAGTTTTTTTTTATCAATTCCTGCACTGGGTTTTCAAATACAGACACACAGTGAGACATACAAAAATATCTTCGCCTCTAGGGACAAAATGGATATTTCCGTTAAAAAAATGTCTTTAATTAATTTTCACAATCACAATACTTTCCCGTACTTTGTACGGAGAAACTAAAAAAATATTTTAGATTCCGATTCCACAGCGTATCGTTTTAAAGTATACTAAACAAGAAATCATTTCAATAGTTTTGTTCGGGAACTGATGGCGATAATTTAAAAATAATTTCAAATTTATTTTCTACAATTCACGTTTATACACTAAAACAATTTGTTGTTTCACGCGAATGACAATTGTCGATCCGCCTTAAACCCAAATTCAATTATTTTTTTACATATGGCTGAAAATTTTGCGAACAGTTATTTTAAATTATGTCAAATTCTCAATTTTTAATTTTTAGTTTTTTAGATATTCTCTGTGGGGATCTCGGAAACTATGAGGTGTAATGGACAAAGAAGTGTAATTTTACGAGCCGAATAAAATAACACCTGTAAAATTTTCAAAAAATCGATTGTAATTAGATATTTTGAAAAATGTAAAAAGTGCCTATTTTTTTTTAAATCGATTTTACTCGATTGCTATAAGAAATAGAAAAAAACTTTAAAGGGCTAAGTTTTAGATAATCATAATAATAAAGAACTTTGTTCCAACTAAGGACTACAAAGTGAGAAAGGGCCATCGACAATGTCCTTCAGCCCTCTTTTTTTAGATAATTTAATACTAAATAATAAAATTATTAGTATTAGAGACGGGCAAAACTGCTACTTTTGAATCACATTGCTACCTGTGGTTGCTACTTTCTAAAATTAGTGATTTTAAACTGTGATTATGATCACGGTTAGTAAACATCGTTTGTTCAGAAAATTTGAAAAGTTGGAAAGTTTTAGGTATGTGGCAAAGTTTTCCTATTTTTGTCTTGCCTCTGAAAAATCATCGAAAGATGATGATTATTTTTACAAGAAATCATTAAGCAACAGAAATATGGATTTATGAAAATTTTCGATTTAATTTTTTGAGCACTCGAACAGAAACATCGCAGAAAAAAATATAAAAAGTGCAGGAAAAATTCCATAAAAATATATCCTCAATAGCCGAAGTAACGCTTATTCAAAATTAATTTGGTTTTTGCAAATTCAACAATTTTCAACATTGATGTGGATTTTTGAAAATGTTTGTTTTAATTTTTTGAGCACACGAACGAAAACATCGCAGAAAAAAATAAAATGGACAGACAAAATTCCATAAAAAAATATCCTCAATGACCCAGGTACCGCTGATTCAAAATCAATTTGGTTTTTGTAAATTCAACAATTTTCAATAGAGATATGGATTTTTGAAAATGTTTGTTTTAATTTTTTGAGCACTTGAACAAAAACATCGCAGAAAAAAATAAAACGGGCAGGCAAAATTCCATAAAAAATTATTCTCAGTGGCCAAAGTATCGCTTATTCAAGAAAAATTTGGTTTTTGCAAATTCAACAATTTTCAACATTGATGTGGATTTTTGAAAATGTATTTTTTGAGCACTTGAACAAAAACATCGCAGAAAACAAATGAAACACGCAGAAAAATCCATAAAAATATATCCTTAATGACCGAAGTATCGCTTATTCAAAATCAACTTGATTTTTGAAAATTCAACAATTTTCAAAAGAGATATGAATTTTTGAAGATTTTTGTTTTAATTTTTTGAGCCCCTGAACAAGGAGGAGCATTTGGAGATTTTCGCAGTTTGTTAAATTGTTTTTATTTTTATTTTTCGGTTCATGAAGTTTGCAATTTCAAAATTGGTTTCGTGGTATTATTTCAAAATGTATGTTTAGATATTCGCACCGAATCTTAAATTTAAAAAAATTTTGAATAATTTTGGGTTTACTATTCGTAGCAATTGTTTTTATGTAGTTTTTTTTTCAGTTCTTGAAAATCGTAATTTGAACATGAGCGTAAGAGTAAATGGGAGTATACAGTCTATTGTCTTCTTACAATCACGTTTTAAGTAACAGTCACAGTTTAAGTAGCAATTACTGTTTAGGTAGAGTTCTCCCAGACATTTTGTGAACATTCAATATTCAACAGCTATTAACTTTTGCTAATCTGATGTTTTGAAGTGAAAAAGGGCCGGCCTGTCATCATAAGATGTCATAAAACTAGAAGCGTGCCGGTCTTCTGGTCGTTAAGGGCAGTACTAGAGAAAACCAATGTATATTTCTACCACATTTAGATATTCCTGTTAATGGCAGATATCATTTCAGTTTCTACCCTAAGTAAACTTATTGAGGTACAGACCTGTAACCTTTCAAGAGGGTTCAACACGGACCGTTTTTTACGGTCTGCTGTTAGTAGTTGTAAAAATTACCATCCATTTAAAATCGAATGTTCACAATATCTTTGGTAAGACTGTAACAGTTCTGATTTTAAGAAGCAATCACAGTTTAAATAGCAGTGGTTTTAAGTAGCGGTTATTTTTAGTAGCAGTGATTTTATGTAACCGTGATTTTAAGTAGCAGTGATTTTAAGTCGTACTGATTTTAAGTAGCAATCACGTTTTAAGTAACAGTGATTTTAAGTAGCAGTGAAATTCGCCTATTAGTAACAGTAACCATCTGTGATTTTTCAATTCTAGTAAAAAATCACAGATACGTGAAATATCGCCCTCCCATACCCTTAGTAGGTATATATACATCATCTTTATTACAGATACATAGAATTACAAACAGGTATACATTATGGACTATTACACAATGTGTTAGTACGTCTCTATTTGGTCTATCGACGATGGTCTGCCTTATGTAGGTATTTTCGTTAATAAACTTTTTTTTTGTTTTTGTTTTCGAAACTTATTACTTTGGCGAAAAAAAAATTAGATGATGGAATGCATTTCGTGGTCGGTAGGCGAGCGGGTCTCTCGGAATCTGATTGGAACGCGTCCGTTTTTTCTTTATCTCGATCAGAGTTGGTTGGTCGTCGTTGGGGCCAAATTAAAATGAAAATAGCGAAAAATAAAGAAGCAGGCCCCCAGTGATAGTCGCCGCGATAAGGACTGCGCCCGTAGTTCCCAGATAGGAATCAATCCAAGGCGAACGCGAACAAACCGACTATTGTATCAAAAATAAATGACTATAAAAAAAATTCGAACAGTGCTGCCCTTTCATTTCATTAACGCACATACAGCGACGACGTGTATAATAACTAAGTGAATATTTTGTTTTTTTTTCGTGTGTACGGCTAATGCATGCAAGAAATTTTCCCCCTTTTAAATAATAATGTTTTTTTATACAAACGGGAGAGCAAGTCGAGTTGAAATCGCGAGAGAAATAACATTTCTCGCCCAAGGGAGAGAAATCATTACTTCCCTCCCTAGGGAGGGAAGTAATGGTTGCATTGCGTATTTTAACTGTCACGCATTTTCTGCGTTAGTTTTTAGAAACAAACGTTTCACTCTTAAAATATCCCTTTTGTGAAAAAAATAGTGTACACAGGATGCAGTAGCATTGCTATCTTGGTGATTGTAAGAGATAGAGAGTTAGTTAAAGCATCTTGAGGGGGAGAATTATTACCTTCTACACGTAAACCTAAAAATACGCATTAATTATTAAAATATGTAATGGTCCTCCAGTAATTATTTTATTAGGGTGCAATAGCCGGTTATACAAGGAGGACATTGCGGTTTGAGGAGATCGATAAGTGGCTCGTAATAGGGGTCGGGTGGCGGTCGGTCCACACACACACACACTCGACTAGTTAGTGTAGTATATAATTAATGCGGCACGTCAAATTTCGCCCTCGGAGGAGGAATAATAACAAAAAGTGCCGAGTCTACGTCGGGCCTTATCAGCGGCCTCCTAATTACCAGCGTTAACCCTCTTCTCTGACTGCCCCCGATAAGAGGCGGCCCTCTCCGTCCCCATCAAAACTATAAAAACAAAACGCTGTCCATGCTGGCGGCAGCTCTCCGTGCGCGAATATATCTGTTAGTGTAAGCGTGTATGACCGACGCGCGCCGCCCCCAACAACCCCCCCGGACGCATAAAGCGGCGGCGGCGGTAATTGTTGCGAAAATTGCCGTTGATACGGCGCGCGCGTTCCGCCGCTCCGGATTTTTATGAATTGGTGTGAATACAACGAGGGGATGATTTCGTTTGGCCACTTACACACAAAAGTCCACATTTTTCAGGTGCTCGTAAAAAAATGTATCCTTTGGTTCGATTATCAAACTTTCTAATTTTGCGTTCGTAATAAAGCTATACAACACTCAAAAGAGTGAAGAACGTCCGTGTTCATTTAGCACAAGTCCGGTACGTAGACTTGAAAAAAAACAAAAATACATTTTGTAAGAAAAATTAAATTTAATCGTTTTTCGGCATTTCCAGCAGTTGTACGAACGATTTACGTCAAAAGAAATTTTGCTTGTCTCAGTTTCTGAAAGTCTCACAAATAATTTTCATGAACAAAATTAAATGAAATTTAGTCGTTTCTCGGCATTTCCAGTCGATGTGAGAGCGATCCACGTCAAAAGAAATTTAGATATTTTCAGTTTTATTCACAAATAATTTTTATGAACAAATAGTATTCAGAATGAGATTCTAGACTTGAAAAAAAATACAAAAATAAATTTTTGAAGAAAAATTAAATTTAATCGTTTTTCGGCATTTCCAGTCGATGTGAGAGCGATCCACGTCAAAAGAGATTTTGCTTGTTTCAGTTTCTGTAAGTCTCACAAATCATTTTTATGAACAAATAGTGTTCAGAATGAGATTCTAAACTTGAAAAAATACAAAAATAATTTTTTTAAGAAAAATGAAATTTAATCATTTTTCGGAACTTCCGGCAGTTGTACGAACGATTTACGTCAAAAGAAATTTTGCTTGTGTCGGTTCCTTTAAGTCTCGCAAATAATTTTTATGAACAAATAGTGTTCAGAATGAGATTCTAAACTTGAAAAAATACAAAAATAATTTTTTTAAGAAAAATGAAATTTAATCATTTTTCGGAACTTCCGGCAGTTGTACGAACGATTTACGTCAAAAGAAATTTTGCTTGTTTCGGTTTCTGTAAGTCTCACAAATAATTTTTATGAACAAATAGTGTTCAGAATGAGATTCTAAACTTGAAAAAATACAAAAATAAATTTTTGAAGAAAAATTATATTTAATCGTTTTTCGGCATTTCCAGCAGTTGTACGAACGATCCACGTCAAAAGAAATTCTGCTTGTCTCAGTTTCTGTAAGTCTCACAAATAATTTTTATGAACAAATAGTATGCAGAATGAGATTCTAGACTTGAAAAAAATACAAAAATAAATTTTTGAAGAAAAATTAAATTCTGCACGTTCTTTACCACACTCTGGCGCTTACATTTCCACACACAATCAAGAATGTGCGTTTGAAAATCGCGCAGCCGTCATGTGTGTTTTATAAACTAAAGTTGTGCACAACCCAAATTTAATGATTTTTTCTGCCTTGGCTGTAAAATTTCTGGTGCGTATTTTTCTTCACGTTCTTTGCCGCACTCTGGCGCTTACATTTACACACGCGCAATAAAGAGTGGGCGTCTAAAGATCGCGCAGGCGTCAAGTGTATTTTATAACCTAAAATTGTGCACAACCCAATTTAAACCATTTTTTTTGCCTTGGCAGTAAAATGCGATTTTTTAAATTTTTGCAACGATTTTACTTTTTGTACAAAATTCAACTTGTATCTACCATGCGCTAGCTACAAACAGTTGCAGTTTACGATTACAAAAGTGAATTAAAAAATTGTGCGCAACCCAATTTAAACCACTTTTTTTGCCTTTGCAGTAACATGCGATTTTTTAATTTTTTCAACGATTTTACTTTTTGTACAAAATTCAACTTGTATCTACCACGCGCTAGCTATAAACACTTGCAGTTTACGATTACAAAAGTGAATTAAAATTGTGCGTAACCAAATTTTAACGATTTTTTGCATTGGCAGTAAAACGCGATTTTTTAAATGTTTGCAACGATTTTACTTTCTGTACAAAATTCAACTTGTATCTACCATGGGCTAGCTATAAACACTTACAGTTAACGATTACAAAAGAAAATTACAATTGTGCGCAACCCAATTTAAACCACTTTTTTTGCCTTTGCAGTAAAATCCGATTTTTTAAATTTTTGCAACGATTTTACTTTTTGTACAAAATTCAACTTTTATCTACCATACGCTAGCTACAAACACTTGCATTTTACGATTACAAAAGTGAATTAAAATTGTGCGTAACCCAATTTAAACGATTTTTTGCCTTGGCAGTAAAATGCGATTTTTTAAATTTTTGCAACAATTTTACTTTTTGTACAAAATTCAACTGGTATCTACCATGCGCTAGCTATAATAACTTTAAATTTACGATTACAGTAAATGAAAATTGTGCGTAACCCAATTTAAACGATTTTTTTATGCCTTGATTTTTTTTTTAATTATGTTTTTAGTTTTTGTTAAACAAAAATCCAACTTGTGTATCTAACATGCGCCAGCTATGATAATAAATTGCAGTTTGCGATTGCAGAAGTGAATTAAATTAAAGTGCGCGATTTATATATATATATTATAATTTAAAAAATGGCGGAGCGTCCCGGACGCTATCTGGGCAGTAAAATTTATCAAAGTGGAATAATCTTTATTGTTCCCCATGCAAAACGCCCGCACGATTCCGATCTCCGGCCACTATACGTACGAATCGTAAAAATAAAAATATAAATATCGCGGCGATAATAAATAAAACGAAAAGATATAAATAGAGGACACTCTAGATAAATATGTAAAAACTGCGTACGTACGTACGTACAAGGTAGTTCTTGATCGTTTTAATTCTGGTACATATAGGGTTAATCATAAAAATGTGACCATAGTTAAATGTGGAATATTTTAGAATTTTATTTAACTAATTACATAAAACTCGAAAAAATACAAGACTTTGAATTTTTTTATGATTAACCCAGTGTGTACCAAAATTTAAACGATCAAGAATACCTTGTATATTATAAAGTTAAAGAGTACCTTTTATTTTATTAAAAATTGGAAATTTGGCAAAAAAAAAATGTTTGTTAGATTTTGATAACTGAAACGTCAAAATTTGCCTACATGTGTCATTCTCCAAAATGCCATAAGGCAGTTTTCTGTAAAACCTCTGAAAAATGGTAAAATTGTGGATTTTATAATTGAGGAAAAAAGTGCAAATTTGGCCAAAAAAAAATCTTTGTTAGATTTTGATAACTTAAACGTCAAAATTTGCCTACATGTGTCATTCTCCAAAATGCCTTAAGGCAGTTTTCTGTAAAACCTCTGAAAGATGGTAAAATTGTGGATTTTATAATTGAGGATAAAATTGTGGTTGTCAACTTCAGTTTTTCTAAAGCAGTACATTGTTAGATTTTGATAACTGAAACGTCAAAATTTGCCTACCTGTATTATTTTTCAAAACGACTTAAGACAGTTTCCTGTAAAACCTTTGGAAGAGTGTAAAGTTGTGAATTTCATAAATTGTGCACATCAACCTTTCACCTTGGTTTTTCTAAAGCCGGACATTGTTAGATTTTGATAACTGAAACGTCAAAATTTGCCTGGGTGTATCGTCTTTCAAAATGACAAAACAGTTGTCTGTAAAACCTTTGGAAGATGGTAAAATTCTGGATTTTGTAAATTGAAAATAAAATAGTGCACCTCAACCTTTCACTTTGGTTTTTCTAAAGTAGTACGTTCTTAGATTTTGATAACTGAAACGTCAAAATTTGCCTGGGTGTATTTTCTTTCAAAATGACAAAACAGTTTTCTGTAAAACCTTTGGAAGATGGTAAAATTCTGGATTTTTTTAAATTGAAAATAAAATTGTGCACCTCAACCTTTCACTTTGGTTTTTCTAAAGTCGTACGTTCTTAGATTTTGATAACTGAAACGTCAAAATTTGCCTGGGTGTACCGTCTTTCAAAATGACAAAACAGTTGTCTGTAAAACCTTTGGAAGATGGTAAAATTGTGGATTTTGTAAATTGAAAATAAAATTATGCACCTCAACCTTTCACTTTGGTTTTTCTAAAGCCGTACGTTCTTAGATTTTGATAACTGAAACGTCAAAATGTGCCTGGGTGTATCGTCTTTCAAAATGACAAAACAGTTGTCTGTAAAACCTTTGGAAGATGGTAAAATTCTGGATTTTGTAAATTGAAAATAAAATTATGCACCTCAACCTTTCACTTTGGTTTTTCTAAAGCCGTACGTTCTTAGATTTTGATAACTGAAACGTCAAAATTTGCCTGGGTGTATTTTCTTTCAAAATGACAAAACAGTTTTCTGTAAAACCTTTGGAAGATGGTAAAATTCTGGATTTTTTTAAATTGAAAATAAAATTGTGCACCTCAACCTTTCACTTTGGTTTTTCTAAAGTCGTACGTTCTTAGATTTTGATAACTGAAACGTCAAAATTTGCCTGGGTGTACCGTCTTTCAAAATGACAAAACAGTTGTCTGTAAAACCTTTGGAAGATGGTAAAATTGTGGATTTTGTAAATTGAAAATAAAATTATGCACCTCAACCTTTCACTTTGGTTTTTCTAAAGCCGTACGTTCTTAGATTTTGATAACTGAAACGTCAAAATTTGCCTGGGTGTATCGTCTTTCAAAATGACAAAACAGTTGTCTGTAAAACCTTTGGAAGATGGTAAAATTGTGGATTTTGTAAATTGAAAATAAAATTATGCACCTCAACCTTTCACTTTGGTTTTTCTAAAGCCGTACGTTCTTAGATTTTGATAACTGAAACGTCAAAATTTGCCTGGGTGTATTTTCTTTCAAAATGACAAAACAGTTGTCTGTAAAACCTTTGGAAGATGGTAAAATTCTGGATTTTGTAAACTGAAAATAAAATTGTGCACCTCAACCTTTCACTTTGGTTTTTCTAAAGCCGTACGTTCTTAGATTTTGATAACTGAAACGTCAAAATTTGCCTGGGTGTATCATCTTTCAAAATGACAAAACAGTTGTCTGTAAAACCTTTGGAAGATGGTAAAATTCTGGATTTTGTAAATTGAAAATAAAATTGTGCACCTCAACCTTTCACTTTGGTTTTTCTAAAGTCGTACGTTCTTAGATTTTGATAACTGAAACGTCAAAATTTGCCTGGGTGTATCGTCTTTCAAAATGAAAAAAACAGTTTTCTGTAAAACCTTTGGAAGATGGTAAAATTGTGGATTTTTTTTAAATTGAAAAAAAATTGAGTACGTGCATCGTCTTGCATGAATGATTTGGAAAATTCTTCAAGAAACGCACTGTACTTGTCCAGTAAATGCAGACATGATGAAAAACAAATTCGACATTCAAATGTTTTCCGAATTGTTCGTGATAGCTCTTGATCGAATGATGAGATTTTGTCAATCTTCGCAAATATATGGATCGCGTGGAAAACTAAATTTAGATTTTCAATTGTTTTCAATTTTTTTAGCATAATGTGAACTATTTTGTAAAATTCTTGAGGAACCGTGTTCTATTTGTCAAAAAAAATTAAATTCAGGATTGAAGTTGTTTTTCGGATTTTTTACGAGAGCTCTTGATCGAGTAACCAGACTTCAAAAATTCGTCCAACATTTTAACAATGCTCAAGTAATCGCATGCACTTCTTCTCGGATGGTATTTAAAAAAAAATTTTTTTGAAAACTTTTTGCTTTAAACATCTGCAAAGGTTAAAGTCAGGAGAATTTGCAGGCCAAAGCACGTCTCCAAATATAAAAAAATAATTTATTCGTAAATATCTATCTGTATGGGCTGTTGCACCATTTTGTTGGAATCAGATATTCTTTCGTCTTTGGCGACCTTGTTCAGTCCAGAGAAATGTTTCCAACGTAAAAATGTAACTGTCGCAGTTTTATGGTTTAAGTCCACTTTAACCACTCTCGATTGATCGCACGCACTTCTCGAATGGTATTTTTAAGAAATGGAATTTTATGTAGGCGTTCCTCGGAAACTTTTTTTTTATATCCCTAGAGGTTAAAGTCAGAAGAACCTGCAGGCTAGAGCACGTCTCCAAATCTTAAAATAAATTTATTCGCAAACATCTAGCTGAATGGGCTGTTGCACCATCTTGTTGGAATTAGATATGCTTTCGTCTTCGACGATCTTGTTCAGTCCAGAGTAATGTTTTCAACGTAAAAATGTAACTGTTGCAGTTTTGTGGTTTAAGTCCAAAACTCTCTTTAACGACTATCGATTAATCGCACGGACTTTTTCTCGAATAATATTTTGAAGAAACGTAATTTTATGTGGACGTTTTTTCTTTAAATATCCTCGGAGGTTAAAGTCAGGAGAACTTGCTGCAGGCCAGAGCGCGTCTTCAAAACTTATAATTAATTTATTTGTATGGGCTGTTGCACCATCTTGTTGGAATTAGAGATTTTTTCGTCTTTGACGATTTTGTTCAATCCAGAGTAATGTTTCCAACATAAAAATGTAACTGTTGCAGTTTTATGGTTTAAGTCCAAACACACTTTAATGACTCTCGATTAATCCCACGGACTTCTTCTCGATTGATATTTAAAAAAAACGGAATTTTATGTGGACGTTTTTTCTTTAAATATCCTCAGAGGTTAAAGTCAGGAGCACTTATTGCAGGCTAGATCACGGCTCCAAATCTTAAAATTAATTTATTCGCAAACATCTAGCGGAATAGGCTGTTGCCCCATCTTGTTGGAATTAGATACTCTTTCGTCTTCGACGACCTAGTTCAGTCCAGAGTAATGTTTCCAACGTAAAAATGTAACTCTTGCCGTTTTATGATCTAAGTCCAAACTCACTTTAACGACTCTCGATTAATCGCACGGACTTTTTCTCGAATGGTATTTTTAAGAAATTTAATTTTATGTGGGAGTCGCTCGGAAACTTTTCTTCAAATATACCCAGAGAACTTGCAGGTCAGAGCACGTCTTCAAAACTTAAAATTAATTTATTCGTAAATATCTAGCTGTATGAGCTGTTGCACCATCTTGTTGGAATTAGATAAGTCTTCGATGATCGTATTCAGCCTAGAGAAATGTTTCCAACATAAAAGTGTAACTGTTGCAGTTTTATGGTTTAAGTCCAAACTCACTTAAACGACTCTCTATTGATCGCATGCTCTTCTCGGATGGTATTTTTAAGAAATGGAATTTTATGTGGGCGTTCCTAGGAAACTTTTCTTTAAATATCCCCAAAGGTTAAAGTCAGGAGAACTTGCAGGTCAGAGCACGTCTTCAAAACTTAAAATTAATTTATTCGCAAACATCTATCCGTATGGGCTATTGCACCATCTTGTTGGACTTAGATATTCTTTCGTCTTCGACGACCTAGTTCTGTCCAGAGTAATGTTTCCAACATAAAAATATAACTGTTGCAGTTTTATGTCCAACCACACTTCAACGAGTCTCGATTGATCGCACGCACTTTTGCTCGAATGGTATTTTTAAGGAACAGAATTTCATGTGGGCGTTTCTTCGAAATTTTTTCTTTAAATATCCCCAGAAGTTAAAGTCAGGAGAACTTGCTGCTGACCAGAGCACGTCTCCAAATATTAAAATTAATTTATTCGTAAACATCCATCCGTATGGGCTGTTGCACCATCTTGTTGTAATTAAATATTCTTTCGTCTTCGACGACCTAGTTAAGCCCAGAGAAATGTTTCCGACTTAAAAATGTAAATGTTGCAGTTTTATGGTTTAAGTCCACTTTAACGACTCTCGATTGATCACACGTACTTCTTCTCGAATGATATTTTTAAGAAACGGAATATTATGTGAACGTTCCCGGGAAAAGTTTTTCTTTAAAAATCCCCAGAGGTTAAAGTCAGGAAAACTTGATGCAGGCCAGAGCACGTCTCCAAATCTTAAAATTAATTTATTCATAAACATATATCTGTATGGATGGTTGCACCATCTTGTTGGAATTAGATATTCTTTCGTCTTCGACGATCTTGTTCAGTCCAGAGTAATGTTTTCAACATAAAAATGTAACTGCTACAGTTTTATGGTTTAAGTCCAACCTCACTTTGACGACTCTCGATTGATCGCACGTACTTCTTCTCGAATGATATTTTTAAGAGACGGAATATTGTGGACGTTTTTTCTTTAATTATCCCCAGAGATTAAAGTCAGGAGAACTTGGTGCTGGCCAGAGCAGGTCTCCATATCTTAAAATTAATTTATTCGTAAACATCTAGCTGTATGGTCTGTTGCACCATCTTGTTGGAATTGGATATTCTTTAGTCCTCGACGACCTAGTTCGGGCCAGAGAAGTGCAACGTAAAAATGTAACTGTTGCAGTTTTGTGGTTTAAGTCCACTTTAACGACTCTCGATTGATCGCACGCACTTCTCAAATGGTATTTTTAAGAAATGGAATTTTATGTGGACGTTCCTCGGAAACTTTTTTTTTGATATCCCCAGAGGTTAAAGACAGGAGAACCTGTAGGCCAGAGCACGTTTTCAAATCTTAAAATTAATTTATTCGTAAACATCTAGCTGTATGGGCTGTTGCACCATCTTGTTGGAATTAGATATTCTTTCGTCTTCGATGACCTAGTTCAGTCCAGAGTAATGTTTCCAACGTAAAAATGTAACTGTTGCAGTTTTAAGGTTCAAGTCCAACCAGTTGAATTCCACCAATAAATAAAGTTGGTCAAAATATAAAATAAATCATTACATTTTAACTCCCCTACATGTTACAAGCTGTGACACATTGTCAGATCCTCCCTCTCACTGCACGCCACATCACAAAACCAAAATGATGTTGATTTATAAAGGCTTTCAAGAGAACCTTAATTCTGGACCCTCCCCCATCTTGTTAGAACCAGTGATATCATTAATGGAAGCCGCCTTAGTGTCCTTGCTCTTAAATTTTTAAACGATCATCCTTCGAAAATGGTTGACACTGTTCAGGAAACTGAAACAAGTGTTGTTTATTATAATTTTCTGCGTGTAACCAGCAAATCATTGACGCAAAAGTGTTTGTTGAAACCTATTAGTTCCGCTTGCAATGAAAAATACGATATTTGGTGATCGGCCGATACGATTATTACATTACGTTCACATTGTGTGCAAATGAAAATTGATGCAATTGTTCAGATAAACAGTGCGGTAAATAATTGTGGCGTTATTATTTTTGTAAAAGTTGGCAGAAGTGCGCGCCCCTATCATTTTTCCGCACGGCTGGCCGTCCGGCCACCCAAACCGCCTGCCGAACTCCGATAGTCGGTGGTCGCCTTGCGTCATACTGATAAGGGCGCGCGGGGAAATGTCACCTACCCTCCGCCCCCGCCCCCCCCGACAGTGCCAGTGTCATCGCGCCGAATGCAGAATGGCTGCTAACGCGCGATATGTCACTCACTCGATCACACGTGACCGACTTTTATTAGAGAGACAAAAGTGTCGAACGCTAAAAACTCCCCACTTGATTGGGTAGATAAGTGCATCACCGACGCCGACGCCAATGCCGACGACTACTACACACACACACATACACGCCGAGTTCGAGGGATTTCTATATGTGTATGAGGGCAGAATTGAGTTGTATTTTTAACGTCCCATTCGGAATTGACTGCGCCCGATTCGCGCGAGATAAAAGTATCAACGCTCTCCTCTCTCTCAACGAAACGGCGCCGAATTCACGACACTTCAAACTTATCTCGCCCCCACCAATAACAACGCGCACAATTAAACAAAAACCGCGCGCCGCGTGTTTGACAGCTGTCAACCGTTTCTAACCTCAAATTTGCGATTCGGCATTTGCATGGCGGATGATCGAGTGCGTCCTGCCCGGTAACTAATTAAACGGCGGACAATAATGATGTATCTCGGGCGGTGAATAAAGAGAAAGAGGGACTAGTTTGCATTGTATAATTAATGCGGCGGCGGTGCCACACCTTCCCGCCCGGCATTAGTGTGTCAAACGACTTAATCCCGACCCCGACACGGCAAACCTACACGCTCTCTCGCGACGAAATCAATACGCACTTAAATCCGGCTCGATCGTGCGTGCGCTAATTAAATCGGCGTACAGTGGGCGGGGACAGAACGCGCGCACGCCCACTTGTCGATTTATCTCGCGCGCGCTTTATACGAAAATTGGAGCGAAGTTATAAATTTCGTTTTTTTTTAAATTAAAACCACGCCCACCGCGAGTTTATTACGTAATGTGTTGTCGCAACCCACTGCCCGTTTAATAATATACTAAGTATAAGCATGCGTTCGATTCCTGTCTTAGTCGGCAATTTTCTTTACACACGCGTATTAAAAACTGATGCCCTGAGCTTCTATAAATCTGAAATTCCGCATTCAGAATCTTTTTGATTTTTGAATCGAAGATTTTTTTGAAATTATGAAAAGTAAATGACCTACCTATCATAGTTTCCGAGAAGATGTAGTCTGCAGTCAATGGATTTAGAAAAAAAAATTAAAGTTTACAAAGTACAGTCTCAAACTGTAGAACACTACTTTATACACCCACAAACACGACGCTAAGCTAAGAATTTTAATACATGAAATTTTAAACATTTTTGTAATTTTCTGGAGTCGAAAAAAAAATATACGAACAATTGCCATCGACTTAAAACTTTGTGAATTTACCAGAAACGCATGTTAACTTTTGATTTTGGCAAAATTACAAATGCCACATTCCTAGATTTTGGAATAAATTCGTAGGAACTGAACGTGGAATTGTAATTTTTTTTGTAATTTTCTAAAGTCGAAAAAAAAATATAAAAACAATTTCCATCGACTTGAAACTGTCCAAATTTACCAGAAACGCATGCCAACTTTCAATTTTGTCAAGATTACAAATGTCACATTCCTACATTTTGGGATAACTTCTTGGGAACTGAACATGCAGTTGTAAACATTTTTTCTAATTTTCTGGACTCGAAAAAAAATATATAAAAACAATTGCCATCGACTTGAAACTTTTTAAATTTACCAGAAACGCTTGCCAACTTTTGATTTTGTCAAAATTACAAATTCCACATTCCTAGATTTTGGGATAACTTGGTGGGAACTGAACGTGAAATTGAATTTTTTTTTGTAATTTTCTGGAGCCGAAAAAAAAATATAAAAACAATTGCCATCGACTTGAAACTTTTCAAATTTACCAGAAACGCATGCCAACTTTTGATTTTGGCAAAATTACAAATGCCACATTCCTAGATTTTGGGATAACTTGGTGGGAACTGAACGTGAAATTGATTTTTTTTTTGTAATTTTCTGAAGCCAAAAAAAAAATATAAAAACAATTGCCATCGACTTGAAACTTTTCAAATTTACCAGAAACGCATGCCAACTTTTGATTTTGGCAAAATTACAAATGCCACATTCCTAGATTTTGGGATAACTTGGTGGGAACTGAACGTGAAATTGAAATTTTTTTTGTAATTTTCTGAAGCCAAAAAAAAATATAAAAACAATTGCCATCGACTTGAAACTTTTTAATTTACCAGAAACGCATGCCAACTTTCAATTTTGTCAAAACTACAAATGCCACATTCCTAGATTTTGGGAAAACTTCGTGGGAACTAAACGTGGAATTGTAATTTTTTTTTGTAATTTTCTGAAGTCGAAAGAAAAAAATATAAAAACAATTGCCATCGACTTGAAACTTTTCAAATTTACCAGAAACGCATGCCAACTTTCGATTTTGTCAAAATTACAAATGCCACATTCCTAGATTTTGGGAAAACTTCGTGGGAACTGAACGTGGAATTGTAATTTTTTTGTAATTTTCTGAAGTCGAAAAATAAATATAAAAACAATTGCCATCGACTTGAAACTTCAAATTTACCAGAAACGCATGCCAACTTTCGATTTTGTCAAAATTACAAATGCCACATTCCTAGATTTTGGGAAAACTTCGTGGGAACTGAACGTGGAATTGTACATTTTTTTGTAATTTTCTGAAGTCGAAAAAAAAAATATAAAAACAATTACCATCGACTTGAAACTTTTCAAATTTACCAGAAATGCATGCCAACTTTCGATTTTGGCAAAATTACAAATGCCACATTCCTAGATTTTGGGGTAACTTTTTGGGAACTGGACGTGAAATTATAAACATTTTTGTAATTTTCTGAAGTCGAAAAAAAATATAAAAACAATTGCCATCGACTTGAAGTTTTTCAAATTTGCCAGAAACGCATGCCATCTTTCGATTTTGGCAAAATTACAAATGCCACATTCATAGATTTTAGAATAACTTCATGGGAACTGATCATGCAGTTGTAAACATTTTTGTAATTTTCTGGAGCCGAAAAAAAAATATAAAAACAATTGCCATCGACTTGAAGTTTTTCAAACTTACTCAAAATGAATACAAAATTTCGATTCTGTCAAAATTGTAAATTCCACATTTCTGGATTTTAGAATATCTTTGTAGGAAGAGAACGCAAAATTGGAAAATTGTTGCAATTTTAAAGACTCGAAAAAAAAATTATAAAAATTGCCACCTAGTTGAAGATTCTCAAACATACTCGAAATGAATACAAAATTTCGATTTTGTCAAAATTGTAAATGCCACAGTCCTGGATTTTGGATTATATCTTCGTACGAAGAGAACGCAAAATTGGAAAATTGTTGCAATTTTAAGGACTCGAAAAAATATGTAAAAACAATTTCCATCGACTTGAAGTTTTTCAAACTTACTCAAAATGAATGCAAAATTTCGATTCGGTCAAAATTGTAAATTCCACATTCCTGGATTTTGGAATATCTTCGTAGGAAGAGAAGGCAAAATTAGAAAATTGTTGCAATTTTAAGGTCTCAAAAAAATAAATAAAAACAATTGCAATCGACTTGAAGTTTTTCAAACTTACTCAAAATGAATGCAAAATTTCGATTTTGTCAAAATTGTAAATGCCACATTCCTAGATTTTGGAATATCTTTGTAAGAAGAGAACCTAAAATTTGATAATTGCTGCAATTTCAAGGACCAAAAAAAAAAATATATAAAAACAATTGCCATCGACTTGAAGTTTTTTTCAAACTTTTGAAATATGTTCGTAGGAAGAGAACTTACAGATAACTGCAATTTTTTTTCCTGCTTCGTGTCTTTTTTACTATAATCTATTCATTCTCATAATCGCCTATGTTCTGCGGAAAAGTCTGATTTACACTGTAAATTTATGATTATTTTCCTGACACACCTGAAAAATATTAACAATCGATTGCTCGACGGACACTAAAAAATGCCTCACACGACGACATTTTGGTGGAGATATTAATTTGTAATTTTTTGCTCTCGAGAGTTCGTCATTGAAAAAAATACATTTTCAAAAATTCATAACTCGATTGAAAATTGCTGCACATTGAAAAACCAAAATTATTTCGAAAGATGAATGTTTTGTGGAGTGAGCCGAATTTTTGTAGGATTTTATTTTTGCGTTTCAAATTAATTTAAAAACTTTTTGCGCTCGAGTGTTGGACATTGAAAAAGGGGATATTTTCAAAAATTCGCAACTCGACTGAAAATTGCTGGACATTCAAAAACCAAAATTATTTTGAGAGATCGATATCTTGTGAGATGGACTGAATTTTTGTAGGATTTTATCTCTGCGTTTCACATTGATTTTTAGTTTTTTGCACTCGTGAATTCGAAAATTGAAAAAAATACATTTTCAAAAATTCATAACTCGATTGAAAATTGTTGCATACTCAAAGTAAATTGAATTTTTGTAAAATCATATTCCTCCCGTTTTTCGCCGAAACAAGCAATCGTGATCCTGACGGCAAAATCATAGGCACTCGTTAGATTACTGTTGGCAATTGACCTCACTTGCTTTTTAACAAATGAAATCGCATACTGTTGATGGCATGGGACAATGAAACTCTATTCATGCTGGGTGAATATTTATCGCGGCAATCGTGCTGGGTGCATAATTGCCGCGGCAATTGTTCATATTGGCATTGCCTAGCAGTGCTGCAAAACGTCAGTTACCGCCGGACTTCTTAATTTGTTTCCACACACTGAATGTTGCCATCTTTTCCTATTTTTTGGCGTTGCGTTACTGCTTTTACTAGTAATGGTATTTACAGATATTCCTCAATACCCTGGTGAGCTTATTTTTACTACAATTATTCTAGCGCAGATTTATGCAATGTAATGTTTCAAATTATGTAAACTTTCCTTTCGGCCAATTGTCTTCTCGAATCATTCTATTGAAGATGCCGTAACTGGTCAATATAATCAAAAATATTACAAATTCAGATGACTGTAGAGTTGCTGTTGTATGTTGCTATTGTTCCTATCAAATAAGTTTATGGAAATCAGAAACGAAGATGTTGTTGTGGATAACGCGCTTTAGTTTTTGGTCAAAACTTGTGAAACATGAGCAGTTCTTTCATGCACAAGTGCAGCGACCGCGAAGAAATTGATTTTCAGCAGAATTATCAGTAGTGCCACTTTCAGGTATTGTCTTTTTCCGCGTGTCGGCTGCACGTGAATGCAATCGCAATCGGCTATCGGGCCGTTTTATGCGTCTCTCGACCAACAAAAGGCCGTAACGTCCGTTTAAAGAGGACTCGGCAGGATGAGGTGCAGAAGGTGGAGGAGGACGAGGAGGAGGAGGCGAGAGCTTTTCGCGCTCTCCGCAGATTTCGAAAGCGTTCTCGGAGCGAGCCAGATGAACGACTCCAGATTACATTATGCGCCCGATTTATCTTCTTTATTTCCAAGCGGCGCGCGAGTGCATTCCCAGCCCGAGGCATTGTTAGTCTTTCTCACCCACTATTGTTTTCAGCTAAATCATATTTTAATTTTCTGATACTTGAACACAATCCCAGACCAGACCGCGTGCACTTCGTTCGGCGTTACCTTTCGGATTGTAGCGTTGTTTGGCTATCAGCCCCCGCAGCACCAGACAGACACACACCAGAGTGCATAATTGAAAACTGCAATCGTAAAACAAATGAACGCGCGTCGCGTCGTGGTGGTGGTGGAGATTTTAATTAAATCATCTACAATGGAAACTTTTACGCCGCCGCTCTGGATATCATGTACTGCCGCGAAGATTTTATTTTAATTAACCGTTACAGCCTTCAGTAAAGTCCTGATTGAGATTAGAGTGTAACCTTGAAATATTAATGATGGCAAAGCAGTGACGATGTTTTTGATATGGACTATGCCCCATGCCTTCTTCAGAGCATTCCACATCGTAGATGTTTTCATCACCTTCATTGGCATATAATAAAAATAGTAGGGGGGCTAAAGTAGAACCCTATGGGACATCGTGTGTATTTGGTAAGGAATCAAAAAACATCCAACGATTTGTTGTCTTTTCGAGAGGAATGACTCTTACGGTCCGTTCACACGGCACCGAATCGGTCGTTTTACCGATTCGGTTATTTTGCCGTCTTCTATAGTGGCGCATATATTTTAATGTACGTGTTCACACGATACTGCCGCCAGTGGCGGTTTCAAAGAGGGGGTAATCGGGTAATTACCCCCCTAAGAATTTTTCGCGTAACAATTTTTATTGTTAAAAATTACCGATATTCCATATTCCAAACAAATAATATAACCGGTAAATTTTTCCAACGCTTTAAAACATTGGAAAAGGATAGGGAGATTTCATGGAACAGGTGTATGCAGTGGCGGCTCGTGGAACATTTGGATGGTAGAGCCACTTAACATATAATATAATAATGCACAGTGGGTCAAAAAACGGTACAAATAGTTTTGTACTGTTATATCTTCGTGAGCTATTAGTATTTTAAAATAATTAATACAACAGTGAAAACCCCAATTTTTACAGATAAGATGAAGTACTTTTGCTCTAAAAAAATAATACTTAAACTTGTGCCCGGAGCAGTGGCGGCTCTAGGAAAATTTTGATGGTAGAGCCACTTAGCACACACAATATATCTCTCCGTCTCATTTTTTAGGAAAGAAAAATCGATCAGAAGAAGCACTAAAAAAAAAACGAAAAATAGCCCGCACGGGGCTGTTTCTCTGTACGGCAGAGTTCAATTTGAAAATCGCATCCGCGAAAGCCACTATAGTGGCGCATAGTGTAATACTTTAAGAATTTAAAACTTATTTTTGGTTAAAAAACGAAAAATTATTTTTTATCTTATCTATATCTCTTTAATGACTACCGAAAGGAAAAAAATAAAAATTAGAAGATTTAAAACGTTGAGTTGTAGTTATTTTTAAGTTATTTTATTTATTTTATTTTTGGGTAATGGTTTGTTAGTTGACCTAAGTTACTCTTTATTTTGACGTGACTCGCATTGTAAATACAATGCAAAAGACCAACTCTTATCTTACCTTAAAGAATTTGCAAAATCTTTCCTTTCGTTTAAGAATTATCCTCAAAAAACTACAAATTTCTAAAAATCTATTCGGCGAGTACAACACTTTACTGAAAGAATTTGCCAAATTTGGTCATCCGTTCACAAGTTATCTTAAGTAAATGATTTTTTTGGTCCTGTACATTTATTCGATGAGTAGAAATACTTTTCAGGAGGAATTTTTAAAATCGACCATTTTGTTCAAGAACTATCTTCTCAAAACCACAGAACTATTGAGCAATTATTTTTTTTTATATAAACATACTTTGTTGAAAGATTTTTCAATATACGTTTATCCGTTGAAGAGTTGTCCAGAAAACAATTATATGACAAATTTAATTTTTTGGTCTTAACTGCATCTATTCGACTTTGCTGGAAGAATTTCCCAAATTCGATCATCCGCTCAAGAGTTATCCTCAAAAACCAGAAATCAATTGAAGGAAACATTTAATTTTTTGGTCTTATCTGCATCCATTCGACGAGTACAACTTGGCTGGAAGAATTTGCCAAATTTGGTCATACGTTGAAGAGTTATCCTGTGAAACCCGAAAAACAATTTAATTTTTTGGTTCTTTTTTTTTATTTTATTCAAATTTAGATATAATACATGCCAAATTATAACAAAGTACATCACAACAAAATCAAATTCTACAGTTAATTGAATACGTCACAGAAAATAAGAACAAAATCATTTGCAATTGAAATAATCCTCTACTGAGTAATATTCTTTTTCCATCAGTCGAGATATCTTTTCTACATCTTCCGGATAAATATAAGACTTTGCCGAAAGAATTTTACAAATCTCGTCCTCTGTTCAAAAGTTAAAATGTTGAAAATTAAAAAAATTCAATTTTTGCATTTTGTGTTAATGTCAAGAGAAAATTTCGTAACCCGTAATAAAATTACATAAAATTTGCCATATTTTGAAGTTTAAATCATCACAATTGAACAATGCGTGCGGCAGTAGTGCAATTTAAAAAAAATCAAAATCTTGGAAATTTAAAAACTGCAATTTTGCATTTCGTGTTAATTTCACGAGAAAATATTGTAATCCGTTTTAAAATAACAGTAAATTCACCATATTTTGACGTTTAAATAATTAAAATCGGACTACGCATTTGGCAGGTGTAAAATTCCAAAAATTAAAATCGCGTTTTTTAAAATTGTGGAAATTTAAAAAATTGCAATTTTTTACATTTTGCGTTAATTTCGCGAGAAAATATATGAATCTATTTTAAAATAACACTAAATTCGACATATTTTGAAATTTAAATAATTATAATCGGACAACGCGTTCGGCAGGTGTGCAATTTCAAAAATCGAAATTTCGATTTTAAAAAGTGAGATTTTTGCATTTTGTGTTAATTTCACGAAAATGTTTTGTAATCTGTTTTAACATTACACTATTCGCCACATTTTGACGTGTTTAAATCATCAAAATCGGACGACGCATTCGGCAGGTGTGCAATTTCAAATATCAAAATCGCGACAAAAATTACAAATTTAACGATGGCTACTTTTAACTGTTAAAAATAATAATTTTGAGCTTCAAAAAATGACCTCCAAAACTACAATCTTGAAATGCCAAAATTGATCATTTTCAATAAACAAAAACTTATATTTTCAACTGCTAAACATGGCAATTTTCAACTGCCAAAAACCACAATTCCCAACTGTCAAAAATGACAAATTTTCAACTGCAATCAATTACCGTTTCAACTGTCAAAAACTGTAATTTTTATCTGCTTACAATGACCATCTGCTTACTGGTAGAAATGACAATTTTTTGGCTATTTACAACTGCCAAAAATAATTTGAGCTATCAAAAATGATAATTTTCAACCCCCAAAAACTACAATCTTGAAATGCCAAAATTGATCATTTTCAACAACCAAAAACTTATATTGTCAACTGCTAAAAATGGCGATTTTGAACTGCCAAAAACCACAATTTCCAACTGTCAAAAATGACACTTTTCTGAAATAATTTTTAATATCTGCCATTTTGTTCAAGAATTATGCTTTTAAAACCGCAAAAAAATGAACGACGAATTTAAAGTTTTATCTTATCTGCATCAATTCAGTGAGCACAATACTTTGCCGGAATTTTCAAAAACAGATTATCCGTTACACGAATTATCCTCAAAAAAAGAACGACAGGTAACACTTTGCTCGATGAATTTTTAAAATGTGGCCATCCTTTCAAACAATTGAACGACGAATTTATTTTTTGTTTTTATGTGCATCTATTCGATGAGTGAACAACACATTGCACCAAGAATTTTCAAAATCTGGTGATGTTTTCAAGATTTTTTTTTGCATATAACATTTTTTTGTGAGACTTCCAGGAACGAGATATGCTAAATAACTTTAGTCGTAAATAGTGCTTGGATTGACTGGAAACGCCTAAAAAAACGAGGAAAAAATAGTTTTTAGCCACTGGGTATATGAGAGCGGAAGCGTCAGTTTATTTATCTGTTTTTTTTTTAATTACCCCCCCCCCCTAGACTAGTTGGTTGGAAACGCCCTTGACTGCCGCCGACCGTATACGTACATTAAAATATATGCGCCACTATAGAAGACGGCAAAATAACCGAATCGGTAAAACGACCGATTCGTTGCCGTGTTAACGGGCCGTTACACTTATCCACGTTTTTCTCACAGTTTTACGCACGGCGCAATTCTAACCTGTATAAAACAAACGAGGAATAAAGAGGTAAGGCCAGGGATAACGACGATCTTGTTTTAACCTCGTGGCAGCACCATAAAGCGCGAGACATGAATGGAAACAATTAGGAAAGGCCTGTATCCAGAAGTGGGCGGAAACAGCCAGAAGAAGAAGAAGAAGAGTCAAGTCTGACAGATTACTCTTGCGAGCTAGAGACATTAGTTATGATAATTTTTTTAAATTCCGATTAATAAACATATTTACATTCTATTAGCAGTTGGGCAACGGCCGTTCCCGTCATCATCTTCATCATCATCATCATCTCTCACTCGAAGCTGGCTCTAATTGAATAAAACATTAACATATTTAAAAGCGGGATTAAAGTTTTATCGGGTGACGATCTATCGAAATAAAATTACATCCAGCCGAACTAAAATATTAATCAATAAAACACAATGCAATATATCAGGCCAACAAATCGGGGGGCCAGGCCCCTCTCTATTGTTGCCCATTAAGTTTATTAATGCGCGGGGAAATGCGAGCGCGCCTTTCACACACACAAACACACACATACAAACATACAGAAATGTTGTTTGTCCGACACGGTGTTACCAACCGACGTGGATTTAGGAGAGCGCGCGCGCGCCCAGCGTCCGCAATCTTGGTGCACCATCTTAAATAGGATTTCGTGTTATTATTAAGTTTCTTATGATCAGATACGCGGGGCCGGGCTGTTTCGTAAAAAAAAAAGATTGCACCAGGACGGAAACGAATGACCACCTCGATTATTAGGAAACGGTTCTCGGACTGGTTGTGTTTCTTAAATTACAACGATGATTGAAGATAGTTAAAGGCGTAATACCTGAAGTGTATGAATGATTCCCACTTTTTCCAAATTTGAATTAATCATTTTGCAAACACAAGTACTTTCGCAAATTATCGTGTATAATGCTTCCGACAGGGATCAACTCTGTAGCCTCCAGTTTGCTAGACTGGGGCGCTTGCCAGTTGCGTCACAGACGCCACACAGTTTCTGTCTCGCTAGGCCACATGTATACTCTCTCAATTCTTAGAAAATGTTTAGATTGAGAGGGTCTAGTGGGACCGAAACTTTGTCTAAAGCGCTCCAGTTTAGCATACTGGAGGTTACAGGTTAACTTTTGGGCGACCCGTTGGTGTAGTAGGTACAGGCGAGCGCTTGTGCCGGTCGCACCGCGTGCCGTGTGGGTTCGAATCCCAGCCCGGCCGAAAGATTTTTCGGGGATCGAGAAGTATTCGCTCGGGTCCATGGTTGTTGTATATACGTCTGACATTATTCAATTATTTATTTGTTCATTTACTCATCCCAAAATTAAAAATACAAAATTAATAACTCGATGTGACTGAATGGCTCATGCCTAAGTAAAAAAAAAAGGTTCACTTTTTTAATCCAATTACATTCGAAATCAATTTTTGTAATTTCATCAACAACATATTTTTTTTAAGAACATGAACTAAACTCCAATCGAAAAAGTTGAAAATTGTATGTTTCGCCCATTTGCTGTGCGTAATTGAAGCTTTGCGAGTCGACTGCAATTTCTAGCTCCTTCATCAACATTAGAAATGCCGAATTTCCTTCGTTGAGTAACGCAATACCCAAAAATGCTCCAAGTTCGACTATTTTCAGGCCAGAATATAGGTGTTTTGGAGCCAATCGCCAAAAGGTCGGAGTTAAAACTTTCGTTATCATTCCGCGTGCGACTGCCTACACATCATACCCTTCGATAAATCGTCATATATTGGAAGAATTTCGTTCTGAACGTTGGGGTACAATGGAGCAAACATCTCCTCAGTAACTCATATTTAGAAAAACCTCACGGAAGGGGCGCATTATCATCGTCGTCGATGTGGAAACACTTGACAGCTGAAGGTAGCTTCTCCGATTTTGCGTAATTTCTTCTTGCGTTAAACAACGTCAAAACTGTCGCAAAGAACAGTTCTTTGTTCTTTTTACTTTCTCCGTTACGAAGTAGGTGATCGTGATGTCCGTTTTGGGGTCCTTATATGCCGTTTCAACAATTTCTGGATAAAAAAAATTCTGTCTTTGTGTGTGTGTGTGTCTGTGCGCGCTGTATCTCAAAAACTAATTGAGATATCATTGTTCCGACTGGTCGATAGTCATCCCACCTAGCTCTTTTCTTCGCAGATTCTTCAATATTTCGGATAAAATTAAAAATGGTGATGTGACCATCATGTTACTTTCTCCGAATTAATGGCATCATTTATATTTACGCTTTCCTGGTTTATTTTCAATTTAAATCATATTTTAAATGTGCATCGTACGTTTCGTAGACTCTGCTGAAACTGACGTTTAAAACGTCAAAATTATGAAAGATGGAAAAATTATACTTCAAATTCAAAAACTCAGTTTACTCAAAAACTAAGAAGATTTCGAAAAAACTTATTCTTCATAAATTGTTCACTTCGGCATTCTCTACAATTATTATTAACATGAATTTGCTGTAACTATTAGCGTTTCATAATTATATACCAAAAAATGAAAAAAAATATTTTTTTTTCTTGAATAACAATGATTTTATGAAAAATATTTGCAAATCAAAGATGTTTATTTCTTTGTTTTCTTTAATATTTGCTTAAATATTTTTGTGATATTTTTCATTACCATCAGCTGAAAATTGTCAATTTTGGCAGATTAAAATTGCAGTTTTTTACAGTTGAAAGTTCTCATTTTCGGTAGCTGAAAATTGCAGTTTTTGTAAGTTTAAAGTGAACATCGTTGGCAGTTGAAAATGGCCATTTTCGATAGCAGAGAATTGTAATTTTTGCAAGTTGAAAGTAATCATCATTGGCCGTTTTTGAATGTTGAAAATGATGGTTTTTGGCAGTAGAAAATTTACATTTTTGGCAGTTCAAAATTGAAGTTTTTGGCCGCTGAAAATTATCAATTTTGGCAGATTAAAATTGTAGTTTTTGACAGTTGAAAATTCTCATTTTTGGTAGTTGAAAATTGTAATTTTTTTTTATGTTGAAAATGATCGTCATTGGCAGTTGAAAATCGTTATTTTTGGCAGTTGAACATGGTTATCGATTAAAATTGAAAATTGTCATTTTTGACAGTTGCAAGTGATGGTTTTTGGCAGTAAAACATTTTCATTTTTGGCAGTTCAAAATTGAAGTTTTTG
Organism: Ocypus olens; assembly: GCA_910593695.2. Classification (NCBI taxonomy): domain Eukaryota; kingdom Metazoa; phylum Arthropoda; class Insecta; order Coleoptera; family Staphylinidae; genus Ocypus; species Ocypus olens. The sequence continues at coordinate 52,027,772 of OU343056.1, forward strand.
GCTTCTGAAAATTGTCAATGTTGGCAGATTAAAATTGTAGTATTTGGCAGTTGAAAATTCTCATTTTCGGTAGTTGAAAATTGTAATTTTTGGAAGTTGAAACTGATCATCGTTGGCAGTTGAAAATCGTAATTTTTGCCAGTTGAAAGTGGTTATCGATTGAAATTAAAAACTGTCATTATTGACAATTGAAAATATTGTTTTTAGCAGTAGAAAATTTTCTTTTTTGGCAGTTCAAAATTGGTTTCTGGCTTCTGAAAATTGTCAATTTTGTCAGATTAAAATTTTAATTTTTGACAGTTGAAAAATCTCATTTTCGGTAGCTGAAAATTGTGGTTTTTGCAAGTTGAAAGCGATTATCGTTGGCAGTTGAAAATGGTCATTTTTGGTTGTTGCAAATTTTTGACAGTTGAAAATTGAAGTGTTTAGCTATTTTAGGCAGTTGAAGATGATTATTGATGGAAGTTGAAAATTGTAATTTTTGCCCGTTGAAAATTATGGATTTTGTCAGTAGAAAATTTTTGGCAGTTTATCGTTGGCAGTTGAAAATTGTAATTTTTGCAAGTTGAAAGTTATAGATTAAAGTTGAAAATTGCCACTTTTGACAGCCAAAAATTATGGTTTTTGACAGTCGAAAATGAACATCGCTGGCAGTTGAAAATGGTCATTTTTGGTTGTTGAAAATTGTTATTTTTGACAGTTGAAAATTGAAGTGTTTAGCTATTTTAGGCAGTTGAAGATGATTATTGATGGAAGTTGAAAATTGTAATTTTTGCCCGTTGAAAATTATGGATTTTGACAGTAGAATTTTTTTGGCAGTTTATCGTTGGCAGTTGGAAATTGTAATTTTTGCAAGTTGAAAGTTATAGATTGAAGTTGAAAATTGCCACTTTTGACAGCCAAAAATTATGGTTTTTCATAGTTGAAAATGAACATCGCTGGCAGTTGAAAATTGCCTATTTTGATTGAAGCAAATTGTTTGGAAGTTGAAACTTGAAGTCTTTGGCTCGTCAAAATTTAAATTTTTGGCGGTTGAAAATGGTTATCGATTCAAGTTGAAAAAAAAAGTCATTTTTGCTGGTTAAAATTGATAGGCAGTAAAAATTGTTTATTTTTGGTAGTTCAAAATTGAAGTTTTTGGGTGCTGAAAATTGTCAATATTGATAGTTTCAAAATTGTTTTTGGCAGTTAGAAATCCTCATTTTTGGTAGTTTAAAACTGTAATATTTGACAGTTGAAAATGAACATTGCTGGCAGTTGAAAATTGTCATTTTTGGTTGTTGCAAATTGTCATGCTGGCAGTTGAAGATTGAAGACTTTAGCTGTTCAAAATTGTAATTTTTGGCAGTTGAAAATGGTTATCGAGTGGAGTTGAAAAAATTGCCATTTTCGATAGTTAAAAAAATTATGGTTTATGGAGTAAACATTGTTCATTTCTGGCAGTTGAAAATTGAAGTTTTTGGGTGCTGAAATTGTCAATATTGATAGTTTTTGGCAGTTAAAAATTCTCATTTTAAGTAGCTGAAAACTGTAGTATTTGCAAGTTGAAAATGACCGTTGGCAGTTGAAAATTGTCATTTTTGGCTGTTGCAAAATTTCCATTTTGGCAGTTGAAAATTGAAGTTTTTGGCTCTTCAAAATTGTAATTGGCATTTGAAAATAGTTATGGATTGTAGTTGAAAATTGCCACTTTTGACAGCTGAATATTATGGTTTTTGACAGTAGAAAATTTTTATTTTTGGCGGTTCAAAATTGAAGTTTTTGACTGCCGACGATGATCGATTTCGGCAGTTTAAAATTGTAGTTTTTGTCAGTTGATAATTCTTATTTTCGGTAGCTAGAAATTGTAGTTTTTGCAAGTTGAAAATCATCATCGTTGTCGTTTTTGGTTCGCAAATTGTCATTTTGGCAATTGAAAATTGAAGTCTTTAGCTTTCAAAATTGTCATTTTTAGCGGAAAATTAAAATGATTATTTTTTTTTTATTTTTGACCACGTTTACTTAAAAATGTATTGTGTTACTCCTAACTAATAAATTTATCAGATTTTTCTTTTCAAGACAACGTTTAAAAATTTTTGATCAACTCGGACAAAATTATGTAACTCACTGTACGAAATTAAAATACTCCAAAAGAAATTAATATGTAAACGTTGCTCAAAATTAGCTGTCTACTCGTACCATTCATAACCTCAAAACGTTCTTTTGTTTTAAAAGACAATCGCAATTCAGAACGTGACCGTAATATTCCATCCGTTATCGCTTACGCCCCCGAAATTCGTTAATGCACCCCCATCAGAACGAGATCGTTCGTGCATTCTCTTTCGGGGGGGCGGGAGAAATATCTTAATACCGAGCGAGGGGGGGGGGGGGGACGATAAGAGGTGGCGGCGGCGGTCATTTTGATCAATGAGGGTAAGAAAAGGGTGTCCGGCGGATTTATCTGACGTGCGCTGGTCATTTCAGACTTATGACAGGTCATTTATTAGAATACACACATCCACATGCCCACACGGACACACACTGGTCTTTCTACATTTATAATGGGCCCCGGGGGCCAATGTGTATCATTACTTACGGTACGCAGATAGCTTTGTTAATTAAACGTTATTAATCACGGGGCGCGGAACATGAATTATGTCGTTTTAATTAAATTTAAAATTGCCGGCCGCAGGGGGTGGGCGGGGGGCCGACGACTAATTCATTCGTTTGTTTCTCATCTGCGTTTCGTAAGTGATAATTTGTACCTTCTTATTCCCCGACCTGTCTTAAAACAATTAAAATTATGCGAGCTTTATGGTTGTTAATTATTGTGGACTATAATTAGTGGATAAAATCGTATTTTTTGGCACTAATTCATTAACAAATGAATAAAAAGACGATTTTGTTCGGGAGTAAGAATTCAAATTCCGGCTAGAATTAGTAGAATTGTCATCAAACATACTTAAAAAAAATGATCGCTAAATTTTAACGATTTGCTCTTTGGTGAGTCTCGAGAGGAACTGGGTTAGTGGCCTGGCCAACAGGAAACGTTTGAAACTAAATATTCTATGAAGAGATTAGTATTGCAATAGCGATTTGTTTGTCGGTAGTAGCGAGCCTTTGCTGAGCTGTCCGCGAGAGAATTGGTGAGCCGATAGCAGCGAAATAAACAGCAATATGTTTGTCGACCTCGCAGCTAGCCTATGCGGAGCTGACCATCACATTCCTCCGAAAACTAGTCCGTTGAAGCGTAGGTAAAGGATTCGCCACAAATTATGCGAAAATGATAAGACAATAAATATCGTTTTTCCTGAATACAGGTCGTATTTCAAAAAATGGATGATTTGTTATGTCAAGGCGTGCATCACAGAATGATTTCTCGACGTGGGGGTGTCGGTGGCTGCCACCCACAGCCAGCCTCGCCAACCCCCCCCCCCCCCCGTGCGTCGTCGTCGTCTCGAGCGTCGTCAGTGCGAGATGCGAGATAAGGCATTCACACAGATGAGTAAGTGAGCCGGCGATGACAAACCTGCCGAATGCTCGGAAACGTCAATTCCGTACGTTATTTGATTTAGTGCCGATCCTGACGATTCCCGCACGCCGAATTTAACACGATCGCGACTCGATTGACTTTCCTTCCTCCCCTATCACACACACACACACACACACATGCACACAAGTTGAAAGATAGAAGGCTCGCTCGTTCCGCCGCCTTTTCTCTTCTCTTGGCGCGCTCGCGATAAAGGATCATTTCTTTTTTCGAGATAGCAGATAAATAATGTTCCCAATGATAATATCCATTTACCGAGGCGATAACGGCCTCCTTTAAAAAGCATTATCAATCATTTCCCCGTGTTCGCCTTGCCCCCCTCTTCCTCCCGGATAGTCGCTAGCTCCACCGGGGAGGGCTACTTCGTAGGTGATTCGGGTTTTCATGAAATATTCAAGGCGGCGCGGGACGACGGCCGAAGGGTCGGTCGGGGGAGCGTGCGCTCGCCGATCGGCGGGGGCACAGGAAATTGCGATCCGGGTGATACCGCCCGCCCCCCCAGAGGGGATATAAATATGAATTAATATCCAACCTACAGCTTTTTATGGATTACTCATCCTCATATCTTCCATGAAACTTAATCCCTTATACAAAAAAAGGAAACGATAGGTTTTTCCGGTTTAGGGTCGAGGGTCCACAATTTTAAATGTTTTTAAAGAAGGTGCCTTTCAAAATACTATATGCTGATTAGGAATTGTAATATGATGATATCTTGGTAGACATGATATATCGCTGCATTCTGTGGCGGGCTCCGGCTCCGCTTCGCTGCGCCGTCGAAGGCGTCGTCTTGCTGAACCACCAGATGTCGCCGTATCAATCTAATATAACCTATGCATGTATATTTGCAAAAGCCACGCTATTGAAAAATCGTTGGCACTGTAGAAGTAACTTACTAACGCTGCTACTGCCGAGGAGCCTCCGACGGTGCTATCAAAGCGATCTAATGCAGCGGTCGGCATCCCAAATACATTGGTAATTCAAAGTATCGGACACTAAAATTAAACCAGAAAATCTAGTACAAACGATTTATGGCTCCTACATGGACATTTACCCAAAAATTTTACAACAATCCGTCGTAAAACTGGCTGGTTATCGCAACCACATAACCAATTTCAATGAAATAAGATGCAAATCATTCGTCTCATGTTTACCCAAAATTTCACAAAAATTCATACCTAAAACTAGCGTATTATCGCGACCGCATAACCGATTTTTTCAATGCGATTTTACTGAAAAGAATTGAAACTTATTCGTTAAAATTGTCGGTTATGCGGTCGATCAAACTCGCTGGTTTTTCGACGGATTTTTCTAAAATTTCAAGAAACCGTTTGAGAGGTATCTGACAATCTTTTGTTAGCATTAAAAAAAAATGCCCGGTTATGCGGTCGAGCAAACTCGCTTGTTTTTCGACGAATTTTTGTAAAATTTCAAGAAACCGTTTAAGAGATATTCGAGAATCATTTGCACTTGATTCAATTGAAATCGTCTTAAGAAACGGGTCGCGCGGCCTCGGTTTAGTATTTTAAGACATTTATTTGACTGGAATAATACAGGCTATGCAAAAACAACATAAAAATCACAATATTTAAACATCAATGACTCCCTTGAGGTTCAATTTTGATGAAGTCTCAACAGTTTTGACAGAAATGTAATTTAGCATTCATTCTAAGCCAATTTGAGGAGTTTCAAGTCGATGGCAATTGTTTTTATATTTTTTCCAAGTCGCTGAAATTATTCCATTTTTTTCAAAACTTCACGTTCCGTTCTTATTAAATTATTCCAAAATTTAGGGATGAAGTCTCAACAGTTTTGTCTGAAATGTAATTTAGCATTCATTCTAAGCCAATTTGAGAAGTTTCAAGTCGATGCCAATTGTTTTTATATTTTTTCCAAGTCGCTGAAATTATTCCATTTTTTTCAAAACTTCGCGCTCCGTTCTCTTTAAATTATTCCACAATTTAGGGATGAAGTCTCAACAGTTTTGACAGAAATGTAATTTAGCATTCATTCTAAGCAAATTTGAGAACTTTCAAGTCGATGGCGCGGCCTTGGTTTCGTATTTTAAGACATATTTATTTGACTAGAATAATACAGATTATGCAAAAACAACATAAAAATCACAATATTTAAACATTAGTGACTCCCTTGAGGTTCAATTTTATCATCAATATTTGGTTCATAATTTGATTTTTTTACTACTAAATGTTCTTTATTCGTTCTTTCATTAATATAGACATAACATATACAAATAGCTTTTTTTTTTCAAAGGCTGTTGACCAGCGGTCTTTCTGCCATCTTGTTTAGGTCTTCATCTTCTTTCCATATATACAGCGGTGGATTATGGTACAGGATGAGCGGGTGGTTTTAGGGTGGACAAATGTTGATGAAGGGTCATGTTAGGATTTTTGAATCAGGACTGAATTTTTTCGTTAAATGCACTCTTCTGAATTTTCTTTTTGTCATCTGTGACAGTTGCAAAATAATTTTGATATGTCTGATTTACCGTAGCATTTCTTTCGGTTTCGTCTTCGATGACGATGTCTTCGCGTCCTCCATTTCTGTTGAATTGTTTCTTTGCCATTGTCCGTATTTTTTTCCAATTGTTGGAATTTCTCTTGGTTTCTAGGTAAGCGTATTATGTTTTTTTCTTTTCCTCCTTGTAGTAATCTCAATCGCCAGCAAGACTGCAAAAATTAATGTTATGGTAACGTCACACACAATTACGACAGTTTCCCCAGCCAACACCTCCCTCAAATCCCGACTGGAGGAAAACCTATCTCGGGGCCAAACCCCATGACAATACTCCACCAGTCTTGTTCAGAATCCCCCAAAATAATAATAGTAATAATTCTTAATTTCCTTAACGGGCAAAATGCCTAATTACAAAGGAAAATATAAAATACAGATTATTCAATATATAACAATTTAATACAAATTTCATGTACAGGACGGCAAACGTAACTTGCCGTTGCGCAGTGGCAAAATTGTGGGCGGAACCTTCGAAGGGCACTCTCGATAGATTTCGTGAAGAGAGCTTTCGCTTGTTCTCTGCGCGTCTGGCCAACTTACATTTCATCAAAAAACAAAACATAACAACAAAAAACTCTGTAGAACCCTTAGTCCAGAAGAGATTAGCTACCCAATACAAATGTAAGATATCCCTAAACAACTAAATCAACTTTTTTTCATCAACGACTATTCCGTGCTGAGACGAGAGAAGTTCGCAGTTGTCGATGACGTAGAAAAATGAATAAACGTTTACATATTTTATTTATAATTGTGTTATTTTAACATTATGAACCGATTCCTCTTTGTACCCTTTCTTAATTATTCCTTATCGCGCGTTTATTTAACACACACACTCGTATTAATTTAAACCTTAAAGATGTTGATAAAACTGTGCCTCTCGCATTGAGCAATTACGACCACGCGGTTTAAACGAGATCGAGGTTTTAATTATCAGCACGCACACATAACGGAGGGAAAAATGAAACGAAAATAATAAAGAAGAAAAAAAAAAGGTAAATGTTAGACACGGAGAGTAGATTCCCCATCATAATGAAGTTTGAAGTAAATGAGGAGATCGCAGATAAGGTATCCAGCAGTGGAGCCATTGTTGTTTATCTGATGTTACTGACGTGCCAGTTATCTTGCAGTTTTAATCTTATCCGGCAGCGATCTGCCCGATGATAATAACACACACACACACACACACACATACATACACAATACGGGGAAAAAATATTGTGCTGCAAATCGAAAAAAAAGGAAAATGGGACGTAGAATAATATCGCCTTCGAATCAGCGGCGCATGTTAAATATTCATTTTGCGGTTTTCTTAGAAATTACAGGACTGAAACACTGCCGGTCGTGTTTAAAAGGATAAAGCAGTTAAAAATCGTTAAGATATGGAGGTTTTCATACCTTAAGTATGATTTAGTTACATAAGAAAATGTAGCTGAAATAAGTTTCAATTTTTTTTTTACAATACAACTCATAGCTTACTAGAATGTATTTTCTGTCAATCAGAAGCAAGGAAATGCGTAGCAACATATGTATCACCCTGACGATTAAAAAAAAACAAAAGTAGCGGTGATAATTTTTTTGCGATCCTGTCAAAATGGACGTACCAAATCGTTGGGATGCAGTGAAATGGTGAAAAATACGACGCCAAGAAACACCGCGAGTAATAGTAAGAGTCGCAGTGGCGGCAGTTCACGGAGTTTTTGTGCTGCAAGAAACTACAAAACGAATTAAAACATTGTAATCGAGATCATAATATTTTATCCAAAATCGGGTGTAATAAGCAAATTACTGCGGTCATTTGAGGCATGTTGTTGTTTATTACCCACTCGAACTCACGGAAAACATAGATTTTTTAAATATTTCAAATTTACACCACGTATGTCAAATTTTTATAAAGAAATAATTCAATATTTAATGCAATTAGAGGCGAATATTATATTATACTCATGTGGAATTACTCATTGGTCCCTTAAGAAACTTTTTCTTGCGGGACTAATTACGTACATTCCACATTCGTACAATAAATAACTATCATTAGTTACATTCTCTTACTAAATATACGATTATTAACCGATGATATTTAGTCGTTGAAACCGAAGCAGCGCATTCAACTCGTGCTACGCGCTCGACAAATCTGCAGCTCGTGCCACGCACGCGTTGAATCCGCGGCTCGGTTTCAACTCCAAAATAGCATCGGTGACAATCGTATTATGGCTGAAAATATATAAAATTCGTGTTAAACAACGCAAGAAACATGGGCAGAGAGACCCACGGTCGATAGCCCTTTATTAAATTATTAAATTTGCTTAGTTGATATGTAAAACACTTAATAAATAAAGATTGTTTAGTAGTATATAAAATTCGAGTTCAAAACATTAGTAGTTATTGTTTGTTTATAAACAGAATAAGGAAATTTATTATATAAAACAATATTTCACATCAATATTATATTGCTCTCGTGTAAACATACATGAATCGTGTGTGCATATAATGATGTAGCTTCCCAACAATATAAAAATCACAAGGGCCGGAAGCGTATTAATTTTTTTCTCTAATTAATTTTTGAATAATTTATAACGGGCGATAGGGATCTAAATTACACGACCACATCTCATTCAATTAATTAGTAAAACGAAACTGTTAATTATAATTAAGAATAGCGCCGGTGCGCAATGGTGGCCATTACTTATACTCCGCCGACAGCAACACCGATGATGATTATGATGGTGGTGTCGCTGCTGATGACGATGATGATGATGATGATGGTAGCGTGTGTAGCCCGGGGAAAACTATGAAGGAGAGGATGAATAAGATCTGGATTTTAATGGGTGGTTGAGTGAGCAACACTTTGCAATATTATAAAGAGACCACCTGGTAATTGGTATGCATTATGGTGTGGTTGTAGGAAGGTTGTAAAGCCAGGGAGCGAGCAATGAAAAATAAAAATTGAAAACTGACATGTATTGAGATGACAATAAACCATAGATTTATTTAGTTATACAGGGCGTTTCCAAATTGATGCGAAAGATTTTAAAGGGTGATTTTTCAGCAAAAATTAATTGGAGAGGAAGTGGTTTTGAACAAAAAATTATATGAAAGACTGTCAAAAATAACAAAAATTACTATTTTCAACTGCCAACGATGATCACTTTCAACTTGCAAAAATTACTATTTTCAGCTAGCGAAAATGAGAATTTTCAACTGTCAAAAACTAAAATTTTAATCTGAAACCAATTTTGAACTGCCAAAAATGAAAATTTTCTACTGCCAAAAAACAATATTTTCAACTGTCAATAATGACAATTTTTAATTTCAATCGATAACCACTTTCAACTGGCAAAAATGACCATTTTCTAATTTCACAAATTACAATTTCAACACCGAAAATGAGAATTTTCAACTGTCAAAAACTACAATTTTAATCTGCCAAAATTGACAATTTTCAGAAGCCAAAAACTTCAATTTTGAACTGCCAAAAATGAAAATGTTCTACTGCCAAAAACCATCACTTTTAACTGTCAAAAATAACAATTTTCAATTTTAATCGATAACCACTTTCAACTGCCAAAAATGACGATTTTCAACTGCCAATGACGATCATTTTCAACTTAAAAAATTACAATTTTCAACTACCAAAAATGAGAATTTTCAACTGTCAAAAACTATAATTTTAATCTGCCAAAATTGACAATTTTCAGAAGCCAGAAATCAATTTTGAACTGCCAAAAATGAAAATTTTCTACTGCCAAAAAACAATATTTTCAACTGTCAATAATGACAGTTTTTAATTTCAATCGATAACCACTTTCAACTGGCAAAAATGACGATTTTTAACTGCCAACGATGGTCATTGTCAATTTCCAAAAATTACAATTTTCAACTACCGAAAATGAGAATATTCAACTGCCAAAAACTACAATTTTAATCTGTCAAAATTGACAATTTTCAGAAGCCAAAAACTTCAATTTTGAACTGTCAAAAATGAAAATGTTCTACTGCCAAAAACCATCACTTTCAACTGTCAAAAATGACAATTTTCAATTTCAATCGATAACTATGTTCAACTGCCAAAAGTGACGATTTTCAACTGCCAATGACGATCATTTTTAAGTTTAAAAATTACAATTTTCTACCACCAAAAATGAGAATTTTCAACTGTCAAAAACTACAATTTTAATCTGCCAGAATTGACAATTTTCAGCGGCCAAAAACTTCAATTTTGAACTGCCAAAAATGTAAATTTTCTACTGCCAAAAACCATCATTCAAAAATGACCATTTACAACGGCCAATGATGATCACTTTCAACTTGCAAAAATTACAATTGTCTGCTACCGAAAATGACCATTTTCAACTGCCTACGATGTTCACTTTAAACTTGCAAAAACTACAATCTTCAACTACCTAAAATGAGAATTTTCAACTGTCAAAAACTGCAATTTTAATCTGCCAGAATTGACAATTTTCAACTGCCAAAAACTTCAATTTTGAACTGCCAAAAATGAAAATTTTCTACTGCCAAAAACCATCACTTTCAATTGTCAAAAATGGCAATGTTCAATTTCAATCGATAACCACTTTCAACTGCCAAAAATGACGATTTTCAACTGTCAACGGCGATCAGTTTCAACTTCCAAAAATTACAATTTTCAACTACCGAAAATGAGAATTTTCAACTGTTAAAAACTACAATTTTAATCTGCCAAAATTGACAATTTTCAGAAGCCAAAAACTTCAATTTTTAACTGCCAAAAATGAAAATATTCTACTGCCAAAAACCATCACTTTCAACTGTCAAAAATGACAATTTTCAATTTTAATCGATAACTACGTTCAACTGCCAAAAATGACGATTTTCAACTGCCAACGATGATCATTTTCAAATTCCAAAAATTACAATTTCAACTACCGAAAATGAGAATTTTCAACTGTCAAAAACTACAATTTTAATCTGCCAAAATTTCAATTTTCAGCAGCCAAAAACTTTAGTTATGCCAAAAATGAACATTTTCTATTCGCAAAAACCATCTTTTTCAACTGTTAAAAAAAGGACCATTTTCAATTTCAATCAGTAGGTGAAGCAAAGACAAAGATGCCGCTCGTACTGCACTACTTACTCTAATAGAGAAAGCAAAATTCCGTTGCTTTTTCGGTCAAATTTTCTTCCCTAGCCTCACCGCCGAACATCAACGAGCCGCCGCTGATTTTAATAAATAACCACATTCAATAGCCAAAAATGACTATTTTGAACAGCTAAAGGCTTCAATTTTCGACAACCAAAAATGACCATTTTTACCTGCCAACGATGATCACTTGCAAAAACTGCAATTTTTAGCTACCGATAATGAGAATTTTCAACTGTCAAAAAGTACGATTTTAAATTGCAAAAATTGACAATTTTCAGTAGCGAAAAACTACAATTTTGTATTGACAAAAATGAAAATTTTCTACTGCCAAAAACTATAATGTTCAACTTAATAGCTTAGAAAATGCAACAGTGTTAAGGCAAGTTAAATATAACAATAATAAAGGAATTTGATTTAATTTTCAAACTAAATTGGCCCTCAAAGGCGGGCGTAATGTGGTGTTTATAGCCCTTGGGCCTATAAAATGTTGGTATAACTCTACCGAACACTCAAGGCGTGCGAGGGTAAAATTTGCGCAGAGGACGCGATGTAACAAATCTCCGGAGCCAATTGAATTCAAGATTGTCACGGCGGCGGCGGAACACGCTTGGTAAAGTTGTAAGCAACAATAAGCAACATTCAACACGCTAGTGATTTCTACGGTATATTTTTGGGGATTGGAGTAGCTGTGTCAGTTGATTCCATAAGATTACTCACAGCAAGTTTTTCTTGAACGGTAATAAGTTTAATAAGAGGGCCCATTGTGGCGAGTGCTCCAATGAAACAGTGCCACAATGTCTATTGATTCGACGAAGTAATTCTCTCATTTGCACAGGTCCGGCTCGCAAGTGTAAAAAGGTATCATCCTTAACATAATTGGTTAGCAGTGACGGCCTGCGGGGTGACTCATGGTACGGCCGTAAATCTGTATTACCACCTCTGCTACCTCGGTCGTACCATGAGCCACCCCCCGGCCGACACTGCTAACCAGCTTGGGCCCGTACGATAAAACAATATAAATCACCGCCGACACGATCGATGAGTAAACAAGTCAGGTAAATCGTGGAAGCCGTGTTTTCGATTTCGATTTTACACCCTTCCCATGACCGTCCGTCGGTCCGAGATGGCATCCCATCACCCACCTGCTCTTGTTTATTTGAACGTTTACGGGTTCATAATTTGGCCCTTCTTTTTCTTCGAGCCGATGGTTATCTTTCCATGTAGGTGGTGGCTTGTCCGACCCCGTCCCGGATGGCCTGTTAAGCTGACTTAAATATTGCCGGTTTAATGCCTCCAACAAATTGAAAACGCTCTTTTACAGACGATAAATTCACGGCGCCGGACCCATAAACTCAAACGCGCGGCATGCTTAATTGTTTATTGCCCAGCACAAATTGTAATCGATATTTTGTGGTACGGTTTTGTTTTAATTCAACGAATGGAGAGGAGTACATTTCTTGGGATTTGTCCAAATTGGAAGAACTAACTGAAAACGCGGTGTGGGATGGCATCAACGTCTATGAGAGGGGGGATTGAGCGCAAGTCGAAATATAGTCAGTGACGGCTCGCGGGGTGACTCATGGTACGGCCGAGGTAGCAGAGGTGACAATACCGTCCTTAACATCATTTCGATTTTCCTCAAAATTAGGCGGTGATGATCTGCGGGGTGGTTCATGGTACGACCGTAAATCTGTATTACCACCTTTGCTACCTCGGCCGTACCATGAGTCACCCCACACGAATGAACAGATTTTTTTTAAATCCATTTACACTAATACCGAGCAATCGCATAATAAAAACTATACGACCATTTATATCATGATGGGACACGAGTTTATACGGGGTGGCCACCGGATATATCTCGAAAACTACTGGACATAGAAATTCAAGAAAAAAAAATTATAGACCAAAGTGGCCTGGAAATTATTTTTAAGTTCCGCATTTCGCCGCAAGGGGACGCAATTGATTGAGTAAATCATAAAATTAAGGATTACTCCGAAAATTCTCACATTAAGTTATAACTTTAAAAACATCATTGTAAAGCCTGAAAAATTCCGCATAATTTCTGTCTTAGTCTCATTGGCGTACCAATTGATGAGTGGGGGAAGCTCCTGAATTTCTAATTATTTAAAGTGTTGGATCTTCTAAACGTCTTCTCCGATTTTAGCAAACTCAGGCTTGCTTGAAAGAGAAATGTAAACATCTGCTTTTGATTCGGTTGAACATTTTTGACAGTAAATTCTCACGCACGGGGTTTCTTTACCTGCGGGAAATTTCGCGCCGGACGCGATAATGAATGATAGATTATGAGCAGTGGGGATTTCGCGATTTGATTGAAACGGGCCGAGGCAATTTTCCCGTTTAAATCGGCGTCACGTGAGGGAGGCCGCCCCTGTATAATTTCCCACTTTACAAATTCCTCACATGCGCCTAATTTGCATACGGGAACATTGCATTTAAATGATTTTCGAGGGCGTGCATACGCGACCCATTTCATAAATTCCATATTAAATTCAGGTCATAATTATATTGCAATATAAGTACACCGGGTGTAACAAAATTCTGGTGGACCACAAATATCTTTTTCATTTTTACAAATATCTTTACGAAATTCAGTATGGTGAGAATGAGAATTTCCGGTTTAACCGGAAACGACTTAAACTTCTATTTCAAATTAAACACCCTGTATATTTAGACATAATTTAATTCGCCTCTAAATTCTGATTTTTTTTTCTGCGTTTTTAGATGTAACATGGGTGAAATTTTGGTTGTTAGTTTTTTGTTTAAATTTAATTTAAATTTGTTTTTTGTGTAAATTTAATTTAAATTTAAACAAAAAACCAACAACCAAAAGGTCACTTATGATCACATCTATAAAACCAAACAACCAAAAGGTCACCTATGTTACATCTAAAAACGCAGAATTTAGAGACGAATTAAATTATGTAACAATATACAGGATGTTCTATTTGAAATAGAAAATTTAAGGTAGTTTCCGGTTAAACCGGAAGTGAAATTTTTATTAAAAGTCCACATGTCGACACACTTTATTCCCTAAAAAACACCATACTGAATTTCATATAAATATATGTAAAAATGCAAATGATGTTTGGGGTCTACCAGAATTCAGTTACACCCGGTATATCCAAATAATAATAATAATAAATTGTCTTTATTGCGAGAAAAAAAATAAAAGTACAAGAAATATCATGGCAGAGTAGGCGAAGTTCAGTGAGGTAGTAACCTCTTACTGCTCTTCCACTTAACCTACTAATTTTTAAATACTTGTCTGAAGGAGATTATCGTAAATGGAAAAACCGGTAATTCCAAGAACCGTCCTTTACACTAAGCGTGCCACTAAAATAAAACCAGAAAATCTAGTAAAAACTATTTATGGTTCCTACACGGACATTTACCTAAAATTTTACAAAAATCCGCCGAAAAACAAGCGAGTTTGCTCGACCGCATAACCGAGCATGTTTTATGCAAACAAGAGATTGTCAGATATCTCTCGAGAGGTTTCTTGAAATTTCACGAAAATCCGTCGAAAAACAAGCGAATTAGCTCGACCGCATAACCGTGTATTTTTCATGCAAACAAAAATTGTCAGATATCTCTCAAATAGTTTCTTGAAATTTTACAAAAATCCGTCGAAAAACAAGCGAATTTACTCGACCGCATAACCGAGTACTTTTCGTGCAAACAAAAAATTGTCAGATATCTCTCAAAAGGCTTCTTGAAACTTTACAAAAATCCGTCGAAAAACAAGGGAGTTTGCTCGACCGCATAACCGATTTTTTTAATGCGATTTTACTGAAAAGAATTGCAATTTATTCGTTAAAAATTGTCTAAAAATAGTCGGTTATGCGGTGGAGCTAAATCGCTCGTTTTTCGACGAATTTTTGTATAATTTCAAGAAACCGTTTGAGAGATATCTGACAATCTTTTGATTGCATGAAAAATACTCGGTTATGCGGTCGAGCAAACTCGTTTGTTTTTCCACGGATTTTCGTAAAATTTCAAGAAACTATTTCAGAGATATCTGACAATCTTTTGTTTGCATGGAAAATACTCGGTTATGCGGTCGAGCAAATTCGCTTGTTTTTTGATGGATTTTCGTGAAATTTCAAGAAACCATTTAAGAAATATCCGAGAATCATTTGCAATTGAGAGAGAGAGAGAGACAATCTTTATTCAGACAATAAAAACATAAATTAACAAAAGTAGAGTAATTCGAAATATACAAAATGAGGTTGTTAGTCTGTCTGGGCTATCGACCGAAGGTCTTTCTGCCCTGTTTGCAATTGATTAAATTGAAATCGTATTAAAAAATTGCCAGGTGGCTCTGATTTTTTCTTGTGGGAGATCTTAAATCAAGATTCTAAACAATTTCTTAATACCTGAACTGCAGAATTTTGCTGGTTATAATCAGAGACATGGTTCCAGCAGAATGGAGCAACATCTACTTTTAATACATCTCGAAGGTAAATTGTCATTCAAATATATCTTAATAATGGGTTTTTTAAAGCTCAAATATTTACAAAGATTCATTACGTGACGAATTTATTTTTATTATTATTATTGTTTATTTAAATATATTCAGATACATATATAACTACATAACAGTATAACATTTCGTAAACCTAAGTTTTACACTTTAAACGTAAAATTTCCACTAAGAAATTAAACATATCTGAAAAACATTCTTTGAAACTTAGATTTTTGCAAAAAAATACAGTAGGCGGCGCCTCGTTACTGTGGTATCGCTTGAAATCATAATGTCGCATGGAGTCACTGTACTTTCAAAAGAACAAATGTCAATTTGAAGCCCGTGACGCGTCAGCAAAGAAAACTCGAAAATGGAAAAAATCGAAAAAATCAACTTTCTTAATAATCATCGTAGATTTTTATGTAATACCATTTTCTTCGTCAGAAGAACGAAAGAAATCGATTGGTGTTAAAAAATTTCATCTAGAAGAAATTGCAAAAAAGTTAGCAAGTCACCGTGAACTTTATAGAAAATTTTGAAAAAAGTCGATTTTTTCAGAATTTGAACGGCCGTAGCGGCTGAACGAAGAATCCAATTTGAACGCGGATTTCAAATCTGTGTTCCTTGTATGTCAATTAGTCGGATTTAATTAAAATTGACGATTTTAAATTTTTGACGAAAACCCGAAAATCATCCCTTCTTACTTTTTCCCAAAAATTGCATTTGAAATGATCTCCCAAAGAAACCACTGGTTCGATTCGGGGTTTCTATGCATCACTGTAAAGATCCCTTCAAGACGCCTCGGAAAATCTACTTTAGCAAGAACAAATGTCAACTTCAAGCCCGTGACACGTCAGCAAAGAAAATTCAAAAATGAAAAAAATCGAAAAAATCAACTTTCTTACTAATCATCGCAGACTTTATGTAATACCATGTTCTTCATTAGAAGAACGAAATAAATCGATTGACATTAAACAATTTCATTTGGAAAAAATTGCAAAAAAGTTAGCATGTCACCGTGAACTTTATGGAAAATTTTGAAAAAAGTCGATTTTTTCAGAATTTGTACGGCTGTAGCGGCTGAACGAATAATCCAATTTGAACGCGGATCAAATCTGTGTTCCTTGTGTGTTAATTAGTCGGATTTAATTAAAATTGGCGATTTAAAATTTTTGACGAAAACTTAAAAAATCATCCTTCTTACTTTTGCCCAAAACTTGCATTTGAAATAATTTCCTGAAGAAACCACAGGTTCGATTCGGGGTTTCTATACATCACTCGAAAGATCCCTCCAAGACGCTTCAGAAAATGTACTTACGCAAGAACAAATATCAATTTAAAGCCAGTGATGCGTCAACAAAGAAAACTCGAAAATGAAAAAAATCGAAAAAATCAACTTTTTTAATAATCATCGTACACCTTTCGGATTCAATTCGGAATTGAATTTTTATCGAAAACGTAAAATTCAATAGAAGGGTCCCCTGGAGTTCAATTTCAATCACAATTTTTTTTTTAAATTTCAGACAACTTTTATACTGAAAAAAGAAATTTGTGTTTTTTATGTCTTGTAAAAGAACACTCGAAAATAAAGATTATTATTACTATTAGAAGAGTTTAGTTTTTTCAAGGCAGTCCATAAAATATGAAGTATATTATCGTAAAGGACTATATTAAAGTTTAACAATGTTCAAATACTTAGCGAATAAATAAAGTTTGAATGCGATCAATCAAGTGTGCTATAGTGCGGACGATCAAAGGCTTGCGATCGATACCGAATACTGTGCTTCATTTTACTAAACGCGTTCCACTGTAGGAGTGTGTACGCACCATGCACATCATCAGCTACAACTGCGCGCACTTTTTGCTGCAATTTGAATTGATTTTAGTTTTGCCGCTCTGGACAAATGCAATTAATTGAACAATATTGCCACCGCGTCAAAACTTAAATACACATCAAAAACTCATATTAGATAAAAAACGACCGAACCAAGATCGCAATGAAAACAAACATTGGTTATCGCGGATAACCAAAGGCTTGCGATCGATGCCGGATACTGTGCGTGATTTTACTAAGCGCGCTTCACCGTAGTAGTGCGCACGCACCATGCACATCGGCAGCTACAACTGCGCGCGCTTTTTCCTGCAGTTTTAATTGATTTTAGTTTTGCCACTCCGCGCAATTGTTATTAAATTAAGAATATTGCCACAGCGCCGAAACTTAAATACACATCAAAAACTCATTTTAGAGATGAAACGACCGTACCAAGATCGTAATCAAAACAAACACACACCGAGATCTTATCGCGTACTGTTTACATCGATTTTTAATTTTCGCGATAAGACCTAATGGGGTTGCGTAACTATGCAAATCGCGATCTGTTATCAGCACGGTTTCGGATCCGCGCGCTATCGCCGTTAATTTTTTTCGTCCGGCAACGGCAACGAATTTTATCGGCGCGGCCGGTCTCTAATTACATTAGATAATTATAACGGGAAGAGATAGAGCCGGGCGGGTATTTTTTCAGCGAGGGTCGTGAGGGGGTGTAAACAGGGTGGGACGGCGAAGATAAGAGATGGGAACTTCGGGCAGGTAGATAACGCAGGTGTTGCTGGATTATTTATTCACTTTCACTAACGTGGACTTGCTGTACCATCACTTGATCTTGCGTCAATTGTTTTTTTTTCCACTAGCGTGGACTTGCTATACTGCATATACCCACAGATTAGACTTTTTTGATATCTTGAGTGACGGAAATCTCACTCTCGCCACAAAAATGAGTACTTAAAAAATGGTAATTGTAATTTATTACGGAAATCTCACGCAAGAATCTTCTATCTCATGAGATTCCGGCTGGTCAAATAACAATAACAAACTGTCAATAATGTGTTAGTTGGCGACTTTGCGTATGAATATATTGGAAATACCGTTCGCGTGTTTGTCACTAAAGATGTCAAAAAGTATAATCTATGGGTAGATAAGGTATATACTTGGTCAATTGTTTTTTTTTTCAATCGAATATCGTGTGTCGTGAACACTGCACCGGGGGGCGAGAGCCACCCACGTGCGCACGTGTTGTAGGATGGGGTTGCGAGTTTGGCTTCCCTTCGCATCAATCACGTCCCATTGACTGCGCGCTATCCGAAGACAATTCGCGCCCTCGATGTCTTCCGGCGGCGGAGCACACTCGATGCGATTAGTATCCTTTTCCATGGAACCATGTGTGCGCCCATCGTAATTATGGGCGGAAACCACCTTTTGTCTCTCGACTCTTTTTTTTTCTACGTGAAAGTCCGATAACGATCTGAAATTGGTTTGATGGATTGGGCGGGCTGTAATTACGTGTTATGGTAAACAAGTTAATGTTTTCGATCAATATTTTTCTAGGGATAAATGATTTATTGGAGATGGTTATCTGAATATTGGTTATTAGTGGATTTTTTTTACCAGATGGGTTATTATGTGAATTCTCCTAAATCTGCAATATTTAAGCTGGCGAAAGGGTAATTACTTTTTTTAACATCCAAAATAATTTCTAATTTATGTTCGCTCCTCCGAACTTTCAAGAGCCGCCACTGTAGTTGACGTTTAATAATCGATGTACTTGAGGCAAAGTTGTTAAAAAAAGTAATTTCTGATTAGAAAAGCCATCAACTTCCATGTAAATTAGGTGGTTTGAAAATTATGCACTTTCGGCAAAAATTTTTTTTGGCGATGTGCGAATTTTGAGAAATTTCGCAATTATTAAGAAATTAATTATTTCCCCCGTATTATGGGTGCAGTGATTAGAATTGTATTATTTTATTGGTTAATACGGTTAATGTAGAATCGATTTATGTGCTCATATTTTTATGGCGATGTGCGAACTTTGAGAAATTGCAATTATTAAGAAATTGCGCGTAAAAAATAATTATTTTATCTGTGTTTCCGGTGCTGTGATACGAATTTATTTTTTTATTCGTTATTACGGTTAATGTAGAATCTCTTAATGTGCTTATCATTTTTATGGCGATGTGCGAACTTTGAAGAAAATTACAAGTTAGAACACTGTGCGTAAGTGTTGGGTGAGGGTGGAAATTAATTATTTTCCCGGTGTTTCGGGTGGGGTAATTAGAATTTTATTTTTTATTAGTTGGTACGGTCAATGTAGAGTCTATTAATGTGCTTATAATTTTTATGGCGATGTGCGAACTTTGAAAAAAATTACAAATTGTTAGGAAACTGCGCGTAATCGTTGCGTAAGGGTGGAAATTAATTATTTTCCGTGTGTTCCGCGTGCGGTGATACAAATTTTATTTTTTTATTAGTTGGTACGGTGAATGAAGAACCCACTAATATGCTTATAATTTTTATGGCGATGTGTGAACTTTGAAAAAAATTGCAAATTATTAGGAAACTGCGTGTAATCGTTGCGTAAGGGTGGAAATTAATTATTTTTCCTGTATTCCAGGTGCGGGGATACGAATTTTATTTTTGTATCAGTTAGTACGGTTAATGTGGAATCTATTAATTTGCTTATATTTTTTATGGCGATGTGTGAATTTTGAAAAAAATTACAAATTATTAGGACACTGCGCGTAATCGTTGCGTAAGGGTGGAAATTAATTATTTTCCCTGTGTTCCAGGTGCGGGAATAGGAATTTAATTTTTTTATCAGTTAGTACGGTTGATGTGGAGTCTATTAATGTGCTTATATTTTTTTATGGCGATGTGTGAACTTTGAAAAAAATTGCAAATTATTAGGAAACTGCGCGTAATCGTTGCGTAAGAGTGGAAATTAATTATTTCCCCTGTGTTCCAGGTGCGGGGATACGAATTTTATTTTTGTATCAGTTAGTACGATTAATCTAGAGTCTATTAATGTGCTTATATTTTTTATGGCGATGTGTGAACTTTGAAAAAATTACAAATTATTAGGACACTGCGCGTAATCGTTGCGTAACGGGTGGAAATTAATTATTTTCCCTGTGTTCCAGGCGCGGGGATACGAATTTTATTTTTTTATCAGTTAGTACGGTTAATATGGAGTCTATTAATGTGCTCATATTTTTTATGGCGATGTGTGAACTTTGAAAAAATTACAAATTATTAGGAAACTGCGCGTAATCATTGCGTAAGGGTGGAAATTCATTATTTTCCTTGTGTTCCAGGTGCGGTGACACGAATTTTATTTTTTTATCAGTTAGTACGGTTAATGTGGAGTCTATTAATGTGCCTATATTTTTTATGGCGATGTGTGAACTTTGAAAAAAAAATGCAAATCATTAGGACACTGCGCGTAATCGTTGCCTACGGGTGGAAATTAATTATTTCCCTTGTGTTCCAGGCGCGGGGATACGAATTTTATTTTTTTGTTAATTGGTACGGTCAATGCAGAATCTATTAGTGTGCTTAAATTTTTTTATGGCGATCTGCGAACTTTGAGAAATTTTGCATTTACTAAGACATTGCGCATTTTGGTTGCATGAGGGTGGAAATTAATTATTTTCTCTGTGTTTCGGGTGCTGTGATACGATTTTTTTTTTATTAGTTAATACGGTCAATGTAGAATCTATTAATGTGCTTATAATATTTATGGCGATGTGCGAACTTTGAAAAAAATTACAAGTTATAAGGACACTGTGTGTACTCGTTGCGTAAGGGTGGGAATTAATGATATTCCCTTTGTTCGGGTGCGGTGATACGAATTTTTTATTTTATTAGTTGGTACGGTCAATGTAGAATCTACTAATGTCCTCATATTTTTTTTATAGCGATGTGCGAACTTTGAGAAATTTTACAATTACTAAGACACTGCGCGTATTTGTTGTGTGAGGGTGGAAATTAATTATTTTCCATGTATTCCAGGTGCGGTGATTCAAATTTAATTTTTTATTAGTTAGTTTGTTTAATTAAGAATCTAATAACGCGCTTATATTTTTTATGGCGATGAGCGAATTTTGAAAAATTTTATAAGTATTTGGACACTGGTGGACGGTGGAAATTAATCTTTTTCTCTGTGTTTGCGGTGATACGAATGTTATTTTTTTATTTATTTATTTTTTTTTTATTGATAGTATGGTTAATGTAGGATATTTATTTATTTATTTATTTACTCCTCAACAGATACAAGAAAGATCTAATTATGGAGAAATATCATAATTTAAACAAAAAATAAAACACAATACTTAAACATAAATTAACAATATATGTTTGTAATAAACGCGACTTATAAAATAAAATTTAATTAAAAATATTAATAAATCAAGTTAATTAATATTAATAGTATATTAAAGAACGAGTTCGATAAGCGCGATTTTTTCGCACGCGTCCAAGTTTAGAAAACGACGAGCGTAGCTCACATAACCTCAAAACTATCTCGCCGAAAATTTAGCACAGGTTGACGGCTCTGAATTTCGACGGTGCCAACCTTGAAAAATTAAATTATTAAAGCACTCGGCGAGCCATTAACGAACCCATATGAGTGCGTTAATGACACCGTTTTAGACGCAAAATAGAAAAATATGTGCTTACAATTTTTATGGCGATGTGCGAACTTTGAGAAATTTTGGAATTACTAAGACACTGCACGTATTTGTTGCGTGAGGGTGGAAATTAATTATTTGCCTGTGTTCGGGGTGCGGTGATTCGAATTTTATTTTTTTATTATTTGGTACGGTCAATGTACAATCTATTAATGTGCTTACAATTTTTATGGCGATGTGCGAACTTTGAAAAAAAAAATAGATGTGCGTTAAATAATTATGGGTTTGAAAAATAGGAGGGCCATGGAACAACTTAATATGATTTTTATTTTTTTTTTATCACCAATTTTGAGAAAATAAATGATTCTAAAAATTTTCTTGCTGAAATCTATTGCTAACTTCACACCGGTGAGCTTTTCAGGTCTTCGTATAACCTTAAGTTTAAAGTTTAATTTTCTAATCGCTGTTTGTTTTTGAAATACAGCTTAAACAAAAAACATTTTTTTTTTAATTGTCAGAAACGTTTCCAGGGACCTCAAAATGGATGTATGCGTTCGATTCCTGTCTTAGTCACCAATTTTCTTTACACACACGTATTAAAAACTAATTCTCTAAGCTTCTATAAATCTGAAATCTTTGTTTTAAATTTTTTTTTTTTTTTAATCGAAGATTTTTTTAAATTATGAAAAGTAAATGACCTACCTATCATAGTTTCCGAGAAGATGTAGTCTGTAGTCAATGGATTTAGAGAGAAAAAAAAGTTTACAAAGTACAGTCTCAAACTGTAGAACAATACTTAAATAAATCTAAAAACAATTGATTTCAAACTTTTCAAATTTACCAGAAACGCATGCCAACTTTTGATTTTGTCAAAATTACAAATTCCACATTCCTAGATTTTGAGATAACTTTGTGGGAACTGAATGTGAAGTTGTAAACATTTTTGTAATTTTCTGGAGTCGAAAAAAATATAAAAGCAATTGCTATCGACTTGAAACTTTTCAAATTTACCAGAAACGCATGCCAACTTTTGATTTTGCCAAAATTACAAATGCCACATTCCTAGATTTTGGGATAACTTCGTGGGAACTCAACGTGGAATTGTAAATTTTTTTGTAATTTTCTGAAGTCGAAAAAAAAAATATAAAAACAATTGCCATCGACTTGAAACTTTTCAAATTTACCAGAAACGCACGCCAACTTTTGATTTTGTCAAAATTACAAATGCCACATTCCTAGATTTTGGGATAATTTCGTGGGAACTGAACGTGGAGTTCTAAACATTTTTGTAATTTTCTGAAGCCGAACAAAAATATAAAAACAATTGCCATCGACTTGAAACTTTTTTAATTTACCAGAAACGCATGCCAACTTTCGATTTTGTCAAAACTACAAATTTCCGTTAAAAAAAAAATTTAATTTTCCCCCGTTAGAAAAAAAAAATCTGACCTGAAGAAGTAATATACATTCAGTAGCAATGCAACTGCACTTACAGGGTCTTTTTTTAATATGGAACCACCGCACTCTTTCCGAGGTAGAAAAAACAAAAAAATCCTGCAACAGATCGATTTTTGTTAGTTATTTCGCATTTTCTAACGCACTTAAAAAAATAATGACAGTCATTTTTGACGTCATTGAAATTTTATTATTCTTTCTATTTACAGTCACATAATTGTTTTCGCAAAAATAGTTAGGGGCCGTCCATAAATTACGTAACTGTATGAGGGGAGGGGGGTCCAGAGCAACATTACGAGGGAGTGGGGGGTTAATGCTCGAGTTACGTAACGATAAAATATAATTAAAAAAAAAATCGATCGTTATAAAATCTTGAAAATTTTCAGGACAAATTTATTAAATTGTCACGAATTTAATTTAATTTAAATGACTTTGAAGCGGTAATTTTCCGCTTGCCCAACAGCTTAGGATATGGTTCCAACATGATGGAGCACCTCTCCATTATGAAAGAATCATCAGAAATTGGCTAAACATTGAATTTCCTTGATTGGACGAGCAGGGTCTTTACCCTGGGTATCACGATCTCCGGATCTTTTTACTATGGACCTTTTTTTAAAGAAAGTTTATAGCGTTCCAGCGTTGTTTATTGATTTATTGCATTATTCTTATTAAAAAAATGTTGTCTGTCACTACTCGGAAAATTGTAAATATCATATTTAGTAACTCTCATAGTAATTTTACTCGGTACACCTGACTGCAACTGGCAGGTTGTTCCGTTATTTTTATTTTATTCTGTTCAGAATAACGTCATCTACTTAACGTTTTCGTTTGGCATACTCGAAACGAGACACCCTGTATACACGAATTTTTAGATGACCCCGTAAGAAAAAGTTCAAAGCAGTCAAGTCTGGGGAACGAGCTAGGTCCTCTTTACTTTCAGAAAACTTTGGTTTAAGTAGTTACGAACCAGCGCAGGAGCACCGTCCTGCTAAAACCATATGTTCGGAGATTGTTCTTCATTTATAACAGTTATTGGTTTGCCCGGGTTACCGCGTTTTTTTAACTGTTCCAGGCTCAGTATATCTCTTTAATAGCTTAAAAAAGGATTCTAAATACGCCATAAAGGCAAAAAATACCTAAATATGGTACATACAGAAGCTGGGACAAATTATCAAGTCACTGCCAATGAAGATTGGGTCCGAGTGGAAGACCATTCTGAAGAGTGAACTCCGCCCGTTAGGCTTGCGATCTAAATTGTTTGTATATGAATTTATATGTATTTACAAATTATTTTATACTTATTTTGTAAGCAATGCCAACAAAGATAAATAAACTAAACTAAACTAAACTAAACTAAACAAGTGCTTCAGAAAATGCTGAATAAATAACAAACATCTATTTAGGATTTTTTTACTTTCTCCGTTACGAAGTACGAGAAAGTATTGTGATCGTAATTTTTTTTTCAAAAATTTTTTTTACGGAAATATCCGTTTTGGGGTCCCTAGATGCCATTGCAACAATTTCTGGAAATTTTTTTTTATGTCTGTGTGTGTGTGTGCGCGCTGTATCTCAAAAACTAATAGAGCAATTGATATGAAACTTTCAACATACGTCTTATTTGATAATCCGAAGAACTGAAAAGCTTTTGGTAAAATTTCGTACACCGGAAGTGTGTGTTTACCTTAACCGTTTTTTGTTTTTTGCTAATATCTTCTTAAATATGAAAAATATCTCAAAAAAATTTAAACAAATATTGAAGACAACAAATAAATGAACATCTTTTGCTTGAAAATATTTTTCATAAAATCATTGTTATTCGAGAAAAAAATTTCTTTTTTTTCATTTCTGGTTCATAATTTTGAAACGATAATAGTTACAGCAAATTTATGCGAATAATAATTGTAGAGAATGCCAAAATTAACAACTTATAAAGAACAAGTTTTTTTCGAAATCCCTTTAGTTTTTGAGTAAACTGAGTTTTTGAATTTGAAGTATAATTTTTCCATCTTTCATAATTTTGACGTTTTAAACGTCAGTTTCATCCGAGTCTACAAAACGCTCGATGTACGTTTAAAATATGATTTCAATTGAAAATAAACCATGAAAACGTAAATATAAATGATACCATACGGTCGGAGAAAGTAACATGATGGCCACATCACCATTTTTATTTTTTCGAGTCTGGGAAACGGACTGGCTATCTAACGTCTGGGAAAACTTTGGTTGAAATAGTTACGAACCAGCACAGGAGCACCGTTCTGCTAAAACTATATGTTCAGAGATTTTTCTTCATTTGTAACAGGTAGGGTTTCTAACTTCTTTCTTCTAGTTTCAGTATATTTCTTTAACAGCTTTGATGCTGTTGATCGATAATTGCTTAAATAAATAACAAAAATCTATCTATTCGATGATTTCTTTTATTTTTTCGAGCTATCTCGAAGGAACGCTTTGGTTCCACATTTAAAGAATACTCTATATAATACACTATTGCATTGTTGCGTAGTCTAGTCTAGCATACCTTCAACGATTGCATCGTAAAAAAATGTGCAGAGCTGGGTCCTCCTCTTACGATCCAACGTTTCAGAAAACTTTGGCTCAAGTAGTTACAAACCAGCGCAGGAGCACCGTTCTGCTGAAACCATATATTCAGAGATTCTTCTTCATTTGTAACAGTTATTGGTTAGACCGGGTTGTCGCGCTTTTTAAATCTTCCAGTTTCAGAATGTATTTTTAATAGCTTTGTTGCTGTGGACCGACAAGTGCTTCAGAAAATGCGGAATAAATAACAAACATCTATCTATTCAAGGATATTTATTTTTCCGAGTCTGGGAAACGAACTGTCCATCTAATGTCTCGGAAAACTGGTTCAAATAGTTACGAACCAGCACAGGAGCACCGTCCTGCTAAAACTATATGTTCAGAGATTTTTCTTCATTTGTAACAGATAGGGTTTCTAACTTCTTTCTTCTAGTTTCAGTATATTTCTTTAACAGCTTTGATGTTGTTGATCGATAAATGCTTAAATAAATAACAAAAATCTATCTATTCGATGATTTCTTTTATTTTTTCGAGCTATCTCGAAGTAACGCTTTGGTTCCACATTTAGAGAATACTCTGTATAATATACCATTGCACTGTTGCGTAGTCTAGTCTAGCATACTTTCAACGATTGCATCGTAAAAAAAATGTGCAGAATACATTCCACGGCCGCCCCGATTTGAATAAAATTAATTAATTATTTCTTCGAGTCTAGTTGAGAACGGTCCCATCGATAGGATCTCGCGCGGCGTTGGCGTGCTCTCGTCCTATTTACAATTTAAATTTTGTGCGATTGTGCTCAAGATACGCACAGTTAACGATAAATAATAATTTTCCTCCTTAATTTTTTTTCTGCACACGTATCGCTATCTTCGCCATCGAAGAGATTAATTAATTCGTGCGGCTGAGTTCGCGCCCTCTCTCACGGGACACTTAATACGGATATGTGTATTTCCTTATCAGTTATCTCGACGTGCTATCGAACTCGGTTGTGTATTTGGTTACCGTAGATAACGATAGCGAGCTTGTGATATAAGACACCTAAGTTATCGCCGCACAAAAGTTCTTCGGGGACGCGCGATGATAGTTCCTCTCCGGTTTTCGGCGCGAGGTGGTCTTCAATTGTTGTACTGAGCGCGACGGTATCGAAGATGGTGCTGGAAGTGAAGGGCGCGCGGTTGCCCTTGTTCCCTAGCAAGCTGCTGATGAGGAGATACTTTTCCGGAAGAGGATACTGTGGTGAGATAATAGAAAGTTAATATATTTTGGCTGTTTCGGAAATAAAAAAATAATTCACGATCACAATATTTTCTCGTACGTAACGGAGGAACTAAAAACGTTGAAAATGTTTTGCTTCCCATTTTAGTTGAAAATAAATCATAATAACTATTATACATCGTACACACTTGCGCCGAAAGTTCGCAGTACGCGGCGCGGCGCGGTTCATGGAAATGCGTAAGTGTGTACGGTGCATTATACCATTAAATCGGAGAAAGTTACATGATGATCACATTACCATTTTCTCCAGCATCGTTAAGTGTTTGACAAATCGGAAACAAACGTTTTGATTACCAATAACACTTAAACAATGAAGCAGTTTTAAACTGACGTAAAAACACTCCTAAATAGAGGAATGTCTTGAATGCAATTTTTATTTCATAATTAATCTCGACGGTGTATATCGTTTCGCGACATCGCCTTCGCGTATTATTAAATTTCCATAATACGTTCCAGATCCGGATCACGGGTCATTAATATTTATACACCCTATAAAGTTTAATATCATTTAATATCATATTCGCCGTTTAATGACCACCCCCCAGTCCTTTTTATTATTCCGACAGACTTCTCTCCGTCTCTCTCTCCTGCACATTTTGCGCGCTCGTCACGGCGAAGTGTTTAGTGTTGGGACCGATAAGGAACTCGCATCGGAAAAATCAAATATTTGACATTCGAGCTGAAGATAACGATCCGAAAATGTTTATAAATGCAAACAAGAGGGAGAGATAAGGGGTGGAAGGGGCCTGCGGCGGCGAGATAGTGCCGGGGTTTTCCTCGTAAAAATAAATTCGCTGAAAAAAAAATTAAGTTCAGATTTTCACGTCGTTATTTGCATACATGTGAATTTAAAAAATAATAATTACAATTGAAACCAGTGTTGCCAATGTTTGAAACTTAAACTTCCCTAAGGAATCATTCACATGTAATCCCTAAAGTTGCTGCAAAAATTTCCTATTAAAGGGCAATAAATATAACTCTGACTTAAATTGACATAACACCAGTATTATAAACGATCTTTCAAATGGTTAATTTGAGGTTAGGTTCTGCAGTTCTATTACACGTATTTTGATTGATATTAAGGTTTGAAAAACAATACATCCCGAGGTGAGGACGAAGGGAAGAATAAAAAAAGGACTTGCACAAACAAACAAAAAATATATACGTAAATCCTTTTTAAAAAAAAGTGTAAATAAAGACATTAACTTAAAAAAAAAAAACGAATAACTTTGTTGGTATCACTTTAAAAAAACATTTTCAAACATTTTAATGTCGATGTCATACCAAGACAGACTCTTGCAATACTTTGAGTACCATTGATGTAAATACAGGGTGATCGGAAATAGGTCTGCTAACTCGCCTCACTAGATATTACAATCAGATAAATTGTTATTCATTTAATCACGATATCGTAATTGTTTGATGGTCAACGATAATTAATGGTGACTTTATTTTTTATAGACTGTGTTTATTATTAAATAATCACATTAAAATCGTAATCGTCCACTTGAAAACTGTAATAAGAACAATGAACCACGTATCATTCACAATCAATTTATGATACAGATCGAAATAAATAAATGATTATTAAAATGTAATTGTTTTAAAACTGCATTTAATACTTGAAGAATAGAATTAGTTCGTCATTCGCCGATACTGCTTTAAGAGAGGCACCACCAGGCTCTAATTTAGGCTCTCTCGTGTAAATAAAATCCGAGGACTTAATTGTGAATTCTTATTTTACATACAGATGACATAAGGTATATTGTAAACTTAAAATTAGGATTAAAAAATGTCCTTATTGTAGATGCATTAAATATACTGCCTAATGCCCTGGAACAATCCTAAAAGGAAGTCCTGAAAAAATGCTGAAAAAATTTCCTGAAATAAGTCCAGATAAAGGCTTGAAGAAAGTCCTGAAAAAGTCCTTAAAATAAGTCCTTATAAAAATAAAGTAGAAAAAATGTCCAGAAAAAAAAATGCCCTGAAAAAAGATCAGAACAAAATCCTGAAAATTTTGTGGAAAAAGTCCTTAAAATAAGTCCTTATAAAAATAAAGTAGAAAAAAAATCCAGAAAAAAAATGCTCTGAAAATAAGGTCAGAAAAAAATCCTGAAAATTTTTTGGAAAAAGTCCTGAAAAGGAATTCCCAAAAAAAGTCTTAAAAATCCTGATGAAAGATTCTTAATAAACGTCCCGAGAAAAGTCGTGCAAAAATCCTGAAAATAAAGTCATAAAAAAATCCTCAAAAAATGTCTTAAAAAATTCCTTAAAAAAATTCATCAAACAATTCCCTTAAAAATATTCCGTAAGAAAGGTCCCGAAAAAAGTCCCGAAAAATCGACCTGAAAAACAATGCTTGATAAAAATTGCCAAGGTCAGAAAAAAGTCCTGAAATTTTTTTTGGAAAAAGTCCTGAAAAAGAAGTCTCAACAATAGTTAAAAAAAAATCCTGATGAAAGATCCTAAATAAACGTCCTGAGAAAAAGTCGTGCAAAAATCTTGAAAATAAAGTCATAAAAAATCCTCAAAAAATGTCTTAAAAGACCTGCAAAAAATTCCTTAAAAAAATTCTGTAAGAAAGATCCCGAAAAAAGTCCCGAAAAATCGACCTGAAAAACAATGCTTGATAAAAAAAATTGCCAAGGCCAGAAAAAAGTCCTGAAATTTTTTTGGAAAAAGTCCTGAAAAAAGTCCCGAAAAATATATCTGAAAAAAATGCTTGATAAAAAATTGACAAGAATAAAAATTCTAAAAAGTGTTAAAAAGTATCAAACAATTTCAAATAAGACGTCCTGAAGAAATGTCCCTAAAATAGGGCCTTAGAAGAACCCTGAAAAATTCCACAAAATGTCTTGAAAGAAAATCCTGAAAATAAAGTCTTAGAAAGAAGTCATAATAACGTCCTAAAAAAAGTCTTAAAAAAATCCTGAAAAGACTTGGAAAAAATTCCTTTAAAAAACTCATCAAACAATTTCCTTAAGAAAGGTAACGAAAAAAGTCCTGAAATAAGTCCCGAAAAATCTACCTGAAAAAAATGCTTGATGAAAACAGTTCTGAAGAAAAATTGACAAGAATAGAAATTCTAAAATGTCTTGAAAAGGCTCAAAAAATTTAAAAAAAAAACGTCTTGAAGAAATGTCCCGAAAATACGGCCTTAGAAAAACCTTGAAAAACTCCTCAAAATGTCTTGAAAGAAAATCCTGAAAATAAAGTCTTTAAAACAAGTCCTAAAAACTTCCTAAAAAAGTCTTAAAAAATCCTGAAAATTCCTGAAGAAATTCCTTTAAAAAACTCATCAAACAATTTCCTTAAAAATATTCCTTAAGAAAGGTAACCAATAAAGTCCTGAAAAAAGGCTCGAAAAATCGACCTGAAAAAAATACTTGTTAAAGAACGTCCTGAAAAAATTGCCAAGAATTTATTCTAAAAAGTCTAGAAAAATCTCAAAAAAAATCAGAAAAGACGTCCTGAAGAAATGTCCCGAAAATTGGGCCTTAAAAAAGTCCTCAAAATATCTAATAAATAAAAATAGTCATAAAAAAGTCCTAAAAAAGTCGTAAAAAAATCCTGAAAAGACTTTTTTAAAGGAAAAAATTCCTTTAAAAAGACATCAAACAATTTCCTCCCGAAAAATCTACTTGAAAAAAATGCTTGATAAAAAAAGTGCCGAAAAAAATTGACAAGAATAAACATTCTAAAAAGTCTTGAAAAGGTTTAAAAAAGTTTGGAAAACACGGCCTGAAGAAATGTCCCGAAAATTGGGACTTCGAAGAGCCTTGAAAAACTCCTCAAAATGTGTTGAAAGAAAATCCTGAAAATGAAGTCTTAAAAAGAAGTCATAGAAACGTCCTAAAAAAAGTCTTAAAAAATCCTGAAAAGACTTGGAAAAAATTCCTTTAAAAACTATCAAACAATTTCCTTGAGAAAGGTAACGAAAAAAGTCCTGAAATAAGTCTCGAAAAATTTACCTGAAAAAAATGCTTGATAAGAAAAGTCCTGAAAAAAATTGACAAGAATAAAAATTCTAAAGTCTTGAAAAATCTCAAAAAAATTCAGAAGTAACGTCCTGATGAAATGTCCAGAAAATAGGCCTTGAAAAACTTCTCAAAATGTCTTGAAAGAAAATCCTGAAAATACAGTCTTAAAAAGAAGTCTTAAAAACGTCCTAAAACAAGTCTTAAAAATCCTGAAAATTCCTGGAATAAATTCCTTTAAAAAAACCATCAAACAATTTCCTTGAAAATATTCCTTAAAAAAGGTAACGAAAAAAGTCCTGAAAAATGTCCCGAAAAATCGACCAGAAAAAAATGCATGATGAAAAAAAAAGTCCTGAAAAAAATTGACAAGAATAAAAATCCGAAAAAGTCTTGAAAAGTCTCACAAAATTTTAGAAAAGACGTCCTGATGAAATGTCCTGAAATTACGGCCTTGGAAGAGCCTTGAAAAACTCAAAATGTCTTAAAAGAAAATCCTGAAAATAAAGTCTTAAAAAAAAGTCATTAAAACGTCCTAAAAAGACCGGGAAAAAATTCCTTTAAAAAACTCATCAAACAATTTCCTTGAAAATATTCCTTAAAAAAGGTAACGAAAAAAGTCCTGAAAAATGTCCCGAAAAATCGACCTGAAAAAAAATTCTTGATTAAAACGGTCCGGAAAACAAGAATAAAAATTGTAAAAAGTCTTGAAAAGGCTCAAAAAAGTTTGGAAAAAACGGCCTGGAGAAATGTCCCGAAAATTGGGCTTTTGAAGAGACTTAAAATAGTCCTGAAAATGTCTCGAAAGAAAATCCTGAAACAAAAGTCCTGAAAAAAGTGCTTAAAAGAAGTTTAGAGAAATGTCTTTGATAAAGTCTCGAAAAAAGAAGTCCTGAAACAAAAGGTCCGAAAAAAAGTCCTTAAAACAGTACTAGAAAAAGTCCTGACAAAAAAATCCTGTTAATGTCTTGAAAACAGTTCTGAAATAATGACCAAAAACAATCCCCAAAAAAGGCCTTAAAAAAGTCTTGAGGAAAAGTCGAAAAAAAATATTTTTTAACAAAGATTTTAATTGTTTTGTTATCTTTAATATTTGTTTGAATATTCCTGTAATATTTTTCATATTAAAAAAATTATCGCAAAAAAAATGGTTATCTTTAATATTTGTTTGAATATTCCTGTAATATTTTTCATATTAAAAAAATTATCGCAAAAAAAATGGTGATGTACTCAGCATGTTACTTTCTCCGATTTGAGGGTAAAATAGTTATTTACATTTATTTTAAATTTAAATCATTTTTAAATGTACATCGAGCATTTTACAGGATCAGATGATACTGACGTTTGAAACGTCAAAATTATAAAAGTTGGGAATGACAAAGTATTTCAAATTCTAATAGTCGGTTTACTCAAAAACTAAAGAGATTTCGAAAAAACTTATGCGTTATAAGTTAGTCATTTTGCCATTCTCTAGAATTAATATTAACAAAAATTTGATGTAACTATTATTGTTCCATAATTAAAAAACCAAACAATTTTTTTTTCGAAAAATTTTGACATTATGAAAAATTTATTGAAAGGACGCTTTGGTTGATGGCCATTTGCAACTCACGGAGTTTTAATAAAGTGTGTTTATTATTCAAACCAGACGATATTTTTGCGTCTAATGCACTTTTACAAATCGTTGAAGTTTGAAATTTTCAGGAAAAATCCAAATAATTCAATGAGGAAGACAGGGGCGGCTCGTTATATAGAGCCAAGGAGCCATGGCACCACCTGTAGTTTCAAGCTCAGCCTGAATTTCTAATTAATTCTTAAAACACTTTTTCGCCAGTTACTTCGGTCCAGGGAGATAAATCGTTCTTTCTTTCTTTCTTCAAAAATTGAGGGAGGGGGGGGGGGGGGTATATTGTATAAGTGGCTCTACCACCAACATGCTGGAGGAAGACAATGTCAATTTTCCAAGTGTATCCATTCTTGTGAAACAATAAACCGTTTTGTGAAACTCTACACTGGATCCGTGTTACGGAGTAGCTCTTTTATCAATATTTTTTTTTTGCTTATGCAGCTAAGCAAATAAGGATAACGGTTGGTGTTTCTTCGAAAAAAATGCAAGATCGCAGATACGCCTGATGACACACCTACGGTTGAACGCACACAAGATACAGCCGATAAGGAAATCAATAAATGCGCCTTGTTATTGTTAACATTTTCACGAGAAATGTTGAGAAGTGTATCAGTGGGGGAATTGCTCGATCTAATCAGTTATTGACTTATTTGGCAATATTTCTGAAAATTGAGTCAATCTGATATGATGCAAAATGTTTGCCATTTCCTCCTCAGTCCTCAGTCCTCAGTCCTCAGTCCTCAGTTCCATTAGATTTCGTTGTGGCAGTGGAGTGCGTCAAACGCTCTACGTCAGATGTGCATGGCGGTTCAACAGTGACAGCTCGCGGGTTTTTTTTTTGGTACGGCCGAGGTCGCAGAGGTGGTAATACAGATCTCTGCAACCTATCTGCTACCTCGGCCGTATCAAAAAAACCCGCGAACCGTCACTGATAGGAATTACACCTTTAAGAAAATTCTGGGAGACGGCGGAAGAACGCGCGTGCGCTTAACACCAAAGTGTAAACGTCTTAATTTTTTTATTGACAAAATGCACTTTTCAGAAATCCCGTTCAAACCTATAAATGCATTTTAATCTTTGCGCACACACACCGCGATAATAAAGTCCCGTTATCGCGGAGCTGGGATCTGACCGATTCGCAATTTTAAAATCGGAAAAGTCCACAAACAGAAAATTCACAATCTAAATATAAACATTGCGTAACGTCGGGATAATTATTTGCTTATCGCGATAACACCAACGTGATTTTATCCTCGAATAACGTAAACACGGCATGAACTGATAAGAAACAATCGACGACTCGGAGAAATAATAGT
The DNA here is from genome assembly GCA_910593695.2 of Ocypus olens. Taxonomy (NCBI): domain Eukaryota; kingdom Metazoa; phylum Arthropoda; class Insecta; order Coleoptera; family Staphylinidae; genus Ocypus; species Ocypus olens. The sequence goes on from OU343056.1 coordinate 52,062,094, forward strand.
ATGATTTTTAAATTATAATTCTCAATAACAAACATTTTTGACACTTTTTTGAAATCGATTGCATTTCTTAGATAATTAAAAAAATATTTTGACCAGTCAATAGTCCCACGAAAGATTGTCTATTAAAAATTAGGACTATTAAAAAAGGGTTACTTAGAGAAAAATAAAAAAAATTGTAGGATGGGTTACATGCCCACCATTTTCATGAATAACGCAAATTGTCTCGACTTGTCAGTTTGATTTTAATTTGGCAATTCACATCATTAAGGACTAGATTTGTTTAGTTGAATAAAAAAAAATAATCTCAGACATGACTGCTGTGTTTCTCCCTCTCTCATGCATGGCCATCTCAGCAGCAAAATTCAGTGGCTCACACTTTCATCTTCTTACAAATATATTTGAACAGACTTATCAATGAATAAATTAAACCGAAAATTCTACAAATTTCAAACCGTCACGACCGTCTCGCACCTCGCTCTAGTTATGCGGGAAATTTGAATTGTTAAATCGAGAATGCGGATTTGATTAGGAAAGGGCGTGAAATGTGTATATATGGGGGCCGAAGTGATATTAGTGAGTATGAGTGTGTGTTATCTATCGGCACACAGGGGGGCGTAATCAGAATTACATGAAGAACCGACTGGGCCGGAGGGGGGTGGGTGGTCGGGGGTTCGCGATTGCGATGTAGACCACAATGATTTATTATTTTTATCTCGCGTTTCGAAAAAAAAGGAGAGAGCGGAGGGAGCTGGAGAGAGAGAGAGAGAGAGAAGCGGGCAGATTACTACCTGGTGGGCCCCTAATGATCCGCCATTAGGGAAAAACTCGGCGCATAAACGTAACTCGGGACTTCCTGTTCGCATCGATATAAAGATTAATTTGAATTAAATTCGCACCCCCGGCCTGCTGCCAGTAAGGGAAGATTTACGGTTTTTGAAACTTTTAAAAATTAGAGTCTTGGAAAAATAGATAACAAGCGATACTTGATAAGTAGAGTCGTCCGAAAATATCGTGTTACCTAGGGGTAAAGTTTGTGCAGAGTGAGAGAACGCGATAACAAAACTACGCGCGGCCGCATCACCGAATTGAAGATGAATCATCACTTCGCTTCAGCGAGTACTATAGCAAATGAAGTTAATGAGGAGCCGGCTTTGCAAACAACAAAATAAAATAAATTCTGTTACCATGGCGACGAAGTCACCGATGCCCAGATCAAACGTGTTTTTGTTTACGTTTCAAGGTGTCTTGCAGCAGGGTAGGGTAAGTTAGAGCCAGGCGACTCACCTAGCCAGCTGCGATGTGGCCGTAGCCTTAGTGTCCTGTCACACTAGGCCACCATGGTGGCGGCACCAGTGGCGCCACCAGTCAAATGTATTAAGTGAAATGGAACACCACTTTGGTTGCGCCTCTACAGTGATTTCAAAGACTGGAGCAAAAACAAAACTGTGAGTACGGTATCCGAAAATATTTTGTTGGCGTATTTCATGGAGAAGTCTGAACTTTTAAAAAGTTCAATTTTATGTAGCGTATACTCGATGTTAAAGTATATGCTTATGCACCGTCTTGTTCAAACCACATCAATATCATCCAATTTCGGCAGAAAGAACTGTGTTATCATGTCGCGATATCGAGCACCAGAGGTAACTGCTTGACCAGCCTTATTTTCAAAAAAGTATGGTGCCTCCAGCCCAAAATCCACACCAAACAGTGACATGTTGTGGATGCATTTGTTTTTCGACAATCACACGTGTGTTCTCCGAACCGCAAACACGGAAATTTAGGCGATTAACACAGGTGAAAATGTGCTTCATCGCTTAGGAAAAATCTGCATCCACTTGTTGATGTTCAATAATCCATTCATCGAACTCTGTTCGCTGTGCATGGTTTCGAACTGTGGCCGCCAAACTTAAATAATTTTTGAGATATTGTTCAATAATAAAAACACTTTATTGTAACCCTAAACTCTCAGCTGTCCAATTGTTTTTTCAGGGTTGCCAGCAATTTACTGCACAAATGGCGGCAAATTCAAATCTTGCGTTAATTTTGGGATACCCATTATTATATTTGATCCAAAAGGCATAGACGTTAGAAAGTACATAAAATTAATTCCATTTTTAAAGAAGAAATCTGTCATTGTCACCAGGGGCGGCTCGTTATATAGAGCCATGGAGCCATGGCACTACTTGTAGTTTCAAGCTTTTTCACACTTTTTCGCTAGTTATTTTTCTTCAAGGGGGTATATTGTACAAGTGGCTCTACCATCAACATGTTCAACGAGCCGCCACTGATTGTCACAATTGACAGTTACTAACAGTAACGGCTGCGAAGTAATACTTCGCGGCCGCTACAGGAAGTGTTCACTTCGCGCCCGGTTGCACAAAATTATCATTTAAATTGAAAATAAAATATCAAAGTATTAATGTAAATAACTATTACACCATCAAATCGGAGAAAGTTGAAAATAAATCGTGAAAGTATAAATAATCCAACTATTATACCATTAAATCGGAGAAAGTAACATGTTGACCGCATCAGCATTTTCGGGAATTTCTTTCAGAACTTCTTTTTTCGACTCTTTATTCAGTTGCTTTTTGTAAACTTGTTTTCAGACCTTTTTTTCAGGACTTTTTTTAAGTTTTTTTTTTCGGGATTTTTTGTACGGACTTTTTCGGGATTTTTTCGATAGTGTTTTCAGGATTCTTTTCAGAACTTCTTTCAGGATTTTTTGTAGGTCTTTCTACGAGAATTTTTTTGAGACATTTTTTCTTTGAAAGTTTTTTCAGGAACCTTTTTTAGGAATATTTTTCCCTGGAAGTTTTTCAGGAACCTTCTCTTAGGATATTTTTTTCAAGAATTTTCCTCTTCAAGAATTTTTTTTTCAGAATTCGTTTTGCCAAATGATCAATTTAAAATGATTTTTTTTTTCGGGACTTTTGGAGATTTTTTCAGGCCTTTTCCAGGATTCTTATCATGCCTCTTTCAGGATTTTTTTGTAGGTCTTTATCGAAGATTTTTTTTTTCAGGAGATAAACGAGAACCAAATTCAACAAAAAAAAAAATTCAGGAACCTTTTCTTATGAATTTTTTTTTCAGGATTTATTTTAGGAATTTTCTTGAGGATTTGCTGATTTGCTCCTCGGGATTTTTTTTTCAAGAATTTTTTTACCGAAACTTTATTTTCGGAATTTTTTTTCGGGAATTTCTTTCAGAACTTCTTTTTCGACTCTTTATTCACTTGCTTTTTGTAAACTTGTTTTCAGACCTTTTTTTCAGGACAGTTTTTAAGTTTTTTTTTTCGGGATTTTTTGTACGGACTTTTTCGGGATTTTTTCATAGTGTTTTCAGGATTTTTTTCAGAACTTCTTTCAGGATTTTTTGTAGGTCTTTCTACGAGAATTTTTTTGAGACATTTTTTCTTTGAAAGTTTTTTCAGGAACCTTTTTTAGGAATATTTTTCCTTGGAAGTTTTTCAGGAACCTTCTCTTAGGATATTTTTTTCAAGAATTTTCCTCTTCAAGAATTTTTTTTTCAGAATTCGTGTTGCCAAATGAGCAATTTAAAATGATTTTTTTTTCGGGACTTTTGGAGATTTTTTCAGGCCTTTTCCAGGATTCTTTTCATGCCTCTTTCAGGATTTTTTTGTAGGTCTTTATCGAAGATTTTTTTTTCAGGAGATAAACGAGAACCAAATTCAACAAAAAAAAAAATCAGGAACCTTTTCTTATGATTTTTTTTTTTCAAGATTTATTTTAGGAATTTTCTTGAGGATTTGCTGATTTGCTCCTCGGGATTTTTTTTTTAAGAATTTTTTTACCGAAACTTTATTTTCGGAATTTTTATTCGGAATTTTTTTTCAGGAATTTCTTTCAGAACTTCTTTTTTCGACTCTTTATTCACTTGCTTTTTGTAAACTTGTTTTCAGACCTATTTTCAGGACTTTTTTAAGTTTTTTTTTTCGGGATTTTTTTGGGATTTTTTGTACGGACTTTTTCGGGATTTTTTCATAGTGTTTTCAGGATTCTTTTCAGAACTTCTTTCAGGATTTTTTGCAGTCTTTCTACGAGAAATTTTTTGAGACATTTTTTCTTTGAGAGTTTTTTCAGGAACCTTTTTTAGAAATATTTCTCTTTGGAAGTTTTTCAGGAACCTTCTCTTAGGATTTTTTTCAAGAATTTTCTTGAGGACTTCCTCTTCAAGAATTTTTTTTCAGAATTCGTGTTGCCAAATGAGCAATTTAAAATGATTTTTTTTTTCGGGACTTTTGGAGATTTTTTCAGGCCTTTTCCAGGATTCTTTTCGTGCCTCTTTCAGGATTTTTTTGTAGGTCTTTATCGAAGATTTTTTTCAGGAGATAAACGAGAACCAAATTCAACAAAAAAAAAGTTCAGGAACCTTTTCTTATGAATTTTTTTTATGATTTATTTTAGGAATTTTCTTGAGGATTTGCTGATTTGCTCCTCGGGATTTTTTTTTCAAGAATTTTTTACCGAAACTTTATTTTCGGAATTTTTTTTCGGGAATTTCTTTCAGAACTTCTTTTTTCGACTCTTTATTCACTTGCTTTTTGTAAACTTGTTTTCAGACCTTTTTTTCAGGACTTTTTTTAAGTTTTTTTTTTCGGGATTTTTTTGGGATTTCTTGTACGGACTTTTTCGGGATTTTTTCGATAGTGTTTTCAGGATTCTTTTCAGAACTTCTTTCAGGATTTTTTGTAGGTCTTTCTATGAGAATTTTTTTGAGACATTTTTTCTTTGAAAGTTTTTTCAGGAACCTTTTTTAGGAATATTTTTCCTTGGAAGTTTTTCAGGAACCTTCTCTTAGGATTTTTTTTTCAAGAATTTTCTTGAGGACTTCCTCTTCAAGAATTTTTTTTCAGAATTCGTGTTGCCAAATGAGCAATTTAAAATGATTTTTTTTTTCGGGACTTTTGGAGATTTTTTCAGGCCTTTTCCAGGATTCTTTTCGTGCCTCTTTCAGGATTTTTTTGTAGGTCTTTATCGAAGATTTTTTTCAGGAGATAAACGAGAACCAAATTCAACAAAAAAAAAGTTCAGGAACCTTTTCTTATGAATTTTTTTTATGATTTATTTTAGGAATTTTCTTGAGGATTTGCTGATTTGCTCCTCGGGATTTTTTTTTCAAGAATTTTTTACCGAAACTTTATTTTCGGAATTTTTTTTCGGGAATTTCTTTCAGAACTTCTTTTTTCGACTCTTTATTCACTTGCTTTTTGTAAACTTGTTTTCAGACCTTTTTTTCAGGACTTTTTTTAAGTTTTTTTTTTCGGGATTTTTTTGGGATTTCTTGTACGGACTTTTTCGGGATTTTTTCGATAGTGTTTTCAGGATTCTTTTCAGAACTTCTTTCAGGATTTTTTGTAGGTCTTTCTATGAGAATTTTTTTGAGACATTTTTTCTTTGAAAGTTTTTTCAGGAACCTTTTTTAGGAATATTTTTCCTTGGAAGTTTTTCAGGAACCTTCTCTTAGGATTTTTTTTTCAAGAATTTTCTTGAGGACTTCCTCTTCAAGAATTTTTTTTTCAGAATTCGTGTTGCCAAATGAGCAATTTAAAATGATATTTTTGGAGATTTTGTCAGGCCTTTTCCAGGATTCTTTTCATGCCTCTTTCAGGATTTTTTTGTAGGTCTTTATCGAAGATTTTTTTTTTCAGGAGATAAACGAGAACCAAATTCAACAACAAAAAAAAAATTCAGGAACCTTTTCTTATGAATTTTTTTTTTCAGGATTTATTTTAGGAATTTTCTTGAGGATTTGCTGATTTGCTCCTCGGGATTTTTTTTTTCAAGAATTTTTTTACCGAAACTTTATTTTCGGAATTTTTTTTCGGAAATTCTTTTCTGAAATTTTTTTTTAGGACTTCTTTTTTAGGAAGGTATTTTCAGGAATCTTTTTTCAGATATTATTTTTAAGAATTCCAATCCGGTCGGCCAGACTTTACTGGTGGAACAACCAGAATGGTGGCGCCACCAGCAAATTGTAAAGGACTCAATGAGGGCTCTCACACTAATCCACCAACTCGGCGTCGCGTCGTGGCCCTCACTCAGTCAGTACCCGGCAGTCTGTCTTGGAGAGTAGAGGTTTTTTGTGTTTTTTTATAATTCACAAAAGCAAAGGGTGAACTCATTATTTTCTATATTTTTTATATTTTTCAATCATTCGTGCTAACTCTTCCACGTCCATCTTAGCAATGCCGACTGCCTGGTGTCTCGACTGGTTGCTTTACTTGGTGGCTAGATCCACCATGGTGCCGCCACTGGTGTCGCCACCATGGTGGCCAGGTGTGATAGAGCCCTTAGTGCCCTGTCACAATAGGCCACCATGGTGGATCCAGCCACCAAGTGAAGCAAGAGACACCAGGCAGTCGGCATCCTGGTTGTTCCACCAGTAAAGCCTGGCCGACCGGATTCGACTGGTGGCGCAACCAAAGTGGTGACGCCACCAGTCTGATACCAGGTGTGTTAGTGCCCTATCACACTAGGTCACCATGTTGGAGGCACCAGTGGCGCCACCAGTCAAATTTATTAAGTGAAATGGAACATAACACACCTGGTATAGGACTGGTGGCGCCACCACTTTGGTTGCGCCATCAGTCGAATACGGTCGGCCAGACCTTACTGGTGGAACAACCAGGATGCCGACTGCCTGGAGTCTCGGCTGGTTGCTTTACTTGGTGGCGGGATTCACCATGGTGACGCCACCATGGTGGCCTAGTGTGACAGGGCACTTATGTTCCATTCTACTTAATACATTTAACTAGTGGCGCCACTGGTGCCGCCACCATGGTGGTCTGGTGTGATAGGGATTTTTCGAAGTTTTATGGCCCTAGGGTGTTCAGTACTGCATAACGTAGTAATAATTGCACGAATATATAATAAATATAATGAAATTGGTTCCGTTATATGCAGAATCACTCCTAATGATCTCCGTTTTGTATCCAGTGTTTGTACATCAATCTTGGGGTAATTTGGAAAGAGCGCCTTTGCCGACTTTGCCGCCGACGCCGCAGACGACGACGGCGATAAGGCGGCGAGATCAGATAGCGTCGTAACGGTGTGTATATATCATGCATCACAAAGCCACGGCAAAAATGATTATGAGAGATGTTCCTTCCTATATCTCCGCGCGCACACAAACTCGGTCGGTAATGTGAATCACGCTCTGCCGGTTCTTACACCGACTGATTTATGCCCTCCCCCCTGCCGCCGCCGCACTACAAATACGTTCGATGTATATAAATCTCGAGCGCCACTACAATTTAATGTGTATTAGATGTGTGTATTAGTAATGGCCTCCCATTTTGTATGCATGACATCGACTGGATACACTCAAACAATATAAATTACCCACCCCGTAGCGCACCACGTTAAACAACATTAAAAACTCCCTCCGCCGATTAATCACCCTCTCGTAAATCGTTTACGTCGCGAACTCTAAACGCCACTCCTAACATTTTTACACTTCCTCCATCTAACGACGCCGTAACAATGAAACCCGTCCCCTTAAATTAATTTTTCTAATCGGCGATAGATGGCGCTTTTATCGTTTCGCGCTCGTATATTTCCGGAATGGCTCGTTTATTGTTGCAATTCGGCGAGATATCTGATTATGCGATCGCGGTGTAACTGCTGAAAAAGTAGAATCATCGGTCGTTAAAGTGCATTTTCTGGAAGCTTGGGTGTAAAATGAAGCTATTTTTATAGTGGGTCATGCAAAATTTTCATTTTCGTAGGACTAGGATGACCAGTTCGATGTTGCAGAAAATCGGGATACAGCGTACGCAAAATTGCTTGAAAAAATAGTTTTTATATTTTTGATGCGCTGCACCGTCGTCCGTGCGTAGCTCGTTAAAATTAAGCAAGGTAACTGGTGACGAACTAGGCCGAAATATGGAAAATTCAGACCAAAAATCAAAAAAAAAATATTTGGGCCTAAAAAACAAAAAATTGGGCAAAGAAATCGAAAATACATGCTAAAGATCTAAAATATAGAACAACGTCAAGTCAAAAGTCTAGGTCTTAAAGCAAAAAATTCAGTGCAAAAATTAAAAAAAAAAATGAGTAGTTGGTTAAAATAATTCCCTTACTACTACATCTTTTATGTAAATGTCAAATTTTTAATTGAAATAAAAATTGAACGGCTAACTTAGAATCAAAAATATCAAATCCCAACCCACATAGTTAATCATGAGATTTAAAAAAAAGGCCGGCGCGTGAACGCTATGTTGCCAAATGTACATTTCTTTTAAATGGCACCCGATTTTTGCATCATTATTTTCTATTCAGAATTTTAGGAAGAATGTCGCCACGTGTAGATTATCCGCCAATTTAAACACACTTGATATTTGGGTTCTCACATAAAAATAATTGATTGTTTGTTTTGTTTCAGGTAAGCATCAGCATGATCTCTTCCCCGCATTCCTGCTCACTAGTGGTGAGTAAAAATATATAAAGTACCAACGAAACGTTGCGGTCGGCGGCGCCACTTATCGACTGTCAGATTTATAAAAGTCGACGTGGGGGAGTCGCGCGCGTTATCTTCGGATCGCATTAGGGCGTTATCTTCCAGCGCCAGATACGCGCATTAAAACGGCGCCCCCGTTATCAACGCCGCCACTGTACCACCGACGCCGCTCCGAGTAATTACCGTGAAATATCTCTAAAGCTTTAAAGCTCTTTCATTTCCCCCGAAATTGTTATTTTTATTTTAAATTGAAACAAAAAAAACAAAAAAACTATTTGTATAAATCTTGTTATAAGAAATTAAAATTGTTTTCATACGAAAATTTTAAATTTTATACGTTTGTTGTTCATCGCAAATAGTAAGAAATAATTTGACATACGGTGCGTTAGAAAATTCATTATTTTTGAAAATAGAGATTTTTTGTAAAAAAACTTCGAACTTCGAATTGTTTCACGCTTGTAGCGCTATCTTGTTGAAAGTAAATGTGGGCCACCATCCGAAGCATTCGAGAAAACTTCGAAGTCGATTTAAGATTTTTGATGGTTAACGCGTTTTAAATTAATTATTTTAATCTATTTATCATCGTGAATGTGTCAACACCACAAAATATCGCATTTTCAGCGTCTGTAGTACATGCCTATTATCAACGACTTACGTTGACCAAAGAGAAGACTCTTAGCCAGTAAACCCAATTTTCGCCTATTTTTATAATCGTCGGGGGATATTAAGGAATTTAGTGCAACGTTTTAGACAGTAGATGTCGCCATAGTGGTGTTTCTATCTGTACGGTTACTGGGTTGCTTTATAACACCTTAGTGAAATCCCATTTCTCAATCAGCGACCTTGGGTCGAATCCCGTTCGCAGTAGTCGTTGATGGGGAAACAATTATTAATGCTAGGGACGACTTCACTTCACATTCTGCTAGAATAACATAATATATAATAACAATCATTAAAAGCTGAAATAATGTGAGTGGGGGAAGGATACGAGGAGGCACTTGGCGGAAGAATGCGAGGGTGTGCATGAGGGATGGGTGGGAGTGAAAGGGAATAGAAGGGTGACGGAATGGATGAGGGAGGATGGGGCCAGGGTAAAGACACAGAAGAATGTGGGACGAGAGAAGGAAGACAGAAGTTGAAGGGAAAGGAGAGGTGGGGAGGAAAGAATAAAATCTATATAGATAGTAGGAGAAAAATTAAGATTGTTTTTTTTAATAGCTGAAATGACTTAACATTCATTCGGCTAGAATAACTTAATCTATAATTAAATAATTTTTTGAAATCTCTCCAAGTCAAACTTTGCTGATCGTAGATGTCTTACAATCTTATCTTTCGGATTCGGTTTCGAGTTTACGGGGGCGGCGGAGGGGAACTCCTCGGCGCGTGTTGATATTTCTCGTCGTTTCGTTCGGTCGTGGGAGATGAGATTAAGTAGTCGGAATAATCGGCGGTCCGCACGACCCGATAAGAGCTCCGTTTCTGGCTAAATGCATAATTATCGCGTCGCCCTGGAATAAGAATTCGCGATTGCCGTTCCTCGAACACATGCACACACGCGCGATTACGTGCCTGGCCGGTGTACCACAAGTATTGAAAATTGGTCACAAAGTAGGAAAACCAGAAGAGACCTTAATTTATATGTTCTATCTGCCAACAACCGAATTAATGATATTCAAATGCCAATTTAAACTTTCCAAATGAATAATATTAACAAAGCGTGGAATAATATTTCATACGCAACATGGTTGAGTCGATATAATTCCCTGCAAATAAGTCATTGTATAGTCTAACAGGACAAAATTGAATAATCAGTAGGCAATCAATATCTTAAGTGTGTCTCCTTTCAAATAAATCATTGTATAGTTGGACAGGATAAAATTGGATTTACGACGATTTACGACGTCTTCTATCTTTTCAAGTTTCAAGCGGTCAGAAACCGTCCCATAAAGATACCAGGACTATGCATTTACTATACCTAAAACCGCTGCCGCCGTACAACGACCCTTACACCTAAAATCTTTATTGCCTAGGAATTATTCAATTTTGTCCTGTCCAACTATATAATGCTCATTTCACTTAATACTCCGGAGTGGCATCAATTTATGCGTATTTTCGCAAAATCTTCCATAAAGTGGATGAACACAGCTCCAATTGTTGTGCACGATGGCGAATCGACTCATTTGGGTCCTCCTCAGCAGCAATGGCTTCTTCCTCGGCGTCTCCGCGGATGCGTATTATCAATTAGAGTATGCGTGGTGCAAAAACGATCTATGATGATTCGAATTACGGGTACTTGCTCGGATGGACGATTATGTCGATTGTAAAATGGACGTAACTAAACTATAAAATTGCACAATTTGGAAGTGTTTATCTGGCGTAAATCTATTCATGGTGAAATGGCAAACCAAACGGGGCACAAATCATCTGACAGCTGTCAAATTGGCTGTCGCTGGAAAAAGAGTTGTCAATTCGAAACACAAGTCTTTAAAACAACACCCGATTCAAATTTTCTCCTAAGAGTTTTTTTCCACATTTTTACTCTTCTTTACCAGAAGCGTCTAAATTTTTCATAGCTTATTATTATTTGAAAAACATTGAAGGTAAGATGGAGTGTCTTCTTCTCAGTATTTTTGCTATATCGTATTGACTATCTAATCCTGTGATTATTTTTAACAGTATTAAAATAACATAGTTTTTTGAGAAGTTTTGCGATATATTTATTTCAAGTACAAACTATCCAAAATGTGCCGAATGGCCATCTTGGCTCTTCTTACATGTGGTCATTCTTTTGAGGAAAATTTCCTTCTCATTTTCTCATAATTCTGGCTCGTATTCCCAAATAACAGCTCTGATATTTCCTTTAAGTGCTTGTATCGTTTCTGGAGCATTGACGTAGATCTTTGATATGACCCCCAAGAGAAAATTCTAATGGTGTTGAATCGTACAGTCTAGGCAAGACTGTCCTATAAATTCTAAGGGCGCTCCCTTCCAGGAGGAGTCAAGTCAAATTAAATAAAAAAAATGGTGATGTGGCCATCATGTTATTTTCTTCGACTTGATGGTATCATAGCCATTTATATTTACGTTTTCATTGTTTATTTTCAATTGAAATCATATGTTAAATGTACATCGAGCGTTGCGTAAACTCGGATGAAACTGACGTTTAAAACGTCAAAATTATGAGAAAGATGGAAAAATTATACTTCAAATTCAAAAACTCAGTTTACTCAAAAACTAAAGGGATTTTGAAAAGAACTTATTCCTTAGAAGTTGTTCATTGTGACATTCTCTATAATTATTATTCACATAAATTTGCTGTAACTATTATCGTTTTATAATTATAAACCAAAAATTAAAAAAAAAAAATTAATTTTTTTCTCGTATAAAAATGATTTTACAGTTAAGGTAAACGCCCACTTTCGGTGTACGAAATTTTACCAAAAGCTTTTCAGTTCTTCAGATTAACAAATAAGATGGCTGTTCAAAGTTTCATATCAATTGCTCTATTAGTTTTTGAGATACAGCGCACACAGCACACACACACACACACACACACACACACACACACACACACACACACACACACACACACACACACAGACACAATTTTTTTTTCCAGAAATTGTTGAAATGGCATCCAGGGACCCCAAAACAGATATTTCCGTAAAAAAAAATTTTGAAAAAAAAATCATGATCACAATACTTTCTCGTACTTCGTAACGGAGAAAGTAAAAACAATTTTGAGACCCAATTTTTATCCTTGACTACTCATTTCACAGAACATTATTGAAGTGCGATTATGCGAAGCCACACTTCTATTTACACCAATCGGGGCTGCATACCACTGTCGGCAACTTTACAAAATTAAACTAAGACCTTGTTCAGGTCATGGTCTTTTTGACCTAGGAAAAAAAACTGCCGACAAATTGAAATCTCTATTTCGAGAATTTACACGTTCAGGAAATTTAGAGCGTAATAGCTTGATTGTTTCACCACTTGTGTGGCACGTAGCGCCGTCTTGTTGAAAATAAAGGTCACCTAGGACCAAAACATTAACTTCGGGAATAATTTGGAGAAATTACCAAGTTTAGGAAATTTAATAATAGCGTAAAAGCTTAGTTTTTTCACCATGTGTGTGGGATGTAGCCCGGTCTTGTTGAAAATAAATATCATCCACGTCCAAAGCATCAACTTCAGGCCAAATAGAAGTCTCCATTTCGAGAAATTGCACTTTCAGAACATTTAGAGCGTAATAACTTGATTGTTTCACCACTTGTGCGGCACGTAGCGCCGTCTTGTTGAAAATAAAGGTCACCTAGGGCCAAAACATTAGCTTCAGGAATAATTTGGAGAAATTACCAAGTTTAGGAAATTTAATAATAGCGTAAAAGCGTAGTTTTTTCACCACGTGTGTGGGATGTAGCGCGGTCTTGTTGAAACTAAATATCATCCACGTCCGAAGCATCAACTTCAGGCCAAATAGAAGTCTCCATTTCGAGAAATTGCACTTTCAGAACATTTAGAGCGTAATAACTTGATTGTTTCACCACTTGTGCGGCACGTAGCGCCGTCTTGTTGAAAATAAAGGTCACCTAGGGCCAAAACATTAGCTTCAGGAATAATTTGGAGAAATTACCAAGTTTAGGAAATTTAATAATAGCGTAAAAGCGTAGTTTTTTCACCACGTGTGTGGGATGTAGCGCGGTCTTGTTGAAACTAAATATCATCCACGTCCGAAGCATCAACTTCAGGCCAAATAGAAGTCTCCATTTCGAGAAATTGCACTTTCAGAACATTTAGAGCGTAATAACTTGATTGTTTCACCACTTGTGTGGCACGCAGCGCCGTCTTGTTGAAAATAAAGGTCACCTAGGGCCAAAACATTAACTTCAGGAATAATTTGGAGAAATTACCAAGTTTAGGAAATTTAATAATAGCGTAAAAGCGTAGTTTTTTCACCACGTGTGTGGGATGTAGCGCGGTCTTGTTGAAACTAAATATCATCCACGTCCGAAGCATCAACTTCAGGCCAAATAAAAGTCTCCATTTCGAGAAATTGCACTTTCAGAACATTTAGAGCGTAATAACTTGATTGTTTCACCACTTGTGTGGCATGTAGCGCCATCTTGTTGAAAATAAAGGCCAAATTGATGTCTCCAAATTAGATGTTCAGGAAATTTAGAGCGTAATAACTTGATTACTCCAACTTTGTCAGATGACAAATAGTGCGCAATTTTTAATGAAGCACTGCCGACTTTATCGGGTCCATTCTAAAAATTTTAAATTGATTACCTAATCTTAACCCAATGCGTTCCATCAGATATTCTTACATATTTTTAATTTAACTATTTTACAGTTTCGAAAGTTATTTGCAATTCTTACCTGCTGACATTATTTTCTTTTTAATATAACAATGTTAAATTTGAAAAGTTATTCGCGCGATAAGTTTAACCGCGCCTGGGTGGGATCGAGTGCGTCGCATACGTGCGAGCCATTGTATTAGGAGGGCCATAAAATGACCGGGACATATCTGTTCACGGATCTTCCGCCATGCGATCCTTACGAGGAAAGAGGACATCGACGGGCGATTTGCACTTACTTACAGATGATATCGCATGTTAATTTCCGAGTGTGTTCTCCAAACGTAATACCGTGCTCGTTATCGAATCAACAACAAAAATAATAATCGGTCGTAAAAGACGTTTTTATGGCATTTTCCGTAATACGAAAGGAATGCAATTTGTTACGTTCGATTATTTTAATCAGAAGATGCCTGAAATTTAAATTTAAAATAAGTTAATGGTTCCGAGTGTGTTTCTACACGTAATACCGTTTTTTTGTTATCAAATCAACAACAACAATAAAAAATTGGTCATAAAAGGCGTTTTATTGTATTTCTCGTAATTTGAAAAAAAATGCAATTTGTTACGTTCGATTATTTAATTCAGAATATGCCTGAAATTTAAATTCAAAATAAATAAATGGTTAATTTCCGAGTGTGTTTTCTACACGTAATGCCGTTTTTTGTTATCAAATCAACAACAACAATAAAAAATCGGTCATGAAAGAGGTTTTATAGTATTTCTCGTAATATGAAAAAAAAAATGCAATTTGTTACGTTCGCTTATTTTAATTAACCAGAATATGCCTGGAATTAAAATTTAAACGTAAATGTTATGAGTTTCTCAATTAAGTAATTTGTATTCAAGAAACGCGATGTTTCTCTGTCAAACGTCAACGAAACTTCAGTAAACGCACTTGTTTTAGAAGAAAATCATAGATAGTGCTGGCAGCGATTGATATTCACGTTGATTAGGAAATTCCGACATGTAGGAATATAGGCAAATCTGTGTTAGTATCAGCTGCTTGATATTTCATTTCATTTCATTTATTTTACGGAAATCTTCTTTACAATGTACAATCCATACATTCTGTATTCATTTACGAAATTTACAAAAAAATTTAAATAACAACATAAACATATAAATTGCTATTAATTACTATTGAGTTACTATTTAATATCCCAAATGATTTAAAACGGATACTCAGACGATAAACTTTGATAAAATTTTAAATATATATTAAATAAATAAATAAATAAATAATATGTCTTTCTTAATCTTTTAGTTTTCTTGAATCTTATCAATTTTAAAAAAAATCACCTGGCGACCTTTCAAGCGAATTATTTTATTGCATAATTTACAAATAAATTAAATACTGTTTTCATCATTTCTTATTTCACTGAAAATGATTACGGTGAAGGTTACATAATCTTCGAGAGAAGAAAGTGAAACTAGTCGAGAATTTTTCATTTGGTAGAATTAATATTTATATTTAATACAGAAATGTTTTAAGTGAAAAACTAATTAATAATACATTTAACTTTGTATATTGGGACCCAACATTACTTTATAATCATGACTGTAAATACATTTGCGTAGGTCTGGTGTAAAAAAGAGTCGCTTGAGAGTAATTACAGACAGTGGATTTATAGATGTACCGGCGCATCCACCAAAAGTGATTCCTCTCTTCGTTATCAGCGCTAAGCGCAGAAGTACTCGGAAAATTATTGCCGGTGTGCATCTTAGGCAGCGATAGGAGTTATCGGCCTCCGCGCGGTGCATACACGGTGAAACACTGCACGAACGTGCCCGGAATCGCTTATTTCCGACACGTAAAGAACAATACGAGGAATACATCATTCCGGATTCGGGTCGTGTCCGATCCTCCGCTGCACACAGACACACATGCACAAAACCCAACATCTCCAAGATCTTGGCCCCAGATACACGCCGAGACACGCTCGAAATAAATTAACTATTATTTAATGAAATGAATGAGAAATGGGAGAAAAAATTATTGGACGATCGATTCGTATCGCGTATTTCGGGAAACGCTCAAAACCGAACAACTGGGGAATTTATTTATTTATCGGGTCGAGGATCTAGATGTCTGGTGAAGATCCGTGCTCGCCACCTGTTGGTGGCCACTGTTTGTCTGTGTGTGCATGTGTGTGTGTGTGTGTGGCCGGATGGGATTATCGTGGAGTAGGATCGTAGTTGAGGGGGCGGCGAAGCTCCGAGGAGCACATGGTGCAGACTGTTTTACGTCCCACCCCCTAACTACGACGGCTACGACTTAATGCCCATTTGCCGGATTCGAAGATCGCTATCTGCCCGCTTGTTTACTGGAGGTGTTTGATCGGTTCGGGGCTGGTGAGCTTCTTCGGCTGGATTAAAACTGAGAAAGTTGAATGGTTAACAAATGCTGCTAATAATCATAACTCGGCGGTTTTGAATAAGTCCAACTTTATTTTCACACATTTAATACTTTATTCGTGCTATTAAAATGTAAAATTTACATTCGTCTATACGTAAACTATTAATTTGATAAACATGACATTTAGAAATACGATATTTAAGCATAAATGAAGATAGTGCAAACCGACATAAATAAAGTGATTTTTGAAAATTATTCTGTTGATGATGGTTTAATAAACGACAACCTCATTTAAAAGACATTGGCAAAGTCGTAAATTAAAATCGATTGATAAAATAATTACTCTATACGCATTTTGGCGTCATTAAGAACTGCTATGAATTTTTTCAGATTTTTCTGAGAACTAAAATTTTTCTTCATTTTTTCCGGAAAATGGGCAAAAATTACAAAATGGCCAAATGACTTGAAATTTACAAAATATATTCACAGAAGAACGTGGAATACGTGATTAAATTTTCAGCGCGATCGAACTTGTAGTTTTCTTGCTGCTCGCTCTCGAGTGTGGACACTTCAAAGTTGGACAGAAATTTTAATCGATTTTGGGATTTTTTTGGCGGGGTCTCACAAAGCAGGTATAGACGATATGTTATAAGTTTGTAGCTGCATTCTTGCAGAATCTATTACTTCTATTCCCAACCATCTACCATATCCACAAACCGAAATTCGTTCGTTCGAACGATCCGGTGTCCGACAGCGTCAATCTGCACGGTCTCGGTTTTCGGTTCCCGTAAGGCCACATGTTAATTTTCAGTTGGTGAAAAATGGTATAAAAATTTTTTTTTCTGGAAAATAATTACTCTACACGCGTTTTGGCATCATTAAGAACCGCTATGAATTTTTTCAGATTTTTCCGAGAATCAAAAGTTTTCTTAATTTTTTTCCTGATGGAAAATTGGCGAAAATCACAAAATATCCAAATGACTTAAAATATACACAAAATGTTCACAAAAGAATGGGAAACACGTGGATAAATTTCCAACCGAATCGTACTTGTAGTTTTCTTGCTGCCCGCTCTCGAATGTGGGCACACGAAAGTTGGCCAAAAATGTTTGTCGACTTTGTAATTTTTTTGGCGCGGTCTCAAGTGACATGTGTAGATGATATGACATAAGTTTATAGCTGCATTCTTCTGGAATCCATTACTTCCATTTGCAATCATCTACCATGTCCTCGAACCGAAATTCGTTTGTTCGAACGAGCCGGTGTCCGTCAGCGTCAATCTGCACGGTCTCGGTTTTCGGTTCCCATAAGGCACCATGTTAATTTTCGGTTGGTGAAAAGTGGTATAAAAAATTTTTTTTCGGGAAAATAATTACTCTACACGCGTTTTGGCGTCATTAAGAATCGCTATGAATTTTTTTAGATTTTTCCGAGAACCAAAATTTTTCTTAATTTTTTCCTGATGGAAAATTGGCGAAAATCACAAAATATCCAAATGACTTAAAATATACACAAAATGTTCACAAAAGAATGGGAAACACGTGGATAAATTTCCAACCGAATCGTACTTGTAGTTTTCTTGCTGCCCGCTCTCGAATGTGGGGATACGAAAGTTGGCCAAAAATGTTTGTCGACTTTGTAATTTTTTTGGCGCGGTCTCAAGTGACATGTGTAGATGATATGACATAAGTTTATAGCTGCATTCTTCTGGAATCCATTACTTCCATTTGCAATCATCTACCATGTCCTCGAACCGAAATTCGTTTGTTCGAACGAGCCGGTGTCCGTCAGCGTCAATCTGCACGGTCTCGGTTTTCGGTTCCCATAAGGCACCATGTTAATTTTCGGTTGGTGAAAAGTGGTATAAAAAATTTTTTTTCGGGAAAATAATTACTCTACACGCGTTTTGGCGTCATTAAGAATCGCTATGAATTTTTTTAGATTTTTCCGAGAACCAAAATTTTTCTTAATTTTTTCCTGATGGAAAATGGGCGAAAATCACAAAATGGCCAAATGACTTAAAATATACACAAAATGTTCACAAAAGAATGGGAAACACGTGGATAAATTTCCAACCGAATCGTACTTGTAGTTTTCTTACTGCCCGCTCTCGAGTGTGGGGATACGAAAGTTGGCCAAAATTTTTTGTCGACTTTGTAATTTTTTTGGCCCGGTCTCAAGTGACTTGTGTAGATGATATGACACAAGTTTATAGCTGCATTCTTCTGGAATCCATTACTTCCATTTTTAATCATCTACCATGTCCTCGGACCGAAATTCGTTTGTTCGAACGAGTCGGTGTCCGCCAACGTCAATCTGCGCGGTCTCGGTTTTCGGTTCCCATAAGGCCCCATGTTAATTTTCGGTTGGTGAAAAATGGTATAAAAATTTTTTTTTTCGGGAAAATAATTATTCTGTACGCGTTTTGGCGTTATTAAGAACCGCTATGATTTTTTTCAGATTTTTCCGAGAACCAAAATTTTTTTAAATTTTTTCCTGACTAATAGTATGGAAAATGGGCGAAAAGCACAAAATCGCCAAATGGCTTAAAATATACACAAAATGTTCACAAAAGAATGGGAAACACGTGGATAAATTTCCAACCGAATCGTACTTGCAGTTTTCTTGCTGCCCGTTCTCGAGTGTGGGCACACGAAAGTTGGCCAAAAATTTTTGTCGACTTTGTAATTTTTTTGGTGCGGTCTTAAGTGACATGTGTGGATGATATGACATAAGTTTATAGCTGCATTCTTCTGGAATCCATTACTTCCATTTTCAATCATCTATCGTGTCCTCGAACCGAAATTCGTTTGTTCGAACGAGCCGGTGTCCGGCAGCGTCAATCTGCGCGTTCTCGGTGTTCGGTTCCCATAAGGCCCCATGTTAATTTTCGGTTAGTGAGAAATGGTAAAAATATTTTTTTTTTGGGAAAATAATTACTCTGCACATTTTGGCGTCATTAAGTTTTCTTCATTTTTTTCCTGATGGAAAATGGGCGAAAATCACAAAATGGGCAAATGACTTAAAATGTACACAAAATGTTCAGAAAAGAATGGGAAACACGTGGATACATTTCCAACTAAATCGTACTTGTAGTTTTCTTGCTGTGAATTTTTTCAAAATTTTCTGTGACCCAAAATTTTTCCCCATGGAAAATGGGCGAAAATTAAGAAATGGTGAAATGACTTGAAATATATAACAGATGTCCACAAAAGAACGGGAAATACTTGGTTAAATTTTCAGTCCAATCGTAATTGTAGTTTTTTTTGCTGCGCGTTCTTAGATTGGGAAAGTTGACCTGAAATTTTAATCGATTTTGGGAGTTCTTTGGCACGGATTTATGCGACAGATATAAATGAAGAAGGCTGTGTAACAAAAATTATTTGTAGTAGAACAAGTAGAAAGCTTTTCTAAACGTTTTTTTTTAACTACTCTAATATAATCTGCATGTTTTCATCAAGGATGAGAGAACGAGGAAGTTTTAACGGTTGGTGTTTTTTTTTTCTCTATATATATAAATACAATCTCCAGGCGGTATGTTAATTTTTCAATCGCGTCCGTTCCTTAATGGTTATTAACAATATCTCCTCGTCAGAATCATGGAAGGACCCGCGTGTCTTCGGCCCATCTCGTGGCAATGTCCCGCAGGTAGATGGGCGTCCGGTAGCGCCCATTAACACTACGCGTCGCTACCGGTGGCGGCGTTGAACACTTTTCGGTTACTCGGAGATCAACGGTGATAATGTATTACAGAAATTTCGTCATCGAGAAAAAACTATTTTAAGTAGGTATTTTTTCAGAATGGGCAAAATATTATTACATACAGAAAATTGTCGGAAGCCGGTTGCATGACATAATAATAATAATAATAGGTTTATTTCCCAACAGAACAAAAAATATTCCAACTTTTTCATCTCTTTGTAACTTCCAATCCTAATGCTTCGTACACACTTGCGCCGAAAGCAGCGTCGCGCAGATGTGTGTGTGTAACAATCGCGGCGCGGTTCGTGAAAATGCGCAAGTGGGTACGATGCATAATAAAAACAATCTCTTATTTCTAGACAAATTGATTTGAGACAGGTGTTAATATCCAATTATTTAATGAAATTCATTTAGATAAATTTGATAGGAATTTTTTGAGTAAACTGGTTATCCAAGCACATGCATGATGTCTTATTAAAGATTCTGTATTAATGACTAATCAAACCCGGTGATATTATTTATAAAACTATCAAGGCTCGATTTTAATTTTTTCCAATAAACATCAATCCACTTAAGACCTGCTGCTGGAACAGATACGACCAACTGTCTGGCCGATAGTAATCGTTCGTTTCTCAACTCTTTCGACACACACACACACACACACACACAGACGTCCGTATCCACAAGATGGTTATTGGCGCCGGAGATCTTAAAGTGCCCCGCCATACTTAAATTATCCACAGATAAATACACACACACACACACATATACATTAATTCCTTTTAGGAGATAACGCAAAACTGATACCGAACAGGAGAGGAGAGAAAGAGCAGCTTCTATACATAGAACGCGATCCTTCCACTTCTCCAGCCTTCCTTCTATTAGTTCCTAATCTCGTTTCGAGAGTTATTTTGCATGCCCTTATCAAGTTAATTAATGCAGCCCCGATAAAAGTTAATTATAGATCCGTAATGGTTTTACACTTTAAAATGCTGCCGATAATGTACGTCGTGTTTTAACCAATAATTACGATGTGAAGAAAAACTAGCAGTGGTTGTACAGGATGGGCCAAAAGTCATCTTACCATTAAAAAAATTGAATATATTTTTTTCTCTCAGATTTTTAATATACACGATTGTAGGTAAATTTATTTATTAATTTTTTTTTGTGCAGGTCCTTTTTTTATTCTTCCCTTTGTCCTCACCTCGGGATGTAGTGGAGTTGATTCCATCTCGGGCTAACGGTGTTAAGGGATGTATATATTCTTCGCTATAATATATTGCTTTCTACTGTAGTTTGTTGTTTAGGATTACGTTTTTTAGTTTTAATTTGAAAGGTGTATAATTTATTTACTGTATCTTAGTCCTTCTTTTTTGTGCTAGATCTGTACTTCTTCGAGCATGGTAATGGGAATACTGTCACGATTGCTGACTGAAGATATCGTCATATGTTAAAAAGACTTTGGTCGATAGCCCGTTCAGTAACAGTATATTAAAAAATAATATAAGAAATTCAATAAAACGAAATGTAGCCTGAATATATGAATATTCAACCTGTTCGTAACTCTGCAAGCAAAATTAAGTCTTACTAAGACTTACGAACAGGTTGAATATTCATATATTCAGGCTACATTTCGTTTTATTGAATTTATTTAATGCTTTCTGCAACAAGTAAGGTTGTTTCTAATTTAAATAATACAAGAATTTTAATGTATATATATATACCGTGTGGTTGGTAATACATCTGAACATAGGGAAATAGCATGGGGCAAAATTTGTACTCGTAAAAATAAATGTAGGCAACTTAAATACTATTTTCTCCTCAAAAAAAGGTGATGTGGCTATCATGTTACTTTCTCCGATTATTTTATGGTATAATAATAGCATAAGCATAAACAAATGTATAACGAAGTAGAAGCCTCCGGTATAATAATTATTTATATCTATAGATTCATTCATTATTTTAAATTTCAATCATATTTTAAATCGAGAGTTTGACATGATCGAATGGTAATAACGTTTGAAACGTCAAAATTATGAATAATAAAAATGACGCATTATTTTTCAAATTATAATAATCTTTACCGTAAGTTTACTGAAAAACTAAAAAAAGTCCTGAAAAGACTTATAAAAATAGTACCGATTAATAGTCCTAAAAGTCATAAAAAACCTAATAAAAGTCCTGAACAAGTCTTGAAAAAACTCCCGATAAAAAAGGCCTGATAAAAAGTCCTGAAAAAAGAGTCCTGAAAAAAAATGTATTGAAAAACAGGTCCTTCAAAAAGACCAGAAATAAAGTCCTAAAGAAAGACCTGAAAAAAGAGTTCTGGCACAAAAAGGTCCTGAGAAAAAGTCATGGAGAAACAATTTTGGAAATAAAGTACTGTTAAAAAGTTTTGGAAATAAAGTCTTGAAAAAGAGTATTGTTAAAAAGTTGTGAAAAGGAGTTGTGAAAAAAGTCCTGAAAAAAATACTACAAAAAGAAATGAAAATCAAGTCACCAGAAATAAATGTCCTTAAAAAATCCCGAATGAAGTCCGAAAAAGAGTCCCAAAGGAGAGTCCTAAAATAAGTCCTGAATAAAGTCTTGAAAAACGCCCCGAAAGAGAGTGCTGATAAAATATCCTGTAATAACAGTTTTGAAATCGTAAAAAAAATCCTAAAAAAAACATTTCTGAAAAAACCCTGTAAAAGGATCATTAGGTCTTAACCTGAAAAACTTCTGAAGAAATTGTCCTTAAAAATATTATTACTTTCAAAAATGTCCTGAAATATAGTACTGAAAAATGTAAGAAAACAAGGAAAGGAAAAAAATTCCCGAAAAAATAATTCTGAAAAAAGCAATGAAGAAAATTCTGAAAAGAATCCTGAAAAGAAGTCCCGAACAAGGGATTCCTAAGAAAGTCTCAAAGAAGTTCCGAAAAAATGTCACAGTCTGGAAATAAAATCGTGAGAAAGCGTATTGACAAAAGCGGTGATAAAAAGTCTTCATACAAAATACCAGAAATAAATGTTCCGAAAAAGAGTCTTAAAAAGTCCTGAAGAAAGTTCAGACAAAGAGTCCTGATGAAATATCACAAAAAATTGTCATGTAAAACAGTCTTGAAAAATTACCCTGAAATAAACAAAATGAACAAAAAAAAAATTCTGAGAAAAGCATTGTAAAAAGTCCTTAAAATGGTACTTAAAAAGATCTAAAAGAAATCCGAGAGTGTTGAAAAAAGTCCTGCAAAAAGGCCTAAAATAATTTCTTAACAAAAATCCTGAACTAAAAGTTTTGAAAATACTCTTGAAAGAAAATGCTAAAAACCACATCCACTGCATATGTGTGTATATATATGTAAATGGTGGCTTACGTGAAAATAAATATGGTATGATATAATATGATATGATAAATAAAATAAAAAATGTCAAGAAGAAAATTTAGAAAAAAAATTTCTGAAAAAAATCCCTTGAAAAGTTCTTAAGAAAGTCCCGAAAACGTCTGGAGAAAAAATTCCTGAAAGAAATCCTGTTAATAAAATTTTGAAAAGAAATCCTGAAAATAAAGTTCCTGAAAGAAAAAAAAAATCCTAAAAATAAGTTTTGAAAAAAATTTCTTAAAAAGTCCTAAAAATAAGTCTTGAAAAAATTTCTTAAAAAGTCCTGAAAAAGAATCCTCAATGAAAAAAAAGTCCTTAAAAAAGACCTAAAAGAAGTTCTAAAAACATTGTCCCGAAGTCCCAAAAAGGCTAAAAGAACAAAAAGCTGTTAAGGTAAATATTCGGAAATACGAAATTTTAGCAAAAGCTTTCCAGTTCTTCGGATTCTAAAATAACACTTATGTTTAAAGTTTCATGGTCATTTCTGTATTAGTTTTTGAGATACAGCACGGGCAGACAGTTATGTAGAGAAAAAATGGTGATGTGGCCATCGTGTTACTTTATCCGACTTGATGGTATCATAGTCATTTATATTTACGCTTTCACGGTTTATTTTTAATTTAAATCATATTTGAAATGTACATCCAGCGTTTTGTAGACTCGGATGAAACTGACGTATAAAACGTGAAAATTATGAAAGCTGGAAAAATTATACTTAAAATTAAAAAAACTCAGTTTACTCAAAAACTAAAGGGATTTCGAAAAAACTTATTCTTTATAAGTTGTTCACTTTGGTATTTTTCACAATTATTTTTCACATAAATTTAGTTTAACTATTATCGTTTCATAATTAATAACCTAAAAAAGGAAAAAGTAATAATTTTTTTTCTCGAATAACAATGATTTTATGAAAAATATTTTCAAATAAAAGATGCTCATTTCTTTGTTATCTTCAATATTTACTTAAATATTTTTGTTAAGGTGAACACCTACTTCCGGTTTACGAAATTTTACCAAAAGCTTTTCAGTTCTTCGGATTATCAAATAAGACGTATGTTCAAAGTTTCATATCAATTGCTCTATTAGTTTTTGAGATACACAGACACACACAGAGACACGCATAGACACACATACAGACGCACACACAGACACACAACACACAGAAACACACACACACATTTTTTTTCCAGAAATTGTTGAAATGGCATCTAGGGACCCCAAAACGGATATTTCCGTTAAAAAATTTTTGAAAAAAATCACGATCACAATACTTGCTCGTACTTCGTAACGGAGAAAGTAAAAAAAAGGCATCAACGTGCAAGTATTTGCCATCAACAAATTCCCACAAATAGAATCTTTTGATTGATACCACATTTATGCTCATACATAAATTTGGTGAGCAGCAATTTCCAAAAACGTGATTTCCCATGTTATTTTCCTATGTTCAGATGTACCGTGTACCACACGGTATATATAGTTACTAAATAAATATGTTCTCTCTCTCTCTCTCTCTCTCTCTCTCTTATATTTCTTGCTGTTGAAATGTGGTTGCAACAAGATGGGGCAACTACTCATTCAGCCACATCCGTTTGCAAATAATTAATTTCAATTAAAAGAGATTTTATCTTTGAATGGGTAAAGTTACTTTTGGCCCACCTTTATTTGCTTAACTGGCCATCAGCCTTTAACCGTTTAGGTTTGTGTGTGTAACTGAGTTTGTTAACTTCGAGGGTTGCTCTCTACGTCGCCGTTAATTTTATCCGAACGGCGAGTGGTACCGGTCAAACGAAAACAATTTATAACATCATAATGTATAAATTAGTCGTGCATTAATTAGTACCGCACTAATTCTTATCGGACTTCGATTAGCGTTGGAAATAAGCGCAAAGATAGATACCGTAAAATGACGGCCCCAGCATTAACTTTATCGGCCGGCCGATAGATAAAAGTTCATTACCTTTTCCAAATCCCCAGTATGGAGAAACCAAGCTGTACACCGACGTAGCATTAACGATCGTTTGTTTTAAATTAATTACTTACCGAGAAACATCAAATATTTCGCAGTTTAACAATAGTTACTAATCCCAATTATCATCCAATAGATTGATAAGCGAGTAGGTGATGATTAATAGGGAAACATTAGCTTGTTTGCAGATAAATTGAATAAAAAACCGAAAAATTCGCAGTGAAACTAAACAAGTCTTAAGGGGGTAAGTGCCGCGTCGAAAATCGATGCATTTTTGATGGTCAGCATATACATAATTCTGAAGTTAATATCAAATATTAAGAAATGATATTTTGCACATTTAGAGAGAAAGGGTTAAACTAGTCGTCTATAGAATTTGATTTTTTTTTTAATCATCAGACAAACTGTATAATGTATCCTGAAAATTACCAATATTGGATGGATATCTGGAGCTTTTCTCTGCAAAGAACTAAAAATGTAATGCTACAGAAAAATAGTTTATATCTTTGAAAACAATATGTACGTAATAAAATTGTCATTAGTTATCAAATAAAGTCGCAAAAACGTAAGAGCTGCACCTCTACAAACAAGAATTTGCTTCATTTTCGCGCCACCTGCATGAAACATTTTGTATCAACCCTGAAGGCGTGCACAAACAAATTTACGTACTCGGTAAAATTTCAGGCCCAAGATTGTGGCGATTATCATTTTTTATTAAGGTCTAACTCTGGCGCGAGGCACTTACCCTCTTAAAGAATGTGATGCGACCGTCCGCTACGTGGTAATCCATAATTAAACTAAATTACTATCTTCCAGTCTTACTATTGCTAGAAAATAAATCAATATATACCAAACGAAAAAAAAATTAAGCACTTGAAATTCGTGAAATTTCGACCATTTTCAAACCGCCGTAACTCGGTATATTTTCAATCGATTTTGATGAATCTTTGAGGGCAAAAGCTTTGAAGTGTCTTCTTTAAAGCATGCAAAACTAAACGTAACCCCTTCCGCCTCCCTCTAGCGGCCCTGTGAAAAAAAAACGTTTTTTCTAGAAACCATGTCCAACTTTGACGATGTCTACGGTGTTGGAAAAAAAATTCCACTCGATCCACCACAAAGGAATTAAAATGTGATCAATTCCCTATCCTGGACGCAAAGAAAGAAGTTCCTCCGACGATTTGGCACCAAGTTATTGCTGTTTGAAAAAAAGTGCATTTTGAGGTTTTTCACACATAACTCAGTAACTTTTCAACCAAATTTGATGAGTCTTTCGGGGAAAGATCCCATTTCGGTTCTACTTTAAGGGAGTAAACTCAGATTGGAATTATCCCTTCAACCCCCGAACAAAAAAAAACACGTTTTTGGGCAAAAAAACGTCCAGCTTTGGCAACGTGTACCGAGTTGGAAAAAATGTGTCGACTCGATCCACCAAAAGGGCATTGAAATGTGTTCAATTGCCTACGCAGGACGCAAAGAACGAAGTTCCTACGACGATTTGGCACCAAGTTATGGGTGTTTGAAAAAAAGTGCATTTTGAGGTTTTTCGCACATAACTCAGTGACTTTTCAACCAAATTTGATGATTCTTTCGGGGAAAAATCCCATTTTGGTTCTACTTTATGGGAGTAAACTCAGATTGGAATTATCCCTTTAACCCCCGAACAAAGAAAAAACACGTTTTTGGGCAAAAAAACGTCCAACTTTGGCAACGTGTACCGAGTTGGAAAAATGTGTCGACTCGATCCACCAAAAGGGCATTGAAATGTGTTCAATTACCTGCGCAGGACTCAAATAACGAAGTTCCTACGATGATTTGGCACAAAGTTATGGGTGTTTGAAAAAACAGAGTCAAGTATCACTTGAGAGGCAGCAAAAAGCAAATACTGCATCTCAGCGACAGCGAATTGCAAACGAAACTAAGGAACAATCTCAACTCAGGCAACCAGCAAATGCTGCATCTCAATGGCAGCGAATTGGAAACGAAACTCCACAGCCTAGGCGATCAACAAATTTGGCAGCAAACTCATAAAGCCGAGCAAAGTCAAATAATTCGAAATGAAGCAACTAATTTCATCGAAGATTGTGTTGATACTCATGACTGTGGAGCCTTAAACATTATTTGCCAGTTCTATAAATCAAAGAATTTTCCTAGAAGCATCCAACAAGTTTCTTCCACAAAAGCAAAATTAAGTTGCCACACCCTACCGACTTGAATATCCTGAGTTTTTGCGCAAACTTTTGTGACCCAGATTACACCAATTTTCGGGAGTATTCGATCCTACAATAACGGCGTATCATTTGGTCCTTTGGGTGCCAAAATTGTCGAGATTTCAGGACGTGGCCCTTATGTTTTCAAAGTACAGGGCCAAACATGTCATTATACTTCACATATTCAACCACTTACACAGGTAACACCACAATACGCACAACTGTACGTGATTAACAAACACACACATTGGTTTTAGATTTTCGAACAGAGCATCCTGCTAGTCAATAGTGCTAACGACGCATCTATGAAATAATTGACCGTTTCTTTCGACAACGCAACAGAATTGCACGATCATATCAAATGAAGCGTTAAGTAGAAGATGAAGCAAAACGCAGCGGCGGAGAATGGAGAAGCTATTCCTGGAGTTAGCATGGCATTTTGTCGAGATCGTCAGTTGGGCCAGCGTCGCTACAACGCTCTAACATACCAAGGTCAATGGAACGACAAGCCTGGCTGGAGGGTGGCGGAGGACTTCGTTTCGATGCACCCCAAAACTGCCAGATACTGCATGCAACTATCCAGGGGGGACCTTCGAAAAATCGTGGGACTGTTGACTGGACACTAAGCACCTACACAGAAAGGGCTTCTGCTCTAGTCCCATCTGTAGAAGGTGTGAGGCTGAAAGGCTGAAGAGGAGACTGCTGAACACGTACACGCTCTCCTCAATAATGGGAGAGGGATGTCTACAAATAACAGACATCCAAAGTGACCCTCTTGGTGCAGTCCTGGCGTTCGCCAATGCCGTGAGGAAGTAAGGACTTAGATGGGAGGACGTACAAAGGGTTCATTGAGGCCTAGGCGCAGCGGACCTCTCTGCCCTCCCATCGAAACAATCCAAATCCAGACCCAGAACGCTCCAACGTCAAATGAAGTTGCCATGGTGTTTGTAAACGAAGATAGTGAGCCTCTATTTCAACGCGACATTCGAGTTGTAGATTCTACAATTCATTAACATCAGTCCAAACTTGGATCCGATGACAAACGCCATTTTTCCGTATGGAGAGTCCAGATGGCAGCTGAATTGGACATGCAAATCAACGTCAGCATGCTTCAGTATAAAGTGGATCTAGATCCAGAACGCTCCAACATCAAATGAAGTTGCCATGGTGTTTGTAAAGGAAGTGAGCCTCCATTTCAACGCGACATTCAAGTTGTAGATTCAACATCAGTATCTTGAGTCCAAACTTGGATGCGATGACATACTCCATTTTTGCCGTATGGTGAGTCCGGATGGCAGCTGAATTGGACATGCGAATCAACGTCAGCATGCTTCAGTATAAAGTGGCGCAAACCACAATTCGAGATGAGTTTAGTCCTATTATGAGAGCAGGAAAACATTTTCGCAGCAGTGTGTGATTGATTCTTACCTGCAAGTAGAAGCCAACAATCTGAATTACATACACAACCACCAACAAACACTTCCAGCTGAAAATTACCAAGGACTTGCTGACCATGTAACTAACTGAAAATGCAAATACAGCCACAGGAATTCTAGTGATTTTGAAATCAAGACTTCAGAGAAAAATGCAAGAACGCTCCATTTTTAACAAGTGGGGTGCTTACTTGCTTCCCGTCAAAATGACTGTGTATTTATATAAAGAAACAATTTAATGGGATCCTACATAAAAAAAGTGAAGGACCATAAATGAGCGCCCTCTAACTCGCCCATACAAACGTCTTGTAATAACATTAACAATAATAACAGCTCAAAAGGGCACTTATTAAAAACACGTGCAAGGCCGGCGGAGGCTCTGTCGAGTTTGGGAGGGGGGGCTCAAGCATATAATAACATTCATAAACATATATGTAAACTGAAAATCGGTGAATATGACATTAAATAAAAGTGCAGTTTAACTATGACAAATCACTCACCGACTACTTTAACCAAGTGTAGAGTTATCGCAACCCGATAACTACGTTAACAAGGCTTAGAATCGCCACCAAAACATGGTGAAACAGATTACAACCAAATCTTTCTTCTTTTGTGTCGTCTCAGAGGTTTTAGGACATGGCTCCCTGCAGGAACTCAGAGGTTTTGGTACATGGCCACCCAAAACATTCAAAAGCTTCAAATCGTGTATCGTCTGATTAAGTTACTTTACATTCATCAAAGTTCCATCTACAGCGACTCAGAGGTTTTGAGACAAGGCCACTCAAAAACATACAGTCGGCACAGAGGTTTTGGGACATGGCTCCCTGTAGGAACTCAGAGGTCTTGGCAACATACAAAAGCTTCAAATCGTGTATTGTCCAATTAGGGTACTCTACATTCATCAAAGTTTCATCTACATCAACTCTGAGATTTTGCGACATAACTCTCTCCAGGAGCTCAGAGGTCTTGGAACAAAGACGTACAGGAACTACAATTGACCCATTTTACACGCGATCAAAAATAACTCACTCAGATCGAAACTGCATCTCCACAACTCTTTACCAATCACGCTAACACGGTATCAAATTTATTCCATACCTCATCTTCAGGATGCCACTCCTTGGCCCATAAACGCATCTGATATGAAGCAGCTGTTGTTAATCGAGTAGATTCTGACAAATCACTTACTGTATGAAGTCCTTTTTCAATACCGAAAACACTTCATACGGTCCAATCCAGCCAGATTCAAATTTCCTAGATATTAGAGCCTCTCGGGAAAGAAGTGCGTAGTCACCAACTTTAAAACAGCTCGGACTTTTCGTCATTAAATAAGCGTCGCTCCATTCCAACTCCGCCATGATTTCCGTAACGTCGTCCACCCATCTTTGAGGATCGTCTCGAGGGGGTAAAAATCGGGTAGGACAGCAGCATCAGTTGTAGAAACATTTGTTTGGATTCCCATTCGATCTAACAAACGCTGGAAAACCATCTACAGTGAGGATGCCGAGACCGCGCTGGGCTCGTCCATTTTGCAGCACAACAATCAACTGGTCTCTCTATTATTTGTGGCGCCACTTTTGATGTTAGCCTTTAGGATTTTTCATTAGTGATATTAACAAAAATAACAGCTCAAAAGGGCACTTATTGAGAACACAGAAGTAACACGTGCTCTGCCGCAGCCATGGATATGCTGTGTTGATATTGCG
Source organism: Ocypus olens (assembly GCA_910593695.2). Lineage (NCBI taxonomy): Eukaryota > Metazoa > Arthropoda > Insecta > Coleoptera > Staphylinidae > Ocypus > Ocypus olens. The sequence continues at coordinate 52,092,669 of OU343056.1, forward strand.
CACAGGCGTACTTTTACGCTAACAGCTTTATCATTCATCGTTCCTTTAATATACATTATTATTCTACGGTATTTTCTCCGTATGCCTCTTTAAGAAATGACAAAACTATGATTAATTTTTTTTTTACCGTTTCTCCTCTATGACTCAGTTTTGTACACTTTTTATGAAAGTTAGTTAATCTTTGTCTCCTTCATCACTTCCTCACAAGCGTTCCTTTCTTTCAAATTTCGGATTGGTCTACCTAAAGCTCCCAGGCCTCCCTGCATTCGTCATCAAATCAGGATACTCTCATATCTTGTCATTGCATTGTCTAGTTGTTTTAGTACGCGTACCCCTTCACAGTGCCCTGTCAACGGGGGGCTCGCAGCGAGGTGGTGAAAAACCACCCTCGATGACCTCCAGCTAGCTCATGGAGTCGGGTCGCTATGAAACAGCACAAGGATGGGGGGCAGAGGCAGAAAAATTCTGATAGGCGCGATAACGATCGCTCTTATTTACACACGGATTATGTACAGCAAGAAAATAAAATATATACACGCGGGAAAGTAAAAAATAAAAGTCACGAATAGAAAAACAGTCACGAAAGCAATAGTCACCAACACTTCACTTATAGTTCGCACCGGGATGCTCGATGGAGCAGCGGCGATGGGAGCGACGGCGAAGACAACGACGGCAGCGGCGGCGATGGCAACGTGGCGTCGTTGGGTCGGCGGCTGCGGCGTCCTTGCATCGGCGGCTGCGACGTCGTTGGGTCGGTGGCTGCGGCGTCGTTGGATCGCCGGCTGTGGCGTCGTTGGATCGGCGGCTGCGGCGTCGTTGGATCAGCGGCGGCGGTGTCGTTGCATTGGCGGCTGCGGTGTCGTTGGATCGCCGGCTGTGACGTCGTTGGATCGGCGGCTGCGGCGTCGTTGGATCGCCGGCTGTGACGTCGTTGGATCGGAGGCTGTGGCGTCGTTGCATCGGTGGCTGCGGCGTCGTTGGATCGGTGGCTTGGACTTCGTTGGATCGGCGGCTGCGGCTTCGTTGTATCGACGGCGGCGGTGTCGTTGCATTGGCGGCTGCGGTGTCGTTGGATCGGCAGTTGCGGCGTCGTTGGTTCGGCGGCTGCGGTGTCGTTGGTTCGGAGGCTGCGGCTTCGTTGGATCGACGGCGGTGGTGTCGTTGCATTGGCGGCTGCGGTGTCGTTGGATCGGCAGTTGCGGCGTCGTTGGTTCGGCGGCTGCGGTGTCGTTGGTTCGGAAGCTGCGGCTTCGTTGGATCGGAGGCTGCGGCGTCGTTGGATCGGCGGCTGCGGCGTCGTTGGATCGCCGGCTGTGACGTCGTTGGATCGGAGACTGTGGCGTCGTTGCATCGGTGGCTGCGGCGTCGTTGGATCGGTGGCTTGGACTTCGTTGGATCGGCGGCTGCGGCTTCGTTGGATCGACGGCGGCGGTGTCGTTGCATTGGCGGCTGCGGTGTCATTGGATCGGCAGTTGCGGCGTCGTTGGTTCGGCGGCTGCGGCTTCGTTGGATCGACGGCGGTGGTGTCGTTGCATTGGCGGCTGCGGTGTCGTTGGATCGGCAGTTGCGGTGTCGTTGGTTCGGAAGCTGCGGCTTCGTTGGATCGGAGGCTGCGGCGTCGTTGGATCGGCGGCTGCGGCGTCGTTGGATCGCCGGCTGTGACGTCGTTGGATCGGCGGCTGCGGCGTCGTTGGATCGCCGGCTGTGACGTCGTTGGATCGGAGACTGTGGCGTCGTTGCATCGGTGGCTGCGGCGTCGTTGGATCGGTGGCTTGGACTTCGTTGGATCGGCGGCTGCGGCTTCGTTGGATCGACGGCGGCGGTGTCGTTACATTGGCGGCTGCGGTGTCGTTGGATCGCCGGCTGTGACGTCGTTGGATCGGAGACTGTGGCGTCGTTGCATCGGTGGCTGCGGCGTCGTTGGATCGGTGGCTTGGACTTCGTTGGATCGGCGGCTGCGGCTTCGTTGGATCGACGGCGGCGGTGTCGTTACATTGGCGGCTGCGGCGTCGTTGGATCGCCGGCTGTGACGTCGTTGGATCGGAGACTGTGGCGTCGTTGCATCGGTGGCTGCGGCGTCGTTGGATCGGTGGCTTGGACTTCGTTGGATCGGCGGCTGCGGCTTCGTTGGATCGACGGCGGCGGTGTCGTTACATTGGCGGCTGCGGTGTCGTTGGATCGGCAGTTGCGGCGTCGTTGGTTCGGCGGCTGCGGCTTCGTTGGATCGACGGCGGTGGTGTCGTTGCATTGGCGGCTGAGGTGTCGTTGGATCGGCAGTTGCGGTGTCGTTGGTTCGGAGGCTGCGGCTTCGTTGGATCGACGGCGGTGGTGTCGTTGCATTGGCGGCTGCGGTGTCGTTGGATCGGCAGTTGCGGTGTCGTTGGTTCGGAAGCTGCGGCTTCGTTGGATCGGAGGCTGCGGCGTCGTTGGATCGCCGGCTGTGACGTCGTTGGATCGGAGGCTGTGGCGTCGTTGCATCGGTGGCTGCGGCGTCGTTAGATCGGCGGCTGTGGCTTCATTGGATCGGCGGCTGCGACATCATCGGATCGGCAGCTGCGGCGTCGTTAGATCGGTGGTTTCGGCGACTTCGGCGGCTCTGTTGCAGGATTTCGTGTCGAAGTGTCTGAGTGATTGATGTAATTCTGACTGATTTTGTTTAATGCTCTTGTGTTGGACGATCTCCCCTGTGTGGAGTGCTCCATGTTCTACTCTGCCCTACTCTGCTCTGGGTTGCGGGTGGTGGTGGTGGTAGGGTGCGACGGGAGCATCGAGGTCGGCGCACGTGTTACGCTTCCAAGAAAAATTTGGGTTCGAGCCGATTTCGGCACATACGCAGGCAGCTGGGTGGCGGATCAGCAGTCCATAGTGTTGTCCTGGCAGCTGCACATTTCCACTAATGGTTCTGTGAAAACGATCTTAGGGTTGTCCTCAATACGTCGGATCATTGTGTTGTTACTGGTAGCTGTACTTTTACGAAAATTATCTCGTTTTGAAATTTCAATAATGCGGATTTATGTTAATTTCGAAAAGGAGCAATGGTTTGCTCATAAAATGTAAATTGAGATAATTACGCAATTGTTAAGACGCGTAGTTAAACTAAGTGCCGATAACAGCCCTTTCTAATATTATCTGAAAGTGCCTTGTTTGCCTTTTCGGAACAGCACCATCCTCCATGCAAAGCCTTCTTTGGCACTTCATCTGTTGCGCTGGAAAGTTATCGGAGACATACCTTAAAAAATATTACGTCTTCTCTAATCTTCTCTCCGATTAGGATGTATTCTCCAGACGATTTACCTGTATGTTACCTCATTGGGCAACAGTTGCTGCTTCAAAGATTTTTTGGATGTTTTTAAAAAACCCCAGATTCTTTCTTAATCAGTTCCTCTTATTGGGTGTTGATAATTAACCTAAGATTACTAGTAGTAAATTTATGTCAGTAGTGCACGTTATAAAGAGATTAAATTCTTGGGCAAGTGGATTGTAGACATAATTCGGCTTAATTTCCCAGAGACGGTCGCTCTGTTGAAATTAACACGGATTTGATGCAGAGACCAGCAATCTAGCAGCATTATCTGCGGATTTGAATGAGTAAAGGTTATGTCTGTGTGTTGGTTACTGTGTGTGTGTGTGCAATAATCCAATTCTCAGGTCCCAGATCTTCCTGGGAACGAACGTGTGAACGTTATGATTCCTCAGCGGAGCACAATGGGTGATGACCGCGCGCGCTCCATCTCGCTTTGATTCAATTATTCCCGAGATTAGCCTTCGGGCCGCCGCGCCGGCAGGGCGTCGCGACGTCCGCCCCCCCACTCCCTCCTCCACCGCCGTCCTTATTATTTGCGCCGTCGATATCGGGCGTCGTTATCTGAGAAGAGCCGGAGAAACAGAGCAGCGCGACGCGGAGCGTCTTTATCAGCGGCAGACCTCTGCGTCGCGGCGCTTATCGCGCCGGGCCAGCACTAGCATACATGTTATCAGCCGGTGCCGCCACTATTAGAATATCTAAATATCCTTAGCTCTCCGCGAGCGCAATGTACGGCCGCGCTGCGATAAGGGACTGGCTGCCTTATTTATATTCATCAATGGGCCCTTATCAGTTATGAGCAGAAATGTTTATTAGTGTACGGCAGGCCATGTACACACACACACACACAACCTGAGAATTACTCTACAGGGAAAATCTACTTCGTGCACTTTTTCCATAGTTTTATTTATCGCGAAATGTTGCATTTGTTTGATTTGAATAATCGCCCTCCGCGATCTGATTTAGAGCGTCAACGTGGCATTGTTTGGCGTACACTTAACGACCTCGTCCTCGGACGGCAGGAGCGAGCACACCGAAGGTGATCCTCGCGAAGATCTAAGAGATCTCTCTCCGCCGCCACTGTGTTGTGCCTATTTGTAAATGGCGACCATTTCGAGATGGCAGCCGAGATTGGCTAATCTGTTCGCTTCGGGTTACACGCGAAAAGTATCGCCGCCGCTCTTCTATGTATGGGAGGTCGCAGTTGGTGCCTCCATTGTATGCTAAACGCCACGCACACACCGAGGACTTCTTCGGGTACCGCGCCGCGGCACAATTAGAGGACGGTGTTTCCCAGGTGCTAACTGTCTCCGGGTACGTACCCGGACGGAAGAGTTATCCGTTGGTAATACGGATCGGCCGCATTAATATTTTATGAGGGAAACGATTTCGTATTTGCGCATTTACATACATTACGGATTATATAATATTTCTAATTAACATTAGGAATTGGAAAGGATGCTCATGGTAGGTGATTATAATTGGATGAGATAGCAATCATTGGAAATATTACTATTTCAAAATTTTATATTGTGATGACTTGATTAATTTAAGTGCGAATTGCAGGGCCGCGCCAAGCGGGAGTCCAGCACCCGGGCGGCAGGTCTTGGGGGCGGCACGCTTTAAGAGGCGCCGGTCATTAGCCCGAAGCATCGATGCTAACAGCCAGTGGCGGCTCGTGGAGCATTTTGATGGTAGAGCCACTTATACAATATAGCCTCCCTTTTGAAGAAACAAAGAACCATTTATCTTCCTAGACTAATCGAATATTCTGGCCAAAAAATCAAAAATTTGGAACAAAACAACCGAAGATCTAAAATATTGGCCAAAAAATCAAAAATCCTGATTTAAAAATGAAAATGCAGACTAAAAAATTGAAAATACAATCAAAAGAAAAATAATTTGCCATTTTCGGCCTCAAAAATAATTCTTTTTAGCTTAGAATAAGTTCCAACGAGAAATTTGAAAATAATAGCAAAAATAAAAAATCAAAATTTTTAACAAACCAATCGAAAGTAAAGAAAATTTCGGCCAAAAGACCAAAAATTGAAACCAAAATAATCGATAATACAAAATATACGCCATTAAAGTAAAAATCTACAATATGGCCTAAAACGGTGAAAATTTAGACGAAACATCGGAAACGAGCGTAAAGTTAAAAATTGCAGACAAAAAAAATCGAACATATCTACAAACCAATCGAATATTTTGGCCAAAATAAAGAAAACTACAAACAAAATTAAACAAAATATTCGAAAATACAAAAATCTAAAATATGGGCCAAAGAATCAAGAATCCTGATCTAAAAATGAAAAAAGGCAGACAAAAAATCGAAAACTTAGGTAGAAGCAAAATAATTTGACAAAAATAAGTTTCTGACCAGAAATTCGAAAATAATAAAAATTCACGAAATAAAATCAATAATCCAAATTAAAAAATCTAAAATACAGGACAAAAAATGTACCAAAAATCTAAAATATACGATAAAAAATTTAGACCAAAAATCTAAAATGCTAGCCTAAAAATAAAAATAATGGACCAAGGAAAGAAAAATTTTAACAGACAAATAAAAAAAACAAATTTAGGGCAAAAGATTTAAAAAATCCACAATGTTGATCAAAAAGTCGAAAACTCGGCCCTAAAGATACTAAACAAAAAAATTAAAAAAATCAAAAATGGGAGTCAAAAACAATAAAATCGAAAAGTTAGGTCAAAATAAAGAAAAATTTAGGTCAAAAGATTTAAAAAAATAAAACAAATCTGTAATATTGGCCAGAAAGTCGAAAATTTAGACAGTACATCGAAAACTCGGGCCTAAAGATAATAAATTCAGACTAAAAATCGAAAATTACAACAAACAAAACTCGAAAATACCGGAAAAAATAAAAAAAATGTCGCATATAAATGAATAATTCAGTTTATAGATATTTTAACCAAAATCTAATCAAGAATTTGGAACCATAATTAAAAATTAGGCCCAAAAAATAAAAAATGTGGACCGAAAAATCAAAATTTTTTAAAATTAAATCGAAAATGTAGGTCAAAATAAAGAATATTTAGAGCAAATGATCAAAAATTTACAACATCAAAAATCGAAAATAAAGGTCAAAAATCTAAAATTTCGGCTCGAAAAAACAAAAATACTGACCAAAAAAAAAACAAAAATTAAAAACATTTAAATCGAAAATTTATGTCAAAATAAAGAATTTACACCCAAGAGAATCGAAAATACAGGTCAAACATGTAAAAATTAAAAATTCGGCGGTAAAATTAAAAATGCGGGTCAAAAATGTCGAAAATTTAAACAATTAAATCGCAAATTTATGTCAAAACAAAGGATATTTAATAGAAAATATTAAACATGTGTTTAATTAGCTGCAGTTTATTAAAATATAATAAAGTAGTAATTAATTACTTGAGCTTAAGGATATTTAGGCCAAAAGTTAAAATATTTTGACCAAAAATATCGAAAATACAGGTCAAAAATTTAAAAACTAAAAATTCGTCGGGAAAAATAAAAAATGCGGACCAAATAGTCGAAAATTTTTACAATGAAATCGCAAAGTTGCTTAATTGAAAGTTACCTGACAATGGATTACCACATAGTAACGGTCGCAACCATCATCTTCGCAAAGTTAAAGAAAAATAAAGCAAAAAAGAAATAAAGCAAAATAAAGAAAAATTCAGGCCAAAAGATTAATAAAAATAATAAAAATCTGTAATGTTGGCCAGAAAGTCGAAAATTTAGACAGTACATCGAAAAATCTGGCCTGAAGATAATAAATGCAGACTAAAAAATCGAAAATTTCAACAAACAAAACTCGAAAATACCGGAAGAAATAAAAAAAATCTCGCATTTAAATGAATAATTCAGGTTATAGATATTTTAACCAAAATCTAATCAAAAATTTGAAACCATAATTAAAAATTCGGCCCAAAAAATAAAAAATGTGGACCGAAAAATCAAAATTTTTAACAATTAAATCGAAAATTTAGATCAAAATAACGAATATTTAGAGCAAATAATAAAAAATTTAGACCAAAAAAATATTGAAAATACAGGTAAAATATCTAAAAATTCGGCTCGAAAAATCAAAAATACGAACAAAAAAAAAACAAAATTTTAACAATTAAATCGAAAATTTATGTCAAAATAAAGAATATTAAGGTCAACAGAAAAAAGAATCGAAAATACAGGTCAAAAATCTAAAAATTAAAAATTCGGCGGGAAAATCCGGGGCCAAAAAGTCGAAAATTTAAATCGCAAATTTAGGTCAAAATAAAGGATAGTTAGGCCAAAAGTTCAAATGTTTTGGCCAAAAATATCGAAAATACAGGCCAAAAATTTAAAAACTGAAAATTCGTCGGAAAAAATAAAAAATGCGGACCTAATAGTCGAACATTTTTATAATGAAATCGAAAATGTATCAAAATAAAAGATATTTAGGCCAAATGATCAAAAATTTAGATTAAAAAAAATCGAAAAAACAGTCTTAATAATAAAAAATGCAGAATATTCTAGTAAGAAAATGGTTTAAATTAGTCACTATATTGTTCAAAATAATTTTCCATTTTTTTTTATATAGAAAAATATATTTTTTTTTAATTTTCGCTTTAATTGTCCAAAAAAGTGAAACTAATTTGAAAAAGAATTCAAGTATAACCATTAACTTTGTGGGATCACCTGATCACCTTTTGTGTCATTAATTTCAGGATAATTCATTATTAAAAATATCTGTACATATTTGTACGAAAAATGCGGACAAAAATCGAAAGAGAAGTTTCTAATTTTATGTTGGTACCCCATAATCTGATACTGTACCTCGTTATAAATCGATCAGTTGGGCCTTCTAGCGTCAAACTGAATCAACTCTGTCCCACTCTCGCCGTGTATTTATGCCATAAATTTGAGCAGTGTTTAAAGTTGTAACAATTTTTGTTCTAACTCACTTTATACAATCCGGTTTGATGGAGTGTCTTGTCGAAGATATGTAAAATGTATTCCATATGCTGTTTAATGTAATTTAATTTTTAAACATTGCTGTCAAATAATAGCTCTTTACTAATATTTTTACGCATTCGTATTTTAAAAAATTATAAAAATAGTTGTGAGTTAGATCGAGTTGAATAATCAACTTTTTTCTTAAATGAAGTTTGAGGTATATGGTTTTGATTTTTTCCAAGATCTAGTGCCACGAGGCGCCACCGCGTTTTTTATATCAGTTTATATACAGGGTGTTTCAGACCACTCGTACACCCCAAATATCTCCTGGAATACAAATCGGATTGAGATAAGAGAAATATGTCCAAAAATATTTTTCGAGCTCGATCATATGGTGTGTAATGTGAACCGCCCCCCTCTCCTCTGGGGCGGGGAGGGGGGTAACTTTGAAATCTTAAATGGGAATCCCTAATTTTTATTGCAGATTTGGATTCTGTGCTAAAAAATATTGGGTTTTTATCCGAAAAAAAAATTCGATGACCGACAGATGGTGCTATATTCAGCAAAAACATAGGGTCGTGTAAATTTTTAATTATTTAGGGCGGTCACCGAACTTTGAAAACACTCCTGTTAATATGACGGCGCACACATTTTCGGAGAGTGCGGCGGATTGTTTATTTTTTTTAAGTGATCCAGGGCCCGGCACGTTTTTTTTATCTATCCTGTTGTTAGGTCTGTATATCTAGATTGTTTATAAATTTTAACTTTTCTATGCCGATCACCGAACTTTGAAAAAAATTTCAGTTAATGTGACGGCGCACACATTTTCGGAGAGTGCGGCGGATTGTTTATTTTTTTTTTTAAGTGATCCAAGGCCCGGCACGTTTTTTTATTTATCTTGTTGTTAGGCCTGTATATCTAGTTTGTTTATAAATTTTAAACTTTTTTATGGCGGTCACCTAACTTTGAAAAAAACTTCAGTTAATGTGACGGCGCACATATTTTCGGAGAGTGTGGCGGATTGTTCATTTTTTCTTTCAAAGTGATCCAGGGCCCGGCACGTTTTTTTTTATTTATCCTGTTGTTAGGCCTGTATATCTAGTTTGTTTATAAATTTTAAACTTTTTTATGGCGGTCACAGAACTTTGAAAAAAACTTCTGTTAATGTGACGGCGCAAACATTTTCGGAGAGTGCGGCGGATTGTTTTTTTTTAAGTGATCCAGGGCCCGGCACGTTTTTTTATTTATCCTGTTATTAGGCCTGTATATCTAGTTTATTTATAAATTTTAAACTTTTTTATGGCGGTCACCGAACTTTGAAAAAAACTTCTGTTAATGTGACGGCGCAAACATTTTCGGAGAGTGCGGCGGATTGTTTTTTTTTAAGTGATCCAGGGCCCGGCACGTTTTTTTATTTATCCTGTTATTAGGCCTATATATCTAGTTTGTTTATAAATTTTAAATTTTTTTATGGCGGTCACCGAACTTTTAAAAAAACTTCAGTTAATGTGACGGCGCACACATTTTCGGAGAGTGTAGCGGATTGTTTATTTTTTTAAATTTAGATGTAAGTGCATTAATTGAAACTAGGCAATTTTTACACTTTGTTAACTGCGCCAATATATTTCTTATGGACTTATTGTTAATAATTATACAGTTAATAGAGTTTAGCATCCATTGAAAATTTCAGATTTATCGAACAGATGTCAGGGTTTATTTGAAACTATGCCAAACTAGCGTTCTGTTGATTGTATTTTTTTTTGTGTGTTCGGCGATTAATAAATAAATCACCGCGCAATCGGATGGGTAATGAGTGATTGCGGTGCATTCATTAGGCGGCAGTAAAAAGGGTAATTCGTGTGAAAAATCCCAGATAGAAGCGGGCGGCGTGTGCACGTATCGGGGTTAATCAAAAACTGCACATGGTTGCACTGCGCCAATGCACACTACCGCCCACTATCCCCATCCAGGATCGTGAACCGATGCGGCGGCGGTGCTTTATCTCAAAATTTGGCCGGGCCCCGCGTTCCCATCATTATTTTTACGTTATTTATAGTATATCGTAATAAAATACGAGCATAATTAATGCGCCCCCGAAACCCCCCCCCCCCCCCCCCCGCGCGCACCTACCCTACGTACTACATGCACGGGAAAAACAAATCGGTGCGCGATAAACAAAACGGCCGCCGCTGATTACGCACACAATTTCGAGGCTAATCACAGGACAAAGTCATAAATCATGCGCGCAAACAATTACACGACCTAAAATTATTGGCCGGCGTTTAAATCTTTAACGTAACGATGGTTACATGAGAAGCGAGATTGACTGTTTGTGTATTAAGTGCGCAAAGTACGTGTTTGCCGATTTCGATAGACCGGCAAACACGTACTTTGCGCACTTAATACACAAACAGCCATTCTCGCTTCTCATGTAACCATCGTTACGTTAAAAATTTAAACGCTGGCCAATAATTTTAGGCTCGAAATATTTTTCTAAACAATTCATTTCATCTAATCGAAGAATTTCCTGGTGGAATATTTCAAGAATTTACGGTTTGCGGGTAATTGATGTGTATTTTCAGTTCGATATTTTGTTTTCTGGAGACAGAGAGTGCAGAGCGTGGAAGGTGGAGGCGGCGGTGGCGGAGGTGCAGGGGCCGTATCGCGCGTTATCTCTTTGCAGCAGCCGCCATATTACTTTCTTATCTACGTGTCTCGTTTCCTACTTCCAGGTCGTATCTCTGGCGCTATCGGGCCGTGTGCAGGCCCGTATACCCGCGCGGCCCGTGGCCCGTGCCCCACATACACCCACACGTAGAGGGCGGCTGTGTGCGAGCGCTAGTCGCCGATAGTGAGGATTAAACTTTTAAAACTGATAAGTTTATCGCGAGCAGTAGTTACGTCGTCTCTCAGTTTTGCATACGAATGCCGCGCGCGATGGGGGCGGCCTCCGTCTCGGGCCCCCGCGAACCCGCCGCTTAAGTCGGAATATTTATTAAATACAGACAGTGCACATTCGAAACATACAGTGCGTTTTTTTTAACATTGCATCATAAGGAAAGACATTTTATAGTTCAAATCATGAGTGATCGATTGAACTATGGGATCATCATGTAATCATAAGGATTTACATGTTAATTTTTTTTATGTCTTTATGAACAACTGTAAATAAATCTCCTAAAAGTGGCCTTAATGGAGATCTTATTGCAATACCTGTGAATTGTTGATAGAATTTATAATTAAATTGAAAGTAATTTCTTTTTGGCTTAGGAGATTTAGCGAAACGAAATTATATGTGTATATATTAAATAACTTCGAAACGAATAATTTAAGACGAATACAGCAACTACGGACCAGAGCGAATATTTCCTGGTGAGAAAATAATGTTACGCCCGTTTTTTTCTTGGTCTACATTTTTCATTTTTCCATTTTTTTAGTTTTTTTTTGATCTTAATCATTAATTTGAACGAGTGAATTTTTGATTGGTCTACACTCTAAATTTTTAACAAATTGTCGATTTTTATGGGCGATTTTTTTTTGTTTTGAGGGTATTTTCGAGTTTTCGTGCCAAGTTTTTGATTATTTGCCCTTCATTTTAGATTTTTTTTAACCTGAATTATTGTTTCTATGGGCGATTTTTTTAAATTACTTTCGAGTTTAGAGTGCCGGCAATTTATTTTGGAATAAAGTAATTTTTGGGGCTGAAAATGGCACTTTTCTTTTGCTTGAATTTTTAATTTTTTAGTCTGTATTTTACATTAGAACATTTGATTGATTTTAGATGTTTGGTCTGTGTTTTTCATTTCTTTGTTCCAAATTTTAGAGTTTTTGACCCTTAAACCAAAGTTTTCGAAAATTTAGTTGAAATTTTCGTTTTTTTCTGCTCTGGATTTTTTATTTTTGCCGAGAGTCTAAATTTTCGATTTTTTGCTTATATTCTGTTTTTTTTTACCTTAATTATTAATTTTAACGAGCGAATTTTTGATTGGTTTATACTTTAGATTTTTAACCTGAATTGTTGATTTTTGAATGAGAACGTTTGGCCGGTATTTTCGGGTTTTTTTTTGCCAAATTTTTAATTTTTTCCCTTCATTTTAGATGTTTTAAGCCAAATTATTGTTTTTATGGGCGATTTTTTTTTAATTACTTTTGAGTTTAGAGTTTCGGCAATTTACTTTGAGGTAAAGATTTATTTTTGGGGGCTAAAAATGGCAAATTATTTTTCTTTTGCTTGAATTTTCAATTTTTAATCTGCATTTAAATTTTTTAGACCAGGGTTTTTGATTTTTTTTCGACTATATTTTAGATGTTTTTTTTTGCATCTAAACCAAAATTTTAAAATATTTAGTTCTCTTTTTTCAATTTTTTTACCAATATTTTTAGTTCTGTTACCTTAATTATTAATTTTAATGAGCGAATTTTGTATTGATTTTTCCTTTAGATTTAAATGAATTGTTGATTTTTATGAGCGAATTTTTGGCTGATTTTTCAAGTTTTTTTTTTGTTTTGCCCTATAATTTAGATTGTGCAGACTGAATTTTTGATATTTTTAGCTTGTACTATTTTTTTTTAATGTTTTTAATATAATTATTGTGGTTATTTTAAAATAAAACTAATGTACTTGGATCTCTGGCTAGAAAATACAGGCTGCGCGATTTGTGTTTGAGGAATTAGTAAACTTTTAAATATTTCGATTCGATTTTTGATTTTTTTTTTCGAAAATTTTTAAATAAAAAAATTATCTTTGCTGCCAGTTTAGTTTTTTTAGTAATTGTTAAATATAATACTTTGGCCCGGAATGAAGCTGATCGCCCGGTATAAGTGGAACTGTTTGGAAATTATGAAAAAAAAATGCGAACAATTTTAAGTAGATAATTAGCGAGGCTTTCCGAAAAAATAAAGAAATATTTTAATTATTTGGAGGATGCCATAACACGATTAAATATTTTTCTAATTTTTTAAATGGCCTACATATTTTCGGAAAAACGGAGTTTTTTTGTGTAAATTCCGAAATCTTATCAGCGCGCCTTCTCTAATCCCAGTGTTGCCAGATTGGGTTTTTTTTTCCTAAAATGGGGGTAAAAAAAACTTCAATCGATGGGGTATTTTTTGGGGTGGGTATTTTATGCGAGGGGTAATTTTGGGGGGTTTTTATGAAACATTTGGGGAAAATTAAAAATTACTCCTGGCAACACTGCTCCGAGGTGGCCAATTGACATCGCCGAAACGGCTGATAACACGATTACCGAACTTAGCGCGCAAAAGATCGATTGTGACATGGGCTGTATTGCATGGCGCGCCGTCCTGTTGCAACCATGGATCGCCCAAGTCCATGTCTTCAATTTCCGGCCGCAAAAAATCGTTTATCATGTCTCTGTAGCGCTCAGCGTTTCCGGTAGCATTTTCAAAAAAAAAAATGGGCCAATGATGCCACCACTCCAAAATCTGCACCAAACTGTCACTCTCTGAGGATGCGTTGGCTTCTCGACGATCACGTAAGGCTCAGATGCGGCAGTTTTGCTTGTTAACATAGCCGCCGAAATTTCGGCCAAAACTTCTTTTCAATTGACTTTGGAAATAAGTTTGCATTATTTCCCAACGTTGTTCAGAGGTAAAGCGATCCATTTAATTCCGCGAAGATATGATACTGACTTTCTGTCAAGATTTCGTGCGGGAAAGAGCCGTCACTGTAAAAATAACATATATTTCAAAAAGAAACCACCCGTTATACCCAAAGTAATTTTGATTGAAGCAAGTTTCAAAACACTGATACAGTTCAGATTTGATCAGGCAGTTACAATTTGATTCATCAAGCTAATTTTGAGGCAATCATGAGTAGAGCCATCCCAAAATCTGGTGTCACATTGCGCAGTGAACATCTTAAATTTCAATCCGGAAACTCATAATTATTCAGTAAACATATCTTCAATTCGGTGATGCGGTCGCGCGTATATTTGCTATCACGTTCTCTCACTCTGCGCAAACTTTACCCCCAGGTGTCACGACATTTTGGGATGGCTCTAGGTATATTAGAAAACGTCAAAAGATACAAGTTTTGAGTTTATTTAAGTGGTTTTGGATCTAAGACAAAACGATTGAATTTTTCAATTTTCATTACAACAAATCAGAGTGAATTTTTCAATTTCTAATTTTCATTATAACACAGTTAAAGATCAAATTTTTCAATTTTCAATTTTCATTAGAACAATAACAAAATCCGCAGTTATCGTAATCGCATTAAAGATATGTATTCTCAAAAACATTAAAATTTGATTACGGCCGAAAAAAGAACGGACGAATTTCGGCCGACCGACAGGTTTAATTTGTTAATTGCAATAATTACAAATTCCCGGTTTTTATGATGGATCGGTAATTCGACGCTAATAAACCGTTCGTGTAATTAAAAGGACTATTAATATTTAATGACTAATTTATTTTAATTTTAATCAGGGCCCGCGTGTCATTCGTTCTGGAAGTAATTACTGGTGATTAAAAACTATGTATCAATTATATGATTATTTTACTGGGACACGTTGGCTTTTGATAAATGCACCCATTAGATTAAAAATAAAAAAAATAAAAAAAACATTGTAATTCGTTCACCCATACAATTAAAGTCAATTAAGGATGAACTCTCTAAACATTTTATTTATTTTATTTTGTTATACAAAATAATTTATCACAACGATCCTATATTTCTGAAAAAAAACAAACTAACAAAGATTCCGTCATGGCGAGTTTACCACCAAATCCAGAATTAAACAGCATTTTTGTCTGTTGAAAGTTTTTCTATCTGTCGCAATTGTTTTAATTTTTTTTAACCAGGAAAAAGTGAGCAAACTCAGCAATACCATAAACTATGTTCTCGTAGGATTATTTCCAAATTTTGTCAAGAGATGTTTGCAGATTTTGATTGAATTATAAAGCTGAATCTATTTTGATTAAATTTGGAAAGTTTCAAGTCTGTAGCAATTGTTTTTGTATTTTTTTTAACCAGGAAAAAGTGAGAAAACTCAGCATTACTATAAACTATGTTCTCGTAGGATTATTTCCAAATTTTGTCAAGGGATGTTTGCAGATTTTGATTGAATTATAAAGCTGAATCTATTTTGATTAAATTTGGAAAGTTTCAAGTCTGTGGCAATTGTTTTTGTATTTTGTTTTAACCCGGAAAAAGTGATTAAACTCAGCATTACCATAAACTAGGTTCTCGTAGGATTATTTCCAAATTTGATCAAAGGAGGTTTGCAGATTTTGATTGAATTATAAAGCTGAATCTATTTTGAGTAAATTTGGAAAGTTTCAAGTCTGTGGCAATTGTTTTTGTATTTTTTTTTACCAGGAAAAAGTGAGCAAACTCGGCATTACTATAAACTATGTTCTCGTAGGATTATTTCCAAAATTGATCAAAGGATGTTTGCAGATTTTGATTGAATTATAAAGCTGAATCTATTGTGAGTAAATTTGGAAAGTTTCAAGTCTGTGGCAATTGTTTTTGTATTTTTTTTAACCAGGAAAAAGTGAGAAAACTCAGCATTACTATAAACTATGTTCTCGCAGGATTATTTCCAAATTTGCTCAAGGGAGGTTTGCAGATTTTGATTGAATTATAAAGCTGAATCTATTTTGAATAAATTTGGAAAGTTTCAAGTCTGTAGCAATTGTTTTTGTATTTTTTTTTTAACCAGGAAAAAGTGAGAAAACTCAGCATTACTCTAAACTATGTTCTCGTAGGATTATTTCCAAATTTTGTCAAGGGATGTTTGCAGATTTTGATTGAATTATAAAGCTGAATCTATTTTGATTAAATTTGGAAAGTTTCAAGTCTGTAGCAATTGTTTTTGTATTTTTTTTAACCAGGAAAAAGTGAGAAAACTCAGCATTACTATAAGCTATGTTCTCGCAGGATTATTTCCAAATTTGCTCAAGGGAGGTTTGCAGATTTTGATTGAATTATAAAGCTGAATCTATTTTGAATAAATTTGGAAAGTTTCAAGTCTGTGGCAATTGTTTTTGTATTTTTTTTTTAACCAGGAAAAAGTGAGAAAACTCAGCATTACTATAAACTATGTTCTCGCAGGATTATTTCCAAATTTGCTCAAGGGAGGTTTGCAGATTTTGATTGAATTATAAAGCTGAATCTATTTTGAATAAATTTGGAAAGTTTCAAGTCTGTGGCAATTGTTTTTGTATTTTTTTTTAACCAGGAAAAAGTGAGAAAACTCAGCAATACTCTAAACTATGTTCTCGTAGGATTATTTCCAAATTTGGTCAAAGGATGTCTGCAGATTTTGATTGAATTATAAAGCTGAATCTATTTTGAATAAATTTGGAAAGTTCCAAGTCTGTAGCAATTGTTTTTGTATTTTTTTTAACCAGGAAGAAGTGAGTAAACTCAGCATTACTATAAACTATGTTCTCGTAGGATTATTTCCAAATTTGGTCAAAGGAGGTTTGCAGATTATGATTGAATTATAAAACTGAATCTATTTTGAGTAAATTTGGAAAGTTTCAAGTCTGTAGCAATTGTTTTTGTATTTTTTTAACCAGGAAAAAGTGAGCAAACTCGGCATTACTATAAACTATGTCCTCGAAGGATTATTTTCAAATTTGCTCAAGGGAGGTTTGCAGATTTTGATTTAATTATAAAGCTGAATCTATTTTGATTAAATTTGGAAAGTTTCAAGACTGTGGCAATTGTTTTTGTATTTTTTTTTTAACCAGGAAAAAGTGAGAAAACTCAGCATTACTCTAAACTATGTTCTCGTAGGATTATTTCCAAATTTTGTCAAGGGATGTTTGCAGATTTTGATTGAATTATAAAGCTGAATCTATTTTGAATAAATTTGGAAAGTTCCAAGTCTGTAGCAATTGTTTTTGTATTTTTTTTAACCAGGAAAAAGTGAGAAAACTCAGCATTACTATAAACTATGTTCTCGCAGGATTATTTCCAAATTTGCTCAAGGGAGGTTTGCAGATTTTGATTGAATTATAAAGCTGAATCTATTTTGAATAAATTTGGAAAGTTTCAAGTCTGTAGCAATTGTTTTTGTATTTTTTTTTTAACCAGGAAAAAGTGAGAAAACTCAGCATTACTCTAAACTATGTTCTCGTAGGATTATTTCCAAATTTTGTCAAGGGATGTTTGCAGATTTTGATTGAATTATAAAGCTGAATCTATTTTGATTAAATTTGGAAAGTTTCAAGTCTGTAGCAATTGTTTTTGTATTTTTTTTAACCAGGAAAAAGTGAGAAAACTCAGCATTACTATAAGCTATGTTCTCGCAGGATTATTTCCAAATTTGCTCAAGGGAGGTTTGCAGATTTTGATTGAATTATAAAGCTGAATCTATTTTGAATAAATTTGGAAAGTTTCAAGTCTGTGGCAATTGTTTTTGTATTTTTTTTTTAACCAGGAAAAAGTGAGAAAACTCAGCATTACTATAAACTATGTTCTCGCAGGATTATTTCCAAATTTGCTCAAGGGAGGTTTGCAGATTTTGATTGAATTATAAAGCTGAATCTATTTTGAATAAATTTGGAAAGTTTCAAGTCTGTGGCAATTGTTTTTGTATTTTTTTTTAACCAGGAAAAAGTGAGAAAACTCAGCAATACTCTAAACTATGTTCTCGTAGGATTATTTCCAAATTTGGTCAAAGGATGTCTGCAGATTTTGATTGAATTATAAAGCTGAATCTATTTTGAATAAATTTGGAAAGTTCCAAGTCTGTAGCAATTGTTTTTGTATTTTTTTTAACCAGGAAGAAGTGAGTAAACTCAGCATTACTATAAACTATGTTCTCGTAGGATTATTTCCAAATTTGGTCAAAGGAGGTTTGCAGATTATGATTGAATTATAAAACTGAATCTATTTTGAGTAAATTTGGAAAGTTTCAAGTCTGTGGCAATTGTTTTTGTATTTTTTTTTTAACCAGGAAAAAGTGAGAAAACTCAGCATTACTATAAACTATGTTCTCGCAGGATTATTTCCAAATTTGCTCAAGGGAGGTTTGCAGATTTTGATTGAATTATAAAGCTGAATCTATTTTGAATAAATTTGGAAAGTTTCAAGTCTGTGGCAATTGTTTTTGTATTTTTTTTTAACCAGGAAAAAGTGAGAAAACTCAGCAATACTCTAAACTATGTTCTCGTAGGATTATTTCCAAATTTGGTCAAAGGATGTCTGCAGATTTTGATTGAATTATAAAGCTGAATCTATTTTGAATAAATTTGGAAAGTTCCAAGTCTGTAGCAATTGTTTTTGTATTTTTTTTAACCAGGAAGAAGTGAGTAAACTCAGCATTACTATAAACTATGTTCTCGTAGGATTATTTCCAAATTTGGTCAAAGGAGGTTTGCAGATTTTGATTTAATTATAAAGCTGAATCTATTTTGATTAAATTTGGAAAGTTTCAAGACTGTGGCAATTGTTTTTGTATTTTTTTTTTAACCAGGAAAAAGTGAGAAAACTCAGCATTACTCTAAACTATGTTCTCGTAGGATTATTTCCAAATTTTGTCAAGGGATGTTTGCAGATTTTGATTGAATTATAAAGCTGAATCTATTTTGAATAAATTTGGAAAGTTTCAAGTCTGTAGCAATTGTTTTTGTATTTTTTTTAACCAGGAAAAAGTGAGAAAACTCAGCATTACTATAAGCTATGTTCTCGCAGGATTATTTCCAAATTTGCTCAAGGGAGGTTTGCAGATTTTGATTGAATTATAAAGCTGAATCTATTTTGATTAAATTTGGAAAGTTTCAAGTCTGTGGCAATTGTTTTTGTATTTTTTTTTTAACCAGGAAAAAGTGAGAAAACTCAGCATTACTCTAAACTATGTTCTCGTAGGATTATTTCCAAATTTTGTCAAGGGATGTTTGCAGATTTTGATTGAATTATAAAGCTGAATCTATTTTGATTAAATTTGGAAAGTTTCAAGTCTGTAGCAATTGTTTTTGTATTTTTTTTAACCAGGAAAAAGTGAGAAAACTCAGCATTACTATAAGCTATGTTCTCGCAGGATTATTTCCAAATTTGCTCAAGGGAGGTTTGCAGATTTTGATTGAATTATAAAGCTGAATCTATTTTGAATAAATTTGGAAAGTTTCAAGTCTGTAGCAATTGTTTTTGTATTTTTTTTTTAACCAGGAAAAAGTGAGAAAACTCAGCATTACTCTAAACTATGTTCTCGTAGGATTATTTCCAAATTTTGTCAAGGGATGTTTGCAGATTTTGATTGAATTATAAAGCTGAATCTATTTTGATTAAATTTGGAAAGTTTCAAGTCTGTAGCAATTGTTTTTGTATTTTTTTTAACCAGGAAAAAGTGAGAAAACTCAGCATTACTATAAGCTATGTTCTCGCAGGATTATTTCCAAATTTGCTCAAGGGAGGTTTGCAGATTTTGATTGAATTATAAAGCTGAATCTATTTTGAATAAATTTGGAAAGTTTCAAGTCTGTAGCAATTGTTTTTGTATTTTTTTTTTAACCAGGAAAAAGTGAGAAAACTCAGCATTACTCTAAACTATGTTCTCGTAGGATTATTTCCAAATTTTGTCAAGGGATGTTTGCAGATTTTGATTGAATTATAAAGCTGAATCTATTTTGATTAAATTTGGAAAGTTTCAAGTCTGTAGCAATTGTTTTTGTATTTTTTTTAACCAGGAAAAAGTGAGAAAACTCAGCATTACTATAAACTATGTTCTCGCAGGATTATTTCCAAATTTGCTCAAGGGAGGTTTGCAGATTTTGATTGAATTATAAAGCTGAATCTATTTTGAATAAATTTGGAAAGTTTCAAGTCTGTGGCAATTGTTTTTGTATTTTTTTTTAACCAGGAAAAAGTGAGAAAACTCAGCAATACTCTAAACTATGTTCTCGTAGGATTATTTCCAAATTTGGTCAAAGGATGTCTGCAGATTTTGATTGAATTATAAAGCTGAATCTATTTTGAATAAATTTGGAAAGTTCCAAGTCTGTAGCAATTGTTTTTGTATTTTTTTTAACCAGGAAGAAGTGAGTAAACTCAGCATTACTATAAACTATGTTCTCGTAGGATTATTTCCAAATTTGGTCAAAGGAGGTTTGCAGATTATGATTGAATTATAAAACTGAATCTATTGTGAGTAAATTTGGAAAGTTTCAAGTCTGTGGCAATTGTTTTTGTATTTTTTTTAACCAGGAAAAAGTGAGAAAACTCAGCATTACTATAAACTATGTTCTCGCAGGATTATTTCCAAATTTGCTCAAGGGAGGTTTGCAGATTTTGATTGAATTATAAAGCTGAATCTATTTTGAATAAATTTGGAAAGTTTCAAGTCTGTAGCAATTGTTTTTGTATTTTTTTTTTAACCAGGAAAAAGTGAGAAAACTCAGCATTACTCTAAACTATGTTCTCGTAGGATTATTTCCAAATTTTGTCAAGGGATGTTTGCAGATTTTGATTGAATTATAAAGCTGAATCTATTTTGATTAAATTTGGAAAGTTTCAAGTCTGTAGCAATTGTTTTTGTATTTTTTTTAACCAGGAAAAAGTGAGAAAACTCAGCATTACTATAAGCTATGTTCTCGCAGGATTATTTCCAAATTTGCTCAAGGGAGGTTTGCAGATTTTGATTGAATTATAAAGCTGAATCTATTTTGAATAAATTTGGAAAGTTTCAAGTCTGTGGCAATTGTTTTTGTATTTTTTTTTTAACCAGGAAAAAGTGAGAAAACTCAGCATTACTATAAACTATGTTCTCGCAGGATTATTTCCAAATTTGCTCAAGGGAGGTTTGCAGATTTTGATTGAATTATAAAGCTGAATCTATTTTGAATAAATTTGGAAAGTTTCAAGTCTGTGGCAATTGTTTTTGTATTTTTTTTTAACCAGGAAAAAGTGAGAAAACTCAGCAATACTCTAAACTATGTTCTCGTAGGATTATTTCCAAATTTGGTCAAAGGATGTCTGCAGATTTTGATTGAATTATAAAGCTGAATCTATTTTGAATAAATTTGGAAAGTTCCAAGTCTGTAGCAATTGTTTTTGTATTTTTTTTAACCAGGAAGAAGTGAGTAAACTCAGCATTACTATAAACTATGTTCTCGTAGGATTATTTCCAAATTTGGTCAAAGGAGGTTTGCAGATTATGATTGAATTATAAAACTGAATCTATTTTGAGTAAATTTGGAAAGTTTCAAGTCTGTGGCAATTGTTTTTGTATTTTTTTTTTAACCAGGAAAAAGTGAGAAAACTCAGCATTACTATAAACTATGTTCTCGCAGGATTATTTCCAAATTTGCTCAAGGGAGGTTTGCAGATTTTGATTGAATTATAAAGCTGAATCTATTTTGAATAAATTTGGAAAGTTTCAAGTCTGTGGCAATTGTTTTTGTATTTTTTTTTAACCAGGAAAAAGTGAGAAAACTCAGCAATACTCTAAACTATGTTCTCGTAGGATTATTTCCAAATTTGGTCAAAGGATGTCTGCAGATTTTGATTGAATTATAAAGCTGAATCTATTTTGAATAAATTTGGAAAGTTCCAAGTCTGTAGCAATTGTTTTTGTATTTTTTTTAACCAGGAAGAAGTGAGTAAACTCAGCATTACTATAAACTATGTTCTCGTAGGATTATTTCCAAATTTGGTCAAAGGAGGTTTGCAGATTTTGATTTAATTATAAAGCTGAATCTATTTTGATTAAATTTGGAAAGTTTCAAGACTGTGGCAATTGTTTTTGTATTTTTTTTTTAACCAGGAAAAAGTGAGAAAACTCAGCATTACTCTAAACTATGTTCTCGTAGGATTATTTCCAAATTTTGTCAAGGGATGTTTGCAGATTTTGATTGAATTATAAAGCTGAATCTATTTTGATTAAATTTGGAAAGTTTCAAGTCTGTAGCAATTGTTTTTGTATTTTTTTTAACCAGGAAAAAGTGAGAAAACTCAGCATTACTATAAGCTATGTTCTCGCAGGATTATTTCCAAATTTGCTCAAGGGAGGTTTGCAGATTTTGATTGAATTATAAAGCTGAATCTATTTTGATTAAATTTGGAAAGTTTCAAGTCTGTGGCAATTGTTTTTGTATTTTTTTTTTAACCAGGAAAAAGTGAGAAAACTCAGCATTACTCTAAACTATGTTCTCGTAGGATTATTTCCAAATTTTGTCAAGGGATGTTTGCAGATTTTGATTGAATTATAAAGCTGAATCTATTTTGATTAAATTTGGAAAGTTTCAAGTCTGTAGCAATTGTTTTTGTATTTTTTTTAACCAGGAAAAAGTGAGAAAACTCAGCATTACTATAAGCTATGTTCTCGCAGGATTATTTCCAAATTTGCTCAAGGGAGGTTTGCAGATTTTGATTGAATTATAAAGCTGAATCTATTTTGAATAAATTTGGAAAGTTTCAAGTCTGTAGCAATTGTTTTTGTATTTTTTTTTTAACCAGGAAAAAGTGAGAAAACTCAGCATTACTCTAAACTATGTTCTCGTAGGATTATTTCCAAATTTTGTCAAGGGATGTTTGCAGATTTTGATTGAATTATAAAGCTGAATCTATTTTGATTAAATTTGGAAAGTTTCAAGTCTGTAGCAATTGTTTTTGTATTTTTTTTAACCAGGAAAAAGTGAGAAAACTCAGCATTACTATAAGCTATGTTCTCGCAGGATTATTTCCAAATTTGCTCAAGGGAGGTTTGCAGATTTTGATTGAATTATAAAGCTGAATCTATTTTGAATAAATTTGGAAAGTTTCAAGTCTGTGGCAATTGTTTTTGTATTTTTTTTTAACCAGGAAAAAGTGAGAAAACTCAGCAATACTCTAAACTATGTTCTCGTAGGATTATTTCCAAATTTTGTCAAGGGATGTTTGCAGATTTTGATTGAATTATAAAGCTGAATCTATTTTGATTAAATTTGGAAAGTTTCAAGTCTGTAGCAATTGTTTTTGTATTTTTTTTAACCAGGAAAAAGTGAGAAAACTCAGCATTACTATAAGCTATGTTCTCGCAGGATTATTTCCAAATTTGCTCAAGGGAGGTTTGCAGATTTTGATTGAATTATAAAGCTGAATCTATTTTGATTAAATTTGGAAAGTTTCAAGTCTGTGGCAATTGTTTTTGTATTTTTTTTTTAACCAGGAAAAAGTGAGAAAACTCAGCATTACTCTAAACTATGTTCTCGTAGGATTATTTCCAAATTTTGTCAAGGGATGTTTGCAGATTTTGATTGAATTATAAAGCTGAATCTATTTTGATTAAATTTGGAAAGTTTCAAGTCTGTAGCAATTGTTTTTGTATTTTTTTTAACCAGGAAAAAGTGAGAAAACTCAGCATTACTATAAGCTATGTTCTCGCAGGATTATTTCCAAATTTGCTCAAGGGAGGTTTGCAGATTTTGATTGAATTATAAAGCTGAATCTATTTTGAATAAATTTGGAAAGTTTCAAGTCTGTAGCAATTGTTTTTGTATTTTTTTTTTAACCA
Source organism: Ocypus olens (assembly GCA_910593695.2). Classification (NCBI taxonomy): domain Eukaryota; kingdom Metazoa; phylum Arthropoda; class Insecta; order Coleoptera; family Staphylinidae; genus Ocypus; species Ocypus olens. The sequence continues at coordinate 52,116,382 of OU343056.1, forward strand.
GGAAAAAGTGAGAAAACTCAGCATTACTCTAAACTATGTTCTCGTAGGATTATTTCCAAATTTTGTCAAGGGATGTTTGCAGATTTTGATTGAATTATAAAGCTGAATCTATTTTGATTAAATTTGGAAAGTTTCAAGTCTGTAGCAATTGTTTTTGTATTTTTTTTAACCAGGAAAAAGTGAGAAAACTCAGCATTACTATAAGCTATGTTCTCGCAGGATTATTTCCAAATTTGCTCAAGGGAGGTTTGCAGATTTTGATTGAATTATAAAGCTGAATCTATTTTGAATAAATTTGGAAAGTTTCAAGTCTGTGGCAATTGTTTTTGTATTTTTTTTTAACCAGGAAAAAGTGAGAAAACTCAGCAATACTCTAAACTATGTTCTCGTAGGATTATTTCCAAATTTGGTCAAAGGATGTCTGCAGATTTTGATTGAATTATAAAGCTGAATCTATTTTGAATAAATTTGGAAAGTTCCAAGTCTGTAGCAATTGTTTTTGTATTTTTTTTAACCAGGAAGAAGTGAGTAAACTCAGCATTACTATAAACTATGTTCTCGTAGGATTATTTCCAAATTTGGTCAAAGGAGGTTTGCAGATTATGATTGAATTATAAAACTGAATCTATTTTGAGTAAATTTGGAAAGTTTCAAGTCTGTAGCAATTGTTTTTGTATTTTTTTTAACCAGGAAAAAGTGAGCAAACTCGGCATTACTATAAACTATGTCCTCGAAGGATTATTTTCAAATTTGCTCAAGGGAGGTTTGCAGATTTTGATTTAATTATAAAGCTGAATCTATTTTGATTAAATTTGGAAAGTTTCAAGACTGTGGCAATTGTTTTTGTATTTTTTTTAACCCGGAAAAAGTGAGCAAACTCAGCATTACCATAAACCATGTTCTCGTAGGATTATTTCCAAATTTTCTCGAAGGAGGTTTGCAGATTTTAATTGAATTATAAAGCTAAATCTATTTTGAATAAATTTGGATAGTTTCAAGTCTGTGGCAATTGTTTTTGTATTTTTTTTTAACCCGGAAAAAGTGAGCAAACTCAGAATTACTATAAACTATGTTCTCGTAGGGTTATTTCCAAATTTGGTCAAAAGAGATTGCAGATTTTGATTGAATTATAAAGCTGAATCTATTTTGAGTAAATTTGGAAAATTTCAAATCTGTGGCAATTGTTTTTATATTTTTTTTTTCGAGTTGCCAAAATTATTAGAATTTTTACAACACCATGCTCTGTTCGGTGAAGATTTTCTTTAATTCTAGAAATAGGAGATTTTTACGGAAATATAATCGTTAATCAATTTTGAGTGAATTCGAAGAGTTTCCGGTCGATAGCAATTTTTTTTATATTTTTTTCGAGTTTCCGAAATTATTAGAATTTTTACAACACCATACTCTGTTTGGTGAAGATTTTCTTTAAAACTAGAAATAGGATGTGCGCGGATTTTTACGGAATTGTAATCGTTAATCAATTTTGAGTGAATTCTAAGAGTTTCCGGTCGATAGCAATTGTTTTTATATTTTTTTCGAGTTGCCAAAATTATTAGAATTTTTACAACACCACGCTCTGTTTGGTAAAGATTTTCTTTAAAACTAGAAATAGGATGTGCACGGATTTTTACGGAATTTTAATCGTTAATCAATTTTGAGTGAATTCGAAGAGTTTCCGGTCGATAGCAATTGTTTTTATATTTTTTTCGAGTTGCCGAAATAATTAGAATTTTTACAACACCACGCTCTGTTTGGTGAAGATTTTCTTTAAATCTAGAAATACGATGTGCACGGATTTTTACGGAATTATAATCGTTAATCAATTTTGAGTGAATTCGAAGAGTTTCCTGTCGATGGCAATTGTTTTTATATTTTTTTCGAGTTGCCAAAATTATTAGAATTTTTACAACACCATGCTCTGTTTGGTGAAGATTTTCTTTAGATCTGAAAATAGGATGTGCACGGATTTTTACGGGATTATAATCGTTAATCAATTTTGAGTGATTTCGAAGAGTTTCCGGTCGATAGCACTTGTTTTTATATTTTTTTCGAGTTGCCGAAATTATTAGAATTTTTACAACACTATGCTCTGTTTGGTGAAGATTTTCTTTAATTCTAGAAATAGGATGTGTAGAGATTTTTACGGAATTATAATCGTTAATCAATTTTGAGTGATTTCGAAGAGTTTCCGGTCGATAGCACTTGTTTTTATATTTTTTTCGAGTTGCCAAAATTATTAGAATTTTTACAACACCATGCTCTGTTTGGTGAAGATTTTCTTTAGATCTGAAAATAGGATGTGCACGGATTTTTACGGGATTATAATCGTTAATCAATTTTGAGTGATTTCGAAGAGTTTCCGGTCGATAGCACTTGTTTTTATATTTTTTTCGAGTTGCCGAAATTATTAGAATTTTTACAACACCATGCTCTGTTTGGTGAAGATTTTCTTTAAATCTAGAAATAGGATGTGCACAGATTTTTACGGAATTGCAATCGTTAATCAATTTTGAGTGAATTCGAAGAGTTTCCGGTCGATAGCAATTGTTTTTATATTTTTTTCGAGTTGCCGAAATTATTAGAATTTTTACAACACCACGCTCTGTTTGGTGAAGATTTTCTTTAGATCTGAAAATAGGATGTGCACGGATTTTTACGGGATTATAATCGTTAATCAATTTTGAGTGAATTCGAAGAGTTTCCGGTCGATAGCAATTGTTTTTATATTTTTTTCGAGTTGCCGAAATTATTAGAATTTTTACAACACTATGCTCTGTTTGGTGAAGATTTTTTTTAAATGTAGAAATATGATGTGTCCAGATTTTTACGGAATTATAATTTTTAAACAATTTTGAGTAATTTTGAAGTCGACAGCAATAGTATTTATGGATAAACCAGAGCGCCTTTTGAATTTAGAGGAAACTTCTTTTCGTGCTTATACATCCCATGTAAAATGCCTTTCTGTTATTTTTCTGACATACAATTAATTTGGGCTGAATCGAAGATTCTTTTAAGATAAATTCTTGAATAGTTTTGATGCTTCTTAATTCTTGGCATCGCCGTGATTGTTGTATTATACTATTATCATAGTATTCGGCATGAAGTTAAGAAACTATTTCAACTCAAGTGCACTATCATCCCGTTATTCCTGACAAAAGGACATCCTAATAACAGTCAACGGGAATTATTATAAATAAGCCGGATGTTATCTTGTTAAAGTTTACGATTATGCCGCCGCCGTCGCAGAAATGCACGCGTCAAATAATTATCTCCATCTTAATCCTTATTGCAGCAGTTGATACTCCGAGCGTTTTATTTTAGTTGTGGAATAACGATTAAACAGTTTTATTTTGAATTAACTAAAATGAATTTTTTAAGCTTAATTAAAGCAAAGCTCTGGATATTTTTACAAATGACCTCAACAGGCAACTGACCAGAGGTTTCCAAACTCTATTTTAAAAGACATAAAAATTTATTAGACTTTTTAAAACTTTATTTGACTGCAAAGCATATTTTCCGTAAGTACCAGAGTTAATGGATAATTGCGCGTTCGAATCGACTTGTTTGGGTGGCGGGAACTGGTCCACAGATAAAAGATATTGCGGATCGGTTTTGTCCGAAGCGCGAGATAAACGGGGCGGGTGGGAGGAAGGGCGAAAAAGTAAAGATTTGTAGTTATTAAGTTCTATTTCTGTTATGTAAACTTCGCCGCCACAATCCGGCGCAATCTCTGACCCAAATCTGGGCGGAATAATTTATCTAGATGCTGGTGCTGCTGCTGCCCTCGCATGGCTGTGCAAACATCTCCACGAGCTGAATATTATGATGAATAATGCACGGGACCGCGCTCTCGGTCAGATATTTTTATCGCCCCCAAGACGTACGGGGGGGCGGCCGGCGATGATGGCCCCCTCGGGGGTGGGTTTCCATGTGTGTGTGTGTGTCGGTAGTTGCGGGGTTTATCTAGGCAAGTGTGCGCGGAGTAAGTTTCCAGGCGAGTAATCTTATCTATCTCTGGTCCCGCTTCAATGTGTACCACGGACACCATTCTCATTGCGCACTTATCTGCACATCTCCAACTATTCTCCTCCACGTCTGAAGACCTGCATATCTCAACCATCGCGTTCCCTTGTTTCCATTCCGTGGTCACACTTGTCCTTATTCACCAAGAACAATACCGACGGCCGCCTTACACGTCTTTAAGACAAACACAATGCATTATAACATTCGTATCGTACGAATACGACCACGGTTTGCGATCTCGAGATCCGTACACAATATTCCTTCATAATTTAAAGAAGAATAATTAACTACGTACGATGCACCGTGGCCCATTTCACGAAAAACGCGGACAAAAATCGAAAAAGATTTGGATTAAAATAAAGGGTTCTTAAAGTCGCTGATTATTATTTGATAAAAAAAATCAAAATTCAAAATAGTGGTGAACAAAAATTTAAAAAAACGCATTGCATTGAAACAAAAATTGGTATATAAGGGATTCCAAGGTCAATTATTAACTTGATATTATTTCTTACAATTTAAAAAATGGCGAAAAAAATCATTCATTGGAAAAAATACGTTCACGAAGGGTAATTTTGTAAAAAATATGTGTGACTGTAAAGAGAATTAAGAGCTCTACAAAAGTTTCCTACAAAAAGTTTGTATTTTTTCCCGTAGAATACGATCCCGCAATAAAATATAGGGGATTCCATTTGAAAAATCAAAGTTGACCTTCGTTTGACCTTGAAAACTAACGGCAAGGTCATTTTCAAGGCCACCAGCGTATGCCCCCCTCCCAACCCTACAACTCTTATCTGAAACATTTTTTGCCATGTCGATCAGGTTTCGAGATATTTGGGGTGGCAATTTAAAATGGGACACCCTGTATAAACTGATATTAAAAACGCGGTGGCGCCTCGTGGCACTAGATATTGGAAAAAATCAAAACAATATACCTCAAACTTCATTTAAAAAAAAGTAGACTATTCAACTCGATCTAACTCGACAACTAACAACTATTTTTATAATTTTTAAAAATATGAATGCGTAAAAATATCAGTAAAGAGCTTTTATTTGACAGCAATGTTTAAAAATTAAATTACATTAAACAGCATATGGAATACATTTTACATACCTTCGACAAGACACTCCATCAAACCGGATTGTAAAAAGTCAGTTAGAACAAAAATTATTACAAATTTACACACCGCTCAAATTTATGGCACAAATACACGGCGGGAGTGCGACAGAGTTGATTCAGTTTGACGCTAGAAGGCCCAACTGATTATCGGTTTATAACGATGTACAGTGGTGTCCCCTGTATCAGATTATTCAATTATAGGGTGCCAACGTGAAATTCGAAACTTCAGTTTTTCGTGGAGGCTTCATTATACATTTTATATAATAAATAATACACTGTATGTTTGATCAGTGGCGGCTCGTAGAAAATTTTGATGGTAGAGCCACTTAGCATACACAATATATCTTACCGCCTCCTTTTTGAGGAAAGAAAAATCGACCATTCAAAACGTTTACTTGTTGCAGAAGCACTAAAAGAATTAAATAAAGACGAAAAATAGCCCGCATTTAATCTGTAACATCGTTATTCGTCCACGAAAATCAATTAAACGACGAATTGTATTTTGTAAAAATAAGTGCCAAACAAGATATTTTCATTAAGTGCCAAAATTGACAATGACATTTTCGAACTGCCAAAAATTATCATTTTCGAATGGTTCAAAATATTACCATTGTAAACTCCGGAAAACGACAATTTTCAGGTGTCAAAAATGAAAAATTTTAATTGCCAAATTTCGCAATTTTCAACTGTTAAAAAAGGTAATTACCAACAGTCTAAAATACAACATTTTTAAGTGCTAAAAAACAACTACAAACTGACCATTTGCCAAAAAAGATATTTTCAAGTAACAAAATTGACAATTTTCTAACTGCCAAAAACGATCATTTCAACTGTCAAAAATGATCATCCTCGAGTGTCATAATGACAATTTTCAAGTTTTAAAAATTACCATTCTCAACTGCCAAAAAAGACAATTTTCAAGTGCCAAAAATGACAATTTTTAACTGCCAAAAATGCCCACTTTCAAGTGTCAAAAATGACCATTTTTAACTGTGCAAAATAACCATTTTCATGTGCAAAAAAAAGTCAAAATTCACAATTTTAAAGGCCCAAAAATGGCATTTTCCATGTGTCAAAAACGATAGTTTTCAACTGTCAAAAAGTCTCATTTTTGAGTGCTATAAATGACAATTTTCAAGGTTTAAAAATGACAATTTTCATCCGTGCAAAGTGTCGAAAAAGATATTTTCAAAAGACCAAACTTGACAATCATTAAGTGCCAAAAAGACATTTTAAAGTGCCAAAATTGACGACATTTTCCAACAGCCAAAAATTATCATTTCGAATGCAATAAATGGTTCAAATATTACCATTGTCAACTGCTAAATACGACAATTTTCAGGTGCCAAAATGAAATTTTTTAAATAACAAATGTCACAATTTTTAACTGTTAAAAAGGGCAAGTACCAACAGTCTAAAATGAACGTTTTTAGGTGTCAAAAAGGCAATTTTTAACTGTACAAACCGACCATTTTCAAGTGCCAAAAAATACATTTTCAAGTACAAAAATTGACTATTTTCAAGTGCAAATAATGACATTTTCCAACTGTCAAAAACGATCATTTCAACTTATCATTTTCGAGTGCCATAAATTCAAATTTCTAAGTTTCAAAAACGACCAAAAAAGTCAAAATTCACAATTTTCAAGGGCCAAAAAATACATTTTCCAAGCGTCAAGAACGATAGTTTTAAACTGTCAAAAATTATCATTTAAGACTGGCATAAATGACAATTTTCAACTGTACAAAGTGCCAAAAAGACATTTTCAAGTGCCAAACTTGACAATCATCAAGTGCAAAAAAAATACATTTTCAAGTGACAAAATTGACAATCTTCAAGTGCCCAAAATGACATTTTACAACTGTCAAAATTTATCATTTTCAAATGCCATAAATGGTTAAAAAATTACCATTGTCAACTGCCAAAAACGACAATTTTCAAGTGCCAAAAATGAAAAATTTAATTGCCAAATGTCGCAATTTTCAACTGTTAAAAAAGGCAATTACCAAAAGTGTAAAATTGACATTTTTAAGTGTCAAAAAAGCAATTTTCAATTGTGCAAACTGACCATTTTCAAGTACCGAAAAAGACATTTTCAAGTACCAAAATTGACAATTTTAAGTGCAAAAAATACATTTTCCAACTGTCAAAAACTAAAAATTAAAATTTTCAAGTTTGAAAAATGACCATTCTCAACTGTCAAAAACGACAATTTTCAAGTGCCAAAAATGACAATTTTTAACTGAAAAAAAATGGCAATTTTCAGCTGCCAACAAATACAATTACCATCTGTCCAAAATGCCAATTTTCAAGTGTCAAATAAAAAACAGTTTTCAAATGTCAAAAATTACCATTTACAACTGTGCAAAATAACCATTTTCATGCGCAGAAAAATATATTTTCCAAGTGTCAAAAACGAGTTTTTAACTATCAAAAATTATCATTTTCGAGTGTTATAAATGACAATTCTCAATGTTCAAAAATAAGCATTTTCAACTGTCATTAAAGACAAATTTCAAGTGTCGAAAATGACAATTTTCAACTATGTAAAGTGCCGAAAAAGACATTTTCAAGTGCTAAAATTGATAATCATCAAGTGCCCTCTATACTACATGAGCAAAAAGGCGTATTCGCTAATTTCATTCATCGTGGATGGCGCGGAAATACGACTGACAAGTGCACGTCGTCGTCGTGCGCTTAAGCGGAGCCAGAAATTATTTGGTTCCTAATGCAGTTCCAGAACGGAAAAATTTCTTGGCGACCTCGAAATTAGAGGTCTACATAACGAGCCGCCCCTGTGTTTGATAATGGCAGGCTGAAGTTACCGAAACTTGTTTAAAAAAAATATTGTTTAAGTAATATATGCCACAAGCTGCTGGATAGCGTACAGAAATTTGAAAATACCGTTTTGTTGAAAAATGGTGCACATTTTAATAAAAGTTCATTTTTCACCCAAAAGTTTCACCGAAAAATTGTTCATAAAAAAGAAAGTTTATAACTTATTGCAAAATCCGTACGCTATTCATTAGATAATGTATCTTAGAAGTTACCTTCAAAAGTTCAAAAGGATCAATAAAGATTTGTAGAAGTTATAGTTTCGCCCAATTTGATTTCAATCGCGCTGTATCGGTCCGAAAGCGCTTGTAGCGCGCTACCTTGGCAAAACCTTCGAAACGATCTCTTTGAGCTTTCTCTGGGCTATAAAATATTGTTTTCTTATTTTTGAGGCTTTAAGGAAACATATTAACAAAAAAAAAACTTATTTTTTTTAAACCGTCTGGAGCCCGCATTGAGGTGCCGTGGCAAAACCTTCGAAAACGACCTCTTTGAGATTTCTCTGGGCCATAAAATATTTTTTTCTTATTCTTAAGGCCTTACATATTAACAAAAAAAATAAAACGACATGTTGAAAATTTTAGAGTTCCCCTTACCCCTTAATGCATACTGTAATTTAGTCTGTACATTAAAATTAAGGCATTGCAAGACTCGCATGACCATTTCAGAACTTACTTTCCATATCCATTTATTAAACAAAGAACCGCGAGCAAGCAACACAATTTTGGTCCTTCGAACCGGACGGTAAACATTCATGTTCGCCAATACACTCAATTTTTCGCGACGCCGGAATGTAATCAGATAAATTCGATTGTCAAACAGGACGAAGAGGAGTGATTTTATGGCGGCCGTTAGATGGTAATCTCGGGTGCGAAATTCTTGCGCGGTGAATTTCGTGGGAAGTCATTAGTGGTCCGTGGAGGAGATACGTAATCGATTTCTGAGATAAATTTAAATAAATAATTCATAGGTGTGTGTTGGTGTGGTGAGCGAAGAGACGCGTCAAAATAAGACGGATGGCCGTTCCGTATCCGACAATCGTGCCGATGTTATTTCGGGAAGGAGACTCTCGCACTATTAGATTTATGAAGTTGTCTCTCGGAGGCAGATAAGAGCCCCGGCGGGATGAAGCCGTGGTACGGGGCTGAAGGAAGGAGTTAACGAGTGGACCACGATTGCGGATTGATAAGGGGGCAACGGCGAGAAGAGCAGGTGTGGACAGCCTTGTTAGCTCAACTGGAGATGGGCAATCACATGACGCGCAACACATACAGCTGACACTCGAGGAATAATTATAATTATGTTAATTGGCCTAGGAGAGGAGTCTTCTCTGGAAATCTGATAACGGAGACGTTCCCTCGCTTCTCGCCGTTGACCTTCAATTAAACTCATCTCTAAGTGCTCGGCACACAATCACCACGGGACGGGACAGATGGATGTACTCGATTCGGTTTTATGGTTTAGGTCACAGGTTTCAAATAATAGTTCAAAAATAATTTAACATGTCGCAATGTTAATTTGTGAAAGTTGTTTTTCATTTCTGCTAAGGCTATATATATAATATACTATTTTTGTAGGTAGAGCCACCCCAAAATCTGGTGTCACATTGCGCATTGACAGTCACACGCCTTCTTTGAAAATTACAAGTGCACATCTTACATTACGTTTCTCTTGTTTAAAACCTTTCTCCCGTTAAACAATGGAGCACTTTCTTGACATGTTGTGTAATATACTATTTTTGTAGGTAAAGCCACCCCAAAATCTGGTGTCACATTGCGCATTGACAGTCACACGCCTTCTTTGAAAATTACAAGTGCACATCTTACATTACGTTTCTCTTGTTTAAAACCTTTCTCTCGTTGAATAATGAAGCACGTTCTTAACATGTTGTGTAATATACTATTTTTGTAGGTAAAGCCACCCCAAAATCTGGTGTCACATTGCGCATTGACAGTCACACGCCTTCTTTGAAAATTACATGTGCACATCTTACATTACGTTTCTCTTGTTTAAAACCTTTCTCTCGTTGAATAATGAAGCACGTTCTTAACATGTTGTGTAATATACTATTTTTGTAGGTAAAGCCACCCCAAAATCTGGTGTCACATTGCGCATTGACAGTCACACGCCTTCTTTGAAAATTACATGTGCACATCTTACATTACGTTTCTCTTGTTTAAAACCTTTCTCTCGTTGAATAATGGAGCACGTTCTTAACATGTTGTGTAATATACTATTTTTGTAGGTAGAGCCACCCCAAAATCTGGTGTCACATTGTGCATTGACAGTCACACGCCTTCTTTGAAAATTACAAGTGCACATCTTACATTACGTTTCTCTTGTTGAAAACCTTTCTCTCGTTGAATAATGGAGCACGTTCTTGACATGTTGTGTAATATACTATTTTTGTAGGTAGAGCCACCCCAAAATCTGGTGTCACATTGTGCATTGACAGTCACACGCCTTCTTTGAAAATTACATGTGCACATCTTACATTACGTTTCTCTTGTTTAAAACCTTTCTCTCGTTGAATAATGAAGCACGTTCTTAACATGTTGTGTAATATACTATTTTTGTAGGTAAAGCCACCCCAAAATCTGGTGTCACATTGCGCATTGACAGTCACACACCTTCTTTGAAAATTACAAGTGCACATCTTACATTACGTTTCTCTTGTTTAAAACCTTTCTCTCGTTGAATAATGAAGCACGTTCTTAACATGTTGTGTAATATACTATTTTTGTAGGTAAAGCCACCCCAAAATCTGGTGTCACATTGCGCATTGACAGTCACACGCCTTCTTTGAAAATTACATGTGCACATCTTACATTACGTTTCTCTTGTTTAAAACCTTTCTCTCGTTGAATAATGGAGCACGTTCTTAACATGTTGTGTAATATACTATTTTTGTAGGTAGAGCCACCCCAAAATCTGGTGTCACATTGTGCATTGACAGTCACACGCCTTCTTTGAAAATTACAAGTGCACATCTTACATTACGTTTCTCTTGTTGAAAACCTTTCTCTCGTTGAATAATGGAGCACGTTCTTGACATGTTGTGTAATATACTATTTTTGTAGGTAGAGCCACCCTAAAATCTGGTGTCACATTGCGCATTGACAGTCACACGCCTTCTTTGAAAATTACAAGTGCACATCTTACATTACGTTTCTCTTGTTTAAAACCTTTCTCTCGTTGAATAATGAAGCACGTTCTTAACATGTTGTGTAATATACTATTTTTGTAGGTAAAGCCACCCCAAAATCTGGTGTCACATTGCGCATTGACAGTCACACGCCTTCTTTGAAAATTACATGTGCACATCTTACATTACGTTTCTCTTGTTTAAAACCTTTCTCTCGTTGAATAATGGAGCACGTTCTTAACATGTTGTGTAATATACTATTTTTGTAGCTAGAGCCACCCCAAAATCTGGTGTCACATTGTGCATTGACAGTCACACGCCTTCTTTGAAAATTACAAGTGCACATCTTACATTACGTTTCTCTTGTTGAAAACCTTTCTCTCGTTGAATAATGGAGCACGTTCTTGACATGTTGTGTAATATACTATTTTTGTAGGTAGAGCCACCCTAAAATCTGGTGTCACATTGCGCATTGACAGTCACACGCCTTCTTTGAAAATTACAAGTGCACATCTTACATTACGTTTCTCTTGTTTAAAACCTTTCTCTCGTTGAATAATGGAGCACGTTCTTGACATGTTGTGTAATATACTATTTTTGTAGGTAGAGCCACCCTAAAATCTGGTGTCACATTGCGCATTGACAGTCACACGCCTTCTTTGAAAATTACAAGTGCACATCTTACATTACATTTCTCTTGTTTAAAACCTTTCTCTCGTTGAATAATGGAGCACGTTCTTAACATGTTGTGTAATATACTATTTTTGTAGGTAAAGCCATCCCAAAATCTGGTGTCACATTGCGCATTGACAGTCACACGCCTTCTTTGAAAATTACAAGTGCACATCTTACATTACATTTCTCTTGTTTAAAACCTTTCTCTCGTTGAATAATGGAGCACGTTCTTGACATGTTGTGTAATATACTATTTTTGTAGGTAGAGCCACCCTAAAATCTGGTGTCACATTGCGCATTGACAGTCACACGCCTTCTTTGAAAATTACAAGTGCACATCTTACATTACATTTCTCTTGTTTAAAACCTTTCTCTCGTTGAATAATGGAGCACGTTCTTAACATGTTGTGTAATATACTATTTTTGTAGGTAAAGCCATCCCAAAATCTGGTGTCACATTGCTAATGTATAGAACATAAAATTCAGTAGGTTATGTCACTTTAAAAAAAAATATTTATTTTCTTTGGGAAACGCTTAAAAATTTCGAAATGAAACCTCACCGACACATTTTTAGAACATAATGTTCAGTAGGTTACGTCAAAAAAATTATGCTTAAAAATTTCAAAATGAAATCTCATTGACACGAATATTTTTACCTAGCATAAAACTAATGTCAAAATTATGCCACAGACTAATAAAAATAGACGAACGAAAAGACGGCAACGTAACGTGTCCAGTCCGTTATCAAGATGTATGCGAATGCTGTAAATTCCAAAATCTCTATTTTATGTAAAACATCTACGCCAGATGTTTGTTGCAGTAGCGGTGCATCTGGGGCGGGGAAGGGCACAGGTCGTTGGTCCGCTTTTGTAACGCGCTAGAAAATTTACTGTCCCATTCCGTTTTGAACGGGAATAAAAGGAAAACGGGGGAAAAAAAATAACGGCGAGCCGCACACATATTGCAAAAGAACAAAGGCATAATTCCGCCGTATCATATTTTAAAAATATATATTTAGATTCGAAAGGGAGATGGCGAGATGCTCGCTTTTATATTTATATTTCTACATATAAGAAAATATGCGATCGCTTATCTTATCCGGGGGACTCAAAATGTACGGTAATTTATTTCTACTTACGAAAAAATAACGCGGGCACACACATCGGCCCGGAGAGATACCATCGCGGCACAGAAGTCGGAGAAGGGACCGACCCAGTGGGCCGGAGAGAGAAAGAGAAAAATTGCCCTTATCAAAAATCGATCTGGCTTATCGCGACGAATGAAATATTTACAAGTCCATCGCAGATCGGGTTACATTAATTACTTATAAACGTCTCCTTTTACGGCGTCGTGGTGGAATTAATGAAATGCCGATAGTTTTATGCGGACATCAATTTCACTCGCTCAGAGTGGTACAATTATTTAGCAAAATTGGTAATACCATTAATTGTTTTACCCTAGAGTGCGCGAAAGTATGCATTTGTGCGATGAGACTGACGAAAATCGGAAAAAAGCCTAGTCCGGAAAAAGAGTTCACACGGCTGGCACCAGATGGCGCATTCGTATATCTGTCATTTTTCATTTCATTATGACGAAAAGAAGAAAAATCTCAGCCCGGAAAAAAGGTTCACAGGGATGGCACCAGATGGCGCATTCGTACATTTGTCATTTTCAATTTCATTCTGACAAGAAGCAGAAAAAGCTGAGCCCGGAAGAAGAGTTCACACTGATGATACCAGATGGCGCATTCGTATATCGGTCATTTTCAATTTCATTCTGACGAAAAGCAGAAAAGCTTAGCTCGAAAAAAGTGCACACGGATGACACTAGATGGCGCATTCATATATCTGTCGCGGCTGTCATATTTTCAATTTTATGCTGACTAAAAACAGAAAAAGCTTAGCCCAGAGAAAACGGGTTCACTCGGATAGCACCAGATGGCGCATTTGTATATCTGTCATTGGAAATGTCATATTTTCAATTTTACTCTGGCAAACAGCAGAAAAAATGTAGTCCGGAAAAAGAGTTCACACGGATGACACTAGATGGCGTATTCGTATATCTGTCACATTCAGTTTCGTTCTGAGAAAAAGCAGAAAAAGCTTAGCCCGAAAAAAAGTGCACACGGATGACACTAGATCTGTTATTTTAAGTTTCATTCTCAGAAAAAGTTTAGCCCGAAATAAGGTTCACACGAATGACAGCAGATGGCACCACGTATTAGTATATCTGTTATTTTTAGTTTCATTCTGAGGAAAAGCAGAAAAAGTTTAGCCCGGAGAAAAAGTGCACACGGATGACACCAGATGGCTGTCATATTTTCAATTTCATTCTGACAAAAACGGAAAAAGCTTAGCCCGGAAAAAAAGGTTCACACGGATGGCAGCAGACAGCGCATTCGTATATCCGTCATTTTCAGTTTTATTTTGAGAAAAAGCAGAAAAGTTTATCCCGGAATAAGGTTTACACGAATGCCAACAGATGGCACCAGATGGCGCATTCGTATTATATTTGTCATTTTCAGTTTCATTCTGACAAAAAGCAGAAAAAGCTTAGCCCGGAGAAAAAGGTTCACACGGATGGCAGCAGACTGCGCATTCGTATATCTGTCATTTTCAATTTCATTCTGAGAAAAAGGAGAAAAAGTTTAGCCCGGAATAAGGTTCACACGAATGGCAGCAGATGGCACCACATGGCGCATTCGTATATCTGTCATTTTCAGTTTCAGTCTGAGAAAAAGTAAAGAAAGCCCGGAAAAAAGTGCACACGGATGGCACCAGATGGCGCTCGTATATCTGCCGTGGCTGTCATATTTACAATTTCATACTGACCAATACAAAAAATGCTTAGCCCGGAGAAAAAGGTTCATACTGATGGCAGCAGATGGCGCATTCGTACATCTGTCACTTTCAGTTTCATTCTGAGAAAAAGCTGAAAAAGTTTAGCTCGGAAAAAGGTTCACACAGATGGCAGCAGACGGCACCAGATGGCGCATTCGTATATCTGTCATTTTGAATTTAATTCTGAGAAAACGCAGAAAAAGCTTAGCCCGGAAAAAGAGTTCACACGGATGACATCAGAAGTCGCATTCGTACATCTTTCGTTGTGGCTGTTATATTTTTTATATTTTCAATTTTATTCTGACATTGACAAAAAGCAAAAAGCCCAGCCCGAGAAAAGAGTTCACACGAACGGCACCAGATGGCGCATTTGTATATCTGTCATTGGGGCTGTCATATTTTCAATTTTACTCTGAGAAAAAGCAGAACAAGTTTAGCCCGGAAAAAGCTTCACACAGATGGCAGCAAACGGCACCAGATGGCGCAATCGTACATCTGTCATTTTCAATTTCGTTCTGACGAAAAACAGAAAAAGCTTAGTCCGGAGAAAGAGTTCACACGGATGACACCAGATGGCGTATTCTTATATCTGTCATTGGGGCTGTCACATTTTTAATTTCATTCTGACAAAAAGCAGAAAAAGCCTAGCCCGGAAAAAAAGTTCAATACGGATGGCATCAGATGGCGCATTCGTATATATGTCATTGGGGCTGTCATAGTTACAATTTCATTCTAACAAAAAGCCGAAAAAGCCTGGCCTGAAAACAAGGTTTACACGGTTGGCACCAGATGGCGCTTAACCCGGAAAAATTACTCGTACTCATGCTCATACATGTGGCACCAGATGGCGGATTCGTATATCTGTCATTGGGGCTGTCATATTTTCAATTTAATTCTGATAAAAGCAGAAACAGTTTAAGCCGGGAAAAGATTTCGCACTCATGCTCATACATGTGGCACCAGATGGCGCATTCGCACATTTGTCATTGGGGCTGTCATATTTTTAATTTCATTCTGACAAAAGGCAGAAAAATCCTAGCCTGGAAAAAGGGTTCACAGTTTAAAAAAAAAGAAAAAGAATTCACACAGATGGCACCAGATGGCGCATTCTTATATCCGTCACATTGGGGATGTCATATTTTTAATTTCATTATGAAAAAAAGCAGAAAAAAACTAGTTCGGAAAAGAGTTCATACGGATGGCATCAGATGGCGCATTCGTATATATGTCGTTAAGGCTGTTATATTTTCAATTTTATTCTGACATTGACAAAAAGCAACAAAAGCCCAGCCCGGGAAAAGAGTTCACACGGATGGCACCAGATGGCGCATTTGTATATCTGTCATTGGGGCTGTCATATTTTCAATTTTACTCTGAGAAAAAGCAGAACAAGTTTAGCCCGGAGAAAAAGGTTCACACGGATGGCAGCAGATGGCGCATTCGTACATCTGTCACTTTCAGTTTCATTGTAAGAAAAAGCTAAAAAGTCCAGCCCGGGAAAAGAATTCATACGGTTCATATTTATTGTTGGAGTATTTACAAAAGTCAAAATAAAATTATTTACATACAAAAAATATTGAACAAATACTAGTTTAAAAAAACGAACAGGAAAAAATAATTAACATTTAAAACAGAAATCACAAATTGAAACAAATTTAAAGTAAAATATTACGTTTTTTTAGTATCAGACATAAACTCTTCAAAGCTATAGAATGCTCTTAATTTCAGATATTTTGACAGGGCACGTTTGGAGTGTCACATTTTCAATTTCATTTTCACAAAAAGCAGAAAAAGCCTAACTCGGAAACAAAGTTCACACGGTTGGCACCAGATGGCGCATTCGTATATCTGCATTGGGGCAGTCATATTTTCAATTTTATTTTAACAAAAAGTAACCTAGCCTGAAAAAGGGTTGACACGGATGCCACTAGATGGTGCATTCGTATATCCGTCATTGGGGCTGTCATATTTTCAATTTCATTCTAACAAAAAGCAACCTAGCCTGAAAAGGGGTTCACACGGATGCCACCAGTTGGCGCATTCGTATATCCGTCATTGGGGCTGTCATATTTTGAATTCCATGCTGACACACAGCAGAAAAAGCAGCCTAGCTCGGAAAGAAGGTTCGCACGAATGGCACCAGATGGCGCTTTCGTATATCTGTCGTTGGGGATGTTATATTTTTAAATTTATTGAGATAATTTACGTGAGTTAAAATAGTGAATCCTATTTATTTACTCAGACACATTTTTTCTTTTTTTCAGACATTGTTAAAATTGCCTCTATGGACCTCAAAACGGATATTTCTGTAAAAAAAAATTGAAAACAATTTCACGATCGCAATACTTTCTCGTACTCAGAATACAATATTAACAAGTAACTATAAAAAGGAAAAAATGCTGTAAAATAATTAAAAATACATTTATTTTATCCTATAATGTTAACATGCCAATAACTCCTTAGCAACGAGTAACGTTAAGGTACCTTAAACAACACTAGTGTTGTTATATGTACCTTAACGCAACTCGTTGCTAACACAAAAACATTATTTCGCTTTTTGACGGATTTCTGAATTTAAAAAAAATAATAGGATAAAATAAACCGTGTTACGACACACGTAACGATATTTGCTTTTACATTAGTCGAGAATTTAAAACTTTTCTCTCGTAATGTAAAAACCTTCATAACGTTACTTGTATCGTAAATTATAATTAAAACATGACAATAAATTAAAATCATTGCGACGCACTGGCTATCGTTCATTAGAAATCTAGAACAATCCACTTTTAGCCACTCGTGAAACACAGAGTGGACAAAAAAAAGTAACGCCAAAGTGGATACATGTCGAATCTCGAAGCGCCTTTCCCAGCGCCAGTTACGATTATGTCATTAACGGTAGATCGTTGATAGGACACACTTCCGGCCTCCCCTCCCCCCCTCCGCCGCCCACACCCCCATCCGCCGCCGCCGCATTCCTGCACTTGCATTTTATTAGCGATATCCTGGCTGGCTGGCTGGCTGGGGGCGGCTTTACCGCTTTACCGCCGCCTGCACGCCATCGATTACGTCAGTTATTGCTTCAACACTAAACGCCCAGATTGCTTTTTAACGTCAACACCAGAGATCCATCTATAATTCTAATCGACTAAAACACAATTAATAATAATAATAAAAATGGTGATGTGGCCATCATGTTACTTTCTCCGACTTGATGGTATCATAGCCATTTATATTTACGTTTTCATGGTTTATTTTAAATTTAAATTTTATTTTTAATTAAATGTACATCGAGCGTTGTGAAACTGACGTTTAAACCGTCAAAATTATGAAACATGGAAAAATTATACTTCAAATTCAAAAACTCAGTTTACTCAAAAACTCAAGGGATTTCGAAAAAAACTTATTCTTTATAAGTTTTTCATTTTAGCATTCTCTACAATTATTATTAACATAAATTTGCTGTAACTATTATCGTTTCATGATTATAAACCAAAAATTAAAAAAATAATAATAATTTTTTTCTCAAATAAAAATGATTTTATGAAAAATATTTTCAAGCAAAAGATGTTCATTTCTTTGTTGTCTTCAATGTTTGTTTAAATGTTTTTGTGATATTTTTCATATTTAAGAAAATATTGGCAAAAAACAAAAAACAGTTAAGGTAAACACCCACTTCCGGTGTACGAAATTTTACCGAAAGCTTTTCAGTTCTTCAGATTATCAAATAAGACGTATGTTCAAAGTTTTATATCAATTGCTCTATTAGTTTTTGAGATACAGCGCGCGCGCGAGGACCCAGCATCAGAATTTTCATTCTAACCGAGTAGCAGACTATACTTTCTACACGACCATGAGACAAACGGAACAAATAAAATAATTACATGTTTATAGTTATGTTTATAGTATTTGAACAAATGTGACACCCAAGGCCAAGTATTTTATTCGGAACGATGCGAGAGCTATCGAGCGGAGTATTTCAACCCAAAAAATAGTATTCTTTGAAACATGACTCGCGTGTTATATGTGCTTCTTAAAATAATTTTACCTTTTAAAAATCACAGATGAGTAACTAATTACTTAATATGCTGTTTTCTTTTTGTTGCAGGTGAGCATCTGTCGTCATCGGCCGTCCATCCTTGCGTTCGTAGTAAGTGGATGATTAACTAGAAGTACAGAAGACATTACATGTTATTTGCCTTTTATTACGAGAGAAATAAATATAATTCATACATATGTTGCTACATTCTTTGATATTTTGTTTCGTAATTTGTTTATCATTTTCCTCGCGTGGGTTTCGATGATTGCGAATTGAGAATCAAGAAAGTGTTCGCTTTGAAATATTTACCAAGAGATGGATAGACTATTAAACTGCCCATTCATCAGAAGAAAGAGGAAAATCGGTCGCCGTTATAAAAATTCAGCTATCCAAAATAGTAACGAACAGTAAGTTAATTTTAAAATTTTAGAAAATAATCGATTTTTCGCGGCTAAACGAAGAATCCAAATCGAACGCGGTTTTTAAATCTGTCCCCGTCGATGCAAGTTATTCGGATTCAATTAAAATTGGCGATTTTTAATTTTTGACGAAAACGTCAAAAACTTTTTCTGAAAAATTGGCTTTGAAATAATTTCAAAATCCCGTAGACACAATTGACAATTTACAACCAGAAACAGAATTGCAACACTCGAAACTTTCTTTGAAAAAACTGAAAATTGCATTGAACGATTCGAAAATTTCCAAAAAATTAATCTCGTAAAGAATTTGTTTCAAAATTTCAAAATCCATCCACAATTAAACACATTTTTGAAATCCCGTAGACACAATTGACAATTTACAACCAGAAACAGAATTGCAACACTCGAAACTTTCTTTGAAAAAAATTGAAAATTGCATTGAACGATTCGAAAATTTCCAAAAAATTAATCTCGTAAAGAATTTGTTTCAAAATTTCAAAATCCATCCACAATTAAACACATTTTTGAAATCCCGTAGACACAATTGACAATTTACAACCAGAAACAGAATTGCAACACTCGAAACTTTCTTTGAAAAAAATTGAAAATTGCATTGAACGATTCGAAAATTTCCAAAAAATTAATCTCGTAAAGAATTTGTTTCAAAATTTCAAAATCCATCCACAATTAAACACATTTTTGAAATCCCGTAGACACAATTGACAATTTACAACCAGAAACAGAATTGCAACACTCGAAACTTTCTTTGAAAAAAACTGAAAATTGCATTGAACGATTCGAAAATTTCCAAAAAATTAATCTCGTAAAGAATTTGTTTCAAAATTTCAAAATCCATCCACAGATAACACATTTTTAAAATCCCGTAAACACAATTGACAATTTACAACCAGAAACAGAATTGCAACACTCGAAACTTTCTTTGAAAAAAATTGAAAATTGCATTGAACGATTCGAAAATTTCCAAAAAATTAATCTCGTAAAGAATTTGTTTCAAAATTTCAAAATCCATCCACAATTAAACACATTTTTGAAATCCCGTAGACACAATTGACAATTTACAACCAGAAACAGAATTGCAACACTCGAAACTTTCTTTGAAAAAAATTGAAAATTGCATTGAACGATTCGAAAATTTCCAAAAAATTAATCTCGTAAAGAATTTGTTTCAAAATTTCAAAATCCATCCACAATTAAACACATTTTTGAAATCCCGTAGACACAATTGACAATTTACAACCAGAAACAGAATTGCAACACTCGAAACTTTCTTTGAAAAAAATTGAAAATTGCATTGAACGATTCGAAAATTTCCAAAAAATTAATCTCGTAAAGAATTTGTTTCAAAATTTCAAAATCCATCCACAATTAAACACATTTTTGAAATCCCGTAGACACAATTGACAATTTACAACCAGAAACAGAATTGCAACACTCGAAACTTTCTTTGAAAAAAACTGAAAATTGCATTGAACGATTCGAAAATTTCCAAAAAATTAATCTCGTAAAGAATTTGTTTCAAAATTTCAAAATCCATCCACAATTAAACACATTTTTAAAATCCCGTAGACACAATTGACAATTTACAACCAGAAACAGAATTGCAACACTCGAAACTTTCTTTGAAAAAAACTGAAAATTGCATTGAACGATTCGAAAATTTCCAAAAAATTAATCTCGTAAAGAATTTGTTTCAAAATTTCAAAATCCATCCACAATTAAACACATTTTTAAAATCCCGTAGACACAATTGACAATTTACAACCAGAAACAGAATTGCAACACTCGAAACTTTCTTTGAAAAAAATTGAAAATTGCATTGAACGATTCGAAAATTTCCAAAAAATTAATCTCGTAAAGAATTTGTTTCAAAATTTCAAAATCCATCCACAATTAAACACATTTTTGAAATCCCGTAGACACAATTGACAATTTACAACCAGAAACAGAATTGCAACACTCGAAACTTTCTTTGAAAAAAATTGAAAATTGCATTGAACGATTCGAAAATTTCCAAAAAATTAATCTCGTAAAGAATTTGTTTCAAAATTTCAAAATCCATCCACAATTAAACACATTTTTAAAATCCCGTAGACACAATTGACAATTTACAACCAGAAACAGAATTGCAACACTCGAAACTTTCTTTGAAAAAAATTGAAAATTGCATTGAACGATTCGAAAATTTCCAAAAAATTAATCTCGTAAAGAATTTGTTTCAAAATTTCAAAATCCATCCACAATTAAACACATTTTTAAAATCCCGTAGACACAATTGACAATTTACAACCAGAAACAGAATTGCAACACTCGAAACTTTCTTTGAAAAAAATTGAAAATTGCATTGAACGATTCGAAAATTTCCAAAAAATTAATCTCGTAAAGAATTTGTTTCAACATTTCAAAATCCATCCACAATTAAACACATTTTTGAAATCCCGTAGACACAATTGACAATTTACAACCAGAAACAGAATTGCAACACTCGAAACTTTCTTTGAAAAAAATTGAAAATTGCATTGAACGATTCGAAAATTTCCAAAAAATTAATCTCGTAAAGAATTTGTTTCAAAATTTCAAAATCCATCCACAATTAAACACATTTTTAAAATCCCGTAGACACAATTGACAATTTACAACCAGAAACAGAATTGCAACACTCGAAACTTTCTTTGAAAAAAATTGAAAATTGCATTGAACGATTCGAAAATTTCCAAAAAATTAATCTCGTAAAGAATTTGTTTCAACATTTCAAAATCCATCCACAATTAAACACATTTTTGAAATCCCGTGGAAACATGCCGAATTACAATCAGAAATTGCAACACTTGAAACTTTCTTTGAAAAAAAATTGGAAATTGCATTGAGCGTTTCGAAAATTTCCAAAAAATTAATCACACAAGGAATTCACTTCAAAATTTCAAAATTTATCCACAATTAAACACATTTTTGAAATCCCGTGGAAACAATTGCCGAATTACAATCAGAAAGAGAATTGCAACACTTGAAACTTTCTTTAAAAAAAAATTGGAAATTGCATTGAGCGATTCGAAAATTTCCAAAAAAATAATCACACAAGGAATGTGTTTCAAAATTTCAAAATCCATCCACAATAAACACATTTTTGAAATCCCATGGAAACAATTGCCGAATTACAATCAGAAAGAGAATTGCAACACTTGAAACTTTCTTCGAAAAAAAATTGGAATTGCATTGAGCGTTTCGAAAATTTCCAAAAAATTAATCACACAAGGAATGTGTTTCAAAATTTCAAAATCCATCCACAATAAACACATTTTTGAAATCCCATGGAAACAATTGCCGAATTATAAACAGAAAGAGAATTGCAACACTCAAAACTGACAAAACGTCAAAATTATAAAATATGGAAAAATTATACTTCAAATTCAAAAACTCAGTTTACTCAAAAACTAAAGCGATTTCGAAAAAAACTTATTCTTTATAAGTTGTTCATTTTAGCATTATCTACAGATATTATTAACATAAATTTGCTGTAACTATTATCGTTTCATAATTATAAACCAAAAATTTAAAAAAAATAAAAAATTTCTCGAATAAAAATGATTTTATGAAAAATGTTTGAAAACATTTTTCATAAAATCATTTTTATAAAAAATAATCTCATTTCTTTATTGTCTTCAATGTTTTTTTAAATGTTTTTATGATATTTTTCATATTTAAGAAAATATTGGCAAAAAACAAAAAAAAAACAGTTAAGGTAAACACCCACTTTCGGTGTACGAAATTTTACCAAAAGCTTTTTAGTTCTTCAGATTATCAAATAAGACGGATGTTCAAAGTTTCATATCAATTGCTCTATTAGTTTTTGAGATACAGCGCGCACAGACACACACACACACACACAGACACAATTTTTTTTTCCAGAAATTGTTGAAATGTAGTTTATTCGTGTTCATACTTGTAATAAGTTTACACTCGTCAGTTACAAATGAATCTACATATAGTAATATATTATAAAATTGACAATTAAAATACTCGTAAAAACTTAACCTAGAGATAAAACTAATAAATAAATTTAAAAATCTGCCGCAAAAATAAGACGGAACAAAAACAATGATTAAAAATAATATTAAAAGCTAAATCTAAGTTACGGACATACATGTTAAAACGTTTAAAATCAATATCACACTAGAAGACCACTCAAATGGTATCAACAACATCCATATTTAAAAATTCATCAAAGGAGTAAAATGCATTCTTTAATAACAAATTTGTTACTGCCCTTTTGAATTGTTTAAATGGCATTAGTTTCCAACTGTTGGCATCTAGGGACCCTAAAACGGATATTTCCGCAAAAAAAAATTTTGAAAAAAAAATCACGATCACAATACTTTCTCGTACTTCATAACGGAGAAAGTAAAAATGATTTTTCAGACTTTGATCGGCTGTAGCGGCTGAACTAAAACTCCAAATTGAACGCGGTTTTCAAATCTATGCTCCTCGTGTGCTAATTAGTCGGATTCAATTAAAATTGGTGATTTTTAATTTTTGACGAAAACCTAAAAATCTACCCAAGGGTACCCCCTTTTTACTTTTTCTGAAAAATTGGCTTTGAAATCATTTCCTGAAGAAACCACTGGTTCGATTCGGGGTTTTTACACATCACTGGAAAGATCCGCCTCGGAAAATGTACTTGTCCAACCACAAGTGTCAATTTGAAGCCCGTAACGCGTCATCAAAGAAAACTCGAAAACGGAAAAAATCGAAAAAATCAACGTAGACCAAAGTGTACCTTTTATTCATCAGAAGAACTAGGTAAACCAATTGCCGCTATAAAAATTCAGCTAGCTAAAACTGTAACAAAGTTGGCAGAATACATTTAAACAAGTATTTTGACACATTTGTCTAATTATTAAGATTCCTCGCCGAATAATGTGTACCAACAAATTAGAACGGCGTTAGTTGAGAGCATAAAAGAGGCGTAGTAGCTCGGAATGGTAATGAAATCAATTCACGGCCCTAATTTGATGGGCCGTGAGTGTCATGTTTATAATGGTTTTAATCCTGTTTTCACGTGTCCGCTCGCCGAGGGACGTAAATCGCCCAGGAATGTGATTGTGTGAAGATTCCATCCGTCGTACCATTAATGTTGTATCAGTTGTCTTCTCTTGTTACCTCCTTTTTTTCTGTCGTCTTCCTCTCCTCTTCTTCTCTCGTGTTTGTTTGTCTGTCTGGCTATCTCGCTCCGGAGATCTCCCCGTTTCGTAAGTAAGGTGCGTGCGTGTTTTGTAGAATGTAAAACAAACCAGTTCGGGTAGATCATCGATAAAGTTTTGATGAGGCGGGAAGGAACGGAGGTGAGAGAGCAAGGTGGCCTAATTAAAGTCACAGATGCTGGAGGAACAGATACGGGACCTCGTCGTAGGCTATCTTCGGATGATAGTCGGGAGACTGACAGCACCCAGACGATGCTCATTACGGTGGCAACTCCATCGCGATACGGACGGGGCTGCCAATCAAACAGCCGGCCGGCACTCGTTGGTAATTGATTTCTTCATTGCACACACACACACACCGCTCCCGTTTCTACGCTCCAGAGGAGCGTTCCTCCTGGGAAAATGAGTGGCCGATAAGGTGCCAGGTTCCCGTCTAGACGCACGTACCTCACCTTCTTATCAGAGGGTTATCGTTTCGGGAAATTTGAAACGCCCAATCGATGCACATTCTTTATCGTGTCTCCTTGTATGAATCTCCATTCGCGGGAAATTTCACTTACCATCTAATTTTAATGCAGGCAATGTGAAGGGATTTAGTTTATGAAAAGTAGGCTGAGTACGCGATTGCGTTGTTTTTCGACCATATTTTTCCAATGACCCCTGGGACCCAAAGTTTTTACTTATTACCTTGATATACATTGTTAGGTGTTGAAAATTAAACAGACATCCTCGAGCGAGATGTTTGTTCTTCGAGTAATTCGAATTAAAAAAGTATTTGATGGCCTCCTTGGATGACGGAGGTGCGCGCACCCACCGATTTAATGCGGATAGAATTCACAGATCAATTTTAGATTTGAAACGATTTATAACTTCCTCTCGCACAGGAGCGGGACTCAACGATACCATCTATCGATCACGCCACATTACCATAAGACATTGATTTATAATTATCCCGGAACGAGCCCGGACGCCATCTACCGGGCGATCACTCATAATTATATTCCCATCTACCGCCCGCACCCCCCTTCCCGAACCGCCCGCATTTATCACGAAACAAATTGGACCTTATCCTGAAAACGAATTCCAAAATCGCATTAACGCGGGGGGGGGGCGTAATTATCGACACCTCCTCCACCACCACCACCCGATCCATCTTCAAGAATGCAGAACGCAGAATGCAGCGGCCCATAATTCGCATTCTGGTGTCACGGGCGCCCATGAAAATTTCAATTCGAAGCACTCAAGTTGTTCACGACGGCAGCTTCTGAAACCGCCAGCTTTACATCTCGAAACAAATGACTTCTGATACTAATCGGAATGCATAATCGTCTCATATGCCCACAGACATTCATCTTTCATAACGCGAGCATTAACATATTACATTGAAGTTGTTATAATGTGCTTTTAAATTTATTCAATTAGGCTTTTAAACTATTTGTAAACAGGACTATAAATTGAAGAGATGACTTCGGAATCATCACATGTATTTGTTGCTTTCTCAAGGGGACACATCAATTGCTGTATTCATGTCGGCCATATTTTTTTGCGGCATCATTAGCCGCTGGTTTCCATTTTGTTTTGTCTTGTTTCATGCCTTAAATATTAGGCAGTGCCATGACCTTGGGACACGAGGCTCAACAGCGGATTATCAATAAATTAGCGATATCAAAATCGACTCCACCAAGTTGGTGTAAGAACCCGTCAAGGTGAAGGAACGACACAAGTAAATTAATAAATACAATTACAAAATCAGAAACAGGACAACAGCATTAATTATTATTATTATTATTACATTATGGTCGGCATCAAGGGGCTGTCTGTCCTTGTGTTTCTCCTGCAACCTTCCACGGTATTTGCAGCTGTAGACTCGGCCCCACGTTGGGCGCCACATTTTGTATGGTTATTTTCGAAATGCTTCAACAGAATTTTTCTATTGGAATGAAGAAAAACATTCTTCGTTCAGTGCATCAGCTATCTGGTATACCGCCCTAACATAATGTTTTTTAGGCGTTGTCATTTTGTTCACAGCTGTAATATATCAGAAACGGGTTTATTTTGGAAGTATTTTGAAGTTTTGAAACTAATTCTAGTTGAAATTAATTTTTTACAATTTTTCAAACCGCCGCGTGCAATTTTCTTCACTTCAACTCAAGTTTGTAGCGTTGCCATTTTGTTCATGGCTGTGATATATCAATTATTGAGGATGGATGTCAAAAACAGGTTTGTTTTGAAAGTATTTTGAAGTTTTGAAGCTAATTCTAGTTGAAATTAATTTTTTACAATTTTTCAAATCGCCGCGTGCAGTTTTTTTTTACTTAAATTCAAGTTTGTAGCGTTGCCATTTTATTCATAGCTGTGATATATCAATTTTTGAGTATGGATATCAGAAACAGGTTTATTTTGAAAGTATTTTGAAGTTTTTAAACTAATTCTAGTTGAAATTAATTTTTTACAATTTTTCAAATCGCCGCGTGCAGTTTTTTTTTACTTAAATTCAAGTTTGTAGCGTTGCCATTTTGTTCATAGCTGTGATATATCAATTTTTGAGTATGGATATCAGAAACAGGTTTATTTTGAAAGTATTTTGAAGTTTTGAAACTAATTCTAGTTGAAATTAATTTTTTACAATTTTTCAAACCGCCGCGTGCAGTTTTTTTTAACTTAAATTCAAGTTTGTAGCGTTGCCATTTTATTCATAGCTGTGATATATCAATTTTTGAGTATGGATATCAGAAATAGGTTTATTTTGAAAGTATTTTGAAGTTTTGAAACTAATTCTAGTTGAAATTAATTTTTTACAATTTTTCAAATCGCAGCGTGTAGTTTTCTTCACTTCAGTTCAAGTTTGTAGCGTTGCCATTTTGTTCATAGCTGCGATATATCAATTTTTGAGTATGGATATCAGAAACAGGTTTATTTTGAAAGTATTTTGAAGTTTTGAAACTAATTCTAGTTGAAATTAATTTTTTACAATTTTTCAAATCGCCGCGTGCAGTTTTCTTTACTTCAATTCAAGTTTGTAGCGTTGCCATTTTGTTCATAGCTGTGATATATTAATTATTGAGGATGGATCTCAAAAACAGGTTTATTTTGAAAGTATTTTGAAGATTTGAAAATCATTCTAGTTGAAATGAATTTTTTACAATTTTTCAAATCGCCGCGTACAGTTTTCTTCACTTCAACTCAAGTTTGTAGCGTTGCCATTTTGTTCAAGGCTGCGATATATCAATTTTTGAGCATGGATGTCAGAAACAGGTTTTGAAGTTTTGAAGCTAAAGAGGGATTGACGTTATTTATTAACTGAAAAATTATTTATTTGTAATTGTAAATTGTAATTATTTCGGCAGTACGTCAAATTGTCAACAAATGAATTGCTCTTACCCAGTGGCGGCTCGTGGAACAAGTTGATGGTAGAGCCACTTATACAATATACCCCCCCCCGCTCCTTTTTTAAAGAAAGAACGATGTATCTTCCTAAACAGAAGTAACTGGCGAAAAAGTGTTTTAAGAATTAATTAAAAATTCTTGCTGAGCTTGAAACTACATGGCTCCTTGGCTCTATATAACGAGCCGCCCCTGATTTGCGAATCAAATTTAATTTTTGTAGAATTTAGTACACACGTTTTAAATTTTTTTAATTTTTTTTTGTTCGAGTATTACACAATTCGAAAACTAAAATTTTCAAAAATTCACAACTCGTGAAATAATCGGCGGATTTTCAAAAACTGCACTTAATTTAATAAAACGATGGTTTGCAAGTATTATTTAATTTTTGTAGAATTTCGTCAACACGTTTAATATATATTTTTAGAATTTTTCACTTAAGTATTACACAATTCGAAAACTAAAATTTTCAAAAATTCACAACTCGCGAAATAATTGGCGGATTTTCAAAAACTGCACTTAATTTAATAAAACGATGATTTGCAAATCTAATTTAATTTTTGTTGAATTTTGTCAACACTTTTTATATTTTTTTTAGAATTTCTCACTCGAGTATTACACAATTCGAAAACTAAAATTTTTAAAAATTCACAACTCGCGAAATAATTGGCGGATTTTTAAAACTCTATTTAATTTGATGAAAGTATAATGTGAAAATCTAATTTAATTTTTGTAGAATTTTGTCAACACTTTTTATATTTTTTTTAGAATTTTTCACTCGAGTATTACACAATTCGAAAACTAAAACTTTTATTAATTCACAACTTACGAAATAATCGGTGGAGTTTCAAAAACTGCGCTTGATTTAATAAAACGATGATTTGCAAGTATTATTTAATTTTTGTAGAATTTCGTCCACACGTTTTATATATTTTTTTAGAATTTTTTACTCAAGTATTACACAATTCGAAAACTAAAATTTTTAAAAATCCACAACTCGCGAAATAATTGGCGGATTTTTAAAAACTCGATTTAATTTGATGAAAGGATAATTTGAAAATCTAATTTAATTTTTGTAGAATTTTGTCAACACTTTTTATATTTTTTTTTTATTTTTTCACTCGAGTATTACACAATTCGAAAACTAAAATTTTGAAAAATTCACAACTCGCGAAATAATCGGCGGATTTTCAAAAACTGCACGTAATTTAATAAAACGATGATTTGCAAATCTGATTTAATTTTTTTAGAATTTAGTCGACACGTTTTGTATTTTTTTGCTCCAGTATTTCAAAATTCGAAAATTAAAATTTTCAAAAATTCACAACTCGTGGGTTTTCAAAAACTGTACTTAATTTCAGTGGCAGCTCGTGGAACATGCTGATGGTAAAGCCATTTATACAATATACACCCCCCCCCCTCCTTAAAAAAAAGATCGATGTGTCTTCCTAGACCGAAGTAACTAGCAGAAAAGTGTTTTAAGAATTAATTAAAAATTCTTGTTGAGCTTGAAACTTCAAGTAGTGCCGTGGCTCCTTGGCTCTATATAACGAGCCGCCCCTGCTCTTACCCACAGTTTTCGGCATCTGTTTAAACTACAGTTAACGTACCTATCACTAGAGGCCAGCACATTGAAAATCATATACTAGGAAGTATTGAAATTGAACTTTTAAAATGAAGAGTTTAAACTTTAAAAGTCTGGAGATTCAGCAAGTAAATCATCATATCGTGAGATTCCAACCCACATCATGGGATCTCATGGAAAATCATGAAACCTGGCAACACTAGGCATGGAGGGGTTTTTCGAAGAAAGGTTGCGCCACTTATCAATTGCGGTGTCCATGGCGGCCCCGTTGTGGTGTGGCATCAAGGGGTTGTCTATCTTGGTGCTTCTCCTGCATCGTCCCACGGTCTTTACAGCTGCCATCCTCGGGTTCCCACGTTGGGCGCCACATGTTTTTAGTAAGACTTATTTCCACTGAAGATTGCACGATTTCAGGTCTATTCACCCTCACTCTCTTTTGGGTGAGGGTGTCCTGCTACTCTTCTCTGAATATCCGGATACCGCATTAGTGGAATTACCCGGAGGGCATGCTTCACGGGGTGTCACCTTTGCCTTGTTCTGCAGTGCTCTCTAGTTCCGCGTCCTTCGCACAACTATCATATTATCTAAAGCTTGAGCTGAGCATCTGTCAATTACGAAAGTTGCATAGCGTAGTTTGTATACGTCACATTGCAAAAATAATGCTTAAAAAATTACGGTAGTGGTAGACGACAAAATCAGATTATTACGTAATGGTCACCGACTGCCATCAACAATTCAAACGAAACAATTAAACTGTCCTTAGTGAAGTCGTTACTTGAACCACGTTTTTTTTCTTTTCTTTTCTTATTGGATCGTGTGTTGGTAATGCAGAATGGCTGCGTAGGCGCGGAGTGTGCAATCCTTTTCTAATCTCGTCCTCTCATTTTCTCGGTCCCTCTCTCGGGGCCGTCGCGTTTCTGCCTCCGTTGAACACGGCACGAACTCGTCGCCGTCTTCGGGATAGATGGGCGATATCGCGTCCTCCTCGGATGAATTAGAATGCGTTTAATCGCTGGAGGAAACGTCCGCGGAGGAACGTGCACACGTAGCCGTGCGGGTCATTTGAATCATAACATTCAGTAGCATTAACCTGCCAATCAGGCGGCGACGTGAAAGCGCCCGGTTATTTTATTTGCTATCAATTGGAACGGCTTTTCAAAATCAAGGTCACGCGCAATTTTTAAAAACGAGAAATTGGTTAAATCTCGTAAACGGTAGCCGCGTCGCGTCAACGCGAAAAAAATATAAAAACAATTGCCATCGACTTGAAACTTTCCAAAACAACGGGCAACACATGTGATTCTACATTTCCGTGAAAATTAGAAATGCGTTGTTTCTAAATTTTAGAATATTTCAATGTGAACGCAGATGAAATTTAAAAAAAAATTGCAACAAATTCGTCAACGCGAAAAAAATATAAAAACAATTGCCATCGACTTGAAACTTTTCAAAACAACTGACAACACATGTGATTCTACATTTCCGTAAAAATTAGAAATGCGTTGTTTCTAAATTTTAGAATATTTCAATGTAAACGGAGATGAAATTGAAAAAAAAATTGCAACAAATTCGTCAACGCGAAAAAAATATAAAAACAATTGCCATCGACTTGAAACTTTCCAAAACAACGGACAACACATGTGATTCTACATTTCCGTAAAAATTAGAAATTCATTGTTTCTAAATTTTAGAATATTTCAATGTGAACGCAGATGAAATTTAAGAAAAAATTGCAACAAATTCGTCAACGCGAAAAAAACATAAAAACAATTGCCATCCACTTGAAACTTTACAACATCACTCAATATTAATTCAAGAGTGATTTCTTAGAAAATTATAATACATTCCGTCGATTGCTTTTGCGATTTTTCGTGTAAATTTATGAAAAATTATAATCATTCTTTGTTGACTTTCTAAATTTACTTAAAATACAATAATTTTAATAATCTTCTAAAAAACTAAAAAAACT
The DNA here is from genome assembly GCA_910593695.2 of Ocypus olens. Classification (NCBI taxonomy): domain Eukaryota; kingdom Metazoa; phylum Arthropoda; class Insecta; order Coleoptera; family Staphylinidae; genus Ocypus; species Ocypus olens. The sequence goes on from OU343056.1 coordinate 52,147,626, forward strand.
ATATATATTCTCAAATAAATGCATTGCCATTTTTCCCGTCTCATGAAACTTTCGCAGGCATCGTTTTAACATTTTAAATGACAAATCAGTGTTTTTAGAATTAATAAAAAAAATCTTGTTTCGTTTGAAATTAGAGGTAGTGCCATGGCTCCTTGGCTCTACATAACCAGCCGCGCCTGCGTTAAATTAAACGTTTTGCTTAAGAAATACGGCCGAATGACATTTATTTCAACAAGTGTGCCGCCCTCTATTGGAAAGTTAATGGAGCATTGTAGATTTTTATTCGGCAGTACTGTTTGTCCGTTTGGGGCTCATTATCGCCCTGATTGACAAGGCGCTAGATAGGGCGGCCGGGGGGCGCATATCGGACGGCCCCCAGGACGCACAATTAATAACGCGGCCTATCCCATCAGATCCCATCTGATACACACATACATGTGCACATGTATATGTGTATAGAGAGCCAGAGAGGAGCAAGATCACAATCGATTCCCAGACATTCCCAACTCTAATTAAAGATCCTTATCGGGCAGCGATTGAGAGAATTCCACATCCCCCCGTCTTATTAATTTTCCAAACGCGATTAATCGCCATCTGATTTATGCCTTTATATGAAAAATTACCACAAGTAAATAAACCGTACATCAAACGAGCTCTTGCTTGCTTCGGATGAATTTCCGGTGTGTTCCATCGGAGGTCTATAATTTGCGCTAATTGAAGACAAGCAACATGTGCCAAGGAGTATACAAACAGATTTCGCTCGTCTCCTGAACTTTCAAACTGAAGGATGGGTGAAGATGTGATTCCTGCGACGCGTCTGTCGCTGAGCGACGGACGCAGGCGACGGTCGCGATACACCGACCATGCGCATTGTCTGCTCTCGAAGCAGTACGGACGCGCGCTTGATGGTTGGTAGACGCACGTCGCTGGACTCACCATAAGTAAGTTCGTTGATCCATGAACGCAGGCGACGGTCACGATACATTGCTACAATGTGTTGTGAATTCTCTCAATATGCTTTTAATTAGACACAGCCAGACAATTCGTAACGTCAGTTTTTTTTATTTTGACAGACAGGAATAACAAGTTAACAAAAGAAGGGGGAAGTTCAAGGTTGAATGTTTGATAAGTGTTCCAATTGAAATGAAAAACTATAATAGTTTACTTCAAAAGTCGTCGTTAGGCGTAGTTTAGGTTCGATATTTTCGGCCACAAATGTTCTATAGGGATTTATTTACAATATTTAAGTTTAAAAAAATGACACATATTCTTCATTTTTGTTTAAATAATTATTTACCCAGAGACTTTTACGAAATTTCGTCAATTTTCAAAAAATCAAAAGTTACCGTTAGGCGTAGTTTAGGCTCGATATTTTCGGCCACCAATGTTCTATAGGGCTTTGTTTACAATATTTTAACTAAAAAAAATGACACATATTCTTCATTTTTGTTTAAATAATTATTTACCCAGAGACTTTTACGAAATTTCGTCAATTTTCAAAAAATCAAAAGTTACCGTTAGGCGTAGTTTAGGTTCGATATTTTCGGCCACAAATGTTCTATAGGGCTTTTTTTACAATATTTAAGTTTAAAAAAATGACACATTTTCTTCATTTTTGTTTAAATAATTATTTACCCAGACACTTTTACGAAATTTCGTCAATTTTCAAAAAATCAAAAGTTACCGTTAGGCGTAGTTTAGGTTCGATATTTTCGGCCACAAATGTTCTATAGGGCTTTATTTACAATATTTAAGTTTAAAAAAATGACACATTTTCTTCATTTTTGTTTAAATAATTATTTACCCAGACACTTTTACGAAATTTCGTCAATTTTCAAAAAATCAAAAGTTACCGTTAGGCGTAGTTTAGGTTCGATATTTTCGGCCACAAATGTTCTATAGGGCTTTATTTACAATATTTAAGTTTAAAAAAATGACACATTTTCTTCATTTTTGTTTAAATAATTATTTACCCAGACACTTTTACGAAATTTCGTCAATTTTCAAAAAATCAAAAGTTACCGTTAGGCGTAGTTTAGGCTCGATATTTTCGGCCACCAATGTTCTATAGGGCTTTGTTTACAATATTTTAACTAAAAAAAATGACACTTATTCTTCATTTTTGTTTAAATAATTATTTACCCAGACACTTTTACGAAATTTCGTCAATTTTCAAAAAATCAAAAGTCGTCGTTAGGCGTAGTTTAAGTTCGATATTTTCGGCCACAAATGTTCTATAGGGCTTTATTTACAATATTTAAGTTTAAAAAAATGACACATATTCTTCATTTTTGTTTAAATAATTATTTACCCAGAGACTTTTACGAAATTTCGTCAATTTTCAAAAAATCAAGTAAGTTTTATTTAATTCTATATTTTAATGGTGCATTAAGTGGTTAAAAAGTCCTAAAAATCCTAATAAAAGTCCCGTACACGAAAGTCTTGAAAAAAGTCCCGTTAAAAAAGTCCTGATAAAAAGTCCAGAAAAAGAGTCCTGCCAAAAAAATATCTTGGAAAAACAGTTCCTTCAAAAAGACCAGAAACAAATTCCTGAAAGAATGTCCTGAAAAGAGTTCTGGCAAAGAAGATCATGAAAAAGTCATGGAGAAACAGTTTTGGAATAAAGTCTTGAAAAAAGAGTCCTATTAAAAAGTTGTGAAAAAGGGTCCAGAAAAAAGTATTGCAAGAAGAGTCCTGAAAAATTAAGTCTTCATAAAAAACACCAAAAATAAATCTCCTGAAAGATGTGTCTCCAAAAAAACAAGAAGTCCTGAAAATTAATCCTATAAAAAATGGCCTGAAATATAGTAATGAAAAAAGTCCTATAAAGAAGGCTTGAAAAAAAATTCCCGAAAAATATAATTAAGAAAATTCAGAAAAGAAGTCCTGAACAAGAGGTTCTTAAGAAATTCTCAAAAAAGTCCCAGTCCTGGAAATAAATTCTTGAAAAAGAGTCCTGATGGAAGTCGCGAAGAAAAGTCCTAAAAAATAGTCTCCATACAAAATACCAGAAATAAATCTCCCAAAAAAAATCCTAAAAGAAAGCTAAAATAAGTCCTGAAGAAAGTTCAGAAAAAGAGTCCTGATGAAATATCATAACAAACTGTCCTTGAAAAATTGCCCTGAAAATAACATGTTTAAAAAATAAGTTCTTAAAATGGTCTTTAAAAAGATCTGAAGAAATTATGTTGAAAAAGAAAGCCTAGAAAATCCTGCAAAAAGGCCTAAAAAAATTCCTGAAAAAAACAGTTTTGAAAATAATGCCAAAAATATCTGAAAAAGTCCTTAAAAAGGTCATGAAAAGGAGAATTCTAAAAAATGTCATGAAGACAGTTCAGAAAAAGAGTCCTGATGAAATATTTATTTATAATATATTTTGTTGTTGTGATTTGATTGTTTATGTATCTTATCATGTACTTCTTCTATTTTGAATAAAGTATTTTGAAAGTATATCATAAAACAATTGTCCTTGAAAAATTGCCCTGAAAGTAACAAGGCAAAAATTTCTGAAAAAAAGCATTGTAAAAAGTCCTTGAAAAGATCTGAAGAAATTGTCCTAAAAAAGGGATTGATAAGAGTCCTAAAAAAATGTCCTGCAAAAAGGCCTAAAATAAGTCCTTAACAAAATTCCTCAAATAAAAAGTTTTGAAAATAGTGTTGAAAAAAGCTAAAAATATCTGAAAAAGTCCTTAAAAAGGTCTAAAAAAGGTCACGAAAAGAAGAATTCTAAGAAATGTAAAAAAAAAACCCAAAAAGAAGTTCTCAACGAAAAGTCCCGAAAACGTTCCCGTTTTTTGAAAAAAAATCCTGAAAATAAAGGTCATGAAAGAAAAAATCCTAAAAATAAGTCTTTAATTTTTTTTTTAAGTCGTGAAAAAGAATCCTCGACGAAAGGTGTTTTAAAAAGTACCAAAAAGGTTAAAAGAACAAAAACCTGTTAAGAAATACGAAATTTTACCAAAACCTTTTTAGTTCTTCAAATTCTCAAATAACACTTATGTTCAAAGTTTCATGGTTTTATTTCTGTATTAGTTTTTGAGATAAAGCGCGCACACACTGACTGTTATGTAGAGAAAAAATGGTGATGTGGCCATCATGTTACTTTCTCCGACTTTATATTTACGTTTTCGTGGGTTTATTTTCAATTGAAATGATATTTTAAATGTACATCGAGGGGATGAAACTGACGTTTAAAACGTCAAAATCATGAAAGATGGAAAAATTATACTTCAAATTCAAAGACTAGGTTTACTCGAAAACTAACGAGATTTAGAAAAAAACGTGTTCTTTAGTAATTGTTCATTTTGGCATTCTTTACAATTATTATTCACATAAAATTGCTGTAACTATTATCGTTTCATAATTATAAACCAAAAATTCAAAAAAAAATTTGTTTTTTCTCGAATAGCAATGATTTTATGAAAAATAATTAATTTCTTTGTTGTCTTCGATGTTTGTTTAAATGTTTTTGTGATATTTTTTATATTTAAGAAAATATTAAGAAATTTTTTTCCAGAAATTGTTGAAATGGCATCTAGGGACCCCAAAACGGATATTTCCGTAAAAAAAATTTTTGAAAAAAAAATCACGATCACAATACTTTCTCGTATTTCGTAACGGAGAAAGTAAAAATGGTGATGTGGCCATCATGTTACTTTCTCCGACTTGATAGTATCGTAGCCATTTACGTTTTCATGGTTTATTTTCAATTGAAATCATATTTTAAACGTACATCGAGCGGATGAAACTGACGTTTAAAACGTCAAAATTATGAATTCAAAAACTCAGTTTACTCAAAAACTAAAGGGATTTCGAAAAAAACTTATTCTTTATAAGTTGTTAATTTTAGCATTCTCTACAATTATTATTAACATAAATTTGCTGTAACTATTATCGTTTTATAATTATAAACCAAAAATTAAAAAAATTATAATAAATTTTTTTCTCGAATAAAACTGATTTTATGAAAAATGTTTTTAAACAAAAGATTTTCATTTGTTTGTTGCCTTCAAAGTTTGTTTAAATGTTTTTGTGATATTTTTTATTTTTACGAAAATATTGGCAAAAAACAAAAAACAGTTAAGGTAAACACTCGCTTCCGGTGTACGAAATTTTACCAAAAGCTTTTCAGTTCTTCGGATTATCAAATAAGACGTATGTTCAAAGTTTCATAGCAATTGCTCCATTAGTTTTTGAGATACAGCGTGCAGACACAATTTTTTTTTTTCCAGAAATTGTTGAAATGGCATCTAGGGACCCCAAAACGGATATTTCCGTAAAAAAATTTTTTGAAAAAAAAATCACGATCACAATACTTTCTCGTACTTCGTAACGGAGAAAGTAAAAAAATACTGGCGACTTTTTACCAGTGTAGAGAAAGTCGACGTTCGGCTCGTACCCTTGTTGTCAGAAACCCCCGCCTATTTGCCACCGCGCAATCTCTCAGCCTGAGATGGTTTGCCTGTACATCGAGATCCGCGTCCGCAACATGCACGCTTCTAGCGTACCCTTTTTCGCGCTTGTAAAAGAAACCACTCTCCAAGTTTTCATTTGCACGATGAGCCGAGCAATCTCACGAATTTCTTATTGTATCCGTCTGAGGTTTTTTTTGGCTTCGTTTTTGATTATTTATAATGCGCGGCCCGATAATTTAACGAGGCCTTTATCATCGCGCCGTCCCGAGATTTCGGATTGTTAATTGAATTTTTTGATTGGTCCGGTCGCGACGGCCGATCCGGCAGATTGCGCGGTCGTAAAACGTCGTTGTCCGTTTTTATATTGAGGAGTCGCCACGGTTATCAGTTTCAATAATTGATTGAGATATGGGCCGCGGTGCGTATTAAGAGGTTTCCGTTGTTAGGACTCGATTAGAAGAACGGACGGAGCGATAGGGATGAGAAGTGGCGCGCGGCGGGGAAGAAGAGAGGAGGTGGATGAGAAACGGTCCCCATTAGCCCGAGATATGAGATATGAGCTATGAATGCATTTTCTGTGGAGGATTAATCCGACAAAAAAACGAGGAGAGCTCGCGTTATCGTTATTGAAGCGGTAGCTGGTGTAGCCCTCTCCGCTCTCCACTCTCCGAGGGGTTATTATTAAGAAGGGATGTCGGTTCATGGAGCCAGGTGATTAGTAACTTCCACACGGAGCGAGACAGACTAATGATTGAGGTCTATCGAGATATGTGCGACAGAATAAACTATACCCGGAGAGCGTTATCGGCGGTGCCAGCGTCGCTCCGGCCTTTTAATCATCCCTTAACACATTTCTCACCTTATCTCGCTCCCGTGCGGGAAACCTTTAAAAAAACTTACCCCCTCGGTCCGACAGCGCCATCTCTCTCTCTCCCGGCGATCCATTGAGCATTTTATACCTTTCTTTTGTATTACATCACCTGTCAATATTTTCATTTAAATCATCGTAGTAGCCACGGTCGTATGACCTTAAGTCACTTTTGCTTTAATACCATCGAAATGGCCACGATCATAAAGCTTTCAGATGTCAACAGCGACGACTCGCGGGTTTTTTTGCACGGCCGAAGTAGCAGAGGTGGTAATTCAGATAGGCGTTCACGCAGCCAGCCGTGTCTGCTACCTCAGCCGTACCAAAAAAAATGGTGATGTGGCCATCATGTTACTTTCTCCGACTTGATGGTATCATAGCCATTTATATTTACGTTTTCATGGTTTATTTTCAATTCAAATCATATTTTAAATGTAAATCGAGCGTTGCGTAAACTCGGATGAAACTGACGTTTAAAACGTCAAAATTATGAAAGATGGAAAATTGTACTTCAAATTCAAAACCTCAGTTTACTCAAAAAGTAAAGGGATTTCGAAAAAACTTATTCTTTATAAGTGGTTCATTTTAGCATTCTCTACAATTATTACTAACATAAATTTGCTGTAACTATTATATTTTATAATTATAAACCAAAAATAAAAATAATGTTTTTTCTCGAATAAAACGGATTTTATGCAAAATGTTTTCAAGCAAAAGATGTTCATTTCTTTGTTGTCTTCAAAATTTGTTTAAATGTTTTTGTAATATTTTTCATATTTAAGAAAGTATTGGCAAAAAAACAAAAAACAGTTGAGGTAAACGCCCACTTCCGGTGTACGAAATTTTACCAAAAGCTTTTCAGTTCTTCAGATTGTCAAATAAGACGTATGTTCAAAGTTTCATATCAATTGCTATATTAGTTTTTGAGATACAGCGCGCACAGACAGACACACACACACACACACACAGACACAATTTTTTTTTTCCAGAAATTTTTGAAATGGCATCTAGGGACCCCAAAACGGATATTTCCGTAAAAAAAAATTTTGAAAAAAAATCACGATCACAATACTTTCTCGTACTTCGTAACGGAGAAAAACCCGCAAACCGTCACTGGATATCAGTACCTTAGTTAATTCCTACAAACAGGTTCTGTTGTAATTATAAATTGATGCGCAACAAGGCACAAAAATTTAAATGCTTATAGATCTCAAAAAAGTGTGTGAATTTTGAAAACGTACGTTCGAACATGTTGGCCAAAACTGGCACATTTCAAAACTATGTTTTTTTTTTTAAGCGAATCTACCTGCTACGAGATTGCAACGTATTCACAAACTTTAAATTAGAATCTAAAGGATATAAAAATTTCACTGTACACCTAAGATTTTTACAGTGTGATATCCAGGGGTGGAGTATTTTTGAAGAGGAGTGGAAATACATCTTTATCTTTTACAGCAGCGTACTGTGCCCCAAACCACGCCAGCGGAAATAATGCGGTTTTAACAAGACGGAGCATCACCCCATTTTGCCAAGCAACTCAGAAATTGTTAATAAAGTAACAAAGTTGAAAGTGTCTTATTCTAAATTCATGGTGCACGGTGCACACCAAAGTAATTAAACAGTCTCTCCAGAAATTGCTCTCAAATTTTGACAATCTTGAATATCGCATCTTTGCAATTATCTAAAGAAAACTATCCGAATTTCCGTGACCAAAATGGCTGTGTTAGAAAACATATTTAAGTTAAAAAAAATGAGATTTCTCCAGAAATTCCACATTTTCTTTGACAGGTGCTTGAATTTTTTGACAGACTAACCTTAATTATCGTATCTTTGCAATTACCTAAAAAAAATTATCCGAACTTTCCCGTGACCAAAATGGCTGTGCCAGAAAACACATTTTAAAAACAAAAAAACGATTTTTTCCATAAATTGCTCTGGAAATTCCATATTTTCTCTGACAGGTGCTTAAAATTTTGACAGAGTAATCTTAAACATCGCATCTTTGCAATTTTCTGAAAAAAAAATGGCTGCGCCAGAAAACGCATTTTAATAACAAAAAATGCATTTTTTCAAAGAAATTGCTCCGAAAATTACACTTTTTTTTTTGACAGGTGCTTGAAAATTTGACACTTTAATCTTAAACATCGTATCGTTGCAATTACCTAAAGAAAATTTTCCGAAAAAAAATGGCTGCGCCAGAAAACGCATTTTAATAACAAAAAATGCATTTTTTTCAAGAAATTACTCCGAAAATTCCACATTTTCTTGGACAGGTGCTTAAAATTTCGACAGAATAATCATAAACATCGTATCTTTGCAATTACCTAAAGAAAATTTTCCGAAAAAAAATGGCTGCGCCAGAAAACGCATTTTAATAACAAAAAATGCATTTTTTCAAAGAAATTGCTCCGAAAATTACTCTTTTTTTTTTGACAGGTGCTTGAAAATTTGACACATTAATCTTAAACATCGTATCGTTGCAATTACCTAAAGAAAATTTTCCGAAAAAAATGGCTGCGCCAGAAAACGCATTTTAATAACAAAAATTGCATTTTTTCAAGAAATTGCTCCGAAAACTCCACATATTTTTTTGACAGGTGCTTGAAAATTTGACACTTTAATCTTAAACATCGTATCGTTGCAATTACCTAAAGAAAATTTTCCGAAAAAAATGGCTGCGCCAGAAAACGCATTTTAATAACAAAAATTGCATTTTTTCAAGAAATTGCTCCGAAAACTCCACATATTTTTTTGACAGGTGCTTGAAAATTTGACACTTTAATCTTAAACATCGTATCGTTGCAATTACCTAAAGAAAATTTTCCGAAAAAAAAATGGCTGCGCCAGAAAACGCATTTTAATAACAAAAAATGCATTTTTTCAATAAATTGCTCCGAAAATTCCACATTTTTGTTTGACAGGTGCTTGAAAATTTGACACTTTAATCTTAAACATCGTATCGTTGCAATTACCTAAAGAAAATTTTCCGAAAAAAAATGGCCGCGCCAGAAAACGCATTTTAATAACAAAAAATGTTTTTTTTCAAGAAATTCCTCCGAAAATTCCACATTTTTTTTTGACAGGTGCTTAATAATTTGACACTTTATTCTTAAACATCGTATCGTTGCAATTACCTAAACAGAATTATCTGAACTTTTTTCTAACCAAAATGGCTGCGCTAAAAAATACATTTTATTCACAAAAAATGCATTTTTTCCGAATATTGTTTTGAAAATTCTACATTTTCGTTGACAAACAAATTTTGACAAACATCGCATATTTACAATTTCGCAAAGAAAATTATCCGAAAAAAATGGCTGCGCTAGAAAACGTATTTTAATAACAAAAAATGCATTTTTTTAGAAATTGCTCTCGCAATTACACATTTTCTTTGACAGGTGCTTGAAATTTTGACAGATTAATCTTAAACATCGTATCTTTGCAATTACCTAAAGAAAATTAACCAAACTTTACCAGACCCAAAATGGCTGCGCTAAAAAGACATTTTATTTCACAAAAAATGTATTTTTTCCAAAAATTGCTTTGGAAATTCCACATTTTCTTTGACAGGTGCTTCAAATTTTGACAGACTAATCTTAAACATAACACCTTTGGAATTAGTTTAGGAAAATTGTCCGAACTTTCCCGTATCCAAAATGTCTGCGCTAGAAAACACATTTTAATAAGAAAAAATGCATTTTTTCCAGAAATTGCTTTGGAAATTGCACATTTTCGTTGACAGGTGCTTAAAATTTTGACAGATTAATTTTAAACACCGTATCTTTGCAATCATATAAAAAAAATATCCAAACTTTCCCGTACCCAAAATGGCTGCGCTAGAAAACACATTTTTATAATAATAAATGCATTTTTTCCAAAAATTGCTTTAGAAATTCCACATTTTCTTTAACAGGTGCTTCAAATTTTGACAGACTAATCTTAAACATCGCATCTTTACAATTTCCTAAAGAAAATTTTTCGAAAAAAAATGGATGCGGTAGAAAACGCATTTTAATAACAAAAAATGCATTTTTTTCCAGAAATTGCTCCGAAAATTCCACATTTTCTTCGACAGGTGCTTGAAATTTTGACAGACAAATCTTGAATATCGCATCTTTGCAATTACCAAAAGAAAATTGTCCGAACTTTCCCGTCACCAAAATGACTATACTAGAAAACAGAAAAATGCATTTTTTCCAAAAATTGCTCTGAAAATTCCACAGTTTCGTTGACAGGTGCTTGAAATTTTGACAGATTAATCTTGAACATCGCATCTTTGCAATTTTCTAAAAAAAAAATCCGAAAAAAATGGCTGCGCTAATAAACGCATTTGAATAACAAAAAATGAATTTTTCCAGAAATTGCTCCGAAAATCCCACATTTTCTTGACAGGTGCTTGAAATTTTGACAGACAAATCTTGAATATCGCATCTTTGCAATTACCAAAAGAAAATTATCCAAACTTTTCTGTGACCAAAATGGCTATACTAGAAAACAAAAAGATGCATCTTTTCCAAAAAAAAAAATGCTCTGGAAATTCCAAATTTTTGTGGACAGGTGCTTGAAATTTTGACAGATTAATCGTAAACATCGGATCTTTGCAATTACCTAAAGAAAATTGTCCGAACTTTCCCGTAACCAAAATGGCTGCTCTAGAAAACGCATTTTAATAACAAAAAATGCATTTTTTTCCAGAAATTCCTCCGAAAATTCCACATTTTCTTTGACAGTGAAATTTTGACAGACAAATCTTGAATATCGCATCTTTGCAATTACCAAAAGAAAATTATCCAAACTTTCCCGTGACCAAAATGGCAATACCAGAAAACAAAAAAATGCATTTTTCAGAAATTACTCTGGAAATTCCACATTTTCTTTGACAGGTGCTTGAATTTTTGACAGTCTAATCTTAAATGCCATCTCTTTGTAATTATACAAAGAAAATTATCCAAACTTTACCTTGAGCAAAATGGCTATACCAGAAAACAAAAAAATGCATTTTTCATAAATTGCTCTGGAAATTTTACATTTTCTTTAACAGGTGCTTGAATTTTTGACAGTCTAATCTTAAATACCTCTCTTTGTAATTTTACAAAGAAAATTATCCAAATTTTCCCGTGACCAAAATGGCTATACCAGAAAACAAAAAAAAATACATTTTTCAGAAATTGCTCTGGAAATTCCACATTTTCTTTGACAGGTGCTTGAATTTTTGACAGTCTAATCTTAAATACCATCTCTTTGTAATTTTACAAAGAAAATTATTCAAACTTTCCCGTGACCAAAATGGCAATACCAGAAAACAAAAAAAATGCATTTTTCAGAAATTGCTCAGGAAATTCCACATTTTCTTTGACAGGTGCTTGAATTTTTGACAGTCTAACCTTAAATACCATTTCTTTGTAATTTTACAAAGAAAATTATCCAATCTTTCCCGTGACCAAAATGGCTGTCGAGGACGAGGGCTTATACTGTACGAGGAAGAACACGATGGACATACTCTCACGTCCGTTTTTGATCTCTTCTTGAAAAAGGAAGAGGACCTTCCTTTTTTACATCAACCGTGGCGCATGGGCAAAGTCCCCAAAATTGGCTGCACAGCGCGATTAAAAAAAACAAAATACAAAACGCGGCAAATTCAATGATCCTTCGTTTGAATCCCGAACAAGACTTGCGAAGACTTGCCTGAGAAACTCCGTGGCATAAGATTAGCCCTCCTCTTCATAGGCAACGAGTTCGCATCCAGAGATTGCAAAGAATGTAAAAATGCATGTATAACAATTGCTGGAAGGCTATTTATCGACAACCTGTCACCTGTCCGAATATTTTTCGACCTCGTACATTTACGTCTGCATTTCGGACAATGACGAATATTTCATCCGTCTGTCACCTGCGCAATTTTCGGTTTCGTGTGTCTCTCGGACGTAACAGAAGAAGGGGCTAATGATCGATTGTTTGCCCGTTTGTATTCATCGTGTGAAATGCCTGGAGATAAGATCGGGGAAGCCGGTCCGGCGGTGATCAGATGATGATGCAATGGTGAGACGTGTTTGGACTGGGCCCTCGTCCTGCTGGTCACCCGTCCGCTACCAGTTTGCTCCTTGGGCCCCGGCGGAAGGCACGTTCGGCCATTAAGTGCACGTTTACATGAATAAATATCTGCCCTTCGGTATTTACTAATGTTTCCGTTAGTGACTCTATTTTTAAACAGGGGAGGCGATGACATTTTTTAAAAGGAAAACATGGAAACCCGCGCAAACAAAAGAACAAGTGATGAACTGTCACAAATCGTGCGTACTCTTGTCTCTGGCACCGAAAAACGTCTAGTAATTCCGATTCTGATAAAATGATACTTATGACGAAAACAAAATTTGATGGATGGCGAGAGAACCATCGATCTTCTGACCGTCATCACCTTTTCGGCCGACACCTCACAAACACACCCCGCAAAAATGCAAAACGACCAATGCGGAATCTATTGACTTAATTAAGGCGGCACCGCGAGTACATGTCGTGCGTCACGATCCCTGACTCCCTGAATTTGCATATCACTCGCGTGGCTCGGGGCCCTTTTTAATGGGCTACAAGGAAAATTTTGTTGCCGGCTTATTATTGTTATTATACATACTCGCTCACACGAACGTTTATCGCGACAGGGACCACAATAACAATCCGATCGTTTCGGCGTTACAGTAATGACACGTTTAATTACCTTTTATGCAAATCGCGTCGATGAGGAGCGAACGTAGAGGATGTCAAAGTTTGAGGTTAATTATTGGTGCAAGTAATATTTCTTACTTTTACCCAAAAATTGCATTTGAAATGATTTCCTGAAGAAACCACTGGTTCGATTCGGGGTTTCTATCCGTCACCTTCAAGACCCTTCCGAAAATGTACTTGCACGACAACAAATGTTAATTTGAAGCCCGTGACACATCAGCAAAGAAAACTCGAAAATTGAAAAAATCGAAAAAAATCAACTTTCTTAATAATCATCGTAGAATGTTAAAATTAGATTGTTTTTGAATGAATTTTGAAAATTTCTAGCTAATTCTAGAAGAGATTAATTTTTTACAATTTTTATAATCACCGAACGCAATTTTTTATCTTTAATTCAAGTTTTGAAGGCCGCCATTTTGTTCCCAACCATCATGTCTGAATTCTTGCAGTGGAATGTTAACATTAGATTATTTTTGGATGGATTTTGAAAATTTCAAGCTAATTCTAGAAGAGATTAATTTTTTACAATTTTTATAATCACCGAACGCAATTTTTTATCTTCAATTCAAGTTTTGAAGGCCGGCATTTTGTTCCCAACCATCATGTCTGAATTCTTGCAGTGGAATGTTAAAATTAGATTGTTTTTGGATGGATTTTGAAAATTTTAGGCTAATTCTAGAAGTGATTAATTTTTTACAATTTTTATAATCACCGAACGCAATTTTTTATCTTCAATTCAAATTTTGAAGGCCGCCATTTTGTTCCCAACCATAATGTCTGAATTCTTGCAGTGGAATGTTAAAATTAGATTGTTTTTGAATGGATTTTGAAAATTTCAAGTTAATTCTAGAAGAGTTTAATTTTTTACAATTTTTATAATCAACGAACGCAATTTTTTATCTTCAATTCAAGTTTTGAAGGCCGCCATTTTGTTCCCAACCATCATGTCTGAATTCTTGCAGTGGAATGTTAAAATTAGATTGTTTTTGGATGGATTTTGAAAATTTCAAGCTAATTCAAGAAGAGATTAATTTTTTACAATTTTTATAATCACCGAACGCAATTTTTTATCTTCAATCCAAGTTTTAAAGGCCGCCATTTTGTTCCCAACCATCATGCCTTAATTCTTACAGTGGAGTGTTAAAACTCGATTGTTTTTGGATGGATTTTGAAAATTTCAAACTAATTCTAGAAGAGATTGATTTTTTACAATTTTTATAATCACCGAACGCAATTTTTTATCTTCAATTCAAGTTTTGAAGGCCGCCATTTTGTTCCCAACCATCATGTCTGATTTCTTGCAGTGGAATGTTAAAATTAGATTGTTTTTGGATGGATTTTGAAAATTTCAAGCTAATTCTAGAAGAGATTAATTTTTTACAATTTTTATAATCACCGAACGCAATTTTTTATCTTCAATTCAAGTTTTGAAGGCCGCCATTTTGTTCCCAACCATCATGTCTGAATTCTTGCAGTGGAATGTTAAAATTCGATTGTTTTTGGATGAATTTTGAAAATTTCAAGCCAAATCTAAAAGAGCTTAATTTTTTACAATTTTTATAATCACCGAACGCAATTTTTTATCTTCAATTCAAGTTTTGAAGGCCGCCATTTTGTTCCCAACCATCATGTCTGAATTCTTGCAGTGGAATGTTAAAATTAGATTGTTTTTGGATGGATTTTGAAAACTTCAAGCTAATTCTAGAAGAGATTAATTTTTTACAATTTTTATAATCACCGAACCCAATTTTTTACCTTCAATTCAAGTTTTGAAGGCCGCCATTTTGTTCCCAACCATCATGTCTGAATTCTTGCAGTGGAATGTTAAAATTCTATTGTTTTTGGATGGATTTTGAAAATTTCAAGCTAATTCTACAAGAGATTAATTTTTTACAATTTTTATAATCACCGAACGCAATTTTTTACCTTCAACTCAAGTTTTGAAGGCCGCCATTTTGTTCCCAACCCTCATGTCTGAATTCTTGCAGTGGAATGTTAAAATTAGATTGTTTTTGGATGGATTTTGAAAATTTCAAGCTAATTCTAGAAGAGATTAATTTTTTACAATTTTTATAATCACCGAACGCAATTTTTTATCTTCAATTCAAGTTTTGAAGGCCGCCATTTTGTTCCCAACCATCATGTCTGAATTCTTGCAGTGGAATGTTAAAATTAGGTATATAAACAACAGTAGGTATATTTTAACAATGATTTCATTTAGCAATAAAATAATAACCTTGATAACACTGCTGTAATCTTCCGCACACACTTTTCGATAATCACCGAACAGAAATAGCTCATATCTAATACCCAGAACTAAGTGATTTCACGTGTAGTCATCATCGGTCTATCAATTCCAAAACACTGCGTTATGCCAGATTACGTACGATTGTGAATAAATTTCTTGCTAACAACATCGTTATGATTTAGTGATAAAGTTCGACGGTGCGATTTTTGTGTAACGCGGGAATTATCACGAGAATAATATTATTGCTCGCTTATCTTCACGTTCCATATTTGACGATTACGTATCTGCACGAAAAATGTTAACGGCCGGCGATAAAAATTGAATTCGGGCGTTATTTTATTTTATTTCGATTCGTTTACGAATTATGACAATGCTATTCGTCATAGCAGGACGCGGACGGTAATACTGGCAGTTGGTTTGAAGCTTTCGATGCGTGGTTTCGCGATGATTCAATGGTGGATAATGAAAACAATGGACTCGATGTTAACGCGCGTGAACTATACTAGTCCTACGGTGAAGAGCTTTAGCTACACAACATCTCGAAAGGTAAACCTAAAATCCTAAGGCTATAAAGCATCATTAGTTCTATCAGCCACCGAGAGATGTCAGGCGTAATGCCGAAAGTATTAAAAAGTAGAATAACCATGATTCTCCGCAACGGTATGGTAACTGCTACTAGCCTGGAAAGTAGTAATTACCGCGCTAGGTCCACTCCACGATCCCTACTTGGTAAGCAAATCAATATTTTCTCGTAAAACAATATTTTAAAAACGTACCAATTTTCACTTCTAATCATTTAAATTGACTTATAATACCAGCCCTAAATCTCTTACTGTTTAAAATAACGACCGGACACTCGATTTAAAAAAAAACTGTTATCAACCCTCAACAAGGTGACTCATAATTTTTAACACACGCGATTTGAACGGAACGTCGTCAGTTTTGGAGATCAGTTTTCGCGTGCTTGCAATTTTATAAGAATTGTGCAATATTATTAATTCAATTGCCAGGAATTCTTCAGACCGATAGCGGTCAAAATATAATAAGTCAAGGATAAAATAATGCAAACTAATTCAATTTTCCAGATTCGAAAGGAATGCAAACACTAAAAATACTAGATGTGAATAATAGTAATTTGGATTACATGTATAATGTGTTTTTACCATAATTATATCAGTGGCGTATCCACGGGAGACTGAATGAATACATTCTACATTGTTTGGTGTACTACAAGTTGCCTGCCACCTCGTTGAAGGGGTTGCAAAAAAATAATTATTATAAAAATCACCAACATTTTGGATTAAAATTGTTATAAACGAATAACGGAGAGACGTTTGTTTAAACTTTTTCTCATAATACATGAAAACTTTCCGCATTGTTTAGTGTACCATAAGTTGATCGCCACCTCGTTGAAGGGGTTGAAAAAAAAATAATTATTATAAAAATCACCAATATTTTCGATTAAAATTGTTATAAACGAATTTGTTGTTTAAACTTTTTCTCATAATACATGAAGACCTTCTGCATTGTTTGGTGTACCACAAGTTGATTGCCACCTCGTTGAAGGGGTTGAAAAAAAATAATTATAATAAAAATCACCAACATTTTTGATTAAAATTGTTATAAACGAATAACGGAGAGACGTTTGTTGTTTAAACTTTTTCTCATAATACATGAAGACTTTCTGCATTGTTGGGTGTACCACAAGTTGATTGCCACCTCGTTGAAGGGGTTGAAAAAAAATAATTATTATAAAAATCACCAACATTTTGGATTAAAATTGTTACAAAACCAATAACGGAAAGACGTTTGTTGTTTAAACTGTTTCCAAACGGTTGTATTGTAGGATAGGGCCCACCCACCACCCCTGGTTCCACTTTTATTTCAACTACAAAATCACGTCCCTTATTATTTCTAAACTTTAAAATCCTCAAATAAATTGTCAAAGAAATGTCTTTAACCAAACAGAGTTTTGTAATCCAAAGTAATGTTGATTCGAGGGGTGGTGGGTGGGCCCTATCCTACAAACCAACCCGTTGCTCACGCGTCCTGATTTTTACTAATGAATAAGTTAAACATGTAAGAAAGACAGTGAAGATCCTATTTTTTAAATCAATTTATTAATTGGTGAAAACTTGGGCGCGTGATTCACAGGTTGGATTGTAGGATAGGGCCCACCCACCACCCCCTGTTCCACTTTTATTTAAACTACAAAATCACGTTCCTTGTTATTTCTATCTAAACTCTACAATTCTCGACCTGAATAATACTATGAAAAAACGGCGAAAATCATGTAATGACCAAAAATTTTTTTTTCGGAAAAAGAATTACTCGTCACGTTTTTTTCCATCATTAAGAACCGTCATGAATTTTTTCAAATTTTTCTGAGACCCAACATTTTTTGCATGCAGTTTTTCCTGAGTAATACTATGGAAAAAAATGGCGAAAATCATTAAATGATCAATTTTTTTTTGTTTCGGAAAAATAATTACTTTACACTCTATTTCCCGTCATTAAGAACCATCATGAATTTTTTCACATTTTTCTGAGACCCAACATTTTTTGCATGAGTAAAATACTATGGAAAAAAATGGCGAAAATTATTAAATGATAAAAAAAAAAATTCGGAAAAATAATTACTTTACACGCTTTTTCCCGTCATTAAGAACCGTCATAAATTTTTTCATATTTTTCTCAATGCATTTTTTCGTGGGTAATACTATGGAACGTAAAGACGTGTTTTGGCAGATTTTTTTTTTGCAGTAAAATCCATTGATATTTTTTTTTCGAGCAACAGGATTATAGGAACACAAAGAGGTGTTTCGGCGGGAACATTTTTTACTAGTAAATTGCATCGACATTTTTTTCCGACTTACAGGATCATAGGAACGCAAATAGGTGTTTTGGAAAAAACTTCGAAAATCATGAAATGACCAAAAAATTTTTTTGAAAGAGAATTACTCTACCGCTTTTTTCCTTCATTAAGTATCAGCATGAATTTTTTCAATTTTTTCTGACACCCAACATTTTTTGCAGCATTTTTTCCTGAGTTATACTATGGAAAAAATGGCGAAAATCATTAAATGACCAATTTTTTTTTTCCGGAATAATAATTACTTTACACGCTATTTCCCGTCATTAAGAACCGTCATAAATTTTTTCAAATTGCTTTGCTTTGCCACAAATTTGCCCATAACTAACCAATCGTCCATAAAAGACCCATGGTATCTTATACTATTTTTATCAGCTTCTCAAGAGGGTTGAAAATAAAGTATAAAATATATTTTTTTCCACAGAAGTGGAAGAAGTGTCGCAAAGCATCTGAAGTTCGTATAAGAAAAACCCGCCGATGTCCAATTATGAGTCACGGGATGAAAGTGTTATAGATCTTAGGGAAAAATTTAGAATTGACTTTTATTTAAAAATTTTGGACATCGCTAATAATTTGATATCCGAACGTTCTGAACCGTTAGAAAACTGCTGCTCCCTGTTTAAATATTTGCTAGTATTTCATTCTGTAGAGTCCGAATTTCTAAGAAAATGTTGTATGGATTTAGATATTTTAATTACAGGTAACCGAAAAAAGAAAAATAACAAAACATTTAGATGGAATCGAACTCTTGAAAGAATTGTTATCTTTTAGAGAACTATTTTCTAATCATTCCCAATTAAAACCATAAGAAATTTTAAATCATTTAATTAGCGATTTACAAGGAAAGTAATCAAAGCGTTCTCCTCCGATTTGAATCAAATTTGGTAGATTTGTAGAGAAGGCCAAAATAATCGATACGTATTTTTTGTTTCGGCTGAAAGACATGTTTAGGAGTAAACCAAATTTTTGTTTTTTGTAAATGTAGAATATTTCAAAGCCTATCCTCTGGTGTAATAAAAAATTGAAAAAAAAATATATAAGTAGTTATAAAACTTAACATAAAACCTTTTTTTAATGCAAAAGTTTTATTTAAAGGATATGTATCGATTTATATTTGGATTCCTCATTTGAAAAAAAAAATTAAACTAGTTTTGGTCATTGTCGTTCATGTCTTTATATATGATTTTTTTTAATGAATAATTTTATAAATTATTAAAATCGGAGAGGAACACATGGGTTAGTTCCCTTGTTAGTTCCTTGTTTTCAAAATTTCAGTATTAGTCTAAGATAACTGTGGCTTCCGGCGAAAGGAGTGTTTTTAAAGTGAAATTAACTAAAAATTATTTACGGTCAACTATATCAAAAGAGCGATTTGCTAATTTAGCCATAATTCCTATTGAAAATAAGATCGGTGAAACAGATACTTCAAATGTAATTGATATATTTGCATCAAAAAAATCGCGAAAAGTATTGTTTTAGAATTTAGATCAACATTGAACAGCGTTCGAATAGTCGATATTCTTGCCACTGAACTGAAGGTTTGATCATAATCTACTCCTCTTCTTTGCGAAATACCTTTGATTACCAATCTGGCCTTGAATTTTCCGATGGATCCATCGGCGTTTGTTTTTACTTTGTGGTCGTTGTAGGTGTCTGGTTCCTCAAAGGTCGTCATGTGACCATCACACAATCCTGGAATTTCTGTAGAGCTGTTTCACCAGCATTCTCTTCTTCATTGGCTTCCTGCATTTCTAAAATTGTCTAATCACTGTCACTGTAATCTGGTTCCCAGGATTCTATTTCCTCGTCTTCTTCAATCCGAGATTTGCTGTCGTTCAGGTCAGTAGGCTTCATCTCTTTAGCTTTGTTGCTTCCTGGGGATATAATAAATCCTTTTTTCAATGTTTCTTCGAGGATGACGTCCTTGAATCTGTAGAGCTTATTGTCCTCTTCACTGTAGATCCTGTATCCGTCGTCGTTATCATAGCCGATGAGGATTCCTTTATAGGCCTTCGGAACCATGTTCGTCCTTTGCTCCTTCGATATTAATATACATGAATTCAGCAATTTGAACCACTGTTTCAAACCTGATTTCCTATCATATCACAACTCGAAAGAGATTTTCCTGGTACGTGGGTAGGCCCTGTACTATTAAGGATGTAGGTACTTCCTGCCATTATCACTAAGCTGCTTCCAACTGTTTCTGCCTCACCTAGGAACTGGCTTAGTTTTTGCCGCAGAAAATAAACTGTTCTGAATTTTCTGAAATCGTCCTTGAAAATTACAAAATATCGATATCCGGACCTGAATTCTTGAAATGGAGCGCAGACATCCGTATGAATTTGCTCTCAGGTTCCGTTGTTCTGGACCTCGTGCCGAACGGTAGGCGATGAGCTTTATCATAAATGCAACCCTCACACCGTTCACTATGCATTTCAACGTTCATGTCAAGCTCCCTGCTCAGTAGCGATTTCACATGGCGATTGTTTTGATGTCCGAATCGTTCATGATACAACCCTTACTCATTGCATTGACCTCATTTGATAGGGTTCAAACTTTTCACGATCAACTTGAACAGACCTCATGGCGAGCTCCCTCCAATTGTTCACTAGAGAGTAGCAGACTTCAGCTGAATAATCGTTCATGGCACAACTGCAACAGGTTTCCTTTACTCGCTATATTGGCCTCATTTGATAGGGTTCAAAATTCTTACGGCCAACTTAAACAGTCCTCTCTCCACTTGTTTACGAGGAAGTTGCAGACTTTAGCTGATGAGATGAATTAGCTGACCGAGTACTTATCCTGGACTGCAAGCACGGAGAACAGATTCCTCTTGAGGAACATCACCTAAGGTAATTTTGTACCATTTTCCTTAGATTGATGCCCCAACTTCTACTTCACGTATTCCGATGGCTTCGATTTTCTCACCATTTGCTATGGTCACTGTGTGTTTAGTTGAAAATGTCGCACCATTCTCATCCCTGCATCCCGACGGCTCAGTATGTGTTTCAATTGAGCTAACCGTGATGAGTTTGTATCATATTTGTGTCGGACTCCGGTTTACTAAGCTTCGGAGGACGGCCGTTAACAATTCATTTCCTGCACACTTTAACCATGTGATTGGGCTTGTAGTAGTTGCATATCAGTAGTTTTTTTTTCTTTTTCTTCGCATCGACTGAACTTCGTTGCTGTGATGACTTCTTCGATGATTGCAGGTGAGAACTTCCTGCTTGGTGCATCCAGGTAGCTTGGGGCCCTTTTATACGGCCATAGTTGATTGATTAAGCTGTCAACCATCCTATCACTTTTTGCCCACATCATCCAACTGGATTTAAAAGAAAAATACTCCTCTGGAGTATGCAGCATTGCACAATGCAGAAATACATATGACAGTTCCGGATTACCTTCAGATTCTTTAGTCATTTCTTCTTCCAATTCAGACCAAGCATATTTCAAATTTTAAATATGTGTATGTGCTCTGACATGATATTTGCCTGCTTTACAAAACTTTACAAAAATATTACTTATCTTAATTTAATTTTTGTTAATTAATGTCTTAAATAATGTTATATTTCCCAGTATTGGATATATGTCTGTTGGTAAATAAATAGTTATTATTATTATTACAGAGCAATACATTTTCGAATTGAAAAATAAAAGCCCCCGCCCCAAGAAACGTTTTACTGCTCGCGAAGGGGCGGCCAACTCTTCATTTGCACGCGGGCGGCGAAGGGTCTAGGATCGGCCCTGCTTGTCACATAACATTCGTGTGTGTTTGGGTATACCCCTAGTGATTTTCAATATTTCTGATTCAAGGATTTCATGTCCTCTCTGCATTTGTTCTTTTTGCATTCGCTTGCATAGGTGCGACTTAATCAACTTAAAATTAACCTGATGCAATGATTTGATTGTTTATGCACTTTCGGTCGAGCCCATCCACATTTGTTATATAACAATTCACCACCCGTTTACATTTCATTAAATCTTGTTTATACGAACGGGGAACCTTGTCGAATAAATTCAGGCCGGGCAAAAAAAAATAATCCCCTGCGGCAGTGTTTCGTTTTATCTGGCGGGGGAAAGAATAATAAGAAACGAAAATAGTTGATTGGATTGCGCGATAAGTGATAAATTGACGGTTTCGTGGCGATTGCGATCTGCCGGTTTTGGGGTGCGTGGGGGGGTCCCCCGTCGTCGTCGGATCGTGGAGATTAGAGGGAGAGTCGGGAATGCGCGTGTCCGTGAGCTCCGCCGTTCGCTGTTATTGTGACAGACCGCGTGGCTGCGTCAGTGCGCCGGCGAACGGCGGAGTGTGCGGTGCTGTTACCGTCCAAAAATCGGAAGACCGGTGAATTATGAGGGCCGATTGTTGCGTAGGTACGTGGTGTCGTCTTTCGCGGGGGGGTTACAGGTGTCGCAGTTAATAACGATAGTGCGGACAGTTATCGGAGCGCTGATGTGATGTATGGGGCCGTGGAGCGGAGCGTGGGCCGCGTTGATGGACTGCTTCATTAGGGCAAGGGGGCTACATGACCGGCCCGTGTACTGCTCGCTCTCTTATCACCCATGCATTTGTACTGGCCTGTTCCGTTCCGTTCCTTTACCGATCTATCTCTCACGCCGCTATATTTCACTCCGGCTATCTGCGCCTGGTATCGCGAACCGAGATCGTATCGCGTTTCCGAGTACACACCAACACTTGCATTTAACATTTGCATTCTGTTTCAGGCGAGGAGGAGGGATGGGGCAGCGATGCCGCCATGGACACGGAGGGACACGCTGGAAACGCCGGGTCCGATTGCGGCGACGAGAAGAAACCTCCGCCCACGCCGCCTACGGCTGATGAGGACGTCAAGGTGAAAGCGCAGGAGGAGGCGAGCGCGCCCAGGATACGCTTGAAGACGAACCTGGCGACGGACCCCGCGGTGCAGCCGGGGGTGAGCATTAAAGAAGAATTGGACCCCGCCGAGTACTTATCCACGCTCCCGCCCGCGTTTCAAGCCCTCGCCAACAGGGGCTTCTTTCTACCGAACGCGCTGGCGCTGGCAGAAACGCAAACCCGCGCTAACGAAGCGCAGGAGGTGGCGAGGCAACCCGCAGTGCCGATCTTCATATGTCCCCCGTGCGGGATACGCTTTTCCTCCCTGAGCACGCTAGAAGCGCACCAGACCTACTACTGTTCGCACCGCAACCCTAAAGCCAGCGAGGATGACAGCAAATCAACAAACGGCGAGCCTAGCGGAAACCAATCCGATCAGGACCCTTCCGAAAACGCACCTAAAGCCCCGAGAACGGGGAAGCAGTACACCTGCTCGCATTGTTCATACAGCGCCGACAAGAAGGTCAGTTTGAATCGTCACATGCGGATGCACACGGTCTCTCCAAGCCCGGCGAACACCACACCAACTCTCCCGAACGGGGAAGTCAACCCCGACACGCAGGACAGATACTGCGCGGAATGCGACATCCGCTTCAGCTCCTTGAAAACGTACCGCGCCCACAAAACTCATTACTGCAGTTCAAGGCACATGGTGAAACCGGCCGTACCATCAGTAAGCTCAAAGGCCGCATCCAGTTGCACGTCAGGGTCCACGCCGACGTCCCCGGTGGATACAACGTGCCGCTCCCCTCCATCCCCCGCGGCCTCGAATCCCACGCAGCAACCCTTCTTCGCCCTACCCACCAATCCCATCATCATCGTGCCATACTCCCTCCTCCGCGGGGCAAGCCTGCTCCCCGGCATCCTTCCTAGCATATCAGGCATGCCCAACCCAGACACCCCCTGCTTCCTCCTCCCCAACGGCACGCTCCAACCCATGACCCAAGCCTTACAGAACGCAATTCAACCGCCCGAGGTGCTAAAATCGGTCAACAAGCCTAAAGACCCTCCCAAGGACCACTCCTCAACACCCCTGGACCTCACGGTGCGCAAAACGCCGGAACCCAAAGAACACGACGAGCACGAGAAGGAGAACATCTCCAGCAAAACCCAATCATCCACGCCCGAAAAAATCGAGTGCGTGCCATCCATACACGGCTCCCCACCGAACACCCCTTCCCCGAAACGGAAACACGATCAGGTCGATCCGACCTCGCGGAGCAACAGCCCCAGACTGCACACTCCTAAGGGAAGCATCATCCTCGACCGACTGCAAGCGAGCCCTGATCCCGCATCGTTAGCAACTTCGTTCGGACTCCAGTCCTTACACCCGCTGTTATTAAGGGCCGGATCTTTATCACTACTACCGCCCGAATTGCAATTACACCTGGCCGCCGGTGAGATCCCCCCGATTCCCACGGCAACGCCGCAGGTCCTAGTCAAGCAGGGCGTCTCCAAATGCAAAGAGTGCAACATCGTCTTCTGCAAGCACGAAAACTACCTGATCCACAAGAAGCACTACTGTTCCGCCCGGTTGCCAGACGACGAAATCTCGAAGACCTCGGGCAGTCCGCCGGCGAGTCCGGGGAGCGCGGGCGCCACCAGTCCCGCCGCCGCCCAGTACCAGCAGCTCATCTGCATGGCGTGCGGGATCAAGTTCACGTCCATCGATAACCTGAACGCGCACCAGGCCTACTACTGCCTGAAGAGGGGCGACGCGGAGGTGAGGAGGTGCGGGAAATGCCGCGCCGTCGTCGAGCCGGGGCACCAGTGCGTGCAGACGGGGCCCATCTCCGGGTGGAAGTGTCCCTGCTGCGACGTCGTCAGCGTCACCGCCAGCGCCGCGCAGCGGCACATGGAATCGCACGCGGGCGTGAAGGCGTACAGGTGCACCATATGCCGATACAAGGGGAACACCCTGCGCGGGATGCGGACCCACATCCGGATGCACTTCCACAAGCGGTCACCAGATCTTCAGGTAACGTTTTGCTTTCTTTCATAAGGAATTTTAACCGAGTAAATTATCTGGGTTTGATAAACGCGTGACATATGATGATGAAATTATGTGTAAATATTACACTAAATTGATCGATTCCAATAACAACTTGGATATTTTTGTTTTGGTACACAATCCAATGTGCAATTTTTTATTGCTTTAACAGTAAATTACTATTTTGGTCAGTGACGGTTCGCGAGGTTTTTTCTGGTACGGCCAGCCGTCTCTGCAACTGACCCTACCTATCTGTATTACCACCTCTTCTTCCTCGGCCGTACCAAATAAAACCGCGAACCGTCACTGATTTTGGTTCATTTTAATAACCTTCGAACATAACAAGTGTCATCATCAAAATGTAAAATTACCGTTAACGATAATTCATGGTGGGTTTACACGCTCACGCCATTTGTACAAACCTGGGTTCGGACGATTTATATCATGGGATATACAGTGTGTCTCACGAAAATGGCCCCAAGCTAGCAACTTTATTTTTGACGTAAATTGCAAAAAAAACATCTCGATTGCTACAATCTGCTTGTAACAGTTTTTTTTTTAGAGAGCGGCCATCTTCCCGTCATGACGTCATCGGCCATTTTTTAAATGACACCCAAAAAAAAACTTTTTATATGTAGAGATTTTTTTGTGCAATGATCCTGTTACTGGGAAAATATTTTTCGTTGAATTTTAACATTCAATAATTTTCCCGCCAAAACACCTCTTTACGTTCCTGTGATCCTGTTACGGGAAAAATATTTTTCGATGAATTTTAACATTTACAAAAATACCTCTTTACGTTCCTGTGATCCTGTTACTGGAAAAATATTTTTCGATGAATTTTAACATTTACAAAAATACCTCTTTACGTTCCTGTGATCCTGTCACTGGAAAAATATTTTTTGATGAATTTTAACATTCAATAATTTTCCCGCCAAAACACCTCTTTACGTTCCTGTAATCCTGTTACTGGAAAAATATTTTTCGATGAATTTTAACATTTACAAAAATACCTCTTTACGTTCCTGTGATCCTGTCACTGGAAAAATATTTTTTGATGAATTTTAACATTCAATAATTTTCCCGCCAAAACACCTCTTTACGTTCCTGTGATCCTGTTACAGGAAAAATATTTTTCGATGAATTTTAACATTTACAAAAATACCTCTTTACGTTCCTGTGATCCTGTCACTGGAAAAATATTTTTTGATGAATTTTAACATTCAATAATTTTCCCGCCAAAACACCTCTTTACGTTCCTGTAATCCTGTTACTGGAAAAATATTTTTCGATGAATTTTAACATTTACAAAAATACCTCTTTACGTTCCTGTGATCCTGTCACTGGAAAAATATTTTTTGATGAATTTTAACATTCAATAATTTTCCCGCCAAAACACCTCTTTACGTTCCTGTAATCCTGTTACTGGAAAAATATTTTTCGATGAATTTTAACATTTACAAAAATACCTCTTTACGTTCCTGTGATCCTGTCACTGGAAAAATATTTTTTGATGAATTTTAACATTCAATAATTTTCCCGCCAAAACACCTCTTTACGTTCCTGTGATCCTGTCACTGGAAAAATATTTTTTGATGAATTTTAACATTCAATAATTTTCCCGCCAAAACACCTCTTTACGTTCCTGTGATCCTGTTACAGGAAAAATATTTTTTGATGAATTTTAACATTCAATAATTTTCCCGCCAAAACACCTCTTTACGTTCCTGTGATCCTGTCACTGGAAAAATATTTTTTGATGAATTTTAACATTCAATAATTTTCCCGCCAAAACACCTCTTTACGTTCCTGTGATCCTGTTACAGGAAAAATATTTTTTGATGAATTTTAACATTCAATAATTTTCCCGCCAAAACACCTCTTTACCTTCCTGTGATCCTGTTACAGGAAAAATATTTTTTGATGAATTTTAACATTCAATAATTTTCCCGCCAAAACACCTCTTTACGTTCCTGTGATCCTGTTACAGGAAAAATATTTTTTGATGAATTTTAACATTCAATAATTTTCCCGCCAAAACACCTCTTCACGTTCCTGTGATCCTGTTACAGGAAAAATATTTTTTGATGAATTTTAACATTGAATAATTTTCCCGCCAAAACACCTCTTCACGTTCCTGTGATCCTGTTACAGGAAAAATATTTTTTGATGAATTTTAACATTGAATAATTTTCCCGCCAAAACACCTCTTTACGTTCCTGTGATCCTGTTACAGGAAAAATATTTTTTGATGAATTTTAACATTCAATAATTTTCCCGCCAAAACACCTCTTCACGTTCCTGTGATCCTGTTACAGGAAAAATATTTTTTGATGAATTTTAACATTCAATAATTTTCCCGCCAAAACACCTCTTCACGTTCCTGTGATCCTGTTACAGGAAAAATATTTTTTGATGAATTTTAACATTGAATAATTTTCCCGCCAAAACACCTCTTTACGTTCCTGTGATCCTGTTACAGGAAAAATATTTTTTGATGAATTTTAACATTGAATAATTTTCCCGCCAAAACACCTCTTCACGTTCCTGTGATCCTGTTACAGGAAAAATATTTTTTGATGAATTTTAACATTGAATAATTTTCCCGCCAAAACACCTCTTTACGTTCCTGTGATCCTGTTACAGGAAAAATATTTTTTGATGAATTTTAACATTGAATAATTTTCCCGCCAAAACACCTCTTCACGTTCCTGTGATCCTGTTACAGGAAAAATATTTTTTGATGAATTTTAACATTGAATAATTTTCCCGCCAAAACACCTCTTTACGTTCCTGTGATCCTGTTACAGGAAAAATATTTTTTGATGAATTTTAACATTCAATAATTTTCCCGCCAAAACACCTCTTCACGTTCCTGTGATCCTGTTACAGGAAAAATATTTTTTGATGAATTTTAACATTGAATAATTTTCCCGCCAAAACACCTCTTTACGTTCCTGTGATCCTGTTACAGGAAAAATATTTTTTGATGAATTTTAACATTGAATAATTTTCCCGCCAAAACACCTCTTCACGTTCCTGTGATCCTGTTACAGGAAAAATATTTTTTGATGAATTTTAACATTGAATAATTTTCCCGCCAAAACACCTCTTTACGTTCCTGTGATCCTGTTACAGGAAAAATATTTTTTGATGAATTTTAACATTGAATAATTTTCCCGCCAAAACACCTCTTCACGTTCCTGTGATCCTGTTACAGGAAAAATATTTTTTGATGAATTTTAACATTGAATAATTTTCCCGCCAAAACACCTCTTCACGTTCCTGTGATCCTGTTACAGGAAAAATATTTTTTGATGAATTTTAACATTGAATAATTTTCCCGCCAAAACACCTCTTCACGTTCCTGTGATCCTGTTACAGGAAAAATATTTTTTGATGAATTTTAACATTGAATAATTTTCCCGCCAAAACACCTCTTTACGTTCCTGTGATCCTGTTACAGGAAAAATATTTTTTGATGAATTTTAACATTGAATAATTTTCCCGCCAAAACACCTCTTCACGTTCCTGTGATCCTGTTACAGGAAAAATATTTTTTGATGAATTTTAACATTGAATAATTTTCCCGCCAAAACACCTCTTTACGTTCCTGTGATCCTGTTACAGGAAAAATATTTTTTGATGAATTTTAACATTGAATAATTTTCCCGCCAAAACACCTCTTCACGTTCCTGTGATCCTGTTACAGGAAAAATATTTTTTGATGAATTTTAACATTGAATAATTTTCCCGCCAAAACACCTCTTCACGTTCCTGTGATCCTGTTACAGGAAAAATATTTTTTGATGAATTTTAACATTCAATAATTTTCCCGCCAAAACACCTCTTCACGTTCCTGTGATCCTGTTACAGGAAAAATATTTTTTGATGAATTTTAACATTGAATAATTTTCCCGCCAAAACACCTCTTTACGTTCCTGTGATCCTGTTACAGGAAAAATATTTTTTGATGAATTTTAACATTCAATAATTTTCCCGCCAAAACACCTCTTCACGTTCCTGTGATCCTGTTACAGGAAAAATATTTTTTGATGAATTTTAACATTGAATAATTTTCCCGCCAAAACACCTCTTCACGTTCCTGTGATCCTGTTACAGGAAAAATATTTTTTGATGAATTTTAACATTGAATAATTTTCCCGCCAAAACACCTCTTTACGTTCCTGTGATCCTGTTACAGGAAAAATATTTTTTGATGAATTTTAACATTCAATAATTTTCCCGCCAAAACACCTCTTCACGTTCCTGTGATCCTGTTACAGGAAAAATATTTTTTGATGAATTTTAACATTGAATAATTTTCCCGCCAAAACACCTCTTCACGTTCCTGTGATCCTGTTACAGGAAAAATATTTTTTGATGAATTTTAACATTGAATAATTTTCCCGCCAAAACACCTCTTCACGTTCCTGTGATCCTGTTACAGGAAAAATATTTTTTGATGAATTTTAACATTCAATAATTTTCCCGCCAAAACACCTCTTTACGTTCCTGTGATCCTGTTACAGGAAAAATATTTTTTGATGAATTTTAACATTCAATAATTTTCCCGCCAAAACACCTCTTCACGTTCCTGTAATCCTGTTACAGGAAAAATATTTTTTGATGAATTTTAACATTGAATAATTTTCCCGCCAAAACACCTCTTCACGTTCCTGTGATCCTGTTACAGGAAAAATATTTTTTGATGAATTTTAACATTCAATAATTTTCCCGCCAAAACACCTCTTCACGTTCCTGTGATCCTGTTACAGGAAAAATATTTTTTGATGAATTTTAACATTCAATAATTTTCCCGCCAAAACACCTCTTTACGTTCCTGTAATCCTGTTACAGGAAAAATATTTTTTGATGAATTTTAACATTGAATAATTTTCCCGCCAAAACACCTCTTCACGTTC
Source organism: Ocypus olens (assembly GCA_910593695.2). Classification (NCBI taxonomy): domain Eukaryota; kingdom Metazoa; phylum Arthropoda; class Insecta; order Coleoptera; family Staphylinidae; genus Ocypus; species Ocypus olens. The sequence continues at coordinate 52,177,542 of OU343056.1, forward strand.
CTGTGATCCTGTTACAGGAAAAATATTTTTTGATGAATTTTAACATTGAATAATTTTCCCGCCAAAACACCTCTTTACGTTCCTGTGATCCTGTTACAGGAAAAATATTTTTTGATGAATTTTAACATTCAATAATTTTCCCGCCAAAACACCTCTTCACGTTCCTGTGATCCTGTTACAGGAAAAATATTTTTTGATGAATTTTAACATTGAATAATTTTCCCGCCAAAACACCTCTTCACGTTCCTGTGATCCTGTTACAGGAAAAATATTTTTTGATGAATTTTAACATTCAATAATTTTCCCGCCAAAACACCTCTTTACGTTCCTGTGATCCTGTTACAGGAAAAATATTTTTTGATGAATTTTAACATTGAATAATTTTCCCGCCAAAACACCTCTTCACGTTCCTGTGATCCTGTTACAGGAAAAATATTTTTTGATGAATTTTAACATTGAATAATTTTCCCGCCAAAACACCTCTTCACGTTCCTGTGATCCTGTTACAGGAAAAATATTTTTTGATGAATTTTAACATTCAATAATTTTCCCGCCAAAACACCTCTTTACGTTCCTGTGATCCTGTTACAGGAAAAATATTTTTTGATGAATTTTAACATTCAATAATTTTCCCGCCAAAACACCTCTTTACGTTCCTGTGATCCTGTTACAGGAAAAATATTTTTTGATGAATTTTAACATTGAATAATTTTCCCGCCAAAACACCTCTTCACGTTCCTGTGATCCTGTTACAGGAAAAATATTTTTTGATGAATTTTAACATTGAATAATTTTCCCGCCAAAACACCTCTTCACGTTCCTGTGATCCTGTTACAGGAAAAATATTTTTTGATGAATTTTAACATTGAATAATTTTCCCGCCAAAACACCTCTTCACGTTCCTGTGATCCTGTTACAGGAAAAATATTTTTTGATGAATTTTAACATTGAATAATTTTCCCGCCAAAACACCTCTTTACGTTCCTGTGATCCTGTTACAGGAAAAATATTTTTTGATGAATTTTAACATTCAATAATTTTCCCGCCAAAACACCTCTTCACGTTCCTGTGATCCTGTTACAGGAAAAATATTTTTTGATGAATTTTAACATTGAATAATTTTCCCGCCAAAACACCTCTTCACGTTCCTGTGATCCTGTTACAGGAAAAATATTTTTTGATGAATTTTAACATTCAATAATTTTCCCGCCAAAACACCTCTTTACGTTCCTGTGATCCTGTTACAGGAAAAATATTTTTTGATGAATTTTAACATTGAATAATTTTCCCGCCAAAACACCTCTTCACGTTCCTGTGATGCTGTTACAGGAAAAATATTTTTTGATGAATTTTAACATTGAATAATTTTCCCGCCAAAACACCTCTTCACGTTCCTGTGATCCTGTTACAGGAAAAATATTTTTTGATGAATTTTAACATTGAATAATTTTCCCGCCAAAACACCTCTTTACGTTCCTGTGATCCTGTTACAGGAAAAATATTTTTTGATGAATTTTAACATTCAATAATTTTCCCGCCAAAACACCTCTTCACGTTCCTGTGATCCTGTTACAGGAAAAATATTTTTTGATGAATTTTAACATTCAATAATTTTCCCGCCAAAACACCTCTTTACGTTCCTGTGATCCTGTTACAGGAAAAATATTTTTTGATGAATTTTAACATTGAATAATTTTCCCGCCAAAACACCTCTTCACGTTCCTGTGATCCTGTTACAGGAAAAATATTTTTTGATGAATTTTAACATTCAATAATTTTCCCGCCAAAACACCTCTTCACGTTCCTGTGATCCTGTTACAGGAAAAATATTTTTTGATGAATTTTAACATTCAATAATTTTCCCGCCAAAACACCTCTTTACGTTCCTGTGATCCTGTTACAGGAAAAATATTTTTTGATGAATTTTAACATTGAATAATTTTCCCGCCAAAACACCTCTTCACGTTCCTGTGATCCTGTTACAGGAAAAATATTTTTTGATGAATTTTAACATTCAATAATTTTCCCGCCAAAACACCTCTTCACGTTCCTGTGATCCTGTTACAGGAAAAATATTTTTTGATGAATTTTAACATTGAATAATTTTCCCGCCAAAACACCTCTTCACGTTCCTGTGATCCTGTTACAGGAAAAATATTTTTTGATGAATTTTAACATTGAATAATTTTCCCGCCAAAACACCTCTTTACGTTCCTGTGATCCTGTTACAGGAAAAATATTTTTTGATGAATTTTAACATTCAATAATTTTCCCGCCAAAACACCTCTTCACGTTCCTGTGATCCTGTTACAGGAAAAATATTTTTTGATGAATTTTAACATTGAATAATTTTCCCGCCAAAACACCTCTTTACGTTCCTGTGATCCTGTTACAGGAAAAATATTTTTTGATGAATTTTAACATTGAATAATTTTCCCGCCAAAACACCTCTTCACGTTCCTGTGATCCTGTTACAGGAAAAATATTTTTTGATGAATTTTAACATTGAATAATTTTCCCGCCAAAACACCTCTTCACGTTCCTGTGATCCTGTTACAGGAAAAATATTTTTTGATGAATTTTAACATTGAATAATTTTCCCGCCAAAACACCTCTTCACGTTCCTGTGATCCTGTTACAGGAAAAATATTTTTTGATGAATTTTAACATTGAATAATTTTCCCGCCAAAACACCTCTTCACGTTCCTGTGATCCTGTTACAGGAAAAATATTTTTTGATGAATTTTAACATTGAATAATTTTCCCGCCAAAACACCTCTTCACGTTCCTGTGATCCTGTTACAGGAAAAATATTTTTTGATGAATTTTAACATTCAATAATTTTCCCGCCAAAACACCTCTTCACGTTCCTGTGATCCTGTTACAGGAAAAATATTTTTTGATGAATTTTAACATTGAATAATTTTCCCGCCAAAACACCTCTTCACGTTCCTGTGATCCTGTTACAGGAAAAATATTTTTTGATGAATTTTAACATTGAATAATTTTCCCGCCAAAACACCTCTTCACGTTCCTGTGATCCTGTTACAGGAAAAATATTTTTTGATGAATTTTAACATTCAATAATTTTCCCGCCAAAACACCTCTTCACGTTCCTGTGATCCTGTTACAGGAAAAATATTTTTTGATGAATTTTAACATTGAATAATTTTCCCGCCAAAACACCTCTTTACGTTCCTGTGATCCTGTTACAGGAAAAATATTTTTTGATGAATTTTAACATTCAATAATTTTCCCGCCAAAACACCTCTTCACGTTCCTGTGATCCTGTTACAGGAAAAATATTTTTTGATGAATTTTAACATTGAATAATTTTCCCGCCAAAACACCTCTTTACGTTCCTGTGATCCTGTTACAGGAAAAATATTTTTTGATGAATTTTAACATTCAATAATTTTCCCGCCAAAACACCTCTTCACGTTCCTGTGATCCTGTTACAGGAAAAATATTTTTTGATGAATTTTAACATTGAATAATTTTCCCGCCAAAACACCTCTTCACGTTCCTGTGATCCTGTTACAGGAAAAATATTTTTTGATGAATTTTAACATTGAATAATTTTCCCGCCAAAACACCTCTTTACGTTCCTGTGATCCTGTTACAGGAAAAATATTTTTTGATGAATTTTAACATTCAATAATTTTCCCGCCAAAACACCTCTTTACGTTCCTGTGATCCTGTTACAGGAAAAATATTTTTTGATGAATTTTAACATTCAATAATTTTCCCGCCAAAACACCTCTTTACGTTCCTGTGATCCTGTTACAGGAAAAATATTTTTTGATGAATTTTAACATTCAATAATTTTCCCGCCAAAACACCTCTTTACGTTCCTGTGATCCTGTTACAGGAAAAATATTTTTTGATGAATTTTAACATTGAATAATTTTCCCGCCAAAACACCTCTTTACGTTCCTGTGATCCTGTTACAGGAAAAATATTTTTTGATGAATTTTAACATTGAATAATTTTCCCGCCAAAACACCTCTTTACGTTCCTGTGATCCTGTTACAGGAAAAATATTTTTTGATGAATTTTAACATTCAATAATTTTCCCGCCAAAACACCTCTTTACGTTCCTGTGATCCTGTTACAGGAAAAATATTTTTTGATGAATTTTAACATTGAATAATTTTCCCGCCAAAACACCTCTTCACGTTCCTGTGATCCTGTTACAGGAAAAATATTTTTTGATGAATTTTAACATTGAATAATTTTCCCGCCAAAACACCTCTTTACGTTCCTGTGATCCTGTTACAGGAAAAATATTTTTTGATGAATTTTAACATTCAATAATTTTCCCGCCAAAACACCTCTTTACGTTCCTGTGATCCTGTTACAGGAAAAATATTTTTTGATGAATTTTAACATTGAATAATTTTCCCGCCAAAACACCTCTTCACGTTCCTGTGATCCTGTTACAGGAAAAATATTTTTTGATGAATTTTAACATTGAATAATTTTCCCGCCAAAACACCTCTTTACGTTCCTGTGATCCTGTTACAGGAAAAATATTTTTTGATGAATTTTAACATTGAATAATTTTCCCGCCAAAACACCTCTTTACGTTCCTGTGATCCTGTTACAGGAAAAATATTTTTTGATGAATTTTAACATTGAATAATTTTCCCGCCAAAACACCTCTTTACGTTCCTGTGATCCTGTTACAGGAAAAATATTTTTTGATGAATTTTAACATTCAATAATTTTCCCGCCAAAACACCTCTTTACGTTCCTGTGATCCTGTTACAGGAAAAATATTTTTTGATGAATTTTAACATTCAATAATTTTCCCGCCAAAACACCTCTTTACGTTCCTGTGATCCTGTTACAGGAAAAATATTTTTTGATGAATTTTAACATTCAATAATTTTCCCGCCAAAACACCTCTTTACGTTCCTGTAATCCTGTTACAGGAAAAATATTTTTTGATGAATTTTAACATTCAATAATTTTCCCGCCAAAACACCTCTTTACGTTCCTGTGATCCTGTTACAGGAAAAATATTTTTTGATGAATTTTAACATTCAATAATTTTCCCGCCAAAACACCTCTTTACGTTCCTGTAATCCTGTTACAGGAAAAATATTTTTTGATGAATTTTAACATTGAATAATTTTCCCGCCAAAACACCTCTTCACGTTCCTGTGATCCTGTTACAGGAAAAATATTTTTTGATGAATTTTAACATTCAATAATTTTCCCGCCAAAACACCTCTTTACGTTCCTGTGATCCTGTTACAGGAAAAATATTTTTTGATGAATTTTAACATTGAATAATTTTCCCGCCAAAACACCTCTTCACGTTCCTGTGATCCTGTTACAGGAAAAATATTTTTTGATGAATTTTAACATTGAATAATTTTCCCGCCAAAACACCTCTTCACGTTCCTGTGATCCTGTTACAGGAAAAATATTTTTTGATGAATTTTAACATTCAATAATTTTCCCGCCAAAACACCTCTTCACGTTCCTGTGATCCTGTTACAGGAAAAATATTTTTTGATGAATTTTAACATTGAATAATTTTCCCGCCAAAACACCTCTTTACGTTCCTGTGATCCTGTTACAGGAAAAATATTTTTTGATGAATTTTAACATTCAATAATTTTCCCGCCAAAACACCTCTTCACGTTCCTGTGATCCTGTTACAGGAAAAATATTTTTTGATGAATTTTAACATTGAATAATTTTCCCGCCAAAACACCTCTTTACGTTCCTGTGATCCTGTTACAGGAAAAATATTTTTTGATGAATTTTAACATTGAATAATTTTCCCGCCAAAACACCTCTTCACGTTCCTGTGATCCTGTTACAGGAAAAATATTTTTTGATGAATTTTAACATTGAATAATTTTCCCGCCAAAACACCTCTTTACGTTCCTGTGATCCTGTTACAGGAAAAATATTTTTTGATGAATTTTAACATTGAATAATTTTCCCGCCAAAACACCTCTTCACGTTCCTGTGATCCTGTTACAGGAAAAATATTTTTTGATGAATTTTAACATTGAATAATTTTCCCGCCAAAACACCTCTCTACGTTCCTGTGATCCTGTTACAGGAAAAATATTTTTTGATGAATTTTAACATTCAATAATTTTCCCGCCAAAACACCTCTTCACGTTCCTGTGATCCTGTTACAGGAAAAATATTTTTTGATGAATTTTAACATTGAATAATTTTCCCGCCAAAACACCTCTTTACGTTCCTGTGATCCTGTTACAGGAAAAATATTTTTTGATGAATTTTAACATTCAATAATTTTCCCGCCAAAACACCTCTTCACGTTCCTGTGATCCTGTTACAGGAAAAATATTTTTTGATGAATTTTAACATTGAATAATTTTCCCGCCAAAACACCTCTTTACGTTCCTGTGATCCTGTTACAGGAAAAATATTTTTTGATGAATTTTAACATTCAATAATTTTCCCGCCAAAACACCTCTTCACGTTCCTGTGATCCTGTTACAGGAAAAATATTTTTTGATGAATTTTAACATTGAATAATTTTCCCGCCAAAACACCTCTTCACGTTCCTGTGATCCTGTTACAGGAAAAATATTTTTTGATGAATTTTAACATTGAATAATTTTCCCGCCAAAACACCTCTTTACGTTCCTGTGATCCTGTTACAGGAAAAATATTTTTTGATGAATTTTAACATTCAATAATTTTCCCGCCAAAACACCTCTTCACGTTCCTGTGATCCTGTTACAGGAAAAATATTTTTTGATGAATTTTAACATTGAATAATTTTCCCGCCAAAACACCTCTTTACGTTCCTGTGATCCTGTTACAGGAAAAATATTTTTTGATGAATTTTAACATTGAATAATTTTCCCGCCAAAACACCTCTTCACGTTCCTGTGATCCTGTTACAGGAAAAATATTTTTTGATGAATTTTAACATTGAATAATTTTCCCGCCAAAACACCTCTTTACGTTCCTGTGATCCTGTTACAGGAAAAATATTTTTTGATGAATTTTAACATTGAATAATTTTCCCGCCAAAACACCTCTTCACGTTCCTGTGATCCTGTTACAGGAAAAATATTTTTTGATGAATTTTAACATTGAATAATTTTCCCGCCAAAACACCTCTTTACGTTCCTGTGATCCTGTTACAGGAAAAATATTTTTTGATGAATTTTAACATTCAATAATTTTCCCGCCAAAACACCTCTTCACGTTCCTGTGATCCTGTTACAGGAAAAATATTTTTTGATGAATTTTAACATTGAATAATTTTCCCGCCAAAACACCTCTTTACGTTCCTGTGATCCTGTTACAGGAAAAATATTTTTTGATGAATTTTAACATTCAATAATTTTCCCGCCAAAACACCTCTTTACGTTCCTGTGATCCTGTTACAGGAAAAATATTTTTTGATGAATTTTAACATTGAATAATTTTCCCGCCAAAACACCTCTTTACGTTCCTGTGATCCTGTTACAGGAAAAATATTTTTTGATGAATTTTAACATTCAATAATTTTCCCGCCAAAACACCTCTTCACGTTCCTGTGATCCTGTTACAGGAAAAATATTTTTTGATGAATTTTAACATTGAATAATTTTCCCGCCAAAACACCTCTTTACGTTCCTGTGATCCTGTTACAGGAAAAATATTTTTTGATGAATTTTAACATTGAATAATTTTCCCGCCAAAACACCTCTTCACGTTCCTGTGATCCTGTTACAGGAAAAATATTTTTTGATGAATTTTAACATTGAATAATTTTCCCGCCAAAACACCTCTTTACGTTCCTGTGATCCTGTTACAGGAAAAATATTTTTTGATGAATTTTAACATTGAATAATTTTCCCGCCAAAACACCTCTTTACGTTCCTGTGATCCTGTTACTGGAAAAATATTTTTCGATGAATTTTAACATTCAATAATTTTCCCGCCAAAACACCTCTTCACGTTCCTATAATCCTGTTACTAGAAAAATATGTTTTGATGAATTTTAACATTCAATAATTTTCCCGCCAAAACACCTCTTCACGTTCCTATAATCCTGTTACTAGAAAAATATGTTTTGATGAATTTTAACATTCAATAATTTTCCCGCCAAAACACCTCTTTACGTTCCTGTGATCCTGTTACTGGTAAAATATTGCCACCTCTGTCACTCCGCGAGCCGTCACTGGAAATCAACCGTCAAAAAACGATCGACGGCAATCGTTTCCTGGCAAACAATCTGCCTTTCACGACACCCAACAACCCGAATTGTCCATCAAAGAAACCTACGGAATTTCTGGCAAAATCGCACGACTAATCTTTCGCGAATTAAACACGCTTTCGTTTTTGGAAAACCATCTGTTGTTCACACAAATCGAGATGGCGACGACTGCCGTTTTTTCGCGCGCTACCGATACCACGTAGTTACACTAAACGTATATAGAGGGCGACAATGGCCGAACGACAATATGAATTTTTAAATCAAATAAATAAATCATCATTATTAAATTATCCCTCAGAGTTACGAGTTATTATAAGCTTTTAAACGATTCAAAAATCACAATCGTAATTTCCGCCGCCGCAGCGCCATCTACCGTATGATTGCTGAACTTCGAAGTGATGATTGCGGGCAGCTCCACAATGCTGTAATTTTATACTCGTCTTTGACTATTTATATGAATATTCAACCTGTTCATGACTTTGCAAAATTAAGTCTTACATAGACTACAAAAAAATAGCTTATTGAAACAACTACTTCCCTTGCTAGTGCCACTCGGCACGGATATTGAATGATACAAAAGAAATTTGCATGTTAAGTATAGTAGTCCTAATAAGACTTAATTTTGAAGAGTTGCAAACAGATTCAATATTCATACATATATTCAGGCTACTTTCGTCTTTATCTAATGTATTTAATACTTCTGCAACAAGTGAGGTCTCAAATTTATTTAAAAATTGAATTAATTAATTAAATTCAAATTCTGCGCCTTTTCGCCATCTAACGGACGATAGATGAACTGCTAAGTGCGTTTTTACGGCAGCGCCAAAATGCTCGAACTTTATACCTATAATTTAAGTGTTAAAATTCAGCAATGCGCCACACATGTTACGACAGACGATTTAATTCTGAATCGAATGATGTATAAAATAGCTGAGGAAATTAAGCGGTTTACCCGTAATTTGCGAATGAAAATTAAGCACGACACACTTACCGACATTTACAGTTCACTGTAACTTAAATACTAAATAAAGAACAATTGGGAATATTCTTCAATCAAATACGGGTCCCTATTCTTATTACTAATTAATCGCTTAACTTTTTATTTTGTTAATGCATTACAATATGAGAAATACTAATCTCCATACCGGTGCACCCTCTGTTATCGTGGGGATAAACTACTAAACCATTATTGGATTTAATATTTGGTTTAATAATAAAAGCCTGTTTAAAAACTTAAAAAGAATGTTATCTTAGAATGAATTTACTTGTAAAGAATAAATATTGAAATAATTAAAGTGCAGAAACAATAGTTTCAAATAAACGCCTAAAAACAGGCAACCCAATATACAGTAACTGCAAATAATTTATTAATACTAAAAATTACCAATTTTAAAGGATTAAATTAAACTCAAAAATCAAATCTTAGGTGAGGGAATTATTAATAGTTTATTTAATACAATACTGGCATAATTTACACACCAACATTTATTATTTTTCAATTTTTATGACACCTTCAACTAAATAAATTTAAACTATAATTAAACGTTTTAATGATGATTGAAATCAACAAATCATTCAAAACTGTAAAACATTTAATGAATTCTGGTCATTACTGTGCCATCTGTCGGACAAGGTGTAAACTATTAAGCCAAAAGCCTCCAACTATAGTCAAAATGTAAAAATCCATCAATGAGCTGTACATCAAATAATAAAGCATATCATTCTGAATCGAATTATGTTTAAAATGGCTCAGGAAACTTTGCGGTTTTTCAGTTATTTGCAAACGAAAATTTACCCGGTAATTCAGTTCATTGTAAAGCTCCCGCGTATATTGGGTTGCCTGATATAAGACGTCTATATACCATCGTTTTTTAATTTAAATATTTAAATATATTTAAGTAAACTCATTCTACCATTCTAAGATAAGATTCTTCTTAAGTTTTTAAATATTCTTAAAACATTAAAACAAATATTAAATCTACTAATGATTCACTATTTCATCCTTACAATAACAGAGGGCAACCTATATGAATATCAGGATTTCTCATGAAGTAAGGTATTAACAAAATTAAAAGTTAAATAACTAATAAGTAATAAGTATTGGGACCCGTATTTGATTGAACAATATTGAAAATTGTTCTTGATTAAATTTTTAAGTTACAGGGAACTGTAATTGTCGGTAAAGGGGTTGTGCTTAATTTTCATTCGCAAATTACAAGAAAACCGCTAAATTTCCTCAGCTATTTTATACATCATTCGATTTAGAATTAAATCGTCTATCCTTTCATGTGTGGCGCATTGCTGAATTTTAACACTTAAATTATAGGTATAAAGTTCGAGCATTATGGCGCTGTCCGAAAACATCACTTGGCAGTTCAGCTATCGTCCGGTGGATGGCGCGGAAGCGGCGGGAAATACGAATGCGATTTGTTTGAATTTTTAAAAGCTTATAACTCGTAACTCCGAGATTTGATTTTGATAATTGAAACCTTAAGCAATTTATCCTTGAATTTTGAAGAGTTCTTAATGAAGTCATTCCACCAAATATCACATATTTATTTACACATTTTCTTTATTCATTTCCAGGAGGAGAAGTACATCTCGTATATTTTAGAAGACGACGGCACGAACGTAATCGAAGTGAACGTCGCGCAATCAGTCAGCGCGGACGACAGAGCCATATCCCCGAGCTCCGAGGGGCGGGTGGAACCCCTGCACCACTGCACCCTCTGCTCGTACAGTTCGGTCTACAAGGCGAACGTGCACCGCCACACCAAGCTCATGCACACGGCCGCCGACATGCCCACGAACGGAACGGACGACAAGACCACGACGTCCTCCTCGAAGAGCCCCGCCGCCGTCGAGGAAGAGGAAATCGTGGTGGTGAAAAAGGAGGCCATCGAGCCGGAGGTGATCATCGCGCCGGTCGAGGAAACCGTCAAGCAGGAGGTGGTCGACGACAAGCTGAAGCTGTCCGAGAGGGATGCGGAGATACTGCAGGAGGCGGCGAAGGCCGGCCCCAAGTACTGCAAGTCGTGCGACATATCCTTCAACTACTACAACACGTTCATCGCGCACAAGAAGTTCTACTGCTCTAGTCATGCGGGCGAGGTGACGGCCTCGACGACGACGGCGACCAACAACAACAACGCTCCGGCTAGGGCGGCCGAGGCGCAGGTGCTCTAGAATCTCATCCGGCGCCGTCGCCGTGTAGATAAATACTTGTTATGTAATAATCTCCGCTCTAAGTGATTAAAGACGTGTAAGTGTTAAATAATGGGCCAGTCCTAATGTATACGCGTATATTCTGTTATGTTATGTAGTTGACGTATAGATGAGAAATTTGGCTGCGTGCACACTGTGTTTGCCAAACTGAAAAAAAAACTTGTGCTGTGTTAGAATTAAAATTTCTTCGGATCTTTATAGAAGAACATATCCATTCAAATATGGATAGGATAGAGGGAGGGCATCCATAAATTATCATTGGTATCGGAAATAGTCAAAATTTGTGTTACATAGTTTATAGGGCCTGAAGAATGAGTTTTTTTATAATCCACAAAAAGGAATTTAACATTATTTATTGACAGTTTATTGTCGTAACTAAACAATTAATGTCCAGCATATTACAACCAGTGATGACTCATGGTACGGCTGAGGTAGGGTCGGTTGCAGAGATCTGTATTACAACCTCTGGTATCTCAGCCGTACCATGAGTCACCCTGCGAGCCGTCACTGATTACAACAGCACTTTTACCTACTTCACAAGTGCCCTTTATTTTGTTAATACATTCGAATTTTAATCAGTTAATCCCTTACTAAATTTTGTAACCAAAATCAGGCAAACTTTCATAGAGGGCGCTAAAAAGTGATGTTAATGACATAACACAAGCGCTCGGGATGCACTACTTGCTTTTACACAGGAAACAAGTACTAAGACACATTTTTCTTTCGTAGCCTCCTCTACCAAACCCCTGCTAAGCAATTTCAACCTTAAATTATTTTCAAACATAGCTAAACTATAATCCAGATGGTAAAACGTAAATAATTTTAATTATATTATGATTACACATCATCAAATGAGTTAACTCAAAAAATAAATGATCGATAATATGGCTATTATATAAATACACAATCGTAACACAAGGTTTTTTTTTGGTTTAAAAATCAAGTCAATAAGATTATTGACAATATCGCTATTGTAACACAAGTTTTTTTTTAAATTATATTGTTATAATTACATTGGTTCGAAATGAATTAATTCAATAACATTATCGACAATTTGGTTATTGCAACACAAGTTTTTTTTTTTTTTGACTAGTGTGTGCCATGCCTAAGTGCGACTGGGTGATGGGCGCTTCAGCAGTGCTCGATGCAATATTTACATATTTTACTTTAATCATTATTGTATAAATCAAAGATTTATAGATGATTTTGTATAATTATAAGTTTATTACATTATGTACTATTTTATATATATTATTGTATATGAATCGAGATACATTCTTTATATATGCCAAAGCATTTTTATGATTAATTCGCAAATATTATTGTTTATTATTTTCTCTTTAAGTATAACTCGAATCTTGTAAAGCTATATTTTCACGTTTCTCTCGTCTTCTTTGTTTTTATTTTTTATTTTCCCTTACTCCGCGGTTCTATCAATGTACAATTGGATGGATTTAATGTTATAGTTGTGGCGTTCTGAACGCCAACCCAAGGTATACAGTGATTACCCTTTATGGAGACAATAAATTATTTATTTGTAAAACGATGCGTTTCAATTATTTCCCTTTCATATCCTATTGACATCTCTGGATGACAAACTTTGGAAGAGCAGTGACGGATTTATCACTTGAGCGCAATTCAATTTTAAGGCCCCCCTCTAAATATTTTCATTCTCTCTACACCACACAGTGTGCATTCTACGCGCACTTCGCTGTGTGGATTCGAAGTCAGCCGTCAAAGCCATCATTATTTTGCACCGACCCAACATTTTACTCATCCTCCACCACCTACCTTGCAAAACCTCTCTCACCTAAAAACGATTACGAAAATAAAAACATTAAAACCCGCTAGATGTAAAATTTTATTAATAAACATCTCGCATTGAATAATACTTTTGTAAAATATAATCAAAGAGTAAAAACGCGGGCCGATCGGGCCGGCCCCCTTCAAAGAAATTAGCACACCGATCGATTTTAAAATGAACACTCAGTAATCTTAGCCTACGAAGAGAAATGATACAAATCAATTAAAACTACACTTACGCATAAACAATAACACACCGTTACTCACGAATCGCTATTTACACAATTATAGTACACGATAATAATTTTGCCTTAGTGTTATTGCTTACTCCTTTCTTTTTGTACATACTTATGAAGTGTTGGGGGCGACGGAAAAGTTGGCGGCGATGCGCATCTTGCGTTCGCGCCTCGGCTTGTTCTCGGGAGTCTTGACCTTGCCGTGGTCCTTCTTGACGGGCACTTTCTCCTTGTTCGAGTCCTCGTTCGTGCTGTTGTCCGCGATCTTTTCGGGCAGTGCGTTTTCACTAGTGCTGTCCGATTTAATAGTCCTTTGAGAGCGCACTACTTGTAACGGAACGAACGGAACCGACACGGATTCTGTTGATTTGGTCCTCGTCGTCTGCTTGTCTTCCTTCTTTTTGCTTACGTTAACGTTCTGTAATTATAGTTAGCATATGGTGTAGTGATTTTATTTAAAAGATTTCTTTGTGGAACGGAACTATTTTCATTTGACCAAATATACTCTGTTCCATTTTTATTCTGGGGTTTCATTTTATAAAATTTTCCACATGAACAGCAACAAAAATGATCTGACAGTGAAAACATGATTTCATTCATTTGTAACAGTGTGCTGTATTCAATTGATTGGATAGTAGGATAGGGACCACCCACCACCCTTCGAGTTTTTGTTTACTTAACCCTTTGACCTACAACCACGAGTACTCCTCGTGTTTAAATGTTCGGGCCAAACACAACGACCACGAGCATATCTCAGTCGGACTGGTTTCCGCTGCTGCATTCGGACGTAAGTAAAGTAGCCGAAGGATTAAGCAACAAATCCTATTTTTGGTAATTATTTCACCAATGGATTTACAAGGAAATTTCATCACATGAACATAATTTTGAAGCTTAAGTTAGAGGTGATACAAAGGGTGGTGGATGGGCACTATCCTACAATCCAAACAGTTGATTATCAACCAGAGTTTCACAGGTGTAAAACAATAACGAAAAGATGAGATTGCTTTTTAATTTATTTTTTCTGTACATTAAATCATAAAGTAAATGATATCAAGCAATTAAGATTTAAAAACACGGAGAGGTTATTTTTCATCATCCTGTCAAATGTCAATCAATAATCACTGAATGTACTTATGGAATAAAAAAATGATAGATGGTGCTGGCGATATTCTAGATGTAATTTTAAGAGGAACTTTAAAATAATCGTCCTGGGTTAAGAATTAGCAAATAAAATGAATTTCTAACTATTTTAAAGCCCAACTAAATGTACATGACAAAATTCATTTAATGATTTTTTACGTTTTAAAATCTCAGATTATTATAAAGCTCGACTTAGAGTACATATCAGTTCAAAAAAATTACAAAATTCATTTAGTGACCAGTTTTAAAAATACACAGCTGCTAAGTCACTCACCTTAACCGTCTTCCGTGGACTGCGCTGTTTATGTTTCGGCTCCTCCGGCTCGCACCACTGCTTAGGAGGAGTGGGGAACTTCACGGGAAAACTTCCGGCGGCGTCTTCCAGTTTGATATCGGCGCTCTTCAGCTTCTCCAGCACGGAATTCGCGACGTTCTCGCAGGCCTGCTCCCTGTTAGCTGCCGGTTCACCGAACACCGTCTCCTTATTGAAGGGCATGATCAGCTGGGCCTGGCAGAACTTGCCGTCCGGACCGTCGAAGTACTTGTAGTGGGGACAGCCCAAGCCTCGCATCTGATAATACGCCAGCAGTTCGATGCTCTTTATGCAGGGCTTAATTATCTGCGAGGATGGCGGCGATTGTTTTTGAGCCTTCGCGTGCTGAAAATTACACGTTGAAGATGAGTTAAGCAATCAAACAACGAGAGTTCAAGAAAATCACATTATATCGGGTGTTTCAGACCACCTAAATACAAATCGGATTGACATACAAAAAAATTCGTCCACAATTTTCTTTTGAGCTCTATCATGTGTCCCCTTGAGGCGGGAAGGGGGGCGACTTTGAAATCTTAAATAGGAACCCCTATATTTTATTGCAGATTTGGATTCCACGCTAAAAAATATTATCTTTTTCGATTGGCGACAGATGGCGCTGTAGTCTACAAAAACTGTGAATTAAATTTAATTCAATAAATGTAATTTTCACAGTTTTTGCAGACTACAGCGCCATCAGTCACTAAACAAATTGCATTTATTGAATTAAATTTATTTCCGGCACTGAAATAAATTTAATTCAATAATTCAATAAACGTAATTTTCACAGTTTTTGCAGACTACAGCGCCATCTGTCACTAAACAAATTACATTTATTGAATTAAATTTATTTCTGGCACTAAAATAAATTTAATTCAATAATTCAATAAACGTAATTTTCACAGTTTTTGCAGACTACAGCGCCATCTGTCACTAAACAAATTACATTTATTGAATTAAATTTATTTCTGGCACTAAAATAAATTTAATTCAATAATTCAATAAACGTAATTTTCACAGTCTTTGCAGACTACAGCGCCATCAGTCACTAAACAAATTTCATTTATTGAATTAAATTTATTTCCGGCACTAAAATAAATTTAATTCAATAAACGTAATTTTCACAGTTTTTGCAGACTACAGCGCCATCTGTCACTAAACAAATTGCATTTATTGAATTAAATTTATTTCTGGCACTAAAATAAATTTAATTCAATAATTCAATAAACGTAATTTTCACAATTTTTGCAGACTACAGCGCCATCTGTTGCTAATCGAAAAAAAATCGGATGAAAACCAAATATTTATTTAGCATGGTATCCAAATCTGCAATAAAAATAGGGGTTCTTATTTAAGATTTGAAAGCTATCCCGCTCCAGGGGGAAGGAGAGGCGGTTCACATTTCATACCGCATGATAGAGTTAAAAAAAAGTTTTTGAACGTATTTTCTTTAATGTCAATCGGATTTGTATTTTGTGGTATAACCTTACCGCAAAAATTTCATCGAGCGTCAACTGCGAGCCGAAATCCTCGGAGACCTCCTCCCTCTTCACCTCCGGCTGCCTCGAAACCTTTTCGCCGCCGTTCTCCTCGATTTTCAGGAACTTCTTCAGGAGGTTCGTCTCCTGGTTCTTCTCCTTCGTCTGAACGCTCGGCGGGTTCTGGGGCTTCGCGTTGCCCCCGAAGCCGGGCATGAAATCGTTCTTCTTGATCTGGGGCACCTGACGGGGCTGGCTCATGTACGACACCGGCGCCCCCATCATCGCCTGCACGTTGTTGTGCATCGGAGGTGGGAAGGTGTAGTTAGGTCTCTGCTGGTTCTGCATCCCCCAACTGGCGAAGGCCGAATTCTGGGGCTGGTACAGCGGGTAGTTCGACGGTGGATTCTGCTGGTGCTGCTGCTGGTGTTGGAAGTTCGATTGTTGTAAAAGTTGACCTGAATAAGAAATTAAGATATTGGTGATAACATTTAGGTCCGGTTGTTAAGTGGCGGGTTAAACTAAGCTTACTTTAAATTCAGTATAATATTTTCATTGAGAAATGTAAATACAACCTTAAAAATTGAGTAAAAACTAATATAAAAAAAATTTAATTAATCTGAGCAGAGTTTAACCGAAAACTTGATTCAAGCTATTTTTGAACAACCAGCCCTTAGGGACGGTTTATTAACTCTTTCGAGCCTGTGTGTCAATTTTTGTATTTACATTTCTCAATGAAAATTTGTATTAAATATATAATATCCCCAATCACTCACTTTTCTACACATGCATAAAACTCAAAACATTTACTGAAAAAAAATAAAAAATATTGATGAAATTTTATGATTACCTGGTTTACCAGCCTTTTGTTCCAATTGCCTTAATCCGTACGAACGATTGATGAGTGACAACTTGGACATCCTGTAACCTCTGTTGGGAGAGCAGTTCAGCGTCATCCCGCCGGTAAACGGTTTATCAAACATAATATCGTACACCGTATCCTCGACCACTAAAGTGGACGGCCTGTGGATGGCGATTACAGTACCGGCAAAACCGACGGGCACCGTGTAGCATTCCCTCACGTTTACCACTCTATCGTAAAGAAAATAGGTGGCCGTTGGATCCGGGGCGATGCTTCCCATCTGGATGTCCGGCTGAAATTAATAATACGGTTTCAGTTCGATTAAATAATTTCGCGTTCGAGGTATATCGACTGCCAAGGTCATTCGCGCATTTTGTATTATAGATTGTCTCAATAATTCTGTGTTTAACCCTTTCGGTGCGGGTATATCTGGCAATATCACACCCGACGACGGACATAAAAAATGTCCATTTTTCAAACATCGATTTCTAGTGTTGGATTTTGCTCCGAAACTAAAAACATATCTGCAGCGTCAATTATTCGGATATAAATTCATCAGAAAGCTTATTGATGCTATCCGGCTGTCGCAGAAGTTACGTTAAAACGCTTATTGATGTGACCCATCCTGAAAGGGTTAAGGTGCATCATCATTCGCACAAATTATAGATCGTTTGAATAATTACCAGGATTGCATATTTGTATGTGTGGAAAGTTAGATAGAACATTATGCATTAACTAGTTAAAACCAACACATTTTAACACCTCATAACACTTGTCAAATTTGACTATAATTACTTAGTGACTAGATCATAAATTGAAAGCAGAATTACCGAGCACTCGAGACGTGCGGGGGTAAAGTTTGCGCAGACTGAGAAAGTGTTTAGAGAATGCGACAACAAACGTCCGGAGCAAATTTAATTTAAAATGATCGCAGCGCAACAAGCCTCGAGTGCTTGGTACAACTCTACTCTACATCTAAGGCTGGTAAAACCATAAAACGTTACGTTACTAGTACCCACAGGGCAGTATAACAGATACACAGTAAACGTGTTAGCTATGCCAAGATGGCTGCACCGCATAAAAGTGTGTCCGAAGACTTGGAATGTAATTTGTGGCTGTTAAAGAGATACGCAAAGTGCAAGAAATGTGATAAAGTGTATCATAACGGATATGCCCTCAAAATGGTGGGTCTGTATGTGGATGATAACACAAATATAGTCTGTTGCGGCGAAAATCCGAAGGATCTAACCTGTGCGAGAACCGAGCAACAGTTAGGCGTGCCCAGTATTAGTTGCGAAATCTCAAAACTATGGAGTGAAATTAATGCTATTAAGGTAAATATTGCAAATAAGACCCCATTATTACCTAATAACAAACTGCAAGCGGTTAAATCCAGCAAAGCGTGAAATAATAATATACCTGAAGTTGTCTATACTGCTCCGAATGGCAATATAGCAATAGTGCCTGCAAGTCCAGGAGGCGCCAATGGTGTGCGCACAAGTACATCTGACAGCTCACAATGGAAAAATAACGTAAACAATCGTAGAGTTTTGCGCTCATTAAATGACCAGCAGACACGTAATCCGAATGAAGATGATGTATTCACCGAAGTGGTATATAAAAAACGGCGTAAACAATATACTAAAGCTGTCGTCGGAACGGGTAGCGGTGGAAATTTGAAGATTCAGGCAGAACCTAAGAAAACTTGGTTACTGGTCAAGCGGATCCAAAACACGTACACAACAGATAACATCAAGGATCACGTGTACTCTATGCTAGGAGATAAGAACATAACCTGTGAAAAAGTTCAGTTAACTCCTTCAAATTCCGGTTTTAAAATCAGCGCCGATTTTAAGGAACATGATAAACTAACGGATCCCCAAAACTGGCCGGACGGTGCGTTGATAAGCAGATATATTTTTATGCGTGCCCGGCGAGACGCAAGTGAACCGCAGCGTGCATAAAAAATCCAAAATAAAATAAACATATATTTTACAAATATACAGAGCATACGGAGTAAAATTAATGAATTTGAGGCATTTTTAGCCGAATATAATAACATATTTGATATGGTTTGTTTTTGCGAACACTGGCTCAATGAGGATGAATGTACTCAAATGCGCTTTGACACTTACAAGTCCCGGTCCATTTTTTGCACGCAGTGAATACGTACATGGGGGCGTGATGCAACTAATAAACAAACATATTTCATTTAAAAATCTTATTAATCTTAATAATCTATCTCAAGAAAAATGCTGTGAAATAGCTGCATCACTTATCCCAACGGTAGATTTAATTGTTGTCGTTGTATATCGTTCTCCTGCTGGAGACTTTAATAATTTCATTAATATTTTTGGGAAAGTTGTTGGATAGCCTAAGCATTCGTAAAAATATTGTAGTTTGTGGTGACTTTAACACTGGGTTTACGGGCGTTTCTTATATACCTATCTCTACGAGCATCCGTCAAATTGACGGGTGGATGAAAATACGTATTTACTTAAAAAAAACAATGACAACTGGAATCATAAAATCCATAATAGGTGTAATTATTAAGCTATTAACCAAACTTATAAATTATTGCATCAAAACAAATAATTTTCCTGATGCATTAAAGATAGGATGTTTTATTCCCATCTTTAAAAAAGGATGCAAATCGGATGTTAATAATTACCGGCCAATAGCATTACTACCCATTATCTCCAAAGTAATTGAAAAAATCCTACTCAAACAAATGGTTTTCGAAGGGGGAGGTCCACGAGCGATGCAGTCATCGCTTTTGTGGATGCGGTCTTGGAAGGATTCAATTCGAACCTGTATACAGTTGCATCCTTTCTGGACCTCAGTAAAGCATTCGGCTGCGTCTCTCATGACATTCTCTTGAGAAAACTATATTTCTATAATTTTTGCCCGGAAAGTTGTCGAATGTTAAACAGCTACCTAACAAACAGAACGCAACGGGTACTTTCAAACAAACAATTATCAACGGATGCAACAATTTCACATGGGGTGCCTCAAGGGTCTATACTAGGACCCTCACTTTTTTTAATTTACATCAATGATCTACCAAAAAGTGTTGATTCTTCTGTTATATTGTATGCAGATGATACAACTTGCATTAACAAGTCACATGACCTTCAAATTGCACTAACCAATAGTGAAACATGAAATACAAATATCTTGGAGTGGTTCGTTTCTAATAAATTATCATTAAATTCTGACAAAAGTCAACGTAATTTTTACCCTCAAAAAGAACAGCGAAGTGTCGTATTCAAAATTTCTAGGAATAACATTAGATAGTAAATTAAATTGGCATGAACACGGTAATAATACTGCAGATAAATGATGTAAAATTATCTATTTATTACGTCACTTACAGAACTATCTCCCGCAGTCGGCTACAAGGCCCGAGTATTTTGCACTATTTCATACACATATCACATATGGAGTATTAACTTGGGACCACTCTACCATTAGCAACAGACTGTTTGGTCTCCAGCGACGTGCAATTCAGGCAATTCTTTCTCTCGGTTTCAGAGATGACTGTAAGCAAGCTTTCATTCATCTCAAAATACTAACATTACCAAGTATATACAGTGTGTCCACGGATGGAGTTGACGAAAGGAAAAAAAACTTTATTATTAATTTTACGGCAAAAAGTCATTCTTTATAAAAAAATCTGCTTGTCAAAAAAAAAATGTTTACAATCAAAAAAATAGAGATCAGATGTACAGGGTGTTAATAAATTTTTAAAAAAACCAACAAAATGCTGGTTTAAATAAACCGTAAAATATGGTCCAATGATTCTATCAAAGATAATTCCACACCATACGTTAACTTTTTTGTCTGTTGGTGACGTAATTAGGATTCTCGAAAGCCCAGTGCCGACTATTTTGGGTAGATACGTGCCCGTTGGTGCAAAATGTAGATTCGTCGGTGAAACAAATTAATCTGGGAAACCTTCTGTTTTCGATCTCGAATTTTCATTTCCTTAAAAATAACTTGTAATGTACTTTTGCTTACATCCAGCATTCTTGCACGCTTCCTTAAAGATCATTTAGGGTTATCTGCAACTGACCCTAATGCTAATAATGTAGATGTGTCATCTTCATCGCAATTTTTCTTCGTTTTCTTCACATTCATTACTGAATTTCAGTGTTTTTTTTATTAGTTTTCGGAGTGCTTCCTTAGACACACTTGGAAATTTTTCGTGGAAAAGATCAATTGCGCATTGATAACATACATTTCCAATTCCGTAGCATTGTACTAAATAAACACGCTCTTCTTTAGTTTACATTTCTGAATACTGTCAGACGTAACATTGACGTTTACGGAATCGGGTATCTTGATTTTTTGTTAAATTCTCCAAATCGCATAAAATCAGGAATTATTGTAAATAGTAAAAATTAAAATTTTTATTTGAAAATTTGTATTTATGCTACATTTTAGCTTATAAACAACTTTTTGCCGTAAAATTAATAATAAAGTTTTTTTTCCTTTCGTCAACTCCATCTGTGGACACACTGTATATACTAGAATGCATAATGTATGTTAAAAGGAATATTTCTTGATACGTTACAAATTCCCAAATTCACGATCATCATACTCGCCAAAAAACCAATATATGTCTAAAATCGTTGCGGGTGATGAAATGTAGAAGCGGTATAAATTACTATGGATCCAAATTGTACAATGCACTACCAGATGCTCTCAAATTTCTTGCTGATCACCAACTTAAAAGTAGACTCAAAGAGTATCTGCAGAATAAGGCATTTTATGATGTTCGCGACTGCTTATCTAATAACTTTACGGATTTTATAATTTAACACCAGTTTTATCAATGTTATGAATTTTACCAATTTTATATCTACACTGATTTTAACAATTTTATTTTTACATTCTTACATTTTGTAATGTTTTGTCGCTTTTAGATTTGTAATTATTTATATTTTAGAGATGTGTTATCTCGCGATATACGTGTTTTACTTGTATATTTAATTTTGTATGTATCCACTCTTTGTATTAACTTGTGACCTGTGTAAACTTTGTATTAACACTAATAAAGCATTATTATTATTATCATTATTATTATGTTCAGCCGAGTTGTTAATTGAAGCTGTCGCAGTATCAGATATAAAACCGTATGTATACCGGGTGCCCGGATTTCGTAGGGACAACATGGGCAACTTCTGCATTTGAAGAGATAGAGAGATGGTCAAATTAGCAAAAAGGTGCAGGTTCGAGGGCTTGTTGAGAATCCACCCCCAAATCCCACTTGTCATGGCTCACTTGTTTAAAATAAAAATTAAAACAAAATCTCCCAATTTCTTCAATTTCAGATTTTCTTTTAATTCTTATTGTGGAGGCCATGACAAGTGGGATTTGGGGGTGGATTCTTCTAATAAGCGCTCGAACCTGCACCTTTTTGCTAATTTGACCATCTCTCCATTTCTTCAAATGCAGAAGTTGCCCGTGTTGTCCTTACGAAATCCGGGCACCCTGTATATCCAACATATTTTTATAAATGGCAATAATATGTAGTTTACAAAGGGTTTGCCAAACCCCGCAATAGGGGGTGTTAATCGACAGCGCCATCTATGATCGGTAAAATTGGTTACAAACAAAAGCTGCGAGTGGAAGTGAATGGTTTCCTACTCTAGTGCTGTCAAAATTTACATAAATATTACACTAGAAATTAAATACAATACAACCCAAACATGTTTAATAAAAGTATCATACATTAAGTATATTTACGACAGTCAAATTTAACGTCACTAGGGCGATTTCTCCGAATACAACTGCTGCCGGTAAGTGAAAGCATGCCCCACCTCCTCGCTCTTAAACAAATCCCTATTTTTCCGCACGGCGGGATTCCGGCTGCCCCAATCGCCGTCCGCCCCAAAAATCACCCTAAAACTCTTACCACGATGAACGAACCAGTGCCTGACCAACTGCAGCGCCCACAAACCGATGGGCACCGACGTTAGAAAAACCTCCACAAAGAAGATGAACCTGTTCGATTTGAGAACGTGACAAATCCACACGTGAAAATTGTAGATAATAACCGGGACAAACATTATAGGAATGACCATCCAATAGTACTTCAGACATCGAACGCGAATATTCTGCATGAAATGCACATCAGTGGCTAGATTATTGGATCCGTATATATAAAACACCCCCGTAATTTGCATAAAAACCACCAGGCTAAAGAGAAGGGTGCTCGACAAAAATTCTATCTGCCGGTAAAGCGCAATCCCCATGTGCGTGAAATAAAAACTATCCAGCAAATAAATTACAAAGCACACCGCGCCCACCGAAGATTTCGGATAAACGTTCGTTACATCGAAGCACTCGTACATCGCCTTCACGAGCGTGAACACCATCAGAAGCAAACACCTGAATCCGAGCATAAAAAAGTACACAAAGAAAACGAGGGTCCGGAGTTTCGGCGCGCAGGGCCACTTCAAAAACACCATCGGCA
Source organism: Ocypus olens (assembly GCA_910593695.2). Taxonomy (NCBI): domain Eukaryota; kingdom Metazoa; phylum Arthropoda; class Insecta; order Coleoptera; family Staphylinidae; genus Ocypus; species Ocypus olens. Next base: position 52,201,286 of record OU343056.1, read on the forward strand.
TCTTCACAAAAACCAACGATTTATCGTAAAGGAATAAATCGTCGACGTCAATTTTCTTCCACATTCCGAACCCCGCGAAGCTCGTGTAGACGAAAAGTGTGAACAGCAAATCGGTCAACAGTCCATACAGCGGCACAAAAGTCGAGATCTTAAAGATGTTGGTCCGGAAGTTGCTGTGCGCGGATATGGCTATGATCCCGCCGAGGCCCAATCCCATCGAGTACAAATTGAGATCGATCACTTCCATCCATAATCTCGGATTTTTCAGCCCGGTGAAATTCGGCGTTAAAAATTTGCATAACCCGTGCAGAGTTCCGTGGCATAGTAATGAGGTCGTTAACAGAACCACCAACAGCAGGAATGGAATTAGGGTGAGGATGTCGACGATTCTTTCCAGTGACTGCAGCAGTTTCGAGAGGCATATAAAGACTAGCAAAAGTAGCAATCCCGAGTACATAAACAACACCCAATTTACTTGAGATAAACTCTCGGAGGTTGTCGTTTTCAACACGACAACCTCGTAGTAATGTTCCACGCTGTTCTGCCAGTTAACGGTCGAGCAGTTCGCGGGTTTACCGAACATGCAATCGTCTTTGTAGGTGTGTTCGGCCGTTATGTTGAAACAATTATCCCTCGACCATCTGGGGTCGCAATGATCCCACGGCAACGTCCAGCCGCCGGATCTGACCATGTAGAGCAGCGCCTGTGCGGTGGCGTAATTCTGGTAGACCGCCAAGTTGAGCAGTACGAAAAGCGAGGCCCATCCAGCTCCCTGCCAGACGGGCGCCATCCTCCAGGCGACGGGCAGGCCGGTGCCGGTGTACTGTCCCAGCGTCATCTCGACGAAAATTAACGGGACGGCCAGGAGGCAGATGGAGAGGACGTACGGGACGACGACGTTGAAGTTTCCGTACTTGTGGACCAGCTGGGGGAACTTCGCGGTGGTGGCGGGACCGCACACGTAGCATATCAGGGCGAGGACCAGCTTGTTCGGGGCGAACCATTCCTGGTGCTGTCTTTCGGGAACGGTTTCACTCGAGAATTTGAAGAGGTTTAATTTTGTCATTTTGTGTTTTCATCTTTTGACACGGGTGACAGCGAATGAAACAAAAATTTTATTTTTTCGTGCGACGAAAAGTTGGCGTTGGAAATCTCGAGTCGTGACCACACGCACGCGTGAAATGCTGGTTGCGGTTAAAGGGTGACATGTCAGATGTTATAATTAGGGGTTATGTCAACATGACAACCAGTACTTTCCGCGTGCGATCTTAGCTCAGACATGACGTTAGATTTCCAGCGCCAACTTCGTTGTCGATTTTTGTTGTACGCTCGTTATAATAAATAGCTATTATTATTGATGTAAATTGATACATATAAGACATAGCGTTTCTAGGCTATGAATACTGAACTCCATGATATACTACCGTGGACAAAAAAAATGACACCCCTAATTTTATTAATGTAAACATGACTTTTCATTTGACAAACCGGCAAATGTCAAACTTGTCAGATATGTGTTAATCATATAGATATATGAAATGAACATAAATTGAATATGCCATACTTAACGGTAAGGTATCCATCAAAAGTACGGTAAACGCCCGCGAGAGGGGGATTAAATCAAATTGGTATGACTGTAGGCAACCCAGCTTACAGCGAGGGTAAATTAACTCAGTGCTATTTCCGTATATCTAATACATTCAAGGTTGCGCCTGCGATTCTAAAAGAGAGAGGCTATTATACGTCTGCACCCCGCTACAACGCGAGCGTGAGAACCGTATTAGAATATGTATTGTGGTTATTTTTTTTTGCATCGGTGGTGGCGGGTGAGAAGTTATAAAAAAAACACTTCTGCTGTAGCGTTTATACCAAACCCCGCCCAACCCAACCATTTCACGGTCTAGCGAGCATCGTCCAAACACAATTGAAGGGCGACATAATCGTAAGCAAGTAATTCCCAAGAAATAATCTCTTGGGGATTATAACTTAACATTTTTATTATTGTCATACAACAAATCTCCAAAAGCTACCAATAGATTTTATAATGTAGTTTGAAACCATATCTGTTGTATGGGCCCATTATATAAGTAATGCGCATTTTCTGGCAAAAATATATTTATTGATCGCACCGGTACAAATGCTTCCAATTCTTCAAAAAAATTTTGAATTTACGAATCATTAAGTCAAATTATTTGCCAAAATAATTTGCTTCAAGACTGGAAACGTAGGATTAATAAAAACTTAAGATAGCAAGTTTTACACTTTTTCGTTGTTGTTATAAGGTTATTTTACTTTATGTCTTATAGTAATATTAGTTTCCAAATTAAATTCCTTTTCCAAATTGGTGTTGTACTATTCTAAAGAGTATAGACTTGTACATCATTTAAAATGTTAAACATATTTTAACTTTCGCCGTACAGTATTGTTTTCGAGATTGAAAATGTTCATGAAAATATTCATTTTGAGGTTCCCGAAAACAATTATTTTTTTGGAAAATGGTCTGTATGTCCGTGTGCTGTGTCGACTTATCTCTAAGTTTGTCATTTTATGAGCACTGTGTCTCAAAATCTAATAGACATTTTTAAATTGCCTGTTGAGGTCATTTGTAAAAGTGTCTCAATAAATGTATTGTCTCTCTCTATTACAAAAATGATTATTCATCTATTTAAGATAACAATCTTTTGTTGATGGATGAATTTCGTAAACTCTTTGATTTTCGAGAAAAAATTTTGAATGGAAAAATTTTGACTTTTTTGAGATAATGAATAATTTTTGTTCGAAATCAGACTTGAAAAATGCAAAACATCAGAAAAACCCATTTTATACTCTCAAATAAAGAAAGTAACATGATGGCCACATGGACATTTTTAAAATTATATTACATACATGAACTTTATTCCAACATACATACAAAACATACATATGTTAGAAAGGGCCATCGATCGAGTCCTTCAGTCCTTTAAATTATATTATTTCGTTTTAGTCTTAAAAATATTGCCCTATATTATAGGTTGTAATGTTTAAAAAGTTTTTAAAACTGATGCCTTATTTCTTTTTACTTTCTACCTTATAAAATTAATGTATGTAAAGGCTTCTGAACTCTGCGTAATCTTTCTCTGCTACTATGTTGAATGTGGCGAATCTAGCCGGAAGTTTAAATACAATAGTGATGAAAGTAGAGCATATTCTAACCCAAAATTCTGTTGTCGGCTCTTTTATATCACTATGTCAAAATTCCAATCATCTCAAATTCCAAATCAATGTAGAATTTGTAGAACAATTTTGGAAAAAGTGTATTTTTGGTTAGCTAGCCATTTTGGTTACTGCAAAGTTCAAATGATTTTGATTGGACATATTGCTTAAGATTAATTTGTTAAAATGTTAATGTCGAATTCCTAAAGCAATTTCTGTAAGAACTTTGTCTTCATATTGCTGCAAAGTCAAATTAATTTTCTTTAGGCAATTACAAAGACACGTTATTCACTCTATTATGTCCCTTTTTATGACTCAAATTTCCAATTAGAGAACAGCATATTTACGACAATTATTATAGACGAGACTTAGCAATAAAATATCGTACCTGAGTTACAAGCCAATTAATAATCAATTAAAAAATACAAAATGTGTGCAAAGTAAAACCTCGCCGACATAACATAATCTCATCTGCATTGAAATTCAATATGAACTACAGTGCGGCTAGGATATTATACCCCGAAATCAGGCCAGGGTCCCTCTAGACCCGGTGTTCGGAGGCAGTTCCCTCCTCTGCCTCATTACAGTTACGCCACTGCACAGTGGTCCAGTTGCACTCAAAATCTGGCCAAAATCCTAAATTGCAAAGTCGAAAAGAAGCTTCAAAACTAAGGTAGTTTGAAAGATAAACGTGGATAGCATTATAAAATATTAATAATTAAAATAAAGTCGTACCCCATAGTCGAGCCGTTAAAGTCCTAAGATGTAGTGAGTGCTTTGAATGCATAATAATACGACTTGCGAATATAAATTTTTCATATTTGTGTACAAAACATACAGAAGGCCTATGTGGAAAATTATATTGCATTATGTTTCTTACAATATTAAGCTCTTCCAAAAAATAATTTTATTTCTAAAATACGACGTTTCGTTATAAAGATAATAATCACACAATAATCATCATTTTTTATTTCATTTTTGAGTAGCTTTTCACCTCCCAAAATTAATGAAATATCACACTTAACACTAAATTGTTTGCTATAGGAGTTATTTGAAGTTTAAAAAATTGAAAAACGCGCTGAATGAAAAATGGATCATCAATTTTGTTTAAATTCATTTTGACTTTAGATTCGTAATCTGCGACCTCGAAAACCCCCATATACTAATTTTCATCACTTTTTATATCATTTCCATATATGTTGCCGCCATATTGGGTCCGCTATTTTGTTTAGAATAATTTTAACTTTAGATTTGTAATTTGCGACTTCGAAAACCCCCACATACTAATTTTCATCATTTTTTTATGTTTATGTATTTCCACATATTTTGCCGCCATATTGGATCCGCCGTTGTGTTTATAGTAATTTTGAATTAGGACTTGTAATCAGCTACGTCAAAAATCCCTATATACCAATTTCTGCACGAATGTAAGTTCATTTGGGATTTTGGCCAGCTTTTTAGGGTAGCTGGACCACTGTGCTGGGGGTACCGGTATTTAATTGGCAATATAGTGGGATATACCAGTGGGTAAGTACTTTTTAAAAAGCAGACCTAAAAATGTTTTCTATAAAAAAAAAATATGGAATACATAATAAACAGCCGAATGTTAAACAAAAACAAACAAAACAAAAAAACTATTTCCAATTAATACTCTATAAATTATCGGACCATTAATGACTCTGGTACGGCCGAGGTAGCAGAGATGGTAATACAGATAGATCACGCCGCCAGCCGTCTTTGCAATCGACCCTACCTATCTGTATTGCTACCTCGGCCGTACCATGAGTCACCCCGCGAGCCGTCACTGTATCGGTCTTAAATTATTTACTATATCTGGAATTCCCCGATCATGTGACTATTCTTATTAGCTTGTAAACTTTTCAAGTTAGTTTTGTACTCTGCAATGATGAGGGGATCAACAACTTCTATTTATCAAAAATATACATGACGTAATTGATTTATAAATTTTATTGAACGCATTACTAGTATGTACATGTTATAAATCGTAATCGTCGTAGGTGCCCTGCCCTCCGGTCCCTTGTTTATTTTTTTAGTGCAGTTGTAACTCGATACACTAATATGAGTAAGTGCCGCCCTCGCGAGTGACGCAGAATGTGAATAACATGCGATGTTATTGAGCATGCAGGTGAATATGCATATGGCATACGAAATCCAGCACGGAAGAACGATTTGAACGTCGCGCTAAATAAACTCCCCCATCATAACGTATCCCCTAATCCCCGTGCACACTACCATCACGCTCAAGTGGCCGAATGCCCGTACTAGGATAAAGAGCAATAGACTCGCTGCAAGAAATATCTACATAACTTTTTTATTTCTTTCTGATTGACTATCTTAAAAAGTTGCCACAGGATTATTTTGAAATTTTGCACATATGTCAATTATGTTTCTGTCTAGACAGTAAGAAAATTTTATCAAGTTTTGACCAATACTAATGGAAATAGACACAAAAAACATCATTTTAATATTCATTTGTCTCCTAATTCGTTCATAATTTTTTTATTAACTATGATTTTGCCTTCAAATTACTTCATTGCCTAGATGTATGTATTGGTTGGCTACAAGTCAAATTTCACTGTTGTTACATACTTGGTTCTGCAGTTTGTCTGTTTAAAGTAAAATGTTGCTAACTTTGTTAATAATAACGATTAAACCAAAACTTAAACACAGAAATAATAATCGATCTTTATATAATATGTTATCAAAATAAACTTTTCGAAGAAGTTTATATTTACAACGATATATTCGATTTCTTGAGCGGCTAATTTAATGGGTACCCTACCCTTAAGTAACACACAGAAAGCACAAATTGTTATGCAGGTCAAATGTGGCAAATATATCAATGATGTAGCAGCTGAATTGAATGTAAGTAGACGTGCAGTGCAAAAAATTTAAAAAATGTGAAGGAATGAAAGGCGATTGGAGCAGATTAAAGGTTTGGGCCGCCAAAAAAAAAAAGTTTCAAATAATGAAAAAAATGATGCTGTTATAAACTATTTAATAGAAAATCCGTTTGAAAATGCTACAAATGCCGCATTCGTAACAAATTTTCCTGGAAGTTCCCGAACAGCTTGCAGACGTCTAAAGTTAAGTGCGTTACCTTGTCATGCCGCAGCCAGAAAACCTCTATTGACTCAAATTAATAAGCACAGCAGAATTAGTTTTACACTGGAATACCTTCCGAGGCAAGAAGACTTTTGGAGTAAAGTGATATTTTCAGATAAGAAACGTTTCAATCATCCTATAATGGAAGAACGAAAGTATATCGGCCACAAAATGCACGATTCGAAGAATCCTATCTCCATAAACTTATTAAGCTAATTATTACTGTCACTGTCAAATATTAAGGTTACATAAGTCAAATTCACAACACTAAAAAATAAGAAATAATAGACACATGACAAATTAGGGGTGACATTTTTTTTGTCCACGGTAGTATGTGTATATCTAGAGTGGAATAGATTTGCATCTCTGTTGACCTTTTCTTGAAGTAGCCAGAACAGGAATGAAAGGGTCCCCCCGGTTAAGATAAGCAAAATGCCCCCAGATTCGGAATTCCTTATTAACCAAATAACGTTGTATCTTGAGGTAAGAATTATCCGCGGACATGGTTTATAAGGTCCCCACCCCTCCCCTCACCCCACTTAAGGCCAAAAAGGGTTATTTTTTGTTTTCATTTTTTATCTGACGATGTGTTTGATGCAAAATTCTGAAAAAAAATCATCAGGGTATGTTATCAAGAGGCCTATCAATCAAATTTTTTTCAAGGTCATCCAAGGTCATTTGGTGTCTCAAAAAAATTAAAAAACAATTTATTTTTATTTTTTGAGGTAGAAAGCATCGAGGTGCACGCCGTTTTTTTCCACTATTTTATAAGAGGCGATTAATTTTACCTCTGACAGTAACTTTTAACTCATTTCGAGTGGTGCGTCATACCTAAAAATCCAATTTTTTCGATTTTTTTAATTTTACAGGCGAGGGTTAAGGTTTAGACAAAAAAACAATTTAAACTTTTTTGTAGCATACGGAAAGACAAAAATTTTGTTTTTTTAAATTTTTTTCTATCTCTAATAGTAAAAAATGGTGATGTGGCCATCATGTTACTTTTTCTGACTTGATGGTATCATTTATATTTACGCTTTCATGGTTTATTATTAATTTAAATCATATTTTAAATGTACATCGAGCGTTTTGTAGAATCGAAGAAACTGACTTTTAAAACGTCAAAATTATTAAAGATGAAAATGGTCAGTTTACTCAAAAACCAAAGAGATTTCGAAAGAAACTTATTCTTTGTTGTTCATTTTGGCATTCTCTACAATTATTATTAACATAAATTTGCTGTAACTGTTCCCGTTTCATAATTATAAACCAATAATGAAAAAAACAAATTTCTCGAATACGAAAAATATTTTCAAACAAGACTTGTTCATTTTTTTTGTTGTGTTCAATATTTGTTTAAATGTTTTTGTGATATTTTTCATATTTAAAAAAATATTGTAAGAAAACAAAAAGCCCATTTCCGGTGTACGAAATTTTACCGAAAGCTTTTCAGTTCTTCGGATTATCAAATAAGACTTATGCTCAAAGTCTCATATGAATTGCCCAGTTTTTTTCCAAAGTAATTCAAGGTCATATAGACCGACCATAATGAAAATTAAATCCAAAAGTTTTTTAATTGGTTTTATAAACATTATATTTTTACTGACGAAGGAGTGGATGAAAAATTCTGAAAAAATTTATGAAAATAGTCCACCCAATTAACCATTTGACCAATTTTTCCCAAAGTCATTCAAGGTCATTTAGTTACTGGAAAAATTATAAAAGTTTGTAAATCGATTTTTTTTAAATATTTTTTTTACTGACGAACGAGTTGATGAAAAATTCTGAAAAAAATCATGAAAATAATCCATACAATTACATATTTGATTCTTTTTTCCAAGGTCATTTAAACCCTAAAAAAATTCCAAAAGTTTTTTAATCGATTTTTTTAAACACTTTTTTTACACTGACGAACAAGTTGATGAAAAATTCTGAAAAATTTCATGAAAATAGTCCACCCAATTACCGATTTGAACGCTTACGAAGTTCCTTTATTTAATTATTTATTTACTTTTATTACTTTATTTATTTATAGAAAAATACGATTTTTTGTTTTGATTAAAAAAAAATGAGATTTTGGCAATTTGCGTTGATTTAAGGTGGAAATTTTCCAATGATTTTTAAAAATGTGTTAAATTCGCTACACGTTCACATTTAAATCATCAAATCTAAGAACGCGTTCGGCAGTTACGTAATTAAAAAAAAAAAGTTTTGACTTGAGAATTTGCGTTTTTTGACAATTTGAATTTTTGGCAATTTGCATTGATTCAAGATGGAAATTTTACAATGATTTTTCAAAACGTATTAAATTCGCTACATTTTCACGATTAAATCATCAAAATCTAACAATGCGTTCAACAGTTATATAATTTTTTTAAAATACGATTTCTTGTTTTGATTTAAAAATTTACGATTTTGGCAATTTGCATTAATTTAAGGGGGAAATTTTCCAATAACTTTTCAAAAAGTGATAAATTCGCTATAATTTCAAATTTAAAAAATCAAAATCCAACAACGCGTACAACAGTTATATGATTTAAAAAAATACGATGTTTTAGTTTTGATTTTTGACAATTTACATTGATTTAAGATCAACATTTTCCAATGATTTTTTAAAATGTGTTATATTCGCTACATTTTCACGTTTAAATAAACAAAATCTCACAATGCGTTTAGCAGTTACCTAATTAATTTTTTTTTGTTTTGACTTAAAAAATTGCGTTTTTGGCAATTTGCGTTGATTTAACATGGAAATTTTTCAATGATTTTTCAAAAAGTGTTAAATTCGCTACATTTTTAAAATCCAACAACGCGTCCAACAGTTATATGATTTTTTTTAAATACGATTTTTTGTTTTGATTTAAAAATTTGCGATTTTGGCAATTGATTTAAGATGAAAATTTTCTAATGATTTTTTAAAATGCGTTAAATTTGTTACATTTTCACGTTTAAATAATCAAAATCTAACAACGCGTTCAGCAGTTATTTAATTTTAAAAAATAGTGATGTGGCCATCATGTTACTTTATCCGACTTGATCGTATCATCTATATTTACGCTTTCATAGTTTACTTTCAATTTTATTTCGACGCGGAATAAATGTAAATTTTTACCGAGAGTTCTACGAGTATTATTCTTCACCCCAGTATGCTTGTTACGTGCCAAGCAGCGGGCAGGGAGTACATAACAGTCAATTTTCACCTTTTACTAATAATTGGTACTTACTTTATACAGCAAATGAGGTTTGACCTGCATTATAACGGTTTTTGCCGTCTGCACCTCCAAGTGCTTGTCGACAACCTTCTCCAGTTCCTTGATCACGTCCATGTCCAGCAGGATGCTGCCGCAGGACTTTCGCTCCACCGTATTGTAAGGCTGCTTCTTCAGCCAATCCGCTATTTGCTTAACGGTCTGCCCGCTTCTGTCAACAATAACAAATATTACCGCTTTTTTTATAAACAAATACAGTGTAACTTATTGTGTAGAGCGGTGACGGGAAAAACCCGACAACCATTTTTTTGCGGCGCTTTAGTAATATACAGGGTGTAGTAGAACAAAACGGAACATAGGATTTTTAATGTTAATTCCTTTATGCTGGAATATTATCTTCCCTGATCATTTTAGAGGAAACATGTAAATAAATGTTTTGTAGAGTAAAAATTCCTGCATGCAGTCATGCTATTATTTATTTTTTAACATTCATAAAAACTCTAAAAAATGATAAAATAAAAATCACCATTTTTACGAAAGTAATGGTTGCCATGAAATTAAACAAAAACGGTGCACTGTTGATTTGTTGGCTTCTGTCAAATTTATTGAATATTTCATAAGTTTTTTTCATTAAAAATGTATTCTATTCAAGAAAAAGTGCAAATTGTGAAGTGGTGCTGTGCTGGTACCAGTTTTCGTGAAGTGGTCAACTATCCTGACCCTCCAATGCAACGATCCAAAGGTTGACTCATAAATTTGAAACGACTGGCTCAATATTACGGAATTCTAAGAGGACATAAAATGCAGAGTAGAATAGTTTACCAATAAATGAGAAGGATGGCGAGCTTACGGTCTTAGGTTCTGTAGTAGAAGATCCAAACATAAGCTTAAGACAAATTGCTGACAAGTGTGCAATTCACTGTACGACTGCCCAGAGGTATTTAAAGAAGCATCATTTTCACTCGTACAAATACCAGTGCCACTTAGAAATATTACGTGATGACCCGCACTTCACGAAAACTGCTACTAACATAGCACCACTTCACGATTTGAACTTTTTCTTGAATAGAATACATTTTTAATGAAAAAACTTGTAAACAGTTATGAACAGAAGACAACAAATCAACAGTGCGCCGTTTTTGTTTAATTTCATGGCAACCATTATTTTCGTGAAAATTATCATTTTTTAGGGTTTTCATGAATGCTAAAAAATTAATAATAGCATGACTGCATGCAGGAATTTTTACTCTACAAAACATTTATTTACATGTTTCCTCTAAAATGATCAGGGAAGATATTATTCCAGTATAAAGAAATTAACATTGAAAATCCCATGTTCCGTTTTGTTCCACTACGACCTGTATATTTACAATATAAGTGCGTAATCGACTGCGTGAACGGACAATACAGTAAAACCGATTACGCATGAATATTGTGCAATATTTTTCACATTAAGAAATTTTCAATTTGTTTTCACGAATTGTTGAAAATTCTAATTTCTATTTTATCAACTCATTTGCATGTACACATTAGCACTACTAGATGGCACCACAAGTTATATATAAAATTTGTGAAAATAAATCCGGTGGGATCAGTGGTGATTAAACAGTAGTGATTTCCTTATTTGTATGTATACCCCGTAAAAATTAAGTTGCATCCAACATAAATAAATTCATAAATGAGCTCATTTTAGTTGTCTGCAAGGATTAAGTTGCGACTATTATTAACTAAATACAAATATAGTCTTATATAGTCGTAGTAAGACTTATTTTTTGCTTGCAGATTACCGAACAGGTTGAATATTCATATATTCAGGCTACATTTCGTTTGATAGTATTTATCTAATGCTTTCTGCAACAAGTAAGGTTATTTCCAATTTGTTCATTATTAACTAGTTCGTTAGATAAAGGTTTTTTTTTACTTACCCTTCATCTTCCGGAAAGAGATCATCCTCATAGAAAATATCCTTCCCCCTGCTTCGGTCGAGCTCCTCGAACAGCTTCGGGTACAGATTCATGTATTCCTGCACCAACGCCACAACTTTTTGTGAGTACATCCATCCTCTTTCTTTCCTCGTGTATCCAGGAATTTCCTCGTTCCTCTTGGTGTACTTCAGATTCAGTCCAATATTTATTTTGCTCAGGTCTTCCTGCATGTCTGCGGGTCTCCGCGGTCCGAGGAACACGAGCAGTGTACCGGTCACGCGGGAAAATAAGTGATTAGAAATACCTGAAATACAAGTTTTGTAGTGGAAGATCGATTGATTTTTAAAGTAAAAAATATTTTTGATTATACAAGGTGAACCAAAAAAGTGGTCTTCGCGTTTTGAACATATATCTTCTGAAATGAGATCTAAAAAATATTTTTCACTATACAAGGTGTACCAACAAAGTGGTCTTCCCATTTTGAAAGACCTAAAATACAAGTTTCGTAATGGAAAATTGATTGGTTTTTAAAGTAAAAATATTTTTGACTATACAAGGTGAACCAAAAAAGTGGTCTTCGTATTTTGAAAGACCTAAAATACAAGTTTTGTAGTGGAAGATTGATTGATTTTTAAAGTAAAAATATTTTTGACCATACAGGGTGAACCAAAAAATATATATTTTCTGACGTTTAATGAATCTTACCTATTTTATTTGCGGCTACATATGGCGACATGTAGTTAATGCGAATTTGGCTTTCCAGATGCCTCACCGAATCGAACTTGGGCTCATCGTACGCCACAACGCTCATCTTAACTCTGCCCTTCAGAAGGGACTCTTTACTGTCCATAATCTATAAAGATAAGTAGTTTCATTTTAGTGATGATCGCAAAACCTATTTAAATAATTAATATTTTTTCTGTGGAAAAACGTGCAAATCAGTGACGGCTCGCGGGGTGACTCATGGTACGATCGAGGTAGCAGAGCTGATAATGCAGATCTCTGCATTGCCAACTCCAGTACCTCGTGGGGTGACTCATGGTACGGCCGAGGTAGCAGAGGTGGTAATACAGATCTCTGCATTGCCGACTCTACTTTCTCGGAGTCACCATGCGAGCCGTCACTGATGCATACGCAAACGCTAGATTGTGTTGACCCTATAATAATAATAATAATAATTTATTAATGCAAGTAACAAAGTTTTACATTCGTCAAGGATACAAGATTCAAGACGAAAGAGAAATCAGAGACTAAATAATAAAATAAAGATAAGCCGAAACCAACGGTTACAAAAATAAGATCATTAACCTCTTAGCCACGGCTGAATTTTGCGCGCCGCTGTTTCTCGATTACTTTATTCAAACGGTGAGCGAGTGTGCCAGTAGAGTGCGCCATTATGATAGCGCGTCATTCATAGAAATGGCATCCGCGAAAGCCACTAGAGTGGCGCGTCGTAAAGAAAGATGACACCCGCGAAAGCCACTATAGCGGCGCATGGTGCCTAAGAGGTTAACAAAATGAGACAGTTGAGAATAAAATTGTTAAAATTACATTAAATTGAGCTAATCAAGTTCAGAAGTACTTACCGTGCCCATTTGTCCGTAATGCGGCTGTCCCATCATGAAGCAATAGGATCCGACGACGAAGACATCGCCGATACTCTTGTAGCTCGCGTACTTCTTGCTGTAGGACTTGATATCCCTGACGATCGTTTGCAAGGGATAGGGGGCCGACACCTCGGCCCACTGCTTCTGCAGGTTCACCCTCCCGTGGGGCGTGAAAATATACTTCCTCCCGATCATCGGTCGCGTGTGCACCAAAACCTTGGTGTGTTTAACCTCAATGCCTAAGCGATTGTGATAGCTGAAATTGTTGCGGGGTTAGGTATTAATTCCGAAGGATTGCAATCGCGACCTACTGTGAGACAACTCCGCCCTTTTCGATGTCCCAGATCTGCGCGATGTTGCCCTGGTTCTCTTCCACGTTGTACTCTCCCTCGTGTGTCGTTTTGTTGTAACGGAAGTTCTTCGATGACAGCGATACTACTCTGTAAAAATAATAAAGGTGTTTTCAATCAAGTTCAAAAAGCGTCAAGACAGTAGTATTAACCCAGATACACCCACAGTTCTATATTTTAAAGTTTCTCTTAAAATTATGTTTCGAATATCGTCAGCGCCATCTATCATATTTCTATTCTATTAAGTACGTTCAGTGATTATTCATTGACATTTGACAGGAAGCGAAAAATAACCTTAAATTTATATCTAGAATATCGTCAGCGCCATCTATCATTTTTTTATTCCACAAGTACGTTCAGTGATTATTCATTGACATTTGTCAGGAAGCGAAAAATAAGCTTAAAATTATATCTAGAATATCGTCAGCGCCATCTATCATTTTTTTTATTCCATAAGTACGTTCAGTGATTCAATTCATTGACATTTGACAGGAAGCGAAAAATAACCTTAAAATTATATCTAGAGTATCGTCAGCGCCATCTATCATTTTTTTATTCCACAAGTACGTTCAGTGATTATTCATTGACATTTGACAGGAAGCGAAAAATAACCTTAAAATTTTATCTAGACCATCGTCAGCGCCATCTATCATTTTTTTATTCCACAAGTACGTTCAGTGATTATTCATTGACATTTGACAGGTAGCGAAAAATAACCTTAAAATTATATCTAGAGTATCGTCAGCGCCACCTATAATTTTTTTATTCCATAAGTACGTTCCGTGATTATTCATTGACATTTGACAGGAAGCAAAAAATAACCTTAAAATTATATCTAGAATATCGTCAGCGCCATCTATCATTTTTTTACTCCAAAAGTACGTTCAGTGATTATTCATGGACATTTGACAGGAAGCGAAAAATAACCTTAAAATTATATCTAGAATATCGTCAGCGCTGTCTATCATTTTTTTATTCCACAAGTACGTTTCAGTGATTATTCATGGACATTTGACAGGAAGCGAAAAATAACCTTAAAATTATATCTACAATATCGTCAGCGCCGTCTATCATTTTTTTATTCCAGAAGTACGTTCAGTGATTATTCATGGACATTTGACAGGAAGCGAAAAATAACCTTAAAATTATATCTAGAATATCGTCAGCGCCGTCTATCATTTTTTTATTCCATAAGTACGTTCAGTGATTATTCATTGACATTTGATAGGAAGCGAAAGATAACCTTAAAATTATATCTAGAATATCGCCAGCGCCGTCTATCATTTTTTTATTCCATAAGTACGTTTAGTGATTATTCATGGACATTTGACAGGAAGCGAAAAATAACCTTAAAATTAAATCTAGAATATCGTCAGCGCCATCTGTCATTTTTTTATTCCACAAGTACGTTCAGTGATTATTCATTGACGTTTGACAGGAAGCGAAAAATAACCTTAAAATTATATCTAGAATATCGTCAGCGCCATTTATTAATTTATTATTCCATTAAGTACGTTCAGTGATTATTCATTGACATTTGACAGGAAGCGAAAAATAACCTTTAAATTATATCTAGAATATCGTCAGCGCCACCGATCATTTTTTTATTCCATAAGTACGTTCAGTGATTATTCATTGTCATTTGACAGGAAGCGAAAAATAACCTTAAAATTAAATCTAGAATATCGTCAGCGCCATCTATCATTTTTTTATTCCACAAGTATGTTCCGTGATTATTCATTCACATTTGACAGGAAGCGAAAAATAACCTTAAAATTATATCTAGAATATCGTTAGCGCCACCTATCATTTTTTTATGCCAACAAGTACGTTCAGTGATTATTCATTGACATTTGACAGGAAGCGAAAAATAACCTTAAAATTATATCTAGAATATCGTCAGCGCCACCTATCATTTTTTTATTCCATAAGTACGTTCGGTGATTATTCATGGACATTTGACAGGAAGCGAAAAATAACCTTAAAATTAAATCTAGAATATCGCCAGCGCCATCTATCAGTTTTTTATTCCATAAGTACGTTCAGTGATTATTCATGGATATTTGACAGGAAGCGAAAAATAAGCTTAAAATTATATCTAGAATATCGTCAGCGCCATCTATAATTTTTTTATTCCAATAAGTACTTTCAGCGGTTATTCATTGGCATTTGACAGGAAGCGAAAAATAACCTAAATCTTAATTACTCGATTTAGAGAAACATATCGTTTACTTTCCTTAAATTTAAATCTCGGGCAAATCTCGATTAAGAGCGCAAAATGGTACTTTTAAAATCTTTCTTTTTTTTCACCAGAGAACTTAAAATTGCAACATTGCAAAAATTACAGAACAATCTGCAGACGTTTGGAAAACCCTGATGGTGAATTTAAGTTGAGGGAATCTGCATGCAAACAAAACTGTGGCGCCATCTATTGAAAAACTAAATAAATTAGTGCTGTTTTTGTTTTTGTTTTGAAATCGGAGTTCACATTGTGAGACAGTGTGCAATGTCCAACGTTCGGAGATCTGCAGACCATTTTGGAAAATCCTGATGGTGTTGAAGTTAAGTTAAAGGAATCTGCATGCAAACAAAACGGTAGCGCCATCTTTTGTAAAAACTAAGTAAACCGTTTTTTTTTTGTTTTTTTGGTTTGGAATCAATCAGAGTCCACTTTGCGAGACAGTGTGCAATTTCCAACATTCGGGGATCTGCAGACCATTTTGTAATTTTGTAAAACCCTGATGGTGATGAAGTTAAGTTAAGGGAATCTGCATGCAAACAAACGGTAGCGCCATCCATTGCAAAACCCAAGTAAACCAGTGCTTTCTTTTTTTTTTTTTTTGATCAGAGTCCGCTTTGCGAGACAGTGTGCAATGTGGAACATTCCAGTTTCGAAAACCCTGATTGTGATGAAGTAAATTTTTTCAATAAAAAATTAATACTTACAAAGCTTCGACTAGATGTGGCCACCCGACGAACACGGTCTTCCCCAGCAGCTCCCGAGCCAAATTTTCGATACTCTCCACATCCTTCGACTCCAAATGCAGGATCATGTTATCGCCTCTGCTGGGCTGATCGAAGACCTTCACGTTGGCCCTCTCCAACGTCGACTAGAAACACCAAAACCAGTTAAGAATCCACGGAACACACACACACTGTTTCCTCACCGTGTACTTCAAGTGCTTCATAGTGGGGAATCCCGGATAGTACACGTCCAGCTTCACGCCGGGGTAAGCGCCCTTGATCAGCTTCTCCGTGGGGACTCGGATGTCCTTGATGTCTATGGTGCAGACGGAGGCGTGGTGATTGTTGATCACCGGGAAGTATTCGGGCGCCTCGTAGTTTCCGTTGCCCGATTCGGTGTACTTGTACAGGAGCATCGGACCGTGGGTGTTCCTTTTGATTTCCTCGGGGGTTAGGTACTTGTTGCACTCCGACATGGCCTCCAGGAGTAGTTTCTCGTCGATGAAGGGGATGAGGACCACGGCCTCCCAGGCCTGCTTTTTTCCGTTCAGGTCCGTGCTGAACTCCACCGGGTAATACGACTTGATCGTGGAAATGTCTTCGGTCATCAGCCAGTGGTAGCATTCCGGGAGGAGGGTTTTGCTCGCTGCCGGAAGTACTGCTAATAGCTGGAAAATAGAAAGCTGTTGGTATTAAAGAATTAAGGAGTTTAATGATGATATTGTTATTCCCAAAATCGGTTGGCATCCCTGAGAGCTTGACAAGAACTCTGGGTTTTTAAATAGCACGATAGGCAAAAGTGGAATCATTTAAAACAAGCAATTTTTGTAGGAAACATAATTTTGTTATTGACCCGGCAACTTCGTTCGTGTGGTCTTCAATTTAATATATTTAACCCTTTGCACTCGAGGCCTTTTTCGCTAGGGGGCGAACCAGCAACTCGAGACGATTTCAGCTGTATTAGGGAAGTGTTTTACAGGTATGTACTTTAAAATTGGGAAAAAGTAACAATGGCCTCACTTGGGACGACCTTGAATGACCTTGGCCCTGTATATGAAGTTGCCTAGCGTTCAGGCGTAGGTCGCGCGCTGTGTCAAACCGCCCGGGCGCCGTAGCGGCGCCGCTCGAGTGCAAAGGGTTAATACGAGTGCCCGGCATGCATTGCAAAGCCACTCAAAGAAAGTGTTTGTGTTTTAATTCCGTTTTTGAACGATATACTGCCGCTAAACTCTATGAAATACTCTCATTTGATGAAACGACTCAAGCGCCACCTGTTGTAAGATGGTCGAACCAATACAGAAACCTTCGCGGGCGTGCGCACAACGATTCACCAAAATTTCATCACAATCGGATAAATGGTATAGGAACACTTACGGAACAAACAAAGATACATTCATTTTTATACACATAAATATATATATAGATATTTGGTAATAAATAGATCCTAAATGAACCGAAAAATGTCATGTTAGAAAGCTAAGAACAAAAAATCTGCTCTGGCTTACTATTTACAGGTTTTCAAGAAGAAAAAATGAATAAAACATTCATTGCACAACAGACATACAATTGGGTTATACAACATGGAGTTGTAGGTAACTCGCGCGCCGTCCGAACCACGACAAGGTAAGATTTGTATTCAACCCGCTTGACAGTCGACGTATTAAGTATAGTCTTCATAAAACTTGTTTTTTTTTAAAGATCACAATTGTTTTAAATTCTTAAATTTATTTGCGACAAGTAAAGCGACAATTTTACTCACCTGCTCGTAAGGTCTGAACGGTGTTCCCAATTCGAAGTCAAAATTCAGGTCTTGAAAATCCTTGATGTCGGAAATGAAGGGCGCGTAGTGGTGGGGATAATACCAGCCCCAGGAACACACACCGTTGTAGTAGTAGTTCAAATTCCACTGGATGGCCCTCACGTAACACTCTGCCTGATCTCTCAGCACCGCCCTGAAAACAACACACACACGTCACATTTTTATGTGCATTTTTGGATATCCATTCGAACGCAACCAGCAATACATCGAAGAAATACGAGTCTCCAGAATAAGTCTGCGTTCGGTTTTAGGGTGAAAGTTTTGTTTCTGGAAGCCACCGGTGCATTCCATTATCCACAAATGAAAATAATGGGGGCGTTTATCGAACGCAACTGTTGGGAGTCGGCACTCGACCTGATTAGTTTATGATAACAGTCAACTGTCGCAAGTTCGCTGAACGATCCAGAATTAAAACCGCTAGACGCGTCACGCACCACCTCTACAGGTCCTGTTTGTATTATTTGAGGTTAGAAAACACCCGCCAGATTACAAAAGTTGTGTTTAGTTTTGCAACTTTTGAAACTTCAGTGATTTGACTGAAAAGCTTCTTTAATCAAAGGTTTTTTTTTTGTTAGGTTTATTAAGTGGAAACGAGGGGGCCCTATCCCACCCTCCACCCATCCTCCAATCCTTGGAACACAAACGAGGGTTTTACAATTGTTAATCAAATTGTTTAAAGATGTACCGAACAATTTTTTATATTTTATTTAATCGATAAATGAATTTGTTAACGGAAACGCGTGTTTAACGATTTGGAGAGTGGGATGGGGCCCACCCACCACCGTTTAACGATTTGGAGAGTGGGATAGGGCCTATTAACGAATTGGAAAGTGGGATAGGGCCCACCCACCACCAAACTTGCTTTTGTTTGTTTTTGTTTTGGCACCAGAGTCCACTTTGTCAGAGGTACAATTAAACTAAGAAAATGCTAGATGAATTAATCACTTCACGCCTGCGAAACAGTAGCGCCATCTATTGCAAAAACTAAGAAAACCGGTGCGATTTAGGTAAAGAATTATTACTTACGGTGTGACCTGTTCATACTCCAGCTTATTCATATAATAGTCCTTCTTGTGCTGCAGAAACTCAGCGTCAATGAGGTCGCTCTCGGAATCGGACCCCGATTCGGAGGCGACGTCCTCCAGTATGTCTTCGTCATCGCGGTCTTCGTCCGTGGCCAATTTCTCCAGGTTCTCCTGAGAGGGTTCTAAAAACTACCCAGAGATAATCAACACGATAACGTTTCGCGCGGGAAAATTTACCATGTCCTCGGTGGCCTTGATCAGCGCGGCCAGATCGGAGCTCATCGGTTTTTCGGGCTCCAGCGGTTCGAAGAACATCATGTCCTCCTCCTCGTCCGGCTTCCATTCTTCCAAGTTCTCCGGTTTATACTGAACGATTAAACGTATTATAAGTCAATTTTAATATATAATAATAATCTATTTCTGCAGCCGTCCCGAAAATTAAACTTTCGGTATTATTTGTTAAATCGAAAGTGCCACTTTGCATAAATCGTACCGAAAGTAGTTATTTTCGGGAGGATTTTGTTTCACCGTCGAAACGATTTCTGTTACTTTCGGGACGATTTTGCGTATATATGTAGGCGGCCTTGACGAAAACATCAACTTTGTATTTAGTTATGACAGCTCTTGTCATATAAAATTCGTGTGCGTTTTTGCTTTTTTAACATAAAAAACGGCTGCAGAAAAAATATTGTACGTAACACGTTCCAACGGGACTCCTGGACAGGATTCCTGGACTCGCCTACGGCTTGTCCTGGAAACTTCCCACTCGTCCCGTAACATATCACTTTCGGAACTTGTTACGTAAATTACGATTATTAAGCAATTACAGATATAGGAATATGCCAACAGTATAAAAATAATTGCAGCATTACTACATACACTAGTTCTTTCCTTTTCATTAGGTCTCCTTCCAGTTTTGCACTCGAAATACTTCAGGTCTGCGTACTGCTCTGAAAAGTTATCCATATCATATTTCTGCAGAGCATCCATGAATTTTTCGAATCGATTTAAATGCAGATGTCCTCCTTCATTGATATAACCTAGAAATCATTAGTGATATTCAATTTAACTCCATGAAAATTATATTTAGTCTAAAATACACTTATTTTTCAATGATCTGCTAACCAAATCATGAGTGAACGCAGAACAGGAACTTCAAATGGCAGTGTTAAATTTTGAAAGGCAATACTAAAGAAACCCGAGAGTTGTTACGTGAATCTGTCAACCAATACACAACCTCACGTATACAAGACAAGTCGTTAGAGTACACTAAAGCTACGCGCACACTTATCGGAATCGGATGGACGGCACGCATCGGCAAAAATTGCTTAACACAGTTGTAAACGAGTCATAGCACATTTATCGGTACGGCATGGAATGGATAAATGTGCGATTAAATTTAAGATGGTCATGACTCGAGTGCTTGGTACAACTTTACAAGTGAATTCTTGCAAAATAAATAAATATATTGTATACCACAATTGTTTGAAAATCTCTACTGTACGCCATCTTTTGGCTACAAAATTAGTTACTGAATTGACAAGATTCGTGCATACAATCCCATCCCCCTCCTGGCTGACCCAAATATCTTGTGCCAGCTGGAATTACATTACATGTTTGTGTGTGACAGAGTTAAAAATATGAAACTTATATTTACCTTCTAATGTTGGGAGGATTTTGATGTATGCATTATAAAGCATTGGCAAGGCTCCGTTAGCTATGTGCATATTCGGTAGATTCGGTATGAAATCGTTACCTACCAGGAAGCTCATGAGTACCTACAAATAAATAATAAATAAATGGCACGTATGTAATCCTGTAACTGCTCCGGAGTTTGTATTACTGCTCCGTTATCACGAATAAAATATTTACGCATACATTTATACTATATCCATTCCCAAGCGGCAGCTCGTGTAAACACAATCACGTGAACGGCGTGAATACTCAGGGTCGGACGCGCCGTACCCTAGCGCCACACAAATAACTTTCATTTTACTGCCCAACACTTTTTAAACGCACGGCAATCGATGACGGGCCCAGAATACAAAAGGAATCCGGGCACGAGCACGCACCACGGAACGACCAATCGCAAGCGTCTATTGAAGTACGCACGTGGCTATCACGCAGCCGGGTTTGTTTATTTCCACTGACACTTGGGAATGGATAGAGTTTAGATGTATATTCAGGGTAGGCCAAAAGTAGGGTTACAATTCATTTTCTGCTTCACTTTCGCAATAACGTTTTAGTTATTCGTTTCTTCTAATAACCGAGATTTTCTAGTGTCATCCAATTTGGGCCACCCTGTACAAAAATGTAAATTCACTATTTAACCCTTTGGCCTACTTTCCTTACGTCCGAATGCAGCAGCAGAAACCAGTGCGACTGAGGCACGCGCGGCGTGCCCAATTGTATGCGCACAAATTCATGCTTTTTTAAGGCACAACTGAAAACGTAAAATATGGACTTCAAAAAATTCTGTTTCGCAAGAAAATGCATTCATTGTGCAGCACTACTAACGCAAGCGCTGCTCGTGCTCGATTTGATAGGCCAAGCGGCTCGCCACGAGTTGAACTCGTGCTCGATGTGATTGGCCCAAGCGGCGCGCCACGAGATATGCTCGTGGTCGTTGTCTTTGGTCCGAACATTTAAACACGAGGAGTACTCGTGGTTGTAGGTCAAAGGGTTAACACTTGATGTGACTTATTATTTATAACCTGGCAACTAATTTCATATCCACATACCATACAGAGTAGAAAAAATATATATACGACATACCCAATCATCAATAATGCTCTCAATGTCGAACTTAAAAGGCAAAGTCTCCTTCAGGGCACCAAATTCTAGTTCCAAATACTCCCTCATGAGCGAAAGATGCAACAGGTAGAACGATATCTGTTCTGGGGCGCCTCTTTTTTTTGTCGATTTCCTTCCAAACATAACCTAGAATGAAAATAATTATTTTAAATTCTTAATTGATTCAGAAAAAATAGAGTGCTAAATCAATCTTGAAATATACTGGGTCCATATGTAATTATGAGTGGCATTGGCCAGGGAAGTAGTTGTTTCGTTTGTAGTCTTAGTTAGAGTCATGAACAGGTTGAATATTCATATATTCAGACTATTTTTCGTCTTTATTACTTTTATGTAATCATCTCGTTTATGCACAATTTTTTGGCACAAAAAAGTTCGTAGAAAATCAAATTAATTTATTACTAAGGTATTAAAGGTCGAAGATATTTATTTAACACCAACACATTCAGAGCAATTGTTCAACGTTACTTTTGTTTTGTTGATTGCAGAATTCTCTAAACCTAAATATGGAACTACAAAGGGACCCCCGGATAAGATAGGTGAAATGCCCCCAGATTCGGAATTCCTAATTAACCAAATAATGTTGTATCTTGAGGTAAGAATTATCCGCGGACATGGTTTATATGGTCCCCGCCCCTCCCCTCACCCTCCTGGGGTCAAAGAGGGTTATTTTTTGTATTATTTTTTTATCTGGCAATGTGTTTAATGCAAAATTCTGAAAAAAATCATTAAGGTAGGTTACCAAGAGACCTATCAATAGAATTTTTTTCAAAGTCATCCAAGTTCATTTGGTTTCTCAAAAAAACATGCACGTTTTTTTTTACTATTTTATAAGAGTCGATTAATTTTACCCCTGACAGGAACTTTTAACACATTTCGAGTGGTGCGTCATCTCTAAAAATCCTCTTTTTTTTTTTTTTTTTTCAATTTTACAGGTAAGGGTTGAGGTTTAGCCAAAAAAAAGTAATCAAAACTTTTTTGTAGCATTTTGTAAGACAAAAATTTTGGTTTTTTCTTTTTTTTTCTATATCTAATAGTAAAAAAGTTATAACTAATTTAATAATCACCCACTTGATTTTTCAATTTTTGTTGATATTTACCAATTATAAGCGCACAGGTGGATATTTAGCAGAAAAACTTATAAGACATGTTTTGTAGCATTTTTCAAGACGAAAATTTTAGTTTTATATTTTAAGCCTTAATACGAAAAAAATATGTGTAAATGTATTTATGAGTTTCTAAAAATTGCATAGTTACTAATGTAGAAAAATGTTTTTCTTCATTTGTGATTATAGTAAAGTGAATTACAATAATATATAATATATATGTAAGCTACATTTTTAATCAACAAAAATTGAAAAATCAAGTAGGAAAAAAAATTGAATTGGTGATAACTTTTTAAATATTAAAGATAGAAAAAAATTAAAAACCAAAATTTTTGTATTGCAAAATGCTACAAAAAGTATTTGTTAGTGTTTTGGCTAAACCTCAACCTTTCTTGCCTGTAAAATTGAAAAAATCGAAAAAAATTGCGGAAAATTGGATTTTTAGGGATGACGCACCACTCGAAATGTATTAAAAGTTCCTGTCAGAGGTAACATTAATCAACTTTTATGAAATAGTGAAAAAAAACGGCGTGCACCTTAACGATTTCTACCTAAAAAATGAGAAATTTGTTTTTTTTCATTTTTTAAGACACCAAATGACCTTGAAAAAAATTATATTGATAGGTCTCTAGATAACCTACCTTGATGATTTTTTTCAGAATTTTGCATTTAACACATTGTCAGATAAAAAATTAAAACCAAAAATAACGCTTTTTGACTCCAGAGGTGGAGGGGAAGGGTGGAGACCATATAAAGTATGTCCGCGGATAATTCTTATCTCAAGATACAACATTATTTGGTTAATTAGGAATTCCGAATCTGGGGGCATTTTGCTTATCTTAATCGGGGGGACCCTTTAAAAAAAATATAGATCTCATGATCGAAAAGTTACTTAAGCAAGCGAACACTTTGACTGGTGCTACTATTAAAATATTTCATTTGCTCAATAAAAAACTATTATGTGGTAACTCACCTCCTCTCGAAGTAGTGAAAAGTGGGGTTCGTGAGTGCACAACCCCAGCATTATCAAATCGGCATCCAAACCGTACAAACAGTGCCTCGTGTTGGGATCGTAACCGGGTTGGGCCCTCAGGTATCGAATGTAGTCCATGATTTTGTGTTCTCCTTCGCCGGGCGTCTGAAACAATGCAATAACATTTATATTGGTTTTTCTTCTTTTTTTAACACGTTCGCTGCCACCAACGAGCTAGTGCGTCCGACTTTATAGTTGCGTAAATGCAATCCCAATTGTAGTGGCAGCGAACGTGTTAAGTGTTAAATTCAGCTTAGCAAGAAAACATACGAGAAAAACATTAGAAACAATTGTGGATTTTCCTGCTGAAAGCGACAAAGTGTATATCGATGATCCCTGCGGTTGATGCTGAAATTCCCGAGGAAGACTAACTTGATACCATGGTTTCTGAAATATTTTCTTTTACAGTTTTGTAACTTGTGATTTTTTTAAAACAAAAAAAAAAAACACCTTTATTGGCATGTAACCTTACATATTTATATATATTATACTTTTTCTCATCCCCCCTTCCACCCCTCCCCTCTCTCCCTCTACCCTCCTTTTCCCAACCCACCTGCTCCAGCGTCTTCACTCCCGCCCCATCCTCTCTCATCCATTCCGTCACCTTTCTATTCCCTTTCACTCCTACCCATTCTTCTTTTACCCCCTCTCGCATTCCTCCGCCAGGTGCTTCCATGTATCCTTCCTCCACTCGGACAACCCACATCTCACATTTTTAAAACAATGGAATTTTGTTTGGTAAATGTCTGTCGGCCATCTTTAATTTTTGATTTGCTTTTTGTGGATTTTCCCTGAACCCCTCAATTTACTTTAATGTCAACAAATTTCTCTTCCATGTGGTATTAAAGGAATACTTTTTCTTTTTACTTTGATTTATGTCTTTCAAGCAAAAGTAGTACAAAATTGTTTGTTCCTTTGACTATATGCTAATGGACTGCTATTCCCCCTCCATTTCCCATATGATCACTGCTCCAAACGTTGTCCACGAGCTGGAGCCCGATATAAGTCCCGCCCCGGAGCCGAAAATGGAGCGTAATTTAAAAACCGGAAAACAAAAAAAACATTTCTCAATGTGTTCATCAGCAACGTGGGGAATGCAAATGCGAGCATATTTCAGCAACTCGGGTCCACTTTCCTGCCTGTTATTTACAAGCAAAGCATCAACCCATAATTTGCGAAGTTCCGGATTTGGTGGAAATCTAATGCAGAATTTTAGGTTATAAGTCAAAAGTCAACTGACATGTACATCAGCTGACGAGTATTATAACCGCGTTGGCATATATACGTGGACGTATTGCAGCCTTTCGTATAGCAATATTTTGACATGGTGTGAATATTTGACAATATAAATGTTTATATATTCAAAGGTGTGTATCACAATATGCAATGCGAGCTCATAGAGTCATATGTCATAGAAACAAAATAGCTACCAATTTAGTAACATACCGCAACCATTTAGGGTCCCGCCGCGCCACCGTTGCACACATGAAGTGGCGCTAGCAGTCCATAAGTATATAGTCAAAGATGTGTTCTCTTGCCGAAAAATTTGCTTTAATAATAAATAGGTTGCCATGAAGTAAACATTATTAGAAACAAAAAAAAAACAACAGTTGTCAATATTAGAAATCAAGTAAGAATTAATGGTTATAAGTGCGACATTTAAAATCCCAAACTTTACAAATTCAGAATGAACCGCAGAGACCAAAGGATCCTAAACGAGCAGTGCAAGCGCGACACCCAACACTGGGAGGTGTACGATAAGTTCAGGCCGAACTACAATCGATCCTCCCTGACCCCGAAGTTCTACTCGAGGCACGAGAAGAACGTCTTCTCCAAGGTCGATCCGAAGATCCTGCACAACGTGCACATGTTTCGGGATTACACTCCCAAGGTGAAACACGACTATCCGGAGACGGTCAATCAGGAATACGGCTGGATCACGGAACCGCTGCTGCCGCTGATGAAACAAGACAGCCGGTTCTTCCATCCCGTCAAGGTAGCCGAGTTTATGAAGCAGGAGTTCGCGATACTGGCCGACTTCATGTCGAAGAAGCCTCGATTTACCGGCACGCCGTTTTTCTTACAGTAAATTCGTGTATTTTTATCACTCAAGAATGAATTTAGTAATATACTCAGTTTTTCTTTAATCCGTATTTACACACAAAATAAAATACTATATTTTTACCGATAATAATTTATTATTACATATACAGGGTGTTTCAGAGCTCTGGGTACGGTCAATCGCGTGCTTATTTTTCAAAATTTCGAAAAAAAATGTTTTATACAAAAGTTGTGTATAATAGTGAGCTGCGCGCCCTAAAAATATTTAAATTTATACAGGGTGTCTCATAACAAAGTTTCAGACCAAACTTATGTTTTTTTTTTAATGGAACACCCTGTATTTTTTGTCATTTTTGAATTATATGGAGCAAATAAAGGTGAGTTACTTCAATACTCCCTATACCTATTGTTTGCCGTTTTCGAAATATTTGAAGATTTGTTGAAATGCATGGTCTGGGTAAAATTTTATTTCTGCCCCAGTGATTGACGTTGAACGATTAAAATCATTTTAATTATTTGCTTGAAAGTTGGAACTGTAGAGCCAACCATGATTTCATACAAAAAATTATACAGGGTGATCAAAAAAATGCGGTAGAAAAACCCAACTTATAAAGTTGAATAACTTCGTTTTCTCAAATGGCACACCCTGTATTTAGTAACGTATTCTTAAGTAGAATCCAATTATCTTTCAGATTGTATAAGGGTTCCCTGTTCCTAACCTCAATAGTTTTCTTGTATTCGGCGATTATCATATCAGGAATAATTATTATAATCTGAAAGATAATTGGCCTATTTTCAGCCCTTGATACACTATATACTATTTGAGATGTAAAACCCTCTTCTAGGTTTCTTTCAATTCTCGTGAAATTAGTTACCGACGAGAAGTTAGCCATAAAAATTCCAGCCATAGATTTCCCGGCGCATCCACCATTTCGGTGCGATTTTTAATTTTTATTTGTGTAGTGTCTTTCTGTGGGTGTATTTATCAACTATAAACTGTCAAAAGGCCATGAAAATTAAAACGAAAAAACAAAAAATTATCTGACAGTCATTAATTCATGGGTGGCGTTTAAAAAAATCGTAACTCAAAAAGGGCATTGCAAAAAAAAAAATTTTATTTTCGCAATGCCTTTCTGCAAGTACAGTAAACAATTACAAATCGTCAAAAAACCGTGACGAATATTATTTATATTTTTTATTTAACATTAACAGAAAATCGTGGATGGCCCATAAAACAAAAAGGGCATTGCAAAAAAAATTATTTTATTTTCGCAATGCCTTTCTGCAAGTACAGTTAACAATTACAAATCGTCAAAAAACCGTGACGAACATTATTTATATTTTTTATTTAACATTAACAGAAAATCGTGGATGGCCCATAAAACAAAAAGGGCATTGCGAAAAAAATTATTTTATTACCGCAATGCCTTTCTGCAAGTACAGTAAACAATTACAAATCGTCAAAAAACCGTGACGAATATTATTTATATTTTTTATTTAACATTAACAGAAAATCGTGGATGGCCCATAAAACAAAAAGGGCATTGCAAAAAAAATTATTTTATTTTCGCAATGCCTTTCTGCAAGTACAGTTAACAATTACAAATCGTCAAAAAACCGTGACGAATATTATTTATATTTTTTATTTAACATTGACAGAAAATCGTGGATGGCCCATAAAACAAAAAGGGCATTGCAAAAAAAATTATTTTATTTTCGCAATGCCTTTCTGCAAGTAC
Organism: Ocypus olens; assembly: GCA_910593695.2. NCBI lineage: Eukaryota > Metazoa > Arthropoda > Insecta > Coleoptera > Staphylinidae > Ocypus > Ocypus olens. Next base: position 52,229,250 of record OU343056.1, read on the forward strand.
AGTAAACAATTACAAATCGTCAAAAAACCGTGACGAATATTATTTATATTTTTTATTTAACATTAACAGAAAATCGTGGATGGCCCATAAAACAAAAAGGGCATTGCAAAAAAAATTATTTTATTTTTGCAATGCCTTTCTGCAAGTACAGTTAACAATTACAAATCGTCAAAAAACCGTGATGAATATTATTTATATTTTTTATTTAACATTAACAGAAAATCGTGGATGGCCCATAAAACAAAAAGGGCATTGCAAAAAAAATTATTTTATTTTCGCAATGCCTTTCTGCAAGTACAGTAAACAATTACAAATCGTCAAAAAACCGTGACGAATATTATTTATATTTTTTATTTAACATTAACAGAAAATCGTGGATGGCCCATAAAACAAAAAGGGCATTGCAAAAAAAATTATTTTATTTTCGCAATGCCTTTCTGCAAGTACAGTAAACAATTACAAATCGTCAAAAAACCGTGACGAATATTATTTATATTTTTTATTTAACATTAACAGAAAATCGTGGATGGCTCATAAAACAAAAAGGGCATTGCAAAAAAAATTATTTTATTTTCGCAATGCCTTTCTGCAAGTACAGTTAACAATTACAAATCGTCAAAAAACCGTGACGAATATTATTTATATTTTTTATTTAACATTAACAGAAAATCGTGGATGGCCCATAAAACAAAAAGGGCATTGCAAAAAAAATTATTTTATTTTCGCAATGCCTTTCTGCAAGTACAGTAAACAATTACAAATCGTCAAAAAACCGTGACGAATATTATTTATATATTTTATTTAACATTAACAGAAAATCGTGGATGGCCCATAAAACAAAAAGGGCATTGCAAAAAAAATTATTTTATTACCGCAATGCCTTTCTGCAAGTACAGTAAACAATTACAAATCGTCAAAAAACCGTGACGAATATTATTTATATTTTTTATTTAACATTAACAGAAAATCGTGGATGGCCCATAAAACAAAAAGGGCATTGCAAAAAAAATTATTTTATTTTCGCAATGCCTTTCTGCAAGTACAGTTAACAATTACAAATCGTCAAAAAACCGTGACGAATATTATTTATATTTTTTATTTAACATTAACAGAAAATCGTGGATGGCCCATAAAACAAAAAGGGCATTGCAAAAAAAATTATTTTATTTTCGCAATGCCTTTCTGCAAGTACAGTTAATAATTACAAATCGTCAAAAAACCGTGACGAATATTATTTATATTTTTTATTTAACATTAACAGAAAATCGTGGATGGCCCATAAAACAAAAAGGGCATTGCAAAAAAAATTATTTTATTACCGCAATGCCTTTCTGCAAGTACAGTAAACAATTACAAATCGTCAAAAAACCGTGACGAATATTATTTATATTTTTTATTTAACATTAACAGAAAATCGTGGATGGCCCATAAAACAAAAAGGGCATTGCAAAAAAAATTATTTTATTACCGCAATGCCTTTCTGCAAGTACAGTAAACAATTACAAATCGTCAAAAAACCGTGACGAATATTATTTATATTTTTTATTTAACATTAACAGAAAATCGTGGATGGCCCATAAAACAAAAAGGGCATTGCAAAAAAAATTATTTTATTTTCGCAATGCCTTTCTGCAAGTACAGTTAATAATTACAAATCGTCAAAAAACCGTGACGAATATTATTTATATTTTTTATTTAACATTAACAGAAAATCGTGGATGGCCCATAAAACAAAAAGGGCATTGCAAAAAAAATTATTTTATTTTCGCAATGCCTTTCTGCAAGTACAGTAAACAATTACAAATCGTCAAAAAACCGTGACGAATATTATTTATATTTTTTATTTAACATTAACAGAAAATCGTGGATGGCCCATAAAACAAAAAGGGCATTGCAAAAAAAATTATTTTATTTTCGCAATGCCTTTCTGCAAGTACAGTTAACAATTACAAATCGTCAAAAAACCGTGACGAACATTATTTATATTTTTTATTTAACATTAACAGAAAATCGTGGATGGCCCATAAAACAAAAAGGGCATTGCAAAAAAAATTATTTTATTACCGCAATGCCTTTCTCCAAGTACAGTAAACAATTACAAATCGTCAAAAAACCGTGACGAATATTATTTATATTTTTTATTTAACATTAACAGAAAATCGTGGATGGCCCATAAAACAAAAAGGGCATTGCAAAAAAAATTATTTTATTACCGCAATGCCTTTCTGCAAGTACAGTTAACAATTACAAATCGTCAAAAAACCGTGACGAATATTATTTATATTTTTTATTTAACATTAACAGAAAATCGTGGATGGCCCATAAAACAAAAAGGGCATTGCAAAAAAAATTATTTTATTTTCGCAATGCCTTTCTGCAAGTACAGTTAACAATTACAAATCGTCAAAAAACCGTGATGAATATTATTTATATTTTTTATTTAACATTAACAGAAAATCGTGGATGGCCCATAAAACAAAAAGGGCATTGCAAAAAAAATTATTTTATTTTCGCAATGCCTTTCTGCAAGTACAGTAAACAATTACAAATCGTCAAAAAACCGTGACGAATATTATTTATATTTTTTATTTAACATTAACAGAAAATCGTGGATGGCCCATAAAACAAAAAGGGCATTGCAAAAAAAATTATTTTATTTTCGCAATGCCTTTCTGCAAGTACAGTAAACAATTACAAATCGTCAAAAAACCGTGACGAATATTATTTATATTTTTTATTTAACATTAACAGAAAATCGTGGATGGCCCATAAAACAAAAAGGGCATTGCAAAAAAAATTATTTTATTTTCGCAATGCCTTTCTGCAAGTACAGTAAACAATTACAAATCGTCAAAAAACCGTGACGAATATTATTTATATTTTTTATTTAACATTAACAGAAAATCGTGGATGGCCCATAAAACAAAAAGGGCATTGCAAAAAAAAATATTTTATTTTCGCAATGCCTTTCTGCAAGTACAGTTAACAATTACAAATCGTCAAAAAACCGTGACGAATATTATTTATATTTTTTATTTAACATTAACAGAAAATCGTGGATGGCCCATAAAACAAAAAGGGCATTGCAAAAAAAATTATTTTATTACCGCAATGCCTTTCTGCAAGTACAGTAAACAATTACAAATCGTCAAAAAACCGTGACGAATATTATTTATATTTTTTATTTAACATTAACAGAAAATCGTGGATGGCCCATAAAACAAAAAGGGCATTGCAAAAAAAATTATTTTATTTTCGCAATGCCTTTCTGCAAGTACAGTAAACAATTACAAATCGTCAAAAAACCGTGACGAATATTATTTATATTTTTTATTTAACATTAACAGAAAATCGTGGATGGCCCATAAAACAAAAAGGGCATTGCAAAAAAAATTATTTTATTTTCGCAATGCCTTTCTGCAAGTACAGTAAACAATTACAAATCGTCAAAAAACCGTGACGAATATTATTTATATTTTTTATTTAACATTAACAGAAAATCGTGGATGGCCCATAAAACAAAAAGGGCATTGCAAAAAAAAATATTTTATTTTCGCAATGCCTTTCTGCAAGTACAGTTAACAATTACAAATCGTCAAAAAACCGTGACGAATATTATTTATATTTTTTATTTAACATTAACAGAAAATCGTGGATGGCCCATAAAACAAAAAGGGCATTGCAAAAAAAATTATTTTATTACCGCAATGCCTTTCTGCAAGTACAGTAAACAATTACAAATCGTCAAAAAACCGTGACGAATATTATTTATATTTTTTATTTAACATTAACAGAAAATCGTGGATGGCCCATAAAACAAAAAGGGCATTGCAAAAAAAATTATTTTATTTTCGCAATGCCTTTCTGCAAGTACAGTAAACAATTACAAATCGTCAAAAAACCGTGACGAATATTATTTATATTTTTTATTTAACATTAACAGAAAATCGTGGATGGCCCATAAAACAAAAAGGGCATTGCAAAAAAAATTATTTTATTTTCGCAATGCCTTTCTGCAAGTACAGTAAACAATTACAAATCGTCAAAAAACCGTGACGAATATTATTTATATTTTTTATTTAACATTAACAGAAAATCGTGGATGGCCCATAAAACAAAAAGGGCATTGCAAAAAAAAATATTTTATTTTCGCAATGCCTTTCTGCAAGTACAGTTAACAATTACAAATCGTCAAAAAACCGTGACGAATATTATTTATATTTTTTATTTAACATTAACAGAAAATCGTGGATGGCCCATAAAACAAAAAGGGCATTGCAAAAAAAATTATTTTATTACCGCAATGCCTTTCTGCAAGTACAGTAAACAATTACAAATCGTCAAAAAACCGTGACGAATATTATTTATATTTTTTATTTAACATTAACAGAAAATCGTGGATGGCCCATAAAACAAAAAGGGCATTGCAAAAAAAATTATTTTATTTTCGCAATGCCTTTCTGCAAGTACAGTAAACAATTACAAATCGTCAAAAAACCGTGACGAATATTATTTATATTTTTTATTTAACATTAACAGAAAATCGTGGATGGCCCATAAAACAAAAAGGGCATTGCAAAAAAAATTATTTTATTTTCGCAATGCCTTTCTGCAAGTACAGTAAACAATTACAAATCGTCAAAAAACCGTGACGAATATTATTTATATTTTTTATTTAACATTAACAGAAAATCGTGGATGGCCCATAAAACAAAAAGGGCATTGCAAAAAAAATTATTTTATTTTCGCAATGCCTTTCTGCAAGTACAGTAAACAATTACAAATCGTCAAAAAACCGTGACGAATATTATTTATATTTTTTATTTAACATTAACAGAAAATCGTGGATGGCCCATAAAACAAAAAGGGCATTGCAAAAAAAAATATTTTATTTTCGCAATGCCTTTCTGCAAGTACAGTTAACAATTACAAATCGTCAAAAAACCGTGACGAATATTATTTATATTTTTTATTTAACATTAACAGAAAATCGTGGATGGCCCATAAAACAAAAAGGGCATTGCAAAAAAAATTATTTTATTACCGCAATGCCTTTCTGCAAGTACAGTAAACAATTACAAATCGTCAAAAAACCGTGACGAATATTATTTATATTTTTTATTTAACATTAACAGAAAATCGTGGATGGCCCATAAAACAAAAAGGGCATTGCAAAAAATTAGGAAAATTAGGAACTATCTAGAACCTTTAAAAACCCAATATACCCATAAAACTTAATTTTACGAGCGGTACAAAGGAGACTCCGCGCCCTAGCCGCTAACCGTAAACATATTTCACACGCTCAAGGGAGGCCTTGAGCCTGTGAAATATTTCTGCTTGATTTTTATTACGTCTAATAAAATATAAAAAACAGGTTATTATTTCTTTTAGTTTAGTTTATTACATCCGGTGGTTGGAACGTGGTAAATGCGTCAGCAAGTGCACGTATACAATTTTCTAGGGCGGGTCACGTAGAGTTTACGAATTTTGCTTACTTATTCACAATAGGTAAAAAGAGCGAAAATATGCATTTTATGCACATAATGAAAAAAATATGCTCTAAATCAAGGGTCTTCAACCCGCGGCCCGCGGGCCGCTTGCGGCCCGCCGATATGTTTTCTGCGGCCCGCCAACAGCACTCTCAATGCTGAATACAGTGACATAACTTATTTCTGCGATGTTCGTTGGCTGAGCCGAGGTAAAATGTTAAAACATTGTTGAAATGGCATCTAAGGACCCTAAAACGGATATTTCCGTAAAAAAAAAATTAAAAATGTTTCACGATCACAATAGTTTCTCGTACTTCGTAACGGAGAAAGTAAAAAAGAATATTATTTGATTACAGAAATTCGCTACAATACATTCAAAAACTAATAAGTAAAAAAAACAGTTGAAGATAGGTACAGGACATGGTACATGAAATATATCTAGAATTTTCTGAACAATCCAAAAATTGAATAATATATAGGGTGTTGCATTTAAAATAGGAAAGTTGGTATTGGGCTCTGCTACATGACACACCCTGTATAAAAAGTTTTTGCTGAAAAAAATGCACAACTAAAAATACTAATCGACGTATCCGAGCGTTTTGTCGAACACGCCCCTATTTATTTATTATCGAATTTATTCCATTTGGCTGATACACACTGTATTTTAAAGTGCAACATATACAGAATATCCATTTATGTCCATTTTATGAACGTAATTTAAATCGTAAAAAGTCACTGAAGGAAGAAATGTAAATCTGGTATGAGAAAATAATATTTTTATCGATTAAATGTCTTTGCAAATAAAATAATTTATGAATTATATATTAAAATCTGTTTTGAATAACTGTATGAACTTTTTCCTGAGTATATAGGCGACAACTAATATTTTTTTAGCATTTATTGTTACAAAAAACATTTTTTCAACAAATCTATTAATTTGCAGTTACAATTCTAGCAAAATCTGTAAAACCCTGTCCCTAAGTTTCGAGGTAATCAAAATAGAGCTTGAAATTGAAGATAAAATCAATAATTTCTTATAAAAAATCTAAAAACAATTGCCGTCGACTTGAAGTTTCAGAAAATTTGCAACATGTGGGATTTTTTTTATTAATTAACGAAACAAAACTATTGTAAAAATTTCGCGCATCCCTTTCTATTTTATTCAATAATTAATACTATATTGTCCCATATATTGCATAGTTCTGGATATTTATTATTTTTATATAATATTCTTACCCCCAATATTGTTTTTAAAGCGAATAACTTTCTTGTCTCTTGTCTCTCATTAACACATATATAGTAGGGAAGGCCTAACAGCATTAAAAGAAATTATTTCAAGTACGGTTAATTTCATTATAATAAAAAAATAGTTTTTCAATGAGAAAATAAAAAAAATCACCATTTTTTCATGGACAATGTGTTCAGTAAATAACTGCATGGCATCTATCGAATTTGGCACCGACTTAAATGTTCCATCAACTGAAATGTTTATATTTTGGAAATATAAATCCACGATTTTCTGTTAATGTTAAATAAAAAATATAAATAATATTCGTCACGGTTTTTTGACGATTTGTAATTGTTAACTGTACTTGCAGAAAGGCATTGCGAAAATAAAATATTTTTTTTTGCAATGCCCTTTTTGTTTTATGGGCCATCCACGATTTTCTGTTAATGTTAAATAAAAAATATAAATAATATTCGTCACGGTTTTTTGACGATTTGTAATTATTAACTGTACTTGCAGAAAGGCATTGCGGTAATAAAATAATTTTTTTTGCAATGCCCTTTTTGTTTTATGGGCCATCCACGATTTTCTGTTAATGTTAAATAAAAAATATAAATAATATTCGTCACGGTTTTTTGACGATTTGTAATTGTTAACTGTACTTGCAGAAAGGCATTGCGAAAATAAAATAATTTTTTTTGCAATGCCCTTTTTGTTTTATGGGCCATCCACGATTTTCTGTTAATGTTAAATAAAAAATATAAATAATATTCGTCACGGTTTTTTGACGATTTGTAATTGTTTACTGTACTTGCAGAAAGGCATTGCGGTAATAAAATAATTTTTTTTGCAATGCCCTTTTTGTTTTATGGGCCATCCACGATTTTCTGTTAATGTTAAATAAAAAATATAAATAATATTCGTCACGGTTTTTTGACGATTTGTAATTGTTAACTGTACTTGCAGAAAGGCATTGCGAAAATAAAATAATTTTTTTTGCAATGCCCTTTTTGTTTTATGGGCCATCCACGATTTTCTGTTAATGTTAAATAAAAAATATAAATAATATTCGTCACGGTTTTTTGACGATTTGTAATTGTTAACTGTACTTGCAGAAAGGCATTGCGAAAATAAAATAATTTTTTTTGCAATGCCCTTTTTGTTTTATGGGCCATCCACGATTTTCTGTTAATGTTAAATAAAAAATATAAATAATATTCGTCACGGTTTTTTGACGATTTGTAATTGTTTACTGTACTTGCAGAAAGGCATTGCGGTAATAAAATAATTTTTTTTGCAATGCCCTTTTTGTTTTATGGGCCATCCACGATTTTCTGTTAATGTTAAATAAAAAATATAAATAATATTCGTCACGGTTTTTTGACGATTTGTAATTGTTAACTGTACTTGCAGAAAGGCATTGCGAAAATAAAATAATTTTTTTTGCAATGCCCTTTTTGTTTTATGGGCCATCCACGATTTTCTGTTAATGTTAAATAAAAAATATAAATAATATTCGTCACGGTTTTTTGACGATTTGTAATTGTTAACTGTACTTGCAGAAAGGCATTGCGAAAATAAAATAATTTTTTTTGCAATGCCCTTTTTGTTTTATGGGCCATCCACGATTTTCTGTTAATGTTAAATAAAAAATATAAATAATATTCGTCACGGTTTTTTGACGATTTGTAATTGTTTACTGTACTTGCAGAAAGGCATTGCGGTAATAAAATAATTTTTTTTGCAATGCCCTTTTTGTTTTATGGGCCATCCACGATTTTCTGTTAATGTTAAATAAAAAATATAAATAATGTTCGTCACGGTTTTTTGACGATTTGTAATTGTTAACTGTACTTGCAGAAAGGCATTGCGAAAATAAAATATTTTTTTTTGCAATGCCCTTTTTGTTTTATGGGCCATCCACGATTTTCTGTTAATGTTAAATAAAAAATATAAATAATATTCGTCACGGTTTTTTGACGATTTGTAATTATTAACTGTACTTGCAGAAAGGCATTGCGGTAATAAAATAATTTTTTTTGCAATGCCCTTTTTGTTTTATGGGCCATCCACGATTTTCTGTTAATGTTAAATAAAAAATATAAATAATATTCGTCACGGTTTTTTGACGATTTGTAATTATTAACTGTACTTGCAGAAAGGCATTGCGGTAATAAAATAATTTTTTTTGCAATGCCCTTTTTGTTTTATGGGCCATCCACGATTTTCTGTTAATGTTAAATAAAAAATATAAATAATATTCGTCACGGTTTTTTGACGATTTGTAATTGTTTACTGTACTTGCAGAAAGGCATTGCGAAAATAAAATAATTTTTTTTGCAATGCCCTTTTTGTTTTATGGGCCATCCACGATTTTCTGTTAATGTTAAATAAAAAATATAAATAATGTTCGTCACGGTTTTTTGACGATTTGTAATTGTTAACTGTACTTGCAGAAAGGCATTGCGAAAATAAAATATTTTTTTTTGCAATGCCCTTTTTGTTTTATGGGCCATCCACGATTTTCTGTTAATGTTAAATAAAAAATATAAATAATATTCGTCACGGTTTTTTGACGATTTGTAATTATTAACTGTACTTGCAGAAAGGCATTGCGGTAATAAAATAATTTTTTTTGCAATGCCCTTTTTGTTTTATGGGCCATCCACGATTTTCTGTTAATGTTAAATAAAAAATATAAATAATATTCGTCACGGTTTTTTGACGATTTGTAATTGTTTACTGTACTTGCAGAAAGGCATTGCGAAAATAAAATAATTTTTTTTGCAATGCCCTTTTTGTTTTATGGGCCATCCACGATTTTCAGTTAATGTTAAATAAAAAATATAAATAATGTTCGTCACGGTTTTTTGACGATTTGTAATTGTTTACTGTACTTGCAGAAAGGCATTGCGAAAATAAAATAATTTTTTTTGCAATGCCCTTTTTGTTTTATGGGCCATCCACGATTTTCTGTTAATGTTAAATAAAAAATATAAATAATGTTCGTCACGGTTTTTTGACGATTTTTAATTGTTAACTGTACTTGCAGAAAGGCATTGCGAAAATAAAATATTTTTTTTTGCAATGCCCTTTTTGTTTTATGGGCCATCCACGATTTTCTGTTAATGTTAAATAAAAAATATAAATAATATTCGTCACGGTTTTTTGACGATTTGTAATTATTAACTGTACTTGCAGAAAGGCATTGCGGTAATAAAATAATTTTTTTTGCAATGCCCTTTTTGTTTTATGGGCCATCCACGATTTTCTGTTAATGTTAAATAAAAAATATAAATAATATTCGTCACGGTTTTTTGACGATTTGTAATTATTTACTGTACTTGCAGAAAGGCATTGCGGTAATAAAATAATTTTTTTTGCAATGCCCTTTTTGTTTTATGGGCCATCCACGATTTTCTGTTAATGTTAAATAAAAAATATAAATAATATTCGTCACGGTTTTTTGACGATTTGTAATTGTTTACTGTACTTGCAGAAAGGCATTGCGAAAATAAAATAATTTTTTTTGCAATGCCCTTTTTGTTTTATGGGCCATCCACGATTTTCTGTTAATGTTAAATAAAAAATATAAATAATATTCGTCACGGTTTTTTGACGATTTGTAATTGTTAACTGTACTTGCAGAAAGGCATTGCGAAAATAAAATAATTTTTTTTGCAATGCCCTTTTTGTTTTATGAGCCATCCACGATTTTCTGTTAATGTTAAATAAAAAATATAAATAATATTCGTCACGGTTTTTTGACGATTTGTAATGGTTTACTGTACTTGCAGAAAGGCATTGCGAAAATAAAATAATTTTTTTTGCAATGCCCTTTTTGTTTTATGGGCCATCCACGATTTTCAGTTAATGTTAAATAAAAAATATAAATAATGTTCGTCACGGTTTTTTGACGATTTGTAATTGTTAACTGTACTTGCAGAAAGGCATTGCGAAAATAAAATAATTTTTTTTGCAATGCCCTTTTTGTTTTATGGGCCATCCACGATTTTCTGTTAATGTTAAATAAAAAATATAAATAATATTCGTCACGGTTTTTTGACGATTTGTAATTGTTAACTGTACTTGCAGAAAGGCATTGCGAAAATAAAATAATTTTTTTTGCAATGCCCTTTTTGTTTTATGGGCCATCCACGATTTTCTGTTAATGTTAAATAAAAAATATAAATAATATTCGTCACGGTTTTTTGACGATTTGTAATTGTTAACTGTACTTGCAGAAAGGCATTGCGAAAATAAAATAATTTTTTTTGCAATGCCCTTTTTGTTTTATGGGCCATCCACGATTTTCAGTTAATGTTAAATAAAAAATATAAATAATGTTCGTCACGGTTTTTTGACGATTTGTAATTGTTAACTGTACTTGCAGAAAGGCATTGCGAAAATAAAATAATTTTTTTTGCAATGCCCTTTTTGAGTTACGATTTTTTTAAACGCCACCCATGAATTAATGACTGTCAGATATTTTTTTGTTTTTTCGTTTTAATTTTCATGGCCTTTTGACAGTTTATAGTTGATAAATACACCCACAGAAAGACACTACACAAATAAAAATTAAAAATCGCACCGAAATGGTGGATGCGCCGGGAAATCTATGGCTGGAATTTTTATGGCTAACTTCTCGTCGGTAAATTAGTTTAGGCATTTTTCGACAATGGCAACGTTTTATTGAATTTACAGGTTAACAATAATTACTGTCAAAAATACAACACACCAACATAAGGACAAAAAACACCCCGACATTATCACATAAAAAAAAACTCACCTCGTGTCCGGATAAAATAATTTGACACCCCCTCCACAGCTTATCGTTCGTGATTTTATTAACGACGAAATACTTCAGCTGCTCGTGCAGCTTCGCCATGAACACCGTCCCGGGCGTGATGCAATTGGAATCGAACCGGTCCTCGTCGGGCAGCACCTCGCCGCGCTCCTTCGCCTTCATCTCCATTTTCTCGGCGTCCTTGGCCGAACGGAACCTCCTCCCCCTCTGCTGGTTCATCTTCGCCCTGGGCGCGACGCCGTCGATCGCCATGAAGAACAGCCTCTGGGGCTTGATCATGCGGAAGAGGACCTCGATGTAGTGGAAGATGTCCGCGAAGATTTTCTCCTCGGTGATGCGGAAGTGCGGGTCGCCGTCGTCCGGATGCGAACAGTTGTGGATGATGCCGTTCATGTCCAGGTATAAATTATCGAATTCGGGAATCTGGAAATGAACGTATGATATACCATTGGGATCAGAAAGTCGGAAAGAGTTGGCAGCACGTTTTCCGAAAATCCCTAAAATTATTGAAGTAATATTATATTGGCTGCCTTGAATTGCGGTTTGTTTATTTTGACATCTTGTAGTTTTTTGAGGTTATATATTCATTTATTTATTTATTTCTAACTTTAGATATACTGTTGCAAACAAGGCACAGGCATGAATCTCGCGATTCCAACAGCATTTAACCAGTTTCATTTTACCCACACACAGGATTTTAACGATTACGACTTATGCTTAGGTTAGGGTTAAGCTAAGGTGACCTACCCTTTTGGGCCAACTAGTAGTTTATTTTATTTTATTTAATAAATCGTTTGCTATTAACAAAGAAAGTGTTTTATTTACACTTCTACTTTTAATCCGACTGTACAAAGTATTTTTTATTCATATTACGACAATAAAACTTGGTCGTGAATACAACTCACTCGTTCAATTTTCAGCGGCTTTAACCCAGTGCTAATCATAGCACTTGTTGTATTACCCCCGATTACAAAGTTCTCAATATCGTTTGATCGATCCATCTGTAATAACTTACTAAACCTGAGTATACAATAACATCACATAACCTAATTAACTGGCGTTTGTCAAAGAAGGGTACATTAAATCCGAAGATACACTTATTCAAAAGTAATGAAACGATGCTCCATCCAAAATTATATCAGTAGACGAGGGTTATTTACCGTTTCTTGGAATTTTAGGTTAGGCTCACCTGATATTCCTTTACGAATTCGCTTAGGCAAGGGTAGCGTTCGCTTATATATCGGAAAAATTTTGGCACCCCCATGTTTAGTCACACAAATGGTTTATATCGTTTGTGGCCCACTGGTATTTAGGTATGTTGTGCAAAATTGTTCAACACTTCAAAATAATCTGTCGGCCGTCATTTTTCCACACTGTTGCCAGATGTCTTTTTATACGTCTTGCACTTTTTGTTATCAGTTTATTTACTTTAAATATTTATTGTTACAACAATGTGCAAACTAGAGAAAATACATTTGTGCTGATTTGTAACTTTTAACATCGTCATCATGCCCTGCGAACTCCATACGAATTAAATTGTTCGCATTGAAGCTATCGCCCCACAAGATGGCGCTAGTATGACCAAATTTTAAAAACAGCGCTAGACGGTATTAACTTCTTAATTTAATTAGAAAATCAAAATTACCATTACCCCGAGATGGACCAAGTACCCAGGATTCTCGAGATGAAGACGGAGGGAAATAATCTAGGATTTACCTTTTATTTTCGTGTATATGTATATATATTTAAGTGTATATGTACCCTATGTACATGAAACATGTAAATCCTAGCTGAATAAATTTAATTTCATTTAAAAAAAAATCAACAATAGGTAATAATAATAATGTTTGATTTTTGTTTAATCTTTAGTTGTATATGAAATATGGTTTAAAAATGGAGAACAAATATTCGAAAATAAAATCCTCAAAATAGTAGTTGCTATGAAAAGTCAGTGTCATCTGAATTTTTGACACAAAAAAATAATTCAATTCAACATTTCTCGCGTGCTATTTCCCACTTATTTACTATGGGTTTTCTAAACCGTCCAGTGTTATGTGAATCAACAATTGTTGAAATCTGAGTTGAGTTGTGTGAACGATGGACAGAAAAAAATTTGAAGAAACTATAACAAATGTATTGGCAAGGATCATGGTAAATTCAATATTAAGGGTAAGAAGAATGGCTTTAGAAGCTAAAGAGTTGTATACATTCGCTTGGGATCTTTGACTATATACCATGGTGCAAAGATTAATAATCTTTGCACCATGCTATATACTATTGGACTGCTATTCCCCCTCCATTTCCCATATGATCACTGCTCCAAAAGTTGTCCACGAGCTGGAGCCCGATATAAGTCCCACCCGGAGCCGAAAATAGAGCGTAAAAGTATATAGTCAAAGCTATCAGGAGACTAGGAACGAAAAGAGATAATTAATCTTGAAATGTACTTTCTATGAATTTATTTTCCTGTGTAGAAAATCTACCCAAAATCGATTTTGGGTAGACATTCTGAACCGAAAAATAAATTCCAAGAAAGTGCATTTTAAGACAAGTCACCTCTTTTCGTTCCTAGTCTCCTAATACAAATTGTGAAAAATTACGTATGCATTACATTGACTCTTAATACATTCTTAAATAAGTATATGAATACTTTCTGCACTAATTGTATAACCTTTAGGTGAACACGTTCAGGAGTTATTTAGTTTAAAAAAATCTCCATAAGAAATTTAAAAATAAACAATAATTTTCGAACATCAACAAACCTTACTTGATTGTTTATTATTAAACGAATAATTCCCCCATAAATTAACGTTTGAATCATTTAAGTGAATTCAACCATTAAATAATTGCGACGGCAGTATTTATTATTTCAGGATTTTCACAGCATGTTTATTTAAAAATATCAAATAATTATAAGTTTAGTGATGATTTAACGTTCCAATTATCAAAATTGTCCCTCAGAATTACTATCTAAAAGCTTAGAAAGCCAAACATATTAAATTCGCATTTTTGCGCGTTTTCGCCAGCTACCGGACGATAGATGAACTGCTAAGTGCGTTTTTTACAGCAGCGCCAAAATGCTCGAACTTTATACCTATAATTTAAGTGTTAAAATTCAGCAATGCGCCACACATGAAAGGATAGACGATTTAATTCTAAGTCGAATGATGGATAAAATAGCTGAGGAAATTCAGCGGTTTTCTTGTAATTTGCGAATGAAAATTAAGCACGACCCCTTTACCGACAATTACAGTTCCCTGTAACTTAAAAATTTAATCAAGAACAATTTTCAATATTGTTCAATCAAATACGGGTCCCAATAATTATTACTGATTAATTATTTAACTTTTGATTTTGTTAATGCCTTACTTCATGAGAAATCCTAATCTTCATATAGGTTGCCCTCTGTTATTGAATGGATGAAATAGTGAATCATTTGTAGATTTAATATTTGTTTTAATGTTTCAAGAATATTTAAAAACTTAAAAAGAAACTTATCTTAGAATGGTAGAATGAGTTTGCTTGTAAATATTCAAATATTTAAATTAAAAAGCAATGGTATATAAACGTCTAATTTCAGGCAACCCAATATACGCGAAAGATTTACAGTGAACCGACTTACCGGGTAAATTTTCGTTTGCAAATAACTGAAAAACCGCAAAGTTTCCTGAGCCATTTTATACATAATTCGATTCAGAATGGTATGCTTTATTATTTGATGTACAGCTCATTGCTTGATTTTTAAATTTTGACTATAGTTCGAGGCTTTTAGCTTAATTGTTTACACCTTGTCCGACAGATGGCACAATAATGACCAGAATTATATAAGTGTTTTACATTTTTAAATGATTTGTTGATTTCAATCATCATTAAAACGTTTAATCATACTTTAAATTTATTAGTTGAAGGTGTCATTAAAATTGAAAAATAATAGATGTTGGTGTGTCAATTATGCCAGTATTGGGTTAAATAAATTATTAATAATTCCCTCACCTAAGATTTGATTTTTGAGTTTAGTTTAATCCTTTAAAATTGGTAATTATCAGTATTGATAAATTAATTGCAGTTACCTGTATATTGGGTTGCCTGTTTTTAGGCGTTTATTTTAAACTATTATTTCTGCAGCTTAATTATTTAAATATTTATTCTTTACAAGTAAATTCATTCTAACATAACATTCTTCTTAAGTTTTTAAACAGACTTTTATTATTAAACCAAATATTAAATCCAATAATGGTTTAGTAGTTTATCCCCACGATAACAGAGGGTACACCGGTGTGGAGATTAGTATTTCTCATATTGTAATGCATTAACAAAATAAAAAGTTGAGCGATTAATTAGTAATAAGAATAGGGACCCGTATTTGATTGAAGAATATTCCCAATTGTTCTTTATTTAGTATTTAAGTTACAGTGAACTGTAAATGTCGGTAAGTGTGTCGTCCTTAATTTTCATTCGTGAATTACGGGCAAACCGCTTAATTTCCTCAGCTATTTTATACATCATTCGATTCAGAATTAAATCGTCTAGCGTTTTATGTGTGGCGCATTGCTGAATTTTAACACTTTGATTATAGGTATAAAGTTCGAGCATTTTGGCGCTGCCGTAAAAACGCACTTAGCAGTTCATCTACCGTCCGTTAGATGGCGCCGTGGCGGCGGGAATTACGAATGTATATTATTATATATTAAAATATTGACCCGTTTAAATTTTTAAAAGCAAACTTGACAACAGTTTAAACAGAAAACTACATATTCCATCAACAAAACTTTCAATCAATCAATTTTATTAAGTTTCCATCGGAAGGATGCAAAGTTATTTTTAACCCTTTGCACTCGCATGTCGACTAATTGTCGCCACAATACGTTCCGTTACTAATAAATACGAGTGCAAAGGGTTAAATAATCAAACCCTGTCTAGATCAATCCTGAAAGTTAGGTTTCTGTGCAATGTTAGATAAAATCTCGACAGCTCTTTTCTAAAAGGAAAACAAAATTTCAATTCTAACCGACTCCTTTCAGTTTTCAGCGTAAGGATTCTTGTATAGTTTTTAATCAAGTCTGCTATCTTCTGGAGAAATTCTGAAAGTTGGAATTCTATGCAATGGTAGATATATTTTTGGCAGCAGTTTCTTCAGATTAATACATTTTCTACCAACAATATTTCAATTCCAACCGGCTCTATTTAGTTTTCAGCGGAAGGATTCTAATGTTGTTTTGGAATAATCCAATCTGCCATCTCCTGGAGCTATTCTAAAAGTTAGAATTTTATGCAATGGTAGGTAGCAGTTTTTCGGACGAATACATTTTCTACCAACAATATTCCAATTTTATACAAATGTTGTTTATACTGCAGGCTTCTACTTCGTTATACATTTTATATAATAAATCAAACACTGTTGCTTTGTTTGTATAACTTTTGGAAATTTATTATTTCCGTGACTATAGTTTCGGCAATTTTAACACGCCATTATCAAACTTATAGTAAATTAAAATCTGATTTTACAGGTAAAAAATAATACATTTTCAAAAGTTATACAAAGTTACAGTGTTTTATTTATTACATATACAAATATAAATTGATGAGACCATTATTGTTATATCGTTATTATTATTGTAAGTAAATTTTTTAATTCACTTTTAATACCCAATAAACCCAGAACCTCCACCAGGTTGTTTTGTTTGCAATCCCGGTATAGTCAGTGGTGTATTGGTAAAATAAGAAGTAAGGGAACGCATGGTGAGAGCAATAAAATAGTCTGCGACTTTCCACAAGCAGCTTGCTGAAAGTTTTTCGGAGATCATCTTATTTTAAACAAACTGTTGTTTTCCTTGTAAGCTTTTTTTTTCATTCTTATTATACAAAATATTAACAAACACAAACGCGTTCCGTTTCTGAAAAAAGGTGCCGGAACGTCGTCCCTCCACGTCCCCCCTCCAATACACCACTGGGTATAGTCATCGTAGATGTTTCTGTAATTTTTGCAACGGGAAACAAAAAAGTGTAGCAACAATAAAATTAACATCATTAAAACAAGGGCGAACCTGTCAAATTTATTTTCTACACATTCTGTAAATACAAAAATACCTACGATTAAAAACAATTTGAAAATAAAATCGGCAATTAGATCTGCGTGTATATCTCTTTATCCTCTCTCACTTAATCATTCACACGTTGTCATAATATAAATAAAAAATAAATTAGACGACTTACTTTGTACAGTTAGATTAAAAGTAGAAGTACAAAAACTCAACAGTGCTATACTTAATTAACATGAATCGATCGAACAATTTTGAGACCTTTACAATCGATAAACTTCATCGATGATTTGCTACTACTACACATGACTTTTCGAGCAGAACTTTATTCCATTAACCCTTTCGCTGCGGCTTTAGGAGAACGCTCGCGTGCTTGTGGTGCGGTGTTATTTTGGCCTGGAGCGTTATATACGTCATCATCGGCACCAGAGTAGAATAGGAAAAAGTGTATATATATATTTATATCTCCTAATTTTATCTATTTTAAATCAAGTAACCTCAAAAAACCACAAGGTGTCAAAATAAACAAAATGCACTGCACTGGAGAATTTCAGACAGCCAACATAATATTACTTGAATTATTATCTATTTTCGACATTCTGATCTACAGTTAAAGTAATGAGAATTGAGGAGTTGAACTGCAAAACTCAACAAACCCACTTTTATAATTTGTTCAGAAACCGCGAAAAACGTTGTCAATTTGTTGCTTAAAAAAAATGAATGTTTAGCCGAATTTTTAAATATGATTTGTTGCGTTTTGAAAGGTAATTCAGACGTATTCCGATTTATCTATGTTTGGATAGTAAGAATCGATACCAAGCTCATTTTGGCCCAAAATTGGATGGGTTGAGTTTTGCAGTTCAACTCCTCAATTGTTGATAAGCAGCCAAGTTGATTTTTCAAAAATCTCCGAGTTCTGTTGAAAAATTCATGTGTTGTAATAACAGAAAAAAGATCGTGAAGATTTTATATTTAAACTTAAGATCTTGTGGTGCCTTACGTATTTGTAAGAATATATTTAATGATGAATGAAACAGTTTAAAAAAAAAACGCAAATAACTATGTTGGTACCATACACTATCACTAATTCGTCAAAATTAATCGCTATTATTAAATCAAAGCAACGTTACCTTTTTTCTTCAACTATTGAAAATATATCACAATTACTTACCTTCGAAAATACTTAATACCTTAAGCTACCGTTAACGCTTTGTCTTTTCTCTTCGATTTTCAGTTATTACATAACAAAACAAAACCCTATTGCAGTACATACACTCCCGACGACGGACTTATTCATACATAAGGCACAACAGCATCTTATTAGCGAATTTCGATTTACCTACGTGCGACTCAATCGTACTTATGCGTGATAACCGGGAACCGAACGATCCGGAGCTCCTTCCCAAAGTCGCACAGAACAGCGTCCCTCAGGATGACCAGCTGCTTGACGAAGATGTACGGCGAGTGTCCGAGGACTATGGATTTGATGCTGTCGCCGGTGCGGACGTCCCACAGCACCAGGCCGCCGGACCGCGCCGTCACCACCAGGTGGGGCGTGAGCATGAGGACCTGGGAGGTAAACGTTCCGAAGGTGTTGATCGTGTTCAGCAGGTGGCCCTGGAAGCGTTCCCACACGCATATCCGTTCGTCGGATCCCAGCGATATGACGTAACTGGCCGAATAGGTCAGAGATGTGATCGCTCCGTCGTGCGCTTGGATGCTGTACATGCACGCACCTGGAAGATATTGAATGATGATATTTTTATTAACTCAACTTTTTTATATAGTGTGATCAAAAAGTCGAAAATAGATGGCAGCACATTTTCTGAAAATAGGGATAATAATTCAAGTGAAATTATGTTATTATGCTGTCTGGAATTCTCCAAGTGTACATTTTGTTAATTTTGACATCTTGTGATTTTTAAGGTTACTTATTTTAAAAACAGTTTTGTTTTTGTTTTTTATCATTAGCAATTATTCCTCACTATTAATAATGTGTGAATCACTGAATTTTTTTTGCTGAGATGGCCATGCCCGAGGCCTGTTTTCCATGCCAAAATTCCCATTCTTAGTGACGCCGCTGAACTTCTGTTAGTTAGGTTATGTTTTAAGGGCTGCCAACCATTTTCGACATTTTGATCTCGCGGTACAATCTGTCGAGGAGATAACGAAGAAATAACCAACCTGTTAAGAGATCCCACACACAAAGCATGCCGTCTTGAGAGCCGCTGCCGGACGTGGCCGGGCTGACCCGGTCGATGAACATGCAGCTGATGGGCCCGCAGTGGCCGTGCAGCGTGTACATGTGGCTTCCGTCTTCCAGCCTGAACACTTTAAGGGTGTGATCCTGGCTGCCCGTCAGCACCCTCCCGCCTTCGCAGTCGAGGCACGTTATTGGCTGCTGGTGGGCCTTGGTGCTGAGCACCTTCAGGCAGCGCATATCCTCCTTAACGTTGTCAGTCTGGAAGCGATCGCAATTATTTATTATCGATTGATAATTGACAGTCTATACTCACAGAATTAGCGAGTTGAAAAAATTTACAAGAAAATAATTGTTACTTAAATCTATAGACTATATACTATATCTACCCATAGATTAGAATTTTTTGACAAATTGAGTGGCAGAAATTCCACTAAACAACTCGCCACAAATAGTAGTGCTTATAAAACTTTGTGGGAAATGTAAAAATTGTAATTGTAATTTATTCTCACATCGTTTAGAACATTCTCTATGGCGGAAATTCGACAATAACAATAATTGTCAATGTGTCTGTTAGCGGTATCAACCTAAC
This sequence comes from Ocypus olens, assembly GCA_910593695.2. Classification (NCBI taxonomy): domain Eukaryota; kingdom Metazoa; phylum Arthropoda; class Insecta; order Coleoptera; family Staphylinidae; genus Ocypus; species Ocypus olens. Next base: position 52,249,604 of record OU343056.1, read on the forward strand.
GTGCTGCAAAATTACATTTTTTTCATAGCCGTGTTGGTACTTTCCACCATGGAATAACAGGAAGCGACAAGGCATGTTGATAAATTGGAATAGATAGGCGCCATCTGAGATTAGCGGCATGAACTAACACCAACACATGCACACAACCGTTACGAGTGTGTTTCAGAGCTATGGGAACGGTCAATCACGACCTTATTTTTCAAAATTTCGAAAAAAGTTTTTTACAAAAGTGAGCTGCACCCCCTAAAAATATTTAAATTTATACAGGGTGTCTCATAACAAAGTTACGTGTGTTTATATATGTATATTATTTCGTACTACACTAAAATAAGTTAAGTATTGGTAATCAAAAACACTTGGTTTTACTTGTTTTACAATTTATATTAATTAAACATTATACTTCCACATGTTTTGTGCATTCTCCTTTCGAGAATATTCGTGTGAACAAAACTAGTTGGGCAAGTTGCATAATATTTAGTCTACTTAATATAAATAGTAAAACATAGTGATTTTGTTTACCAATATTTACCTTGTTAATAATGTTTCATTGGGTGACGTACACATATATTTTGTAATTATTTTGCTATAAGGCTAACACAAGAAATTATTGTTTTATTCGTCCTCGATTTCCGCACTGTTTTACATTCTACGTTTCAAGGGAACACGGGAAATTACACGGCATATAGATAAATTTTACCGGCAAAGCGCCATCTAGTATTAACAACAAATATAATTTACAGAAATCCATCGAATTTTTATGGTAGCGCCATCCAATATTAGCGGCGTAAAGCTCAACTTCTTATGCCCCGTCTCCCATATCTCTTGTCATACCCCTACTTTTCATCTTCTAATGTTTGCCACTAAAGATGTCAAAAATTCTAATCTATCGGTGGATGTAGTATACCACTCGAAAACGCAAGATCCACGCCTGCGCCTTTGCAAGTGGTATAAGCACTGGGATTTAGTCCATGATTATTATTATCACACAAACCTTGTTCATATGGACATAATCCGTAATAGATCCCGCAGAGCCGGTCCGCACATGGGTTCTCCGGTACGCGCTGGTAAAATTCCAGTCGATCGGTCGACCTTGGTTGTAGGTTTGCAACTGGAGAAAATCCAACGTGCCGTAAAGCCTCGCAGCCACCACTCTCGAACCGACTATCTTCACAGCCGTTATCCCTACTCCTGTACCGTCCTCAAAGATACACTGAAAAAATATATTCGTGGATAAATCAAAACGGTAATTTTCCAGTTTATGATACTAATGAATAGACCGAAGTAGACGCAACAACTTCAGACCAATATTTGCGACGTTGCCAGACTTCTTGTCACACTATAACCAACGTTACTAATGAATGGTCTGAAGTAGACGCAACAACTTCAGACCAATATTTGCGACGTTGCCAGACTTCTTGTCACACTATAACCAACGTTACTAATGAATGGTCTGAAGTAGACGCAACAACTTCAGACCAATATTTGCGACGTTGCCAGATTTCTTGTCACACTATAACCAACGTAATTTTAGAATTGGGATATTGGGAAATATAAATATGTAAATCAGAACGTTACAATTGAAAGAAATTAAAGAAATAACTTATCAAGGGTGCAGAGCACGAGAAATGTACTGTAAATTTTTGTTAGCGGTTGTAATAATTGGTGTTTATGCTTAGGTTAGGGTGAGGTTAAAAAGTGTTGACTTTTTATTTTTTATTTTTGACTGCTAAAAATAGTCATTTTTGACTCTGGAATATGTCATTTTTGACTCTGGAATATGTCATTTTTGACAGTTAAAAAGTGTCACTTTTGACAGTTGATTTTTTTTTATTCTTGACTGCTAAAAGGTGTAACATTTGACTGTGGAATATGTCATGTTTGACAGTTAGAAAGTGTCATTTCCGATGTTTCGAAAAATGCAATTTTTACTTGCTAAAAAGTGTAATTTTTGACTGACGAAAGTTGTCAAAAATGTCACGTTCTAAATGTCAAAAGAATTGTAATGTTTGATAGCTAGAAAGTGTAATTTCAGTTGAAAAGTCATTTTTGACTGGAATTGTCGGCAGTGGAAATTGTCATTTTTAGTTTGGAAAAATTATTGTTGACAGCATAAAGTGTCATTTTTGACAGTGGATTTTATTTGTGATAGATAGAAAGTGTAATTTCAGTTGTAAAGTCATTTTTGACTGGAATTGTCGGCAGTGGAAATTGTCATTTTTAGTTTGGAAAAATTATTTTTGACAGTAAAGAGTGTCATTTTTGACTGTGGGTTTTATTTTTGACTTCAAAAAAATGCGATTTTTTACGTGAAATATTTAATTTTTAATAGTACAAAATTGTCACTTTTGATGGCTCGAAAAATGTACTTGTTATCTGCTATAAAGTGTGATTTTTGACAGTCGAGAGATCGAAAATAATTTTTCATAGTAAAATGTGTCAATTTTTTTTTGTTTTTGACTGCTAAAAAGAGTAATTTTTGACTCTGGAATATAACGTTTTTGACAGATAAAAAGTGTCATTTTTGTTGCTTCGAAAGATGGAATTTTTACCTGCTAAAACTTGTGATTTTTGACTGTCGAAAAATTTCAAAAATGACACGTTTTAATTTTTTTATTTTTGACTGATAAAAAGAGTAATTTTTGGCTCTGGAATATGACGTTTTTGACAGATAAAAAGTGTCATTTTTGTTGCTTCGAAAGATGGAATTTTTACCTGCTAAAACTTGTGATTTTTGACTGTAGAAAAATTTCAAAAATGACACGTTTAATTTTTTTATTTTTGACTGATAAAAAGAGTAATTTTTGACTCAGGAATATGACGTTTTTGACAGATAAAGTGTCATTTTTGTTGCTTCGAAAGATGGAATTTTTACCTGCTAAAACTTGTGATTTTTGACTGTCGAAAAATTTCAAAAATGACACGTTTTAACTGTCACAAAAATCATATTTTATGGGAATAAAAATCATCATTTTTACTGTGGAAAGATGTAATTTTTGATGGTTGATTTTTTTTATTTTTGACTTCTAAAAAGATTTTTTACTGTGGAATTTTTATTTTTGTAAGCACTTTAAATGAAATTAATATACTCCGTCTACTCATAAATTAGACTTTTTTGACATCTTGAGTGACAGAAATCCCTACAGGTTGCCGAACAACTCCCGCCACAAAAAGTAGTACCTACGAAACGTAATTTATTATGAAAATAGCGCAAGAATTCTACCGCGTGGATTCGTCACATCATTTAAAACGTTCTCCATGGCGGAAATCAAGAACAATAACAAACTGTTAATAATGTGTCTATTGGTTACGTCGCGTATGAATATGTTGGAAGTATACCGGTACCAACCTAACTTGCTACAAAATTACATTTTTTTCATGGCCGTATTGGTACTTTTCATTTTCTAGTGTTTGTCACTAAAGATTTCAAAAAAACCCAATTTATGCGTAGATGGAGTATAAATAAGAATACTAACCTTAAATTTAGCAGTTGTCCCCTCCCAAAATTCGAGCCGCCCGTCCGCACACCCGATAACAATCAAATTATCCAGAAAGTCGATGCACCAGATCGGAGGCACTTTAACGTCAGTCACATTCACCCCCCCGCCGTTGCTGCCGACACTCAACGGACTCCCGGTGAAGCCCCCCATGAACTCCCTGGAGTCCCTGTGTCCCCTGTTAATGTCTATGGCGTGCGACCTGGCGACGTCGCCGTACCGCTCGCTCGTACTCTCGAGACCCTGCTGCGACTTTGAGATTCTGCTCTGGCACTGTATCCAGTTCATCATGGCGCTGTCCTGGGACCTGGAGTACACCTCCTCGAAGTCGTACCTCTTGCCGTTGCTCCTCGTCGGGCCGGCGTCGATCTTCAGATTCGAGAAGTTCGTGTTGATCTTCCGGAGGAAGTTGGGCACGGCGTAGCTCTCGTCGCGGGACGGCGGCGAGCCCGACTCGTAGTCGGAGTGGTTGTTGTCCTCGTAGTCGAGGCTCTGTTCCGGTGACTTCGTTGGGGATTTTAAGAGTCTGGAAATCGTAAATCTTGATGAATGGAAGGTTATGAAACCCGAAAAGTTAGTTACGTCATAGTAATTACTTCGTTATATACTTTGATCAATGGATCTTTGCGTGCACATCTTAGCTTCATGCGGTAAGTTGAATTAGGTGCAATAATGTGTGTACGTAGTCGTCCAAGGCGAGAAAACTCTTCGGTAATAACGCACAAGCAAATATCGATTCGACGACTGATTAAAATTGAACATTGAAAATTGAAATTTTTGTATCGTGCCCATGAAAGGGTTAAAGAACTTACTGTTTTCTATTAATGTTGTTGATAAGTTCGCCGGTTCCGATATCCCACACCTTCAAATAGCCACCCAAACAAGAACTGACGATACTAAATCCATCTGTAGCCATACACTCGATGTCTTGCCTGTGACCATCCAAGATAACAGGAACTGCCTAAAATGATAAAAAAAAAGGATAATTAATTCGAACACAAGTAAACAATTTTTTGATCAACAAATTTTGAAGGAATTTAAAATTTCACATCTTGAATTAATTATCTTTGTATCTTTGTTTGTCCCACACATACCTATACCATTTATCCGATTCCAATGAGTTTCTAAATTAGTACAACCATTTTACAATAGGTGGCGCGCGAGTCGTTATTAAATTGAAGACCATTCAAACAAAATCGCGGGTGAAGGCAAGTACAGAATAAAAAAAATTGCTTAGAGCAGAATGTTTTCTATTCTCAAATTACCAGTAGAATTTTAGGCATTACATGAAGTACACTTTTGGTTAATTAATTAAATATGTAAATAGTTACCTCCAGCAAGACGGGAACGTCACTTTCATCTCCGGATTTATCGGCGTTCCACGAGGCCCTCCATTCCGCGTAATTCCTTGAACATATGCACCTGTACAGAACGAACACGGTGTAAGCCAACACTATCACACTTATTGCGCACAGTATGGCCGTCAAGAACAGCTCCATGGGCGAGGTCGGGTAGAACGGTCTATCGGATTGATTTATGTTCACGGGATTACTCGCACCTTCTAAATCTGGAAAGAAATAAACAGGCAAGTTAATTATATTTTGCAGTTGCAATTAAGCGATAATAATTTACTAAGAATAGTAATATGAAATAGATATTAAAAGTACAGTTACGTTCTGAAGGTTTTGCCGAAGAAAGTTGTTTTAAATGGAAGTTTAAATATGCTTCACAAGTTGGCCCTTGCGTTTACTCTGTTCACATTTTATTCTCGCCGCAGTAGGCTTTGTTAGGGTGACAGTTTTGTTGGTAGTAAAAAAAGTTACTAACAATTTGGTTATGTCATTGCATTTTTTTGGTTATGTGTAGCGCAATGTCTCATTCACATGACAGTTTTGTTGGTAGTAAAAAAAGTTACTAACAATTTGGTTATGTCATTGCATTTTTTTGGTTATGTGTAGCGCAATGTCTCATTCACATGTAAAATTTTATTGAAATTATAGGCTTTCATCTTTTTCATGGCTAACTATTTTTTTTATTTATAATAAAATTTAAAAATGACTCATTTATATTTAGAAATAACTATGTCATATGTGATATCGATTAAAGAGAAAAAAATAGTCTTTCGAATGAGGTCACAGCCAACTATGGTTTCCATTTAAAAAAATGTAAGTTTGCGTCATATCTCTGAAAATGATGGCATTAAAATTTTTCTGAATTTATTTTATTAAGCTGCGTAAAAATATCTACAACTTTGTCTTTTACAGTTTTTTTCTATCTGTCACAATAACCGAGATATATTTATTTGGAAAAATTGACAGTTTTTACATTTTTCAAAATATCTAGTTACCCTTCACTTTTTGAAAACTTTTATTGGGCTCGTAAAACTGCACTTCTTTGGCCATTTAACTGTTTCTCTATCTCTTATAGTTTCCGAGACCACATAAAGAACTCACCCTGTATAAAAAATGATCTTAAACCCCTCTTCTATTGAATGAGCCACAAAATTTTGTTTCAGAGTTGGCTGTGAAATAAATGAGGTGTCGCATATTATTACGTCATGAGACTAGATAACTTCAATTTAATTAGTTAAAAAAAAAAATTAATTAATCTCCGACATGACTGCTGTGTTTCTCTCTCTCAGGCATGGCCAACTCGGAAACAAAATTCTGGGTCTCACACCTTACAATAGTAGTACCATTTAAAAAAAAATAATTTTGGTATAATCCAATATTCGGTGTGGCATTAGCCAAGGAAGTACCGTGAGATCAGAAACTCAAAAATAGTTGGCAGCACATTTTTTGAAAATTCCAAGCTGCCTTGAATTCTCCATTGCAGTGTACATGCGTTTTGTTTATTTTGACATCTTGTGGATTTTTGAGGTTATTTGTCTTAAAAATAGACAAAATCGACAGATATAAACACAAAATCATTTTTAAATCAAGTAACCTCAAAGAGTACAAGATAAACAAAATGCACCGCACTGGAGAATTCCAGACCGCCAACATAATGTTACTTGAATTTTTATGCGTATTTTCAGAAAATGTGCTGCCAACTATTTTCTGACTTTTTTTTTTGTTTCAATAATATTTTATTTTTTAGTACTTACCACTAAAATCAATAGGATCCAAAGCCAAAGCCAAAGCCTGCCACTCGAACTTCTGCCCGTACTTCTCCTCGCTATTCCTCAACAAAATCGCCTGTTCCGGGGCGACGGCGTGCGATATCTTGATATTCGGCAACACCGCGATGTACCCCCCGCTCACACTAATATTGTACTTCCTCAGAACCGCCGGCCAGTGCTGCGTGCTTAACCGCAACCACGGCACGTAGTCCCCGTGCTTCAACTTGTTCAACTCGTCGGTGTTGTTGGGAAAATTCAGATCGGCGCTCTTCTGTATCACGTAGTTGACCATATACGTGTCATTCGTGTTCAAAATTGGCAGCACGTTAAAATTCATACTTTTCGCCGATTTATTCCTGACGTACTCAACGTCGTGGTTGAGATCCAGGAAGTACTGCCCGATGATTCCGCTGTTGTAGAGTATCATGCTGATCCAGATGACCATCAGGATCATGAAGGCACGTTGGAAGAACCTAGTTCTGGCCCAAATGTTGACGAGTCTCAACCGTTTCGGTATCCGCTTATCCTGCTTGCTTTGCCCTTGCCCGACGACCACGTTGGTGTGTATGGAGTTTAACCGGGGATGGGACTTCGATCGGTTCATACCGGTGGTGCCCACTTTCTCGTAATTGTGTGCTTGGTATAAATTATTCCTAAAGCTAAGATTTGTCTTCTCGTTCTTCTCCACGTGCCGCGTGTCTATACCGAGTATAGTGGAAAAGAATAGCATTTGCAGGAAAAAGTCCACGATCAACCCGACGATTGCGAATATGCAGAACTCCTGTATGGCCGGGACGAACGTAAATAAACCAATCGTAAGTATCGTAATTTCGATTAGCAAATTTTTTGTAATCGACCATCCCTCCTTACTCAATCCCTGCGCGACGCGAATCTTGATATCCAGGTGCGAAGGCGTAGACACCACGCTCTTCGTTAACACGAGGACGTTCTCCAGTCCGACCAGGACTACCAAGTACGGAAACACCTGCTTCTCTTGCATTGATAGTGTGAGTCCGAAAAAGAAACACACGCCCAGCGTCATGGATAAGCTGAACATCACGGTGATGACGACGGAGAATGCCATGCCCAGTTTGGAGTTGATCAGCTCGATCTTCCTCACGGAGAAATAGTAGTAGAAGAAGAGGAGGGTGTACGTTACTATTAATGGCACGAATTCGAAGTAGTTGATCTCTCCCGGATAGTGGATGAGCACGGTGTCGTTTAGGAATGATTGGGCGCCGAATTGAGTATTGTTCAGGTCCTGGTGGAGGGGGTAGAGGGTGTGCAGTTTGTTTCTTAAGCCCGATATGAACCTGTGAAATGTTTTCGATGTTACAGGAAAATCTCCATTTATCCATTGCTTATACAGGGTGTCCCAGAAGTCGACGTCAAGCCGAAATTTTTTAACAGACTAAGTCATGAGAGTTATCAGAAAAATATTTAAAAAATCCAAATAATGTATTTAAAAAATTATGGCCATTAAAAAAAAAACGAGAAAATCTACAGCCTGTGACGGTCTTTTCACTCCTGTTACTACAAATATCATCTTTTTTTAATAAATTTTTTTGTTATGTAATCTCGAACACTTCGTCTTTAAACTCTAGCCCACAATGTATGGTCAACTGCTCCAGCTAAGAAGTAAATGTAATTTATTGCCCATCCAAAGATTCAAAATTAATACTTTGTCCAGTTTCAACTGACCATGCTGAAAAAAAAAACTACGCGTACTACGCAAGTTTGGCAAGTAACTTTAAAAGTTGGCACAGTTAATAAGGATTCCAAAATGGTACAACACTTGCTAATGTATTTTTTAAATTGCGGTATTTTTTTAATTTTTTCAGTATTCTTAACTATTTTTTCTTACTTATTCAAAAATGATTCTAATGTACCCGTGGCTCTCCTCTAGGCCGTGAATTTTAAGATTCCAGTTGGAATGAGACGGACTGAGTTATAAGACTAAGTGTGAATGAGACAGATAGTGATGCTAACGTGACAGAGACGGAGAGAGTCATTTTACAAAGTGTAAGAGAGACAGACAGTGACGATAGTTATTTGCTACTGCAGTTGCACACACAATACAGATCACGAATCAGTACTTTACGCTCCTTCGTTTACTGCGCACCTTTCTGTATTCGTTCGTGTTCATTTCGTACTTACCAACGCGGAGCCGTAAAGGAAAAAGTTTATTGTAAGCCAGTAGAAAATTTAGCTGAGTTAAGGCAAAGATTAACTCAATCAAGAACAGAAGATTCGCCCGTCGGATAACAAGATCATTTTTAAGAAGATGTTGAGCCTGTATTGAGGCTGAAGGAAGGCAGTTTGAACATCTTTTGTAATTTTAATTGATGTTAAACATTTATTATGCTTGTAATAAATCAAAGACCAAAGTCACAGGCTGTAGATTTTCTCGTTTTTTTTAAATGGCCATAATTTTTTAAATACATTATTTGGATTTTTTTTTAATATTTTTCTGATAACTCTCATGACTTAGTCTGTTAAAAGATTTCGGCTTGACGTCGACTTCTGGGACACCCTGTAAGGTGCGCAAATTTAAAAAAATTGAAAATTTTCTGGACGATTTATCTGAAGACATTAAAATATCACGAAAACTACGCATCATAACTACTCCCATAACCCTGGGATGGGGGTGGGGGCGACTTTGAAATCTTAAATGGTAACCCCCATTTTTTATTGCAGATTCGGATTTCCCATTAAAAATGAAGTAATTTTTATCTGAAACATTTTCTTCGATTCGTGATAGATGGCGCTGTAATCGCAAGAAACCCGACTTTTGCGAATATCTCGGATCGAAAAAGAAAAAAGTGTGTTAAATTTTTCAAAAAGCTATTCCACGACACGAAACTCGATCGCCACCCCTATCGCATAGGGGTAAAAATTAAAAATGGAGTTGCTTTAAAATCGTGATTGGAAAACCCAATTTTTTTATAGTAAATCCTGGCGTTTCAAGACAAAATCCATTGATTTGACTTTATTGTTGATATTAAATTTTCTCACATGTGGCACTGCAATCGAAAGCATTTATTTGTTTATCAATAAGTTAACAAATACTTTTAGCACAACAACAACGATATGGACGTAGTAGTTTTTTACTTTCTCCGTTACGACGTACGAGAAAGTATTGTGATCGTGATTTTGTTTTCAAAAATTTTTTTTACGGAAGTATCCGTTTTGGGGTCCCTACATGCCATTTCAACAATTTCTGGAAAAAATTGCTGTCTGTGTGAGAGCTGTATCTCAAAAACTAATTGAGAAATTGATATAAAACTTTGAACACACGTCTTATTTGATAATCTGAAGAACTGAAAAGCTTTTGGTAAAATTTCGTACACCGGAAGTGGGCGTTTACCTTAACTGTTTTTTGTTTTTTGCCAATATTTTCTTAAATATGAAAAATATCACAAAAACATTTAAACAAACTTTGAAGACAACAAAAAAAATGAACATCTTACATTTTTCATAAAATCATTTTTATTCGAGAAATTTTTTTTTTTATTTTTTTTAAATTTTTGGTTTATAATTATAAAACGATAATAGTTACAGCAAATTTATGTTAATATTAATTGTAGAGAATGCTAAAATGAACAACTTATAAAGAATAAGTTTTTTCGAAATCCCGTTTTTGAGTAAATTGAGTTTTTAATTGGAAGTATAATTTTTTCATCTTTTATAATTTTGACGTTTTAAACGTCAGTTTCATGAGAGTCTATAAAACGCTCGATGTACATTCAAAATATAATTTAAATTTAGAATAGACCATGAAAGCGTAAATATAAATGATACCATCAAGTCGGAGAAAGTAACATGATGGCCACATCACCATTTTTTATAGTAAATCCTGGCGTTTCAAGACAAAATCCATCGATTTGACTTTATTGCTGATATTAAATTTTCTCACACGTGGCACTGCAATCGAAAGCATTTATTTGTTTATCAATAAGTTAACAAACACTTTTAGCATTACCTAGGAACAACGATATGGACGTAGTAGTTTTTTTTGTTCTAACGGGATACGGGTGGACAGAGTTCCGTATTGTTGAATAGTTTTTTGAAAAATTAAACACGCGTTTTTTTCTTTTTTTGATCCGAGATATTCGCAAAAATTAGGTATCTTGCGATTACAGCGCCATCTGTCACGAATCGAAAAAAACGTTTCAGATAAAAGTTACTTATTTTTTTTATGGGGATCCGAATCTGCAATAAAAAATGGGGGTTTCCATTTAAGATTTCAAAGTTGCCACCACCCCCGCCGCAGGTCGACTTTCGTATCATTGGATGACCCTCTTCCAGGCGAACAAATTTTATTCAGAATTTTTTTTTATCCGATGCGTAGTTCTCAATGTCTTCAGATAAATCGGGCACTCTGCATGTACAGGGTGTCTCAAAATTTTCAGAGAGAGTCGCCAAACGTTTTTATAATATAAAAATGATCTTCAACAAGTTTGACAACAAATCCATAATTATTTTGTGATGCAATGCAATGAAGTCCACTAGAGTTACAAGTTCTAAGTTAATAAAACTTACTGTTCATCGTATTCGGTGAAGAATAGAGTGACTGCGTATTGCAGCACCCTTTGTCGGTTTCGTAGGGGGTACCTTTTGATGCCGGTGTCGATTAAGTGCATTCCAAACAGCATTTCGGCTATTGATGTTTTGCCTTTTTGTAGATTCTGTAAATAAATATTTTATAAGAAAAAAGTGTGCTATATACAGGGTGTTTCTAAATTGACTCGAAAGATTTTATAGGGTGATTTTTCAGCAATATTTAAGGGAGGTCTTTCATATTATTGTTTGTTCAACACTACTTCCCCTCCAAGTTACAGCCCCCTAAAGTTAAGGGGAAAAAATTGTTTTTATTTTATATATCCACTATGGAAGAACTAAGAAGAATGAAATTTGGCAGATAACTGCTCCTAATAAAATGGCATATTTCGACGATGTTTGTAACACTAAAATGTTATTACAATGGGGTGAAAAAATCAACACCTATAATAGTTTGCATTAGAACTTTTTAATATTCGATGACTTCCCAAATTATGAAGTTACATATAAATAAATAAATAATGGATGAAGATTCTTCATATATAGCTGAATCAAAAGTGTGAACATGCCTCCGACAGGGATCGAACCTGCAACCTCCAGATCTCCGGTCTCGGATGCTACCAATTGCACCACAGAGGCCACACAGTTTCGCTCCCGCCAGAGTACACATTCACACTTCCAATCCAGCTATTTTTAAATTTCGTAGGCGACGGTCGAGGGCGATACTAAGCACTAACCTGCCGTGCCCGAGTCGGTGATTTTGGTCATTGATGCGCCTTCAACGCTTTAAGTATGTATATTCGATGATTTCCCGAATTACACACTTTTGATTCAGGTATCTACGAAGAATCTTAATCCATTATTTATTTAATTATAGAACTTTTTAATGCGTCTACATTTTTCTATTTCAAAACTTGATTTAAACGGAGGGATTCACCCTGCAACTTTTTTGTCTCTTGACATTTTCTCCTAAAATTGTTAGTTTGATCACAAAAAAAATAAAACAATGCTCAGTCCCATTTGACATAAATTCGCAGATTGGTTATTATGATGTCAAGTGAGGTCAAACTATTTTCTCAAATTTCTAGAGAGTTTTATACGTATTATATTATAAAATTTATGCAGAAAACCATAAGGATTAGGATTCTGCAATTAGACTTTACATTTTTAACACATAGATGCCGCCACAATGCTAAAATGTAAGTCTACTCAAGCGAGTACAATGGGCATTAATGGGTTAATCGAGTATCTATGATTAAATCTCATCTATTCATCTATAACAGTAGGGCAGCCCGTCGATGTAGTGGGTACAGACGAGCGCTTGTGCCGTGTGGGTTCGAATTCCAGCACGCGCGAAAAAATTTTCGGGGATCGAGAAGTATTCGCTCGGGTTCATGGTTGTTGTGTACGTTTGACATTATTCATTTGTTCATTTATTCATCCCAAATTGATACATATATATAAACCTGTCGTGACTGAATGGCTCAAGCCCAAGTAAAAAAAAAAAAAAAACAATTGTTATTTTAGAGCACTTACCTGATAATTGAAAATGGTATTCAAAATTGATGTATCTTGCGCGAACGATTGCACATCCTGCTTCCACATATTTGCCGGAGACAGCACAAGACAACTGTACTCCGGCAGCACGTCATTCTTCGGGTCCTTCGGTTTTCTTATGGCCTCCACGTGCAAACACACATGTCCCAATGTTTTCAGACTGTAGGAAAATAACTTGTTCACTTTAGTAATTTACCAGCATCTTACGGACGAGTACATTCGTGTTACCCCAACTACGGCTCATCGCGTGTACAGTATTACCGAGAACTCGAGTGGTTTGCGCAGAGCGAGAAAGTATTCGGAGAACGGGACAACAAATCTCCGGAGCCAATTGAATTTGAGATGGTCACTGCGCAACACACCTCGAGTGCTTGGTTCAACTCATATTATTAATGATTGTATACCATTAATACACACGCAAGCATGAAATCAAAAGGCCATTGACCTCAATTATTAATAATGTCCTTTTAAAATCCTCCATTTAAAATTATATTTAAAAAAAATTATAATTAGCGTGCCTTGGAAAAAAAAAGTGACAAATGTCATTTGTTGTAAGCTTATGTCAAACATGAATAATAACGACCCAATAAATAAGTACCTATGTTACTACTCAATGTAGAATAGAATAAATAAGTAGTGCAAGTATTAATTCACTTGCGATTTAGATGTTCTGTGATTATTGTAAACACTAAGTAGAACGTCTAACACTGCAAGTCAATCCACTCTCTTCGACTTTTCAAAGGCTCCATATCATCTCAAATTTCCTTCTAACCTTCTAAATTTAGGTTCTGGTATTCACCGCTCTGGAAACCGTAGATGATAAATTCGTGCCGCAGCTCTTCGATTTCTATTACATAGTAAATAAATTTGTAACATGTCTGTTAATTCGCTATTGTTCATGATTATGTCTGAAACACACACTAATAACAAATGGCTGACATTACTTATGCAATAAATGACATTTGTCGATTCAAATTTTTTTCAAGGCACGCTACATTTATTACCAAAAAAATCATGTGAACAAGATTTATTATTATCTTTTTCTGGCAAAAATATTAACTTAAAACCAACATAACGGGCATAATTGGATTCAGAAAAACAATGTCTAATATTATAAAATTAGAAAAGTATATGCAGCCATTTAAAAATTTAAAGTTGACCATCATTTGACAATGAAGTTGATTTTGAAAAAATATATAATTACCATCATTTTATAGTATTTAAACAGCCATTGACTTAATTTTTTAGTTCATTCAAATCGGTCAATAAATAACAGAGTTATGGCATTGGGCGTTTTTTACCGAACACACGGTAAATGTATCTGTACCTATCTAGGACATGTGAAGCATTGGCATTTTCACAAATAAATCTAAACTGAAAATCTTATTTTTGTTCTTTTAGTATCACGCAAAATAAATCTTACCTTATAGGATCCTGATAGTTCCGTACCACGTCCAACAATTTAAAGGCCTCGTACAGGGGCCCCCGGAAAGCGTCACCTATTTTCAGGTCCGGCACCCACGGGCTCACCGCCGCCCTGAGGATGACCTGCTGGACGTAGCATTTCGGCGCTTCCCCCGGTTGCGTCCCGCTCGGGTTTATGGAGCCGTTGTTCCACACTTGGACAGCTAGGTTCGCAGAGAGCGGAAGGTTCAGTAAAGGGTAACTGTAAAAAAAAAAACGTGTAAAGTGGTGCTCGATAATTATTAGTTGGACGTAAAAGTTTCAATTCAATCAGTCGACTTGATTTCATCAACAGATGGAGGCTGGTGACATGACTCATGATGGCATGGCGCAAAGATTACATGGTGTGACTTAATCGGCCGTAGCGGCCAAACGAAAACTCCAAATTGAACGCGGTTTGCAAATCTGAGCTCCTCGTACGTCAATTAGTCGGATTAGAGATTTTTATTTTTTGATGAAATCGTGAAAAAAGACATGACTAACCCCCTTGGAAATTTTGTTAAAAAATGCAACTTTCTTAAAAATCATCGTAGACTATTGAATTTAACTTTATTTTCATCAGAAAGACGAGAGAAATTGATTGCCATTAAAAAATTTCAGCTAACTTCAATAGCAAAAAAATTAGTCAGTCACCGTGAAGATTTTGGAAAATTTACGAAAATAATTGATTTTTCAGACTTTGATCGGCCGTAGCGGCCAAACGAAAACTCCAAATTGAACGCGGTTTGCAAATCTGAGCTCCTCGTACGTCAATTAGTCGGATTAGAGATTTTGAATTTTTGATGAAATCGTGAAAAAAGACATGACTAACCCCCTTGGAAATTTTGTCAAAAAATGCAACTTTCTTAAAAATCATCGTAGACTATTGAATTTAACTTTATTTTCATCAGAAAGACGAGAGAAATCGATTGCCGTTAAAAAATTTCAGCTAACTTCAATAGCAAAAAAATTAGTCAGTCACCGTGAGGATTTTGGAAAATTTACGAAAATAATTGATTTTTCAGACTTTGATCGGCCGTAGCGGCCAAACGAAAACTCCAAATTGAACGCGGTTTGCAAATCTGAGCTCCTCGTACGTCAATTAGTCGGATTAGAGATTTTGAATTTTTGATGAAATCGTGAAAAAAGACATGACTAACCCCCTTGGAAATTTTGTTAAAAAATGCAACTTTCTTAAAAATCATCGTAGACTATTGAATTTAACTTTATTTTCATCAGAAAGACGAGAGAAATTGATTGCCGTTAAAAAATTTCAGCTAACTTCAATAGCAAAAAAATTAGTCAGTCACCGTGAAGATTTTGGAAAATTTACGAAAATAATTGATTTTTCAGACTTTGATCGGCCGTAGCGGCCAAACGAAAACTCCAAATTGAACGCGGTTTGCAAATCTGAGCTCCTCGTACGTCAATTAGTCGGATTAGAGATTTTGAATTTTTGATGAAATCGTGAAAAAAGACATGACTAACCCCCTTGGAAATTTTGTCAAAAAATGCAACTTTCTTAAAAATCATCGTAGACTATTGAATTTAACTTTATTTTCATCAGAAAGACGAGAGAAATCGATTGCCGTTAAAAAATTTCAGCTAACTTCAATAGCAAAAAAATTAGTCAGTCACCGTGAAGATTTTGGAAAATTTACGAAAATAATTGATTTTTCAGACTTTGATCGGCCGTAGCGGCCAAACGAAAACTCCAAATTGAACGCGGTTTGCAAATCTGAGCTCCTCGTACGTCAATTAGTCGGATTAGAGATTTTGAATTTTTGATGAAATCGTGAAAAAAGACATGACTAACCCCCTTGGAAATTTTGTCAAAAAATGCAACTTTCTTAAAAATCATCGTAGACTATTGAATTTAACTTTATTTTCATCAGAAAGACGAGAGAAATCGATTGCCGTTAAAAAATTTCAGCTAACTTCAATAGCAAAAAAAGTAGTCAGTCACCGTGAAGATTTTGGAAAATTTACGAAAATAATTGATTTTTCAGACTTTGATCGGCCGTAGCGGCCAAACGAAAACTCCAAATTGAACGCGGTTTGCAAATCTGAGCTCCTCGTACGTCAATTAGTCGGATTAGAGATTTTGAATTTTTGATGAAATCGTGAAAAAAGACATGACTAACCCCCTTGGAAATTTTGTCAAAAAATGCAACTTTCTTAAAAATCATCGTAGACTATTGAATTTAACTTTATTTTCATCAGAAAGACGAGAGAAATCGATTGCCGTTAAAAAATTTCAGCTAACTTCAATAGCAAAAAAAATAGTCAGTCACCGTGAAGATTTTGGAAAATTTACGAAAATAATTGATTTTTCAGACTTTGATCGGCCGTAGCGGCCAAACGAAAACTCCAAATTGAACGCGGTTTGCAAATCTGAGCTCCTCGTACGTCAATTAGTCGGATTAGAGATTTTGAATTTTTGATGAAATCGTGAAAAAAAACATGACTAACCCCCTTGGAAATTTTGTTAAAAAATGCAACTTTCTTAAAAATCATCGTAGACTATTGAATTTAACTTTATTTTCATCAGAAAGACGAGAGAAATTGATTGCCGTTAAAAAATTTCAGCTAACTTCAATAGCAAAAAAATTAGTCAGTCACCGTGAGGATTTTGGAAAATTTACGAAAATAATTGATTTTTCAGACTTTGATCGGCCGTAGCGGCCAAACGAAAACTCCAAATTGAACGCGGTTTGCAAATCTGAGCTCCTCGTACGTCAATTAGTCGGATTAGAGATTTTGAATTTTTGATGAAATCGTGAAAAAAGACATGACTAACCCCCTTGGAAATTTTGTTAAAAAATGCAACTTTCTTAAAAATCATCGTAGACTATTGAATTTAACTTTATTTTCATCAGAAAGACGAGAGAAATTGATTGCCGTTAAAAAATTTCAGCTAACTTCAATAGCAAAAAAATTAGTCAGTCACCGTGAAGATTTTGGAAAATTTACGAAAATAATTGATTTTTCAGACTTTGATCGGCCGTAGCGGCCAAACGAAAACTCCAAATTGAACGCGGTTTGCAAATCTGAGCTCCTCGTACGTCAATTAGTCGGATTAGAGATTTTGAATTTTTGATGAAATCGTGAAAAAAAACATGACTAACCCCCTTGGAAATTTTGTTAAAAAATGCAACTTTCTTAAAAATCATCGTAGACTATTGAATTTAACTTTATTTTCATCAGAAAGACGAGAGAAATTGATTGCCGTTAAAAAAATTCAGCTAACTTCAATAGCAAAAAAATTAGTCAGTCACCGTGAGGATTTTGGAAAATTTACGAAAATAATTGATTTTTCAGACTTTGATCGGCCGTAGCGGCCAAACGAAAACTCCAAATTGAACGCGGTTTGCAAATCTGAGCTCCTCGTACGTCAATTAGTCGGATTAGAGATTTTGAATTTTTGATGAAATCGTGAAAAAAGACATGACTAACCCCCTTGGAAATTTTGTTAAAAAATGCAACTTTCTTAAAAATCATCGTAGACTATTGAATTTAACTTTATTTTCATCAGAAAGACGAGAGAAATTGATTGCCGTTAAAAAATTTCAGCTAACTTCAATAGCAAAAAAATTAGTCAGTCACCGTGAAGATTTTGGAAAATTTACGAAAATAATTGATTTTTCAGACTTTGATCGGCCGTAGCGGCCAAACGAAAACTCCAAATTGAACGCGGTTTGCAAATCTGAGCTCCTCGTACGTCAATTAGTCGGATTAGAGATTTTGAATTTTTGATGAAATCGTGAAAAAAAACATGACTAACCCCCTTGGAAATTTTGTTAAAAAATGCAACTTTCTTAAAAATCATCGTAGACTATTGAATTTAACTTTATTTTCATCAGAAAGACGAGAGAAATTGATTGCCGTTAAAAAATTTCAGCTAACTTCAATAGCAAAAAAATTAGTCAGTCACCGTGAGGATTTTGGAAAATTTACGAAAATAATTGATTTTTCAGACTTTGATCGGCCGTAGCGGCCAAACGAAAACTCCAAATTGAACGCGGTTTGCAAATCTGAGCTCCTCGTACGTCAATTAGTCGGATTAGAGATTTTGAATTTTTGATGAAATCGTGAAAAAAGACATGACTAACCCCCTTGGAAATTTTGTTAAAAAATGCAACTTTCTTAAAAATCATCGTAGACTATTGAATTTAACTTTATTTTCATCAGAAAGACGAGAGAAATTGATTGCCGTTAAAAAATTTCAGCTAACTTCAATAGCAAAAAAATTAGTCAGTCACCGTGAAGATTTTGGAAAATTTACGAAAATAATTGATTTTTCAGACTTTGATCGGCCGTAGCGGCCAAACGAAAACTCCAAATTGAACGCGGTTTGCAAATCTGAGCTCCTCGTACGTCAATTAGTCGGATTAGAGATTTTGAATTTTTGATGAAATCGTGAAAAAAAAACATGACTAAACCCCTTGGAAATTTTGTTAAAAAATGCAACTTTCTTAAAAATCATCGTAGACTATTGAATTTAACTTTATTTTCATCAGAAAGACGAGAGAAATTGATTGCCGTTAAAAAATTTCAGCTAACTTCAATAGCAAAAAAATTAGTCAGTCACCGTGAGGATTTTGGAAAATTTACGAAAATAATTGATTTTTCAGACTTTGATCGGCCGTAGCGGCCAAACGAAAACTCCAAATTGAACGCGGTTTGCAAATCTGAGCTCCTCGTACGTCAATTAGTCGGATTAGAGATTTTGAATTTTTGATGAAATCGTGAAAAAAGACATGACTAACCCCCTTGGAAATTTTGTTAAAAAATGCAACTTTCTTAAAAATCATCGTAGACTATTGAATTTAACTTTATTTTCATCAGAAAGACGAGAGAAATTGATTGCCGTTAAAAAATTTCAGCTAACTTCAATAGCAAAAAAATTAGTCAGTCACCGTGAAGATTTTGGAAAATTTACGAAAATAATTGATTTTTCAGACTTTGATCGGCCGTAGCGGCCAAACGAAAACTCCAAATTGAACGCGGTTTGCAAATCTGAGCTCCTCGTACGTCAATTAGTCGGATTAGAGATTTTGAATTTTTGATGAAATCGTGAAAAAAGACATGACTAACCCCCTTGGAAATTTTGTTAAAAAATGCAACTTTCTTAAAAATCATCGTAGACTATTGAATTTAACTTTATTTTCATCAGAAAGACGAGAGAAATTGATTGCCGTTAAAAAATTTCAGCTAACTTCAATAGCAAAAAAATTAGTCAGTCACCGTGAAGATTTTGGAAAATTTACGAAAATAATTGATTTTTCAGACTTTGATCGGCCGTAGCGGCCAAACGAAAACTCCAAATTGAACGCGGTTTGCAAATCTGAGCTCCTCGTACGTCAATTAGTCGGATTAGAGATTTTGAATTTTTGATGAAATCGTGAAAAAAGACATGACTAACCCCCTTGGAAATTTTGTCAAAAAATGCAACTTTCTTAAAAATCATCGTAGACTATTGAATTTAACTTTATTTTCATCAGAAAGACGAGAGAAATCGATTGCCGTTAAAAAATTTCAGCTAACTTCAATAGCAAAAAAATTAGTCAGTCACCGTGAGGATTTTGGAAAATTTACGAAAATAATTGATTTTTCAGACTTTGATCGGCCGTAGCGGCCAAACGAAAACTCCAAATTGAACGCGGTTTGCAAATCTGAGCTCCTCGTACGTCAATTAGTCGGATTAGAGATTTTGAATTTTTGATGAAATCGTGAAAAAAGACATGACTAACCCCCTTGGAAATTTTGTTAAAAAATGCAACTTTCTTAAAAATCATCGTAGACTATTGAATTTAACTTTATTTTCATCAGAAAGACGAGAGAAATTGATTGCCGTTAAAAAATTTCAGCTAACTTCAATAGCAAAAAAAATAGTCAGTCACCGTGAAGATTTTGGAAAATTTACGAAAATAATTGATTTTTCAGACTTTGATCGGCCGTAGCGGCCAAACGAAAACTCCAAATTGAACGCGGTTTGCAAATCTGAGCTCCTCGTACGTCAATTAGTCGGATTAGAGATTTTGAATTTTTGATGAAATCGTGAAAAAAGACATGACTAACCCCCTTGGAAATTTTGTCAAAAAATGCAACTTTCTTAAAAATCATCGTAGACTATTGAATTTAACTTTATTTTCATCAGAAAGACGAGAGAAATCGATTGCCGTTAAAAAATTTCAGCTAACTTCAATAGCAAAAAAATTAGTCAGTCACCGTGAGGATTTTGGAAAATTTACGAAAATAATTGATTTTTCAGACTTTGATCGGCCGTAGCGGCCAAACGAAAACTCCAAATTGAACGCGGTTTGCAAATCTGAGCTCCTCGTACGTCAATTAGTCGGATTAGAGATTTTGAATTTTTGATGAAATCGTGAAAAAAGACATGACTAACCCCCTTGGAAATTTTGTCAAAAAATGCAACTTTCTTAAAAATCATCGTAGACTATTGAATTTAACTTTATTTTCATCAGAAAGACGAGAGAAATCGATTGCCGTTAAAAAATTTCAGCTAACTTCAATAGCAAAAAAATTAGTCAGTCACCGTGAGGATTTTGGAAAATTTACGAAAATAATTGATTTTTCAGACTTTGATCGGCCGTAGCGGCCAAACGAAAACTCCAAATTGAACGCGGTTTGCAAATCTGAGCTCCTCGTACGTCAATTAGTCGGATTAGAGATTTTGAATTTTTGATGAAATCGTGAAAAAAAAACATGACTAAACCCCTTGGAAATTTTGTTAAAAAATGCAACTTTCTTAAAAATCATCGTAGACTATTGAATTTAACTTTATTTTCATCAGAAAGACGAGAGAAATTGATTGCCGTTAAAAAATTTCAGCTAACTTCAATAGCAAAAAAATTAGTCAGTCACCGTGAGGATTTTGGAAAATTTACGAAAATAATTGATTTTTCAGACTTTGATCGGCCGTAGCGGCCAAACGAAAACTCCAAATTGAACGCGGTTTGCAAATCTGAGCTCCTCGTACGTCAATTAGTCGGATTAGAGATTTTGAATTTTTGATGAAATCGTGAAAAAAGACATGACTAACCCCCTTGGAAATTTTGTTAAAAAATGCAACTTTCTTAAAAATCATCGTAGACTATTGAATTTAACTTTATTTTCATCAGAAAGACGAGAGAAATCGATTGCCGTTAAAAAATTTCAGCTAACTTCAATAGCAAAAAAATTAGTCAGTCACCGTGAGGATTTTGGAAAATTTACGAAAATAATTGATTTTTCAGACTTTGATCGGCCGTAGCGGCCAAACGAAAACTCCAAATTGAACGCGGTTTGCAAATCTGAGCTCCTCGTACGTCAATTAGTCGGATTAGAGATTTTGAATTTTTGATGAAATCGTGAAAAAAAAACATGACTAAACCCCTTGGAAATTTTGTTAAAAAATGCAACTTTCTTAAAAATCATCGTAGACTATTGAATTTAACTTTATTTTCATCAGAAAGACGAGAGAAATTGATTGCCGTTAAAAAATTTCAGCTAACTTCAATAGCAAAAAAATTAGTCAGTCACCGTGAGGATTTTGGAAAATTTACGAAAATAATTGATTTTTCAGACTTTGATCGGCCGTAGCGGCCAAACGAAAACTCCAAATTGAACGCGGTTTGCAAATCTGAGCTCCTCGTACGTCAATTAGTCGGATTAGAGATTTTGAATTTTTGATGAAATCGTGAAAAAAGACATGACTAACCCCCTTGGAAATTTTGTTAAAAAATGCAACTTTCTTAAAAATCATCGTAGACTATTGAATTTAACTTTATTTTCATCAGAAAGACGAGAGAAATTGATTGCCGTTAAAAAATTTCAGCTAACTTCAATAGCAAAAAAATTAGTCAGTCACCGTGAAGATTTTGGAAAATTTACGAAAATAATTGATTTTTCAGACTTTGATCGGCCGTAGCGGCCAAACGAAAACTCCAAATTGAACGCGGTTTGCAAATCTGAGCTCCTCGTACGTCAATTAGTCGGATTAGAGATTTTGAATTTTTGATGAAATCGTGAAAAAAGACATGACTAACCCCCTTGGAAATTTTGTCAAAAAATGCAACTTTCTTAAAAATCATCGTAGACTATTGAATTTAACTTTATTTTCATCAGAAAGACGAGAGAAATCGATTGCCGTTAAAAAATTTCAGCTAACTTCAATAGCAAAAAAATTAGTCAGTCACCGTGAGGATTTTGGAAAATTTACGAAAATAATTGATTTTTCAGACTTTGATCGGCCGTTAGCGGCCAAACGAAAACTCCAAATTGAACGCGGTTTGCAAATCTGAGCTCCTCGTACGTCAATTAGTCGGATTAGAGATTTTGAATTTTTGATGAAATCGTGAAAAAAGGCATGACTAACCCCCTTGGAAATTTTGTTAAAAAATGCAACTTTCTTAAAAATCATCGTAGACTATTGAATTTAACTTTATTTTCATCAGAAAGACGAGAGAAATCGATTGCCGTTAAAAAATTTCAGCTAACTTCAATAGCAAAAAAATTAGTCAGTCACCGTGAAGGATTTTGGAAAATTTACGAAAATAATTGATTTTTCAGACTTTGATCGGCCGTAGCGGCCAAACGAAAACTCCAAATTGAACGCGGTTTGCAAATCTGAGCTCCTCGTACGTCAATTAGTCGGATTAGAGATTTTGAATTTTTGATGAAATCGTGAAAAAAGACATGACTAACCCCCTTGGAAATTTTGTTAAAAAATGCAACTTTCTTAAAAACATCGTAGACTATTGAATTTAACTTTATTTTCATCAGAAAGACGAGAGAAATTGATTGCCGTTAAAAAATTTCAGCTAACTTCAATAGCAAAAAAATTAGTCAGTCACCGTGAAGATTTTGGAAAATTTACGAAAATAATTGATTTTTCAGACTTTGATCGGCCGTAGCGGCCAAACGAAAACTCCAAATTGAACGCGGTTTGCAAATCTGAGCTCCTCGTACGTCAATTAGTCGATTAGAGATTTTGAATTTTTGATGAAATCGTGAAAAAAGACATGACTAACCCCCTTGGAAATTTTTGTTAAAAAATGCAACTTTCTTAAAAATCATCGTAGACTATTGAATTTAACTTTATTTTCATCAGAAAGACGAGAGAAATTGATTGCCGTTAAAAAATTTCAGCTAACTTCAATAGCAAAAAAATTAGTCAGTCACCGTGAAGATTTTGGAAAAATTTACGAAAATAATTGATTTTTCAGACTTTGATCGCCGTAGCGGCCAAACGAAAACTCCAAATTGAACGCGGTTTGCAAATCTGAGCTCCTCGTACGTCAATTAGTCGGATTAGAGATTTTGAATTTTGATGAAATCGTGAAAAAAAACATGACTAACCCCCCTTGGAAATTTTGTTAAAAAATGCAACTTTCTTAAAAATCATCGTAGACTATTGAATTTAACTTTATTTTCATCAGAAAGACGAGAGAAATCGATTGCCGTTAAAAATTTCAGCTAACTTCAATAGCAAAAAAAATAGTCAGTCACCGTGAAGATTTTGGAAAATTTACGAAAATAATTGATTTTTCAGACTTTGATCGGCCGTAGCGGCCAAACGAAAACTCCAAATTGAACGCGGTTTGCAAATCTGAGCTCCTCGTACGTCAATTAGTCGGATTAGAGATTTTGAATTTTTGATGAAATCGTGAAAAAAGACATGACTAACCCCCTTGGAATTTTGTTCAAAAATGCAACTTTCTTAAAAATCATCGTAGACTATTGAATTTAACTTTATTTTCATCAGAAAGACGAGAGAAATCGATTGCCGTTAAAAAATTTCAGCTAACTTCAATAGCAAAAAAAATAGTCAGTCACCGTGAAGATTTTGGAAAATTTACGAAAATAATTGATTTTTCAGACTTTGATCGGCCGTAGCGGCCAAACGAAAACTCCAAATTGAACGCGGTTTGCAAATCTGAGCTCCTCGTACGTCAATTAGTCGGATTAGAGATTTTGAATTTTTGATGAAATCGTGAAAAAAGACATGACTAACCCCCTTGGAAATTTTGTCAAAAAATGCAACTTTCTTAAAAATCATCGTAGACTATTGAATTTAACTTTATTTTCATCAGAAAGACGAGAGAAATCGATTGCCGTTAAAAAATTTCAGCTAACTTCAATAGCAAAAAAAATAGTCAGTCACCGTGAAGATTTTGGAAAATTTACGAAAATAATTGATTTTTCAGACTTTGATCGGCCGTAGCGGCCAAACGAAAACTCCAAATTGAACGCGGTTTGCAAATCTGAGCTCCTCGTACGTCAATTAGTCGGATTAGAGATTTTGAATTTTTGATGAAATCGTGAAAAAAAACATGACTAACCCCCTTGGAAATTTTGTTAAAAAATGCAACTTTCTTAAAAATCATCGTAGACTATTGAATTTAACTTTATTTTCATCAGAAAGACGAGAGAAATTGATTGCCGTTAAAAATTTCAGCTAACTTCAATAGCAAAAAAATTAGTCCAGTCACCGTGAAGGATTTTGGAAATTTACGAAAATAATTGATTTTTCAGACTTTGATCGGCCGTAGCGGCCAAACGAAAACTCCAATTGAACGCGGTTTGCAAATCTGAGCTCCTCGTACGTCAATTAGTCGGATTAGAGATTTTGAATTTTTGATGAAATCGTGAAAAAAGACATGACTAACCCCCTTGGAAATTTTGTTAAAAAATGCAACTTTCTTAAAAATCATCGTAGACTATTGAATTTAACTTTATTTTCATCAGAAAGACGAGAGAAATTGATTGCCGTTAAAAAATTTCAGCTAACTTCATTAGCAAAAAAATTAGTCAGTCACCGTGAAGATTTTGGAAAATTTACGAAAATAATTGATTTTTTCAGACTTTGATCGGCCGTAGCGGCCAAACGAAAACTCCAAATTGAACGCGGTTTGCAAATCTGAGCTCCTCGTACGTCAATTAGTCGGATTAGAGATTTTGAATTTTTGATGAAATCGTGAAAAAAAACATGACTAACCCCCTTGGAAATTTTGTTAAAAAATGCAACTTTCTTAAAAATCATCGTAGACTATTGAATTTAACTTTATTTTCATCAGAAAGACGAGAGAAATTGATTGCGTTTAAAAAATTCAGCTAACTTCAATAGCAAAAAAATTAGTCAGGTCACCGTGAGGATTTTGGAAATTTACGAAATAATTGATTTTTCAGACTTTGATCGGCCGTAGCGGCCAAACGAAAACTCCAAATTGAACGCGGTTTGCAAATCTGAGCTCCTCGTACGTCAATTAGTCGGATTAGAGATTTTGAATTTTTGATGAAATCGTGAAAAAAGACATGACTAACCCCCTTGGAAATTTTGTTAAAAAATGCAACTTTCTTAAAAATCATCGTAGACTATTGAATTTAACTTTATTTTCATCAGAAAGACGAGAGAAATTGATTGCCGTTAAAAAATTTCAGCTAACTTCAATAGCAAAAAATTAGTCAGTCACCGTGAAGATTTTGGAAAATTTACGAAAATAATTGATTTTTCAGACTTTGATCGGCCGTAGCGGCCAAACGAAAACTCCAAATTGAACGCGGTTTGCAAATCTGAGCTCCCTCGTACGTCAATTAGTCGGATTAGAGATTTTGAATTTTGATGAAATCGTGAAAAAAAACATGACTAACCCCCTTGGAAATTTTGTTAAAAAATGCAACTTTCTTAAAATCATCGTAGACTATTGAATTTAACTTTATTTTCATCAGAAAGACGAGAGAACTTGATTGCCGTTAAAAAATTTCAGCTAACTTCAATAGCAAAAAAATTAGTCAGTCACCGTGAGGATTTTGGAAAATTTACGAAAATAATTGATTTTTCAGACTTTGATCGGCCGTAGCGGCCCAAACGAAAACTCCAAATTGAACGCGGTTTGCAAATCTGAGCTCCTCGTACGTCAATTAGTCGGATTAGAGATTTTGAATTTTTGATGAAATCGTGAAAAAAGACATGACTAACCCCCTTGGAAATTTTGTTTAAAAAATGCAACTTTCTTAAAATCATCGTAGACTATTGAATTTAACTTTATTTTCATCAGAAAGACGAGAGAAATTGATTGCCGTTAAAAAATTTCAGCTAACTTCAATAGCAAAAAAATTAGTCAGTCACCGTGAAGATTTTGGAAAATTTACGAAAATAATTGATTTTTCAGACTTTGATCGGCCGTAGCGGCCAAACGAAAACTCCAAATTGAACGCGGTTTGCAAATCTGAGCTCCTCGTATGTCAATTAGTCGGATTAGAGATTTTGAATTTTTGATGAAATCGTGAAAAAAAACATGACTAAACCCCTTGGAAATTTTGTTAAAAAATGCAACTTTCTTAAAAATCATCGTAGACTATTGAATTTAACTTTATTTTCATCAGAAAGACGAGAGAAATCGATTGCCGTTAAAAAATTTCAGCTAACTTCAATAGCAAAAAAATTAGTCAGTCACCGTGAGGATTTTGGAAAATTTACGAAAATAATTGATTTTTCAGACTTTGATCGGCCGTAGCGGCCAAACGAAAACTCCAAATTGAACGCGGTTTGCAAATCTGAGCTCCTCGTACGTCAATTAGTCGGATTAGAGATTTTGAATTTTTGATGAAATCGTGAAAAAAGACATGACTAACCCCCTTGGAAATTTTGTTAAAAAATGCAACTTTCTTAAAAATCATCGTAGACTATTGAATTTAACTTTATTTTCATCAGAAAGACGAGAGAAATTGATTGCCGTTAAAAAATTTCAGCTAACTTCAATAGCAAAAAAATTAGTCAGTCACCGTGAAGATTTTTGGAAAATTTACGAAAATAATTGATTTTTCAGACTTTGATCGGCCGTAGCGGCCAAACGAAAACTCCAAATTGAACGCGGTTTGCAAATCTGAGCTCCTCGTACGTCAATTAGTCGGATTAGAGATTTTGAATTTTTGATGAAATCGTGAAAAAAGACATGACTAACCCCCTTGGAAATTTTGTTAAAAAATGCAACTTTCTTAAAAATCATCGTAGACTATTGAATTTAACTTTATTTTCATCAGAAAGACGAGAGAAATTGATTGCCGTTAAAAAATTTCAGCTAACTTCAATAGCAAAAAAATTAGTCAGTCACCGTGAAGATTTTGGAAATTTACGAAAATAATTGATTTTTCAGACTTTGATCGGCCGTAGCGGCCAACGAAAACTCCAAATTGAACGCGGTTTGCAAATCTGAGCTCCTCGTACGTCAATTAGTCGGATTAGAGATTTTGAATTTTTGATGAAATCGTGAAAAAAGACATGACTAACCCCCTTGGAAATTTTGTCAAAAAATGCAACTTTCTTAAAAATCATCGTAGACTATTGAATTTAACTTTATTTTCATCAGAAAGACGAGAGAAATCGATTGCCGTTAAAAAATTTCAGCTAACTTCAATAGCAAAAAAAATAGTCAGTCACCGTGAGGATTTTGGAAAATTTACGAAAATAATTGATTTTTCAGACTTTGATCGGCCGTAGCGGCCAAACGAAAACTCCAAAATTGAACGCGGTTTGCAAATCTGAGCTCCTCGTACGTCAATTAGTCGGATTAGAGATTTTGAATTTTTGATGAAATCGTGAAAAAAGACATGACTAACCCCCTTGGAAATTTTGTTAAAAAATGCAACTTTCTTAAAAATCATCGTAGACTATTGAATTTAACTTTATTTTCATCAGAAAGACGAGAGAAATTGATTGCCGTTAAAAAATTTCAGCTAACTTCAATAGCAAAAAAATTAGTCAGTCACCGTGAAGATTTGGAAAATTTACGAAAATAATTGATTTTTCAGACTTTGATCGGCCGTAGCGGCCCAAACGAAAAACTCCAAATTGAACGCGGTTTGCAAATCTGAGCTCCTCGTACGTCAATTAGTCGGATTAGAGATTTTGAATTTTTGATGAAATCGTGAAAAAAAGACATGACTAACCCCTTGGAAATTTTGTCAAAAAATGCAACTTTCTTAAAAATCATCGTAGACTATTGAATTTAACTTTATTTTCATCAGAAAGGACGAGAGAAATCGATTGCCGTTAAAAATTTCAGCTAACTTCAATAGCAAAAAAATTAGTCAGTCACCGTGAGGATTTTGGAAAATTTACGAAAATAATGATTTTCAGACTTTGATCGGCCGTAGCGGCCAAACGAAAACTCCAAATTGAACGCGGTTTGCAAATCTGAGCTCCTCGTACGTCAATTAGTCGGATTAGAGATTTTGAATTTTTGATGAAATCGTGAAAAAAGACATGACTAACCCCCTTGGAAATTTTGTCAAAAAATGCAACTTTCTTAAAAATCATCGTAGACTATTGAATTTAACTTTATTTTCATCAGAAAGACGAGAGAAATCGATTGCCGTTAAAAAAATTTCAGCTAACTTCAATAGCAAAAAAATTAGTCAGTCACCGTGAGGATTTTGGAAAATTTACGAAAATAATTGATTTTTCAGACTTTGATCGGCCGTAGCGGCAAACGAAACTCCAAATTGAACGCGGTTTGCAAATCTGAGCTCCTCGTACGTCAATTAGTCGGATTAGAGATTTTGAATTTTTGATGAAATCGTGAAAAAAGACATGACTAACCCCCTTGGAAATTTTGTTAAAAATGCAACTTTCTTAAAAATCATCGTAGACTATTGAATTTAACTTTATTTTCATCAGAAAGACGAGAGAAATTGATTGCCGTTAAAAAATTTCAGCTAACTTCAATAGCAAAAAAATAGTCAGTCACCGTGAAGATTTTGGAAAATTTACGAAAATAATTGATTTTTCAGACTTTGATCGGCCGTAGCGGCCAAACGAAAACTCCAAATTGAACGCGGTTTGCAAATCTGAGCTCCTCGTACGTCAATTAGTCGGATTAGAGATTTTGAATTTTTGATGAAATCGTGAAAAAAGACATGACTAACCCCCTTGGAAATTTTGTCAAAAAATGCAACTTTCTTAAAAATCATCGTAGACTATTGAATTTAACTTTATTTTCATCAGAAAGACGAGAGAAATCGATTGCCGTTAAAAAATTTCAGCTAACTTCAATAGCAAAAAAATTAGTCAGTCACCGTGAGGATTTTGGAAAATTACGAAAATAATTGATTTTTCAGACTTTGATCGGCCGTAGCGGCCAAACGAAAACTCCAAATTGAAACGCGGTTTGCAAATCTGAGCTCCTCGTACGTCAATTAGTCGGATTAGAGATTTTGAATTTTTGATGAAATCGTGAAAAAAGACATGACTAACCCCCTTGGAAATTTTGTCAAAAATGCAACTTTCTTAAAAATCATCGTAGACTATTGAATTTAACTTTATTTTCATCAGAAAGACGAGAGAAATCGATTGCCGTTAAAAAATTTCAGCTAACTTCAATAGCAAAAAAATTAGTCAGTCACCGTGAGGATTTTGGAAAATTTACGAAAATAATTGATTTTTCAGACTTTGATCGGCCGTAGCGGCCAAACGAAAACTCCAAATTGAACGCGGTTTGCAAATCTGAGCTCCTCGTACGTCAATTAGTCGGATTAGAGATTTTGAATTTTTGATGAAATCGTGAAAAAAAAACATGACTAAACCCCTTGAAATTTTGTTAAAAAATGCAACTTTCTTAAAAATCATCGTAGACTATTGAATTTAACTTTATTTTCATCAGAAAGACGAGAGAAATTGATTGCCGTTAAAAAATTTCAGCTAACTTCAATAGCAAAAAAATTAGTCAGTCACCGTGAGGATTTTGGAAAATTTACGAAAATAATTGATTTTTCAGACTTTGATCGGCCGTAGCGGCCAAACGAAAACTCCAAATTGAACGCGGTTTTGCAAATCTGAGCTCCTCGTACGTCAATTAGTCGGATTAGAGATTTTGAATTTTTGATGAAATCGTGAAAAAAGACAGACTAACCCCCTTGGAAATTTTGTTAAAAAATGCAACTTTCTTAAAAATCATCGTAGGACTATTGAATTTAACTTTATTTTCATCAGAAAGACGAGAGAAATCGATTGCCGTTAAAAAATTTCAGCTAACTTCAATAGCAAAAAAATTAGTCAGTCACCGTGAGGATTTTGGAAAATTTACGAAAATAATTGATTTTTCAGACTTTGATCGGCCGTAGCGGCCAAACGAAAACTCCAATTGAACGCGGTTTGCAAATCTGAGCTCCTCGTACGTCAATTAGTCGGATTAGAGATTTTGAATTTTTGATGAAATCGTGAAAAAAGACATGACTAACCCCCTTGGAAATTTTGTCAAAAAATGCACTTTCTTAAAAATCATCGTAGACTATTGAATTTAACTTTTATTTTCATCAGAAAGACGAGAGAAATCGATTGCCGTTAAAAAATTTCAGCTAACTTCAATAGCAAAAAATTAGTCAGTCACCGTGAGGATTTTGGAAAATTTACGAAAATAATTGATTTTTCAGACTTTGATCGGCCGTAGCGGCCAAACGAAAACTCCAAATTGAACGCGGTTTGCAAATCTGAGCTCCTCGTACGTCAATTAGTCGGATTAGAGATTTTGAATTTTTGATGAAATCGTGAAAAAAAGACATGACTAACCCCCTTGGAAATTTTGTTAAAAAATGCAACTTTCTTAAAAATCATCGTAGACTATTGAATTTAACTTTATTTTCATCAGAAAGACGAGAGAAATTGATTGCCGTTAAAAAATTTCAGCTAACTTCAATAGCAAAAAAATTAGTCAGTCACCGTGAAGATTTTGGAAAATTTACGAAAATAATTGATTTTTCAGACTTTGATCGGCCGTAGCGGCCAAACGAAAACTCCAAATTTGAACGCGGTTTGCAAATCTGAGCTCCTCGTACGTCAATTAGTCGGATTAGAGATTTGAATTTTGATGAAATCGTGGAAAAAAGACATGACCTAACCCCCTTGGAAATTTTGTCAAAAAATGCAACTTTCTTAAAAATCATCGTAGACTATTGAATTTAACTTTATTTTCATCAGAAAGACGAGAGAAATCGATTGCCGTTAAAAAATTTCAGCTAACTTCAATAGCAAAAAAATTAGTCAGTCACCGTGAGGATTTTGGAAAATTTACGAAATAATTGATTTTTCAGACTTTGATCGGCCGTAGCGGCCAAACGAAAACTCCAAATTGAACGCGGTTTGCAAATCTGAGCTCCTCGTACGTCAATTAGTCGGATTAGAGATTTTGAATTTTTGATGAAATCGTGAAAAAAGACATGACTAACCCCCTTGGAAATTTTGTCAAAAAATGCAACTTTCTTAAAAATCATCGTAGACTATTGAATTTAACTTTATTTTCATCAGAAAGACGAGAGAAATCGATTGCCGTTAAAAAATTTCAGCTAACTTCAATAGCAAAAAAAATTAGTCAGTCACCGTGAGGATTTTGGAAAATTTACGAAAATAATTGATTTTTCAGACTTTGATCGGCCGTAGCGGCCAAACGAAAACTCCAAATTGAACGCGGTTTGCAAATCTGAGCTCCTCGTACGTCAATTAGTCGGATTAGAGATTTTGAATTTTTGATGAAATCGTGAAAAAAAACATGACTAAACCCTTGAAATTTTGTTAAAAAATGCAACTTTCTTAAAATCATCGTAGACTATTGAATTTAACTTTATTTTCATCAGAAAGACGAGAGAAATCGATTGCCGTTAAAAAATTTCAGCTAACTTCAATAGCAAAAAAATTAGTCAGTCACC